>OZ005661.1:236557240-237210169 GCA_963930645.1 Salticus scenicus
CTGTGCTCTTAACAACTGTGACAATCTTGCATTCTTCTGGTCACGTTTTAGGGAAAGTTGTGAAAGGCTGCTGCTCTTCATAATTAGAAATTCTCTCAGAACGACATCGGAAATTCCTAGACGTTTGCCTTCATTCAGTAACTGAGGGGGAAAAGATACGTGATCAGATTTTTAAAAAATTTTGCATAATGACTTGTGCTATAAAATCTATTTGCACTTATTATAATTGAATGTACCTGATTAGCTTCTCGTAGTGGAGGGAAATACGTCAATGTTTCAGCCACGGAATGGGTTGAGACATACATAGTTCTATGCTCAAAAGTTCTTATCATTTTGTCATTTATTAGGTCATAATCAGGGTTCTGTTTCAAGCACTCTTGTTGTAAAACTTTCATATGGATATTGATTGAAAATTGGTCCTCTGCAGATTCAATTAACTGTGGAACCTGTGAATGAGGGAAAATAACTCTGTAACAAATATAACATACCAATGAATCATATATTAAAATTCTTTCAAAGTTCTGTAGATGCTTGTTTATCCATGTAATAATTTAAAACAAAAAAGCAGTCAAGCTATAATTTTTTTAATTGTTTATGCGCCATTTATTTTAATAAGATTTTACTTTTTAAAATTAATTTATGTAGAAAAATCTTTCCGCTTACGCTTTTTTATTTGGCGAATTTATTTAGGCTTATGTACTATATAGCGCTTCTAATGCATTTCCATCATACAATAAACTTTTTATTTTACCTCATCATTCCATAGCACTATCGTCATAAAACCTAAAAAGGAAGTCTTCCTCCCCATAGATATCGCAGCAATTTTGAAAGCTTCTGTTTAAGCAGCAGCAGAAGAATAGTGTAGTATAAGTGTATAAGAATAAGTGAAGTATATACTCCAATTGTAATATTTTGTGTTTTCCATTTCCTTATTTAATAAACACAAATGAGTTTTTTGTTGTAATAAATTCTAAAATTTGTACCTGATTTTACACATACTGTCTGAAAGATAAAAGCTTTATTTTTTTCATGCAATACTAAATTATACGCAGGGTTTCTTCTTTTTAAATAGATGTTAGCCTTTATACCAGAATTTTATTTTTGGTAGTATCTATTTTTATAACGGAATATTGGAAAAAGGTAAATTTTAATTGAAACCACATATTACGTGAGTTTGTTCAAAATATTGAGGTACTTATGCTTCTTTTCTCTTAATTTACAATTTTAGCTCCTCCTAATCAGGTTGTTAAACATAGTGCATTTTAAATGTTTAATTTTATACAATGAATAGACCTATTTAAGATACCTATTTAAGAAATGCCCTTTAATTTATTTAAAGATGTTTATTCAATTTTGAAAAAATGAATCGAAAATAGAACTAGTATGTTGTGGCCACCACGAGACTTTCTTCTATATTTTCCTATACAAATTCACTCAGTAACAATAATAAAAAAAAAAAAAAAAGTGGGACTTTGACAAAATTTTGGGAAAAATGTGCAAATTATTCTAAGTTTGTCAAAACACAGAAACCGTGGGACTTTGACAAAATTGGGGGAAAAATGCAAAAATTTGTTTAAGTTTGTCAGAACACGGAAACCGTGGGAGTTTGGTAGAATTAAGAGGAGAGAGAAAAAAAAAAAAAAAAAAAAAAAAAAAAAGTGGGACTTTGACAAAATTTTGGGTAAAATGTGAAAATTTGTTAAAGTTTGTCAAAACACGGAAACCGTGGGACTTAGACAAAATTAAGGGAAAAAACCAAAAGTTAGTTTAAGTTTGTCAGAACACGGAAACCGTGGGAGTTTGATAAAATTAAAGGGAGGAAAAAAGAAAAAAAAAAAGAAAAAGATTTTTTTTTCTAAGTTTTTTTTTCGTAAAAAGTAAAAACAAAATCGATAACTTTGTTTTAAATTATCACAGATTTATAGTTCAACCATTCGTTTTAAAGGTACTGACGAGACCTTTCGAAAGATACCCATCTTGAAAATTTTTGCCCTATATCACCCTGTTAAAAATTTAGAAAAAGCGGGATGGCAACGCAACCTGTAAGACGATTTTTACCAAAAGTTGATAGGCACTAATTTATATCAAGGTGCAACTACATACCAATTTGTATGAAATTCTGTGCAGTAGTTCCAGAGATACAGTTGCCACAAAATTTTGTCACACACACACACAGACAGACAGACAGACAGACAGACAGACATTTTCTAAAAATGGTAAAATCGTGTTCTACAGCTCTCAAAACGTGTAAATCCATCAAAAACCCGAAATCGAAAATTTTTACGAATCCAATACTTTCTTCTATTGAAGATAGAAGAAAGTAAAAACGCAGCGTATCTTAGAAAATAATGCCGAAATTTTTATAAACAAACACAGAAAGTTACCGAATCAAAACACAAAATCACTTTAGGTAAAAAAATTAAATTCAATGTTATAAAGAAATAGAAAATTTTAAAAAGGACATTTCCTGCATGTAGGTACAGCTAAAAGTAGTTTCATTCTAGAAACAGTATGACAAATCGAACAATTACCTTCATTCGCTTTACTGATGTTAGAGAATCATCGAGGCCATTCTCTTTATCTAGTCGACTTCTCTTGCCTTTGTTTCCGAATTTCGCTTTCATTTTCTCCACCTCCTCAGCATTGCACATCTCTGCATGTCGGGATCGGTACTTCTTAAACTTATCTCTAAGTCTTAAAACCCAGCTGTCCTGCAATATAATTCTTTTAAGATTATTTGCAGCTGAAATGCTTTTTACCAAAAATTTAATTTCTTAAAACTCATAAATGCTTACATGGGGTTGGGCATTTACAAAATACTTGTCTTTAAGAATTGGGTGAGCTTCGATCAGTGCCCGAGATGTTTCTTGAAACATTTGTGATGTTGGATAACTGTAAAACATACAATGCTTTCAATGATCATTGCTAACAGTTACTCATTACTTAATAATATAACATTAATAACTCAGACCAAAATATTATGCCTGGTAGTAGACATTCAACATGCCACTTACCCAACTCCATATTCTTTTCCAGCCATTGCTAATCTTAACTATTTCAATACAAATCCCATTCTATATACAGGGGCGTAACAATGGACCCGCAGGCACCGCAACTGCGGGGGGGGGGGGGGGGCGCAAGAGGTTTAGGGGCGCAAATTGGAAAAGTTAGAAAAGACCAGACGATCTCTTCTTTCGAATTTTCAGAGATCACATCTCACAATTTTGTTTTTGAAATCTTTGCAAATACAGGGCAATGTATATCAATATAGGATGGGAACAGAGCAGAGTCTCTTATGCAAGCTAGTTTCTTAGCTTAAAGTAAATAATTCATTCTCCACTTTGAAATGGGTCTTCTTCCTTTTCGTTACGAATGATTTGAAATTCTTATCTGGGAAAGATTTGCTTTTGGCCGAAATTGCATTAAAGACTGAAATGCGAGTTTGCGCTTCAATTTAGTTTCAACAGTAAAAATTGGTTTCGGTCGGACACATTTTAAGCACCAGGTGGGGGGCGCAATAATTTTCGTTGCGGGAGGGCGCAACCACACGTAGTTACGCCTCTGTCTATATACATGTATGACACAGTAACTTAATGAGTAAAAGTAGTAATTTATAAACATTTAATTAAAGTACTATCGACCAGTGCAGAGAAATGGTAAATTGCACTTACCAGCCATAGCGAAGCAAGTCATCAAATAATGCATTTATGATAGCACGCCGACACTTAGGTTCTTTACACAGAGGACTGCGTGTGTCAAGCATGGCTTGCAACCACCGTGGAAACTGGGGTAATTTGTAGACATATGGAAAGTCTTTACTACAAGAAACCAGAATATGCAAGACCAGTTTTTATTTCAGCATAGTTAAATGTTTATAAGTATGAAATCGAAATTTATGTAAAACAAGGGGAAATTCACATACGATCTTACACGAGGAGATGGTGGAGGATGGTGTTGTATTCAAGTTTTTATGGCATATGAAGATCATACCAATTACAGGAAAATAAATTTATCAAAATGGTCAAAATTTGTCATTTGACAATAATATATGATAAACCGTTTTATGATTTCTTTGTTTAAAATTTACATACTATTGTCTCAGCATATGTTTTTTTTTTTTTTTTTTTTTTTTTTTGAATTGAAAATGCTTTTTGATAAGATATTGGATTTTGTAATTCCATAACAATTTTGTAAAGAATTTGAATTTCTAAAACTTTAGTTAAACTATTCAAGTGTATGTGCAGTGCAAATGATCCTAAAAAGGTCAGGGATTGCAAATCTGTGACAGAGAGAGAAGGAGGTGGTACTTTGAATTGATGGTACTTAAAAGGTGGTACTTTGAATGATAATATGTGAACAACACCCAAAGAAAATTATAATTAGTTTAAAATAATTGCGGCTATCTATAAATATATTCATATAGATAATGTATTTAAAATGTGCATTATGTAATGTATATATAGTATGTACATATTTGTATGTAACAACTATCTATTACTGAAAAATTGCTCAGCAATATCTCATTTTTTTTATATATAAGTTTAGATTTTATCATTAATGTGCTTTAGTTCTGCACAAGAATGCATATAATAATACTTACATAAAAAGTATTTTTAAACACTGCGCATTTAGACAATGAGCATTAATGAGCATTGCAACATTCATCTTAATAAACTGCAAAATGTATTCCATATTTCACGTGTCAATTCATGAGTGAATTTAAAGTATATGTTTAACTAATGAACACATATTTAAGATAAAATGTTAATCACTTTCTTGTAGATTAAGTTATGCTATTATAATTTATATGTAGTTAAAGTTCTTTAGTTATTAGCATCTAAATGTTTAAAATATTACACGAAATATATTAAACTATTAACAAATTTAAACACAAATAATAAAACATCAATTTGTGTTTAATTCTTTTTCTATATATAGAAAATCTGTAGGAAATTTCCTGCTTAACTGACATAATATCTATTATATTTTTTTAGCAAGTACTGTAACAAATTTACATTCAACACAATATTCAGTTATTAAAGAAATTACAAAGTGAAAAGTAGACTCACACATTCATTTGTTGGAAAGGTTGCTTATCAACAGGTGAGCATTCATCTAATACAGTCAATGATGTGGAATTTATGGATGGTGTGCTGCTACATAATCTTAGATCCGAGGATGGTGGTGTAGACAAACATGAGGAATCAAGATCAAGAACACTGTAAGATAAAAAACAAAAAAAAAAAAAAAAAAAAACCAATTATAAACAGTATCAGATATAACATACCTGTGAAATAAAGTGTTCTAGATGACCACTTACTTCTGCCAGACATTAAGTTTAGTATCTTCATTTATTTCATCCAAATCTTCACAATCCACCCAATCATTGTGCTTTGCATGCCAGTATTGCAAGTGTAATGAACAATTAATATCCAAAGAGAAAGCTTTTTTAATTGGATCATGGATGTCTTTGGCTATATTAGTTCCCGATTTTATAATCTTCTTGAATGCACCATATGTGACATGGTACTGGTACATTTTTAGAAGAGACTAGAAAAAACTTAATTCATAAAAGTGAGTTACTTAAAAAACAACAAACAATGAAAATTGTAGCAATAACACATTTTAGAATAAAACAACAACAACAAAAAAGGAAACACTAAAAAGAGAATACACCAGAGTTTGAAAAAGCCAGGCCTTTGGCATTTTTGGTTTTAACCAGCTTTTATTGGTCTTAATTACAAGTTGACTTTTGAAATTGATATAAGAATATTTTATTAAAAATTAACAATTTTAACTTTATCTATCCATTTAAATATTTACAAAATAACAATGCATAATTCTAATGACTGTTAAGAATTGCTTAAATATTTGTTATTAATACAATCAGCTACATTTTAAAACTTAAAATACAATATATGGCCTCAGATAAGTCAATAAATATTTTAAGACTAATGAGAAGCTGATTAACTATTTGAGAATTATCAATTAACTACTAATTTTTCCTGCTAAGATTATTAAATATTAATTTTGCTTTATAAAATGGAGATTTATAATTACTTATAACAATTTACAATTGTAAGAAATATACATAATAATTCAAGATCACACATCACACACAAAAATGTTCTCAAGTTACTCTACCTCTACCCTTTTTAAAATCTGATAATTTTTCAATTATTTTATTTTTCTTGGTATTTATGATATCTAATGTTGTACCCTATTACACAACATTACAAAATTTTAATTAACAACCTTTGAAAAATATCAAATATGTGATCTTTAATTATTATTATTACTCAACACTCAAAGGATATAGCTGTATACAACTATATAGCTGGTTCATTAATATGATTTATAACAACATGTGCATAAATATGGTTTATTCAAAGAAATCTAATTAAAAGTTGAAATATTACTGGCTTTTTAAAAAATAAAACCGGATTTTTTTAAATGATTTAAAACCAAGAGACCCGGCTGGTTTTTTTTAGTTGATCAGTTTTTTTCGAACACTGATATAAACATATTGCAAGTGTAATGAACAATACACTAAAAAATATAACACAATAAACAATACTACACAATAAACATGCCATAGTGATAATAAATGTAGCTAATATACATAGTGGTGAGGAATGACAACTTTTTCATCATTAATAATGTACATTGTTAATTCTGTTGAGTCACATTCATCACCAGGGTGAACAACACACCATGTACCATTATCGATCACATAACCAAAAGCTGTGGAACAAAATTTTGATGTATTATACACTTTACCAGCTAAATCAACATGTGAATTAGTCAAAATAAATATAGTGCATATTTCAAAAAAGATTGGCACACCATCTGCAGTGTTCCCAATTGTGATAAATGAATCTTTAGTATACAAAACATTATTACACGACACTGATGCCACGCTGCTCAATGTTCCCTCACTAGTACAAAGAGCATCCTGAATTACACTTGGCAACTCTGCTCTAGAAACAAGTTTGACAGCAGCCTGAAAGTCTATGTTGTTTGCAAAAAAATTACTTCCACTCAAGTTATATGCCTGAAGCATACAATGTCTCGTGCAAAGAGTTTTGCTAACATTAATAAAATTTCTTAAGTGGTTCACCACATTTTTGAAGAACTGGTGCTTTGCTTCAAAGCGCATACACCACAAATTTCGAAGTGGGCCAAACATTGTTAATGCTCGTGGGTAATGAATGAGATAGTGGAACTTAGGCGTTAAGTGTAAACAAGGCAAGACTACTTGTACAGCTGTAAGGAACTCTGAAATGACAGTTTCTAAATATGCAATACTTGACGTTGTAATTTTAGGAGCCATCACATGATCAATCACGACACGTAATTTCACATAAATTGAAAACAGTCCCTCATCTTGTGCAAGGGGGCATAGCAGTGGCAGAAGCCGAAGCAGGCACCATTTCTGTGATGCACTACCTACAACTTTGAAACCAGACTTAAAAACCTGTGGTTTGTTTTTTAAGTCAGACCCTTTGTATCTAAAATTATCAATATAGTTGTTTAAATCTCGCAATTGACAAAGACCTTTATGGGACAGTTTCTGAAGCAAAGCAGAAATAAAAGCTGGTACAACACCCTCGAGCAAATCATGCATTGGATCAGGAGGCAGGCATGTAATTGGATTAAAATTTTTCAGTTTTGACAGAACTGACTCACCAACTACACCATATGCTGATATATTGTCTGTACTCATTTTCACAGCATTTACATGATAGCTGTGATTTGTAATATTCCGCAATATCACATCATTTTCTGAGGTGGCAGTGGAAATAGCATCATGAGTGATCATACAAAATCTACAGATACGGCCCGAGTTAAAACATTGCCGGAACCCACCAATCGCATGACTTGACAAATTATCGCCAGACAATGTAGCAACTCTCACCTCAAACTTGTGTTCAACACCACTGTTTGACGTAACAGTTATGCCACTTTCTTCAAGTGCTACTAAATCTGCTACTAAAGGACTGAAAATAGCATCATAACCATGCTGAGTTATAAATTTATGACGTGTCAACATTGCCAAAAAAATATACTTAAGTTTCGAACGGTGATTCGCAGAAAAATTACCTATGATGAAATACACTGCATTTAGCTTTTGTTTACCACGTTTTGCACCAATTGGGTTAACGATCTCAAATTCATCATTGTACATGTGCAAAAAAATGGTTGATGTTTTATATTGTTCAGAATTTTGGAATAAATTGCCACTTTTAAAATCACATAACATGTGTGGATTAGTAACTGTTTTACCGTTTTCTACCATTTCTTGTAAAACATCCTCTTTCGACAAAAGTGCTTTTAATTGTTCAAAAATAGGCACAATGTATACTTTTGCATTACCATTAATAACACATTCAGTGGGATCTTTAAATGCAAGAAACTCACGGCAAAATTTTTTTAACATGAAATCACTACAGCTGAAAGTGAACATAGCATCCACCATTAGATCCACTTGGAAAACTTCAAATACCTCACCTATATGCAGACCTCGATTTCCAAATTCACAAACGACCGTTTTCAGTATTTGTTCCATTATCACCCGAATAATATCAGCTAGACTGTTCATAATGTCCATATGGACGACAGCGGGAAGACAATGCATCTCTCTGACTCTAAGTGAAAACATACTAATTACATTTTGAATTTTTTTTAAAAATGCATCAGTGTTAAGTAATGGCTCAATAATAATATCATTGTTCTCGTCATCAAAACTATCATCTCCCAAATCATCACTTTCCCACTCGCTTGTTTCACACCTTACAATGTCCATATCAATGTCGTCATCATTAGTTGCTCTTTTATGAGAACGCAAGCAATGTTTTCTGAAAGAACGGTAAACCTTGAATTGTCTCTGGCAATTATCAATACCGCATGAAATAGACAGTGAAGGATCATCAACATGAAGTGTACGTAAGTGGAAACAAAATAGACGAAATGTAGCAAAGCTACGATGACCACAATTTCCATTGTTGCAAAAGAACCTGCCCGTAATGATTTGCTTAAATATTTTTCCTTTCTTTGGGTGATACAAATCTTGAGCATCAGTATTAGCACAATATGGTTAGTTTCAGCATCACAAGGTCTAAAACAAATAAACCAAATGACCAATTTTAAAAGCTTTTTGAAATAATCCAAGTACAGCACATTTTTTAAACTCTAGCGTATGAATGTTTTATAAACGTATGATGCATTTATGATCAATCAAAATCTCAAGGTCGATTTTTTAAAACGATTTCATGACTTTCTCTCTATAGAAGTCTGAAAGTAATAAAGGAAACCAAAATCAGTATTATAAACACTAACTATTTAGATAATTCCAGTAAATTCAAAAAACTAAAATTTCGCTTTTAAAAAATAGAATTTCAATTTAGAAAACAAAATATTTTAATCATATTTCTACAGTGCTAGAAGCATAATAATAACCGAAAATGTTTCCTTCCTTTAAAATCAGGGTTGCGTTGGTTTGAACCAATTGAAAAATACCACGTTTTTTTTTTTTTAATTTGTCACCCCCCACTCCTTCAACCATATTTTTTCTGATAGATAAATTATCCAATGGTAATTTGGGATTTTTAATAAATATAAACTCCTTGTTAAGATTTTTGAATTAAATTTAAAAAACTGTCAAAAAAAAAAAAAAAAAAAAAAAAAATCCCATTATAATAGCATTAATAATATTTTGATATTGTTAATACTATTGATTATCAGCATAATCAATATTTTTCTTTCGAAGAGTAATGCTTTTTTATAGATATGGATATTTTTCTTTTCTGTCTTTGAATATCTTGAATCTGTTTCAAAAGTTTGAAATATATTCTTCAATTAATGCTTCTAACGTTTCTAACTTCTTAGCAAATTCAAATGCATAGTTTTTTCTTGATAAAGAAAAGACATCAATATATTATACATTATGTAAAACTGAGTAAGTGAATAATGTAAGGAAGATGGACAAGTATTAATATTGTCATGCGTCAAATTCAAATTCCATTTTTCATCTACTTCAACGATGAAGATTCCAGTTTCAAAGGCAGTGAGTGGATGTTTATTTTTAAGATTTTATAGTACATGCACTCACACACACTTATATATAAATAGGTGTACACATTTAGGAGGGGGGGGCACCTGTCTTTTGTTTAAATATTTTCAAATGTTGCTTTCTTAATTTATTTTTACCTTATTACTACCTTTAAAAAAAATTGCAAAGAAAAAAAATATTAAATCTATTTATATTTTTCTTCCCCCCTACCTTTGCATAAATCACTATTTCTGTAATAAGTATAATGAATTTTTTTTTTTTTTTTTTTTTTTTTTTTTTTGTTCTTCATAAATAGGTGTAGTGATATAATAGTGAATTAAAATTTGTAAGTTACTAATATTTACTGTACATTTAAACATGATATGTATACAAATTTAATAATTTAATTTGGTATTGTGTCACACAAAATCCTAAGGCCCCCTAGGCATTTATACTTTGGGGAATCTTACATGCATCTTTTTTCATTGCAACATGACATGTTTATGGATTGGCATCTTTTATAATATGTGTTCTTAACTGCTTTTTTTATTTATTTAATGAGCGAATAAATTCCCCGCTAACTCCGAAAACAACCTTGAAAAGATAAATATATCATATATAATTCATTGTATTGAACTATTAAGTTGATTTCTTATTTCACTAGACGAGAATTTTTTTTTATTGTTACACTCTTTTTGCACATCGTACACACTTACTAATAATCAATTAGCTATGAAAAAATTTATAAATATAGTGTAAAAGTCTATCTTATAAACAAATTAATATATATATATATATTTAAAAAACTTCATACAAACAGTTTAATAACAGAACTGCTTTGTATATGGTTGTTAATTAATCATTGTTAAATGTAATGTTTAAAATGTCAATAATAATGTTCATATATTTACAAAAAATTAAAAAGATATAAGATTTTTGAAGTAACAGTGTAAACTATGGTTTAAAAGCGTCAAGACATTTTAAACCAAGGTTAAAGGCGGTTTTGCCTAAAACTGTCTTGCTAAAAACTTGCCATCTCTGTCTAAGACTAAATCGTATATTAATAAAAAAAAGTACAAACAAAAACATATTATAATAAAAATTGAAACGTAATTTCTTTTTATAAATGTTTGAAACGAATTAAGTTATTATATTTAAGTTATTAAATACATTATTGATATTAATACTTTTAAAATAGTAAGTTATTTTTTAAGCAATACAAAGCATAATTTGAGAATCGGAACTAAAAAATCTAGATTTGGGGAATACATCCATAAATATTCATACCTAAATTTTTTTGTACGAGAGAAACATCATAAGATTAAAATTACAATAGATATAACGACATAAAAGTAAAATAAAGAATAACTTTTAGTGAACTTACCTTAATTTCAGGCTTTGCAAGAAGAACACTTAAAAAGTGGCGCTATGTTTATGTCCTGTCCATCCGCTCCGAGTCGGTGTTGGAAATGGAAATACACGTCACAGTGCGCATGAGCGAAATGCTAGTCACCCATAAGGTGCCATATTTCGACTCTGAGAGCCAGCGCAGGTCCACAAAATTGGCTGGTTAGCTCATTTGGCACCCGGATCACATTTCCAAGCGTCTATGGCACCCTAAGGTTCCAAATGATACCGTTTTTTCACCCCGGGGTCCCAAACGTCACCGATTTGTCACCTTCAGTTTTAACAGTGTAGGGTACCGCTACACTCTGATCTGCATAACATTCGGCCTAAATGTGCGTGGGCGATTCTTTTGAATAAACAATGAGGTGAAGATATCGTAAAGTCCTTCCGGTGTATCTTTTCGATGAGGAAATTCATATCCCTCCAATCTGATGATGGAAAAGCCTATCAAAACAGACTTTACATGCAGAACGTGAAATGAAAACCCCCTGCATGTTTCAAGCGGGAGCTGTTTCCAAACAGAAATTAACCTTCGAAAAAGGGTATGAAACGAATTGGAGATAAGAAATGTTTGTGGTAACCGTGTAAGGTTGATTCTATGATAGGTCACCACAGTTTTTCAAATTGTGATGGATCCAGCGGCGCAACAGATGGGAGAGTTGAATACTTCGATGCCGGCAGTCGGCGAAGTTTTAGGTTGGAATAGTTTTGCGTCAACATAGAGCTACAACGGAGAGCTGCAACTTTAAATGTACTTACGATGAAATAAGAAGAAAAGTACTCTAAAAAAGGCTGGGGTAAAAAAAAAAAAATGATGGTAACATACCATCCTCCGGATTATTAATTAAGATATTGGCAGCTTTGCAAGGTCATAAGAAGTAGAATTATCACCCAGTTAATTCATTTTAAATGAGAAAATCGTTATAAATTACTTTAATACTGTTTGTAGCTTAACCCTTTGCCGACCCCAATGCTCTGAAACGCTCTAAAGAGTGTTGCCAAATTTAAGGATTCTTTTATTTAACTGCCACTAATAATTTTGAGGATTGAAATTTGATAAATATAACGGACGAATAACCTTAGGAATGATTATACAGCCATTATACACACGTATATTAAGATTTGGAAATTTTCAGGATTCTATTGAATAAAACGAATCTGTTTTAGATAATAGCGAATATGTTGAACTGCTAAACAGAAATGGTAGATGAAAGCATAATCAACAGGTAGTAAAATTGTATTGATGAATAATACAAGGAAAGGAATAGTATACGGAAATGTCTTTAACTTTGTTTTATAGTCTACTTTAATCTGATTTTTGTAAAATGTAAAACTGAATATCAAGAAATATCTAAATGTCAAATATAAATAGTATAAATAACAATCCAGTAATGGTGGTACATTAATACATTTATTGTTAAGTAATACACTTTACAATTGTAAAGTTTGTAATAATGCAGCAAAACTTGCTTAAAATTTAGAAATAATAGTTCAAACACATTACAATAGTTTTCAAATATTTTCATTGAAACACAAACAGAATATATGCATTAAATATTTACATTACATACTTTAAATAAAAACTTTTTTTGTGTTTATAACTTTTCGATATCAACAACAAATGCTTTTACAATATTATTCTATTGTTAAGAATGCGTGTAACACGTAGAAGACTGTGTCAGATATTGAATAATTTTAAGGGGTCTAATGGCTTTATTTTCAACATTTGAAAGAAAAAAAAATCCATTTTATGAAAATACATAAATGTTGAAATGTTTGCAATTGTGAATGTCTTAAATTATTTATAGCGACGTACACATAGTGCAGTGAACATTTTAAATTACACAAAATACGACTTTAAACCCAACCAACGTGAACATTTTAAGGATTCATTTATGATTATGAGTACTTTGATTCAAAAGTTATGAGGAAAATTATAACGATATCAAGATGGATAAGTATACAGTTTTTTTTTTTAATGTTTTTTTGCCAATACTCGCAAGATATTTTACCGTGAAGTTAACCTACTGGCTTTTTTATGGTCTTAAAATGTTTGTACGAACTTATTTCATAAAGTGAATCAACTATTTTGTGAAATTAAAATAGCTACTATTTTTAAAATTATGTAAAACTTAAAAGTTTTCCAATTTTCAAAATATTATGAAAATATTATAAATTTTTTGAAATAATTTATGTATTTCAATTTATAAAATATTTTTGGACTAATTATTTAAAAATTGAAATGCATGTGGATAATTTTTAACTGAACAAAGTTGGTTTCACTAATAGTTAATCCACTTTTACATATCCAATGTATAATGTGTGTACAAAGTTTTAAAGCAATTAGTAAAAATATATATATTTTTTTAATTTTGAAGATTGTGATTAAAAAAAGACACTTTTGAAAAACTAGCATTAAATTTCGAAAATGTAATGAAATTTGGTCATAATGGCAATTACAATTTTTGTCATAACTTTTGAACGAAAGTACATAGTACGTAATTATACTAAAATAAGAAAGTACGTAATTATAAATAAAACATAGAAAATTTTAATTGTTCTTATAACAACTTATATTTTTCTCAAAAAGTCGTTTTTTTGTAAAGGTTTAAAACTCAAACCTCTCAAAGAATAAAATCTATGAGGATAATGCAATGTACTTTATATTTAAATGTATATATACATAAACATGAATGATCTTTACATTTAGAAAAAGAAAAATAATAATAATTTGCTACAGGTCTTAAACAAGATGAAACAATACATATCGACTTGTGCATTTCGTCTTTTTATTTCATAGTTTTTTTTCTTTTAATATAATCGTAGTACGTATCATAGTATGTAAACTAGCGGGTCAGTATTTTCAAATGAATCACTAAAATGAATGAATTCTCAAAATTGCATCTTACCACTTATTAACATTATTCTTTAGAAAAAAAAAAAAAAAAAGTCAGTTGTGATCGGGTAAATACTCACACCAGGTCCCCACTGCTTTCGGAAGCGTAGACACATTCGCTGCGCGGGCGTATTCCTTAACCATCCTTATGATTTCTCAAAATTCCATGTTATTACTCATAAACTTTAATTATATTGAATTTAAAAAAATCATGTAGCATCGGGTAAAAACTCACACCGGGATCTGCCTTCGGCAGCGATGACCCACGGTGCATGTGCCACGGTGCTTCACACCCCGTAGTCCTAGCCTCTGCAAGAAAACAATTTGTATCTATGACTTTTTTTACATTTTCCTGCTTATTCATTTACTAATGGCAAGAAGTTTTGGTTTTCTTTTAAATTACCAAGCTCTGCAAGTTTTGTGAAATGTGTGAACTTACGAAGAGGGGAAAGCCTAGTTAAAACGTTTTAGTGAAGTTATCATACATTAATGTGATTTTTGTAAGTTTTAAATTAACATACTCTCGAAAAGTTTTAAAAGTTGATTAGAAAAAACATTATGTTAATGACTGAATTAAGTTGAATGTTGCATGTTAAGTATTTAATTTACAATGATTTTGTGAAGTGTGAATTGTTTTTAAACACGGTTAAGTGGAATCAGTTTTCAAGGAAATGCCTCATTAACAAGAGGACTTCCTATAATTATTTACTTTTATATTAATTCACATGTTAAAAGAGAATGTTCATCAAATAATATATCTATACAATTTTCGATTAACTTTTATGGCAATATTTTTTAAAAACGAAAATCGAAATTGGCAATTGAAAGAGTTTGCTAGATAATAAGCTTTTAGAGAGAAATTGAGGATAAACATCTAACTAAATGTTACTGCAATATACATTCTTTTCTTAAAAAATTGCTTTCCTAGCTGCTAAATATAACATAGTTTAATTATAACTTTCCTTGAGTAAATATTTTTAATTCATTGATATTTATAGATTTGTCACAGAAATTTAACAAACAATACTTTTCTAAACTTCAATTTTTTAAAAACCGTATCAGATATTAATTATGTGCTTCATTAGTTTAAAAGTTAATAACCATGTATAATATTTGACTTAATGTTAGATAATTTTATTTTTTATGTAACACAAATTATGAAAAATGGTTTGGGATAGTACAAAAATAAATAAGTTATTAGTTTTTAAAATTAATTGACACATTCCTGAAAATAGGCTATGAAGATCTCATGTCCAGTGCGCGGTAATTCTCATTTTTATTGCACACTGATTTCATTAATATAGGAATAAAATACCCTTACATTTTAACGGATGATTCACAGTCTTCTTGGGTATATAAAAATGGAATAAGATACACACAATATAACATATATGGATGAAGCTGATGACAACGATTACATATGATTTAACAATAAACAAATGAGTAAATAAGTGCAAGAACTAATTTATAAATCCTATTAAGACAAAGAGGTGTGGGTATGACATACCTTTTACACCTTTAGCTTCTAGCACTTACAAATAGGAAAGAAAAAAAAAAAAAAAAAAAAAGCAAAGAATCCAGGGAGACAGTACTGTCGCTGAATTTGCCCCAAGAAATCCTTATATGACGTTCTTTTTTTTTTTTTAATAATGCTACCAAGAAAGGTTAAATAGGACAATTTTTGTAAAATTTACCAACAACATTATTTACAATAAAAACACATGCAATATATATATATTAATTAACTTACAGAATTTTTGATTCTTAGTTATTTATAGCTTGATAGCTTCGCAATTAGTTACACATGAAAATACGAATATGTAATAACACACATTCCCATATATATATATATATATATATAGATATACAAGTATAAATGTACAAATTATTTTGTTAGTTCAGAAAATTAGCAAATATAATTTTTTAATTTGTAGTGACAGCAATAAGCAGTAATAGCAACAAGCAGTAAACGCAGTTTTACAGTCATGACATAAATCAGAAAGTTTTACTGTACACATATCATGATAAACTCGTAAATATTAAGTTGATTCTTTTTTTTAATTTTGTCGTCGCCAATTAAATATCCTTTAGTTTTGGTTCCACGAGAAATATTCTGAACCTTAAATTCTTTCTATGATTTCAATGGTTTCGTTAAATTAAAGTGCTTGCTCTTTCAAAATCCACATATTTTTAATAAATGGTAAAGAAGGTACATTGAAATGTTTATTAACGAATTCCTAATTTACTTCAAAGTAAGTATTTTCTACTGTTTAGAAATTCATTTATTTAATAGAGGGTTCCGTATTGTTAACATTCAGTTAATAATAAAGAAAACTGCAACAATATGGAATATTTTTTCATTATTTTAGAATACATTCTCTGTTACTTTATATCACAGGAGTATTTCCCTACATCCAACTCTATTCTAGTAAGTTATAGGTAAATAATTGCTGAACTTCTAGAATTGTTTCTATCGGTCATACGTTAATTTACAGCATTAGAAATTTCTGTTGACAACTTAAATTTTCAAGACAGGAAAAATTTAAAGATATTTTTTTCTTTGCTGTTTTTCAGAATTATAAATTGCATGTATTAATAAATAAATCTTTCTATCGTATATATACGCACACATAATAAATTCCTGGTCTACTGATCAAACTATTTTATTACATTTCCAGTTGATGTGTGCTAAAAAAAAAAAATAATATTTGTTTTTCTACAAACTTCACACGAACTCGCCAAGTTACAAATGAAACTTCTGATAAGTAACAGAAAATTTCTAAGGCATTCTTTAAAAAAAAAAAAAAAAAAAAAAAAAAAAGGCGCAAACTTGATGTAATTATTTTGTAGTATTTTTTTAAAAATTGAGTTTATAATTAAACTTACTGCCATTTTAAAAATCTTACTTTCTTTTATCTCTAGATATAAAACATATTAGAAAAAAGGTTGTTGTTTATTATCTGTAAAAACAGAACATGCCTATACAGAACTCTTCATCTTTTGTAATTTTTTAAAATTTAAATCATGTTCATTATCATTTTAAGGGAAATGCCATCCTCTCTTTTTCTCTTTACGTTCTTTATGATTCCGTCTTTCAAATCCTGCCCTTTCCCTTATGGATATGCAACATTACATAAACTAGTTGGATCCACAAATTCTCCACACTTAAAAAAAGTAGCTATGAAGATAGTTACGCATTTTGCAAGACGGGAACTATTCTTTATTTTTCAGTAACTATTGTGTAATTAACATAGTCTGTCATTTTCTATTCTCCAAACGCATTCGTAAGCATCACCAAGGCACTGTATATTTTAATTGTTAGAATACACTCATATAAAACACGGCGTCACCAACTGAGAACAACATAGCTCAAGTGCGACATTAATCTTACTCGTCCTCAACCTTAAAGAACTTGAAGATAGAGTAGTTTAGCCCTTTGAGTACTGAATTATTTGAAGATTTTTATGCCCATGGGACGGATTTAATTTGTCGCTATATATGAATTATTATTCCGTTGTGTTGCTTGTCCCGCCTTTTTTTTTTCACACTAGTAATTTTTTAAAGTAATATGCTCCAAATGCAATTGCTATTAAGAAGAAAAGTATTCAAAAAAGATACTGGTGTGAAAAAGAAGGCGGGGCTAACAATACTACGGAATATTAATATGTAAAAGTAATACATTTTATCTCGAATACACTTATATTGGTGTTATAAATATATTTTTGAAACAGTATTTTAGTTACAAAATATAAAGAAATATATAAATGAAACAAAATAGAAATATTTATGTAGAACAAGAACCAACTTAAAATCTAATAATTCTGTACCGTGGGGCGTTTTTCAAACCATGTCGGTAAATGCAAAGGTACCTGACATTGTTTGCATTGTCAAGTGGTTTCTTTTCTTATTTTATGTTTTTAACATACGCGACACTGTTTTGTAGAGTGTTTCTTAATTCTGTTGCCGGAATATTCTCCGGAAAATGTGCCCAGTTTTTCGCTTGCAAACAATGTGGCGCATCGCTACTTGTAGGACGCCCACGGATATTATAATTTGGCAGGACCACTTGCGCCATGGTTTTACAATTGACTTTACTATGTAGAACATGTGAATTGAAAATAACCATGTTTATTAGATAAAACGCCATTTTTTTTGTAACCTTTCATGCATTTTCTCATAGCAGGAAAGCACGCTAGCAATTAGTCCTGTTTATCAACGCCTCCCATACCTGTATTATATTCGATTACACATGATGGTTTGATAATTTTGTCAAAATTGTCATCATTCTTTTCTCGCTTCTCTGTATCAACTAATTCAATATCTGAATGTTTTGTGCTAAGCATGTATACATCTTTCTTATCTTTCCATCTTATAGTGCTAACAAATCGTGGGATTTTAACATTTTGCCCTCTCCTTTTTTTAGTTTGAAGGAAGCAGCTCTTTTGGCATGTGTTTTCTGTTCTTTCGCACAGTTCCAACTACATTTGTATCTTGTTCTAGTAATTTTAAATATAATAGTGGAGGCGAATACAAATTGTCCATGTATAGTGTGTAGCCTTTTTTTCAAAACTGTTTACACCACTTCTAGAACAACACTCTCGGACGCCGGTATATCAATCTCCGCCCACTGGCGGGGGTAACGCAAACATCAATGCCTGCTTCTTAAATTCAGATGACGAGTCAGACTCGTCCAGCGTAACTTTGCCCAAGTAAGCAGATGTCGAGTCTCACTCGTCAAATGTACCCAAAGGGTTAATCATTTCGATCTAAGGAATGTTAGATAAATTCCGAAAGTCGTTTCAAGTCATGTGAGGTTATATGTCAGCTTCATATTATAGAAATTCAATTTAAGGAATTTTTGGAGCAATAATATGATAATGATGTAAAGTATATAATATATATTTTTGACATTTTAACTATTTGTCACATTGCCTCATTCTAAAATTTTCTTTAAAATTTTCGTTAATACACATGCTCGTATATTTTGTATGACGGCAAATGCTTCTGACATAGTTAGTATTTAATTATCTAATTTTTTTTTTTGTGTTTTATGAAGGATTTTTATTCTCTTAAATATTCATTGTTTTTATATGATATTAGTGAAGGTACGCAAAGAATTAAAAAAAGAGAGAGAGAGAGAGAGAGAATAGGTTTTTAGGATCTGCTATGTTTTTTGAGTTATTCAGTATAAAGTTCAACACAGACTACAAAAAATTTTTAATAATAAAAATGACATAATTAACGTATTTTATTAAGTATGTACAACGATTTCCAAATTAGATAGAGCTTATATTTTTACCTTGATACCGAAAAGGAATCAATACTGATGTAAAATATCTCTGAAATAATTTTTCATTATTTTAGAAATTTTTATGCGACTTATATACGCAAATTAATCAAAATGATCCTTAGCTTCACTGTCGAAAGGATAATGTATAAGCATCCATATTTTATTATACATTTTATTTTACTCTACCAAAATCCAATCAGGATTAAAAAAGAAAGTGCCATAATTTTTTTCGGTTAGAATTTATAATTATTTATAATATTTTAAAAATATTATTATTTTCATTATTTATTTTAATCCTTTAAACTATTTATAATGATAATAATTTGTATTATTATTTATTATATATTTTTTTAATTATATTATTAGGCTTTTCTTTAATTTAGCTAAATGTTTTAACACCCCTTATGGCACAGGTGGAAAAGAAAAATCCCTAAATCGCCAATTGCTGGTCAATTAAATCTACTTTCTTAAACTATTATTTATATTTATATATCTTTCTTTTTCATTCTTTCTTTTCTTTTCTTTTTCTTTTTCTTTTTTTTCTTTTTCTTTTTCTTTTTTTTTTCTTTTAAATCAAGGTAAAAATTATTTTTTTTAATACATTGTTGCATATGTGACGTACAATTTTTTTTTTTTTTCTAAATCATCCTTTGCTCATCTTTTTTTTTTTTTTTTTTCAATCCTCCAAATCAAGAATAAAAATTTATTTGCTTTATTTTTATAAAATATTTCAGAAATGGTTAAAAGTGTTGTTTTCAGTAATATCGGGCGTTTCTTATTAAAAAGGTAATTAAAAATAAAATAAAATACTGCTACATAAAGTAGAGAAGAACTATGGATTATCTTCATATTTTTATAAAAATACAATTCAGATGGATTCTTTGAATGTTATGCGTTATATTATAGCAAAATAAATAAAATAAAATAAATAAATAAATAAATAAATAAAATAATAGAAAGTAATAGAAAATTAATTCACTTCCAAATTTTGTATTTTGGTACGAATTATTTTCCTTCGACAAAATAATACTTCTCTTAAGAAGGCCAAAGCAGATAAAAAATGACCTATTATTAGAAATATAAATGCAGGCGCTACATCTGTAAGTGTTAATTCTCTTTTTTCTGTTTCTATATGTTGATATTTCACTAAGTGTGGCAACTTTAACAAAAATTGACTATCTCGAATATGCTTAAAATATAGACCTGAAGCCATCATCCTGTGTACAAACGTATTTATCAACTCTTTGCAACAAAATCCTTTACGTATCATCATTGCCGATAAAAGTTCAAAAAAACGATCTTCTGAGACGAATTTGTTTTCCAATGTATGAAAGTTAACCTCTTCTTCATATAACATTAGAGCAATGTTCTGCGTATTTATTTCTTCAAATATATTGTCAGTATTCCCCCTACTTAAATTGTTCTCTTTTAAATCTTGCGCTATTACTTTAAAATTTACGTCTTCTGAATTTGAGAACTCTTCGAGAAGGCCTGAGTATTTATACGTTATGCAATGGTAGTCGTCATTTTTCACAGCATTGGCTAACTGGGCCACGTTCCTTACATTGTTTATAGGGGGAATGGCGAGAAAAGACAGAAATACTGAATTGTACATCAGACATAGAAACATCGCCCCAAAAATCCATGCGTACAACAATAAATTTTCTGCGATAGAGCTAAATCTCAGAATGGAACTCTGCCTCAAAAATACGGCAAAGGTATGAAGAAGTATTTTCTCGAAAGAGTATTTCCATTTGAAAGCGACGTAGTACACACATAATATGGCGAGGATGGCTGAAAAAATTGCAATCCAAACCGACTGTGAGAAGGTCTGGAAAATGCCGAAAACTCGTGGTTGGTATTCTGGTTTTCGTGTCATAAATGTTGCTGAATGCATTTGAAACGGATAAGCAAAATCCGCTACTTCTGTAGTTATTGGATTCATAAGCATAGGATTTATCAAGACATCTATTTCTGAACGATTTATTTTCCCTATCAATCCAGTTATAGTACCATTAGGGTAAGAAGTGCTTCCTTGTAAATCGATATCCATATTTATATTTTTGAATTTTTTGGTATTCTCAATATATTGTAAAAAATCTAAAAGCAATGGTGCATGATGATATTTCTTATTTAAATAATAAGAATAAATTCCTTTTCTAGAATTTATGTACTTTAAAATATCTCTGTGTGGCTGATTTCCGATTTTTATGCCTTTTTGATTGAACATCGTTTTCTTTGTCAAATAACTGCCAGGAGTTATCAATTATAATAGATAAAAGACATAATAAATTAGAGAAAATTATTTAATAAAGAATGCTATCCTTTAAAATTGTCTTTATTTTTCTTTAAAAATTTAATTCTACTAATAGATTTTATCGATAAAATTATATATATATATATTTTAAATCAATACTACAAAACAATGTTTAATGATTGAAAATAAATGAACATTTCAAAACTTGTATACAGAGATTCGTAGCTGTATTAAGATGCAGTCATTTTTAGATGAATAATATCTGACATTTAAATATATATGACATATTTAGACAACTGCATATGATATGCTAAGCAGTCATTATATGACAGCTTATGAATTTTTTATTTACGTTTCCCCTGCACTGTAGTGACAAATCGTGAAGTAAAAAACACGCTTTCAATTATTGTATTTAATCTTTAAATAAATTTGAAAAATTCGGATTCAGAATTTTTTTTTCAGAATATATATATTTTTTATTTAATATATACGTTTCATATAGCTTTATATAAAATATTTCAATTTACGTAATTGCTTGGAAAGATAAATGATTGGATTGTTATTATATTAAGGAGAACATTAAGATGAATATTAATTTTGATTAAAAGTGTACCCACTCTAAGTTTATTTTGAATATCTTTTCAGAAACATTGAAAAACACCTTTTTGATAAAATGTCTTCAAATTTCGAAATTAAGAAATGTCATATCTTATAATTCTGTAAGTCGCAATTTTTTTCCACCCTGCTCACATGTAAATGTGATATAATTTCTTGCACGAATCCATCTATCTCAGTTTTGTGAAATGCATTATGGCATCAAATATAATTTTTACAATATTTGTCGCAAGCTGGATTTCATTAATTTTAAGCAATTTTATTTTGAAATATTCAATAGAAGTAATTATAATTAGCTTTATTTTTGAAGATGACAATAGATGATTATATGATATATTTTTCCGTTGAACTATATTTACAATTTATGAAGTATAATACATAATTTTTTGATATTCCTATAGAAACAAAACACTATTTACATTTCGAGTTTATTTTAAAATTCATGTAGTACTGTTTTAATATAATATTAATTATAAGATATAATATTAATTAAATAATATCGCGTTATTAGTTATCCGACGGGAAGCTTATAAATTTTGTTCAGCGTACAATGCGTCTAAAGACTCCTTTCCATCTGAAAATTACATAAATTGCCAGGTTGTCGTTTTCTATTATTTTGCATATATTTACTAAAATTTGAAACATTTTGATTCAGAAAGTTATTTTTCAGAATACATATATTTTTAAATTAATACATACGTTTTATAAAGCATTATATATAATATTTCAACAGAAGTAACTGCTTGGGGAATTAAATGTTTGTATTCAATATAGTTCTAATTAATAGTATTTTAAGAATATTGTATAAAAATGAAAATATTAAGATAAATATATATATTTTTTTTTAATCCATCTTTGAATTTTTTATTGAAACTATACTCACTTCAACTTTGTTTGGAATGCTTTTTCAGAAACATTGGAAAAATATCTTTTTAAAAGAATACTTTTAAATTTTGGAGATATTTTTTATAAATACCGTATATTATAAATCTGTAAGTCTTTGTTTTTTCCACACCGTTCGCAAGTAAATGAGACATAATTTCTTGCATCAGTCCATCGATTTCCTTTTTTCTGCAATTCATTAATTAGCATCAAGTATTAGTTTTACAATATTTGTCTCACGTTGGATTTGCTAAATTTAAACTATTTTATTTTAAAGTGTGCAGTGAAATGCGTCCTAATTAGCTATATTTTTAAACATGACAACAAACGAATTTCTCATACATTTTCCCTGTAAACTGTATTCACAGTTTGTGAGGTATTACAGTACAGTGTTTTAATATTCGTATGAAAAAAAAATGTTTAAGTTTACATTACGAGCTTATTTTAAAAGTTATTCAGTATCATATTAATATAATATTAATTTAAAAATACCACGCTGTTAGCTTGTTTCACAGGAAGCTTAATTTAAAACTACAAATCCTGTTCATGATACAATGCGTCAAAAGACAATCTGAAACTTACACAAATTCGCAGTGTGTTGCTTACAGTCACGGCCATATATTGGTTTTCATTAAGTTTATTAACTTTGTGTGCCTAATGCAGAAAAAAAAAATAAAAAAAATAAAAGGCTGCAGTATGATTTAGAATTTTTAAAATCGATTTCTATCATCAAATCCGTTTAATTCAAAATATAAAATATTGTTACCATTTTGTATTATAAATAAAATGCAATAAAAATTGGTGGGTATGCGTGATATTTCGTGAGATACGAAACGGAAACATTCGATAAAGTAGAAACCTATTATTATTTATATATTGTCGTACGCGTATATTTATGTGCCATGCTAACCATGGGAACCATTCTTTTTAAATCTATAATAATCTGATTTATTTAAAATTTATATTTGTAAATATATATATATTTTTAATTGCAAAATTTTATTTTAAATGTTAAAATTTTACATATAATATTTTTTAAGTACATTATTTACCAACATTTCTTTGGAATATTTCTTTTTCTAAATTATTCTTACATTAAAAAATATTGTTATTCTTTAACGTATATGTTATATGCAATAAAAACGAATAAGTGAATAAGTAAATGTCATAATATTTTATTGATTGATCGGGACCGTTATTATATAATATTTAGATAACAAGATATTATCTACAAATAATAATATCTGTTATGTTGTAATAATAAGAAACGTATACGTCTAATTTTTTGATGTTTTGCTTTTACCTATTATATCCATATACTAAAAATGTTACTGTCTCTGACGTCAAAAATTTTTGCCTGTGACCGCATCTCCTTGCGAACGGCAGTATCCTCCGCATCCTGAAAGGTATCAATGGTTGCTGAGTAATCCCAGGAGGAAATTTCAGTTAGTTAGAAATTTATATCCCCTTAATAAACAAAATTATTAATTAAAAATGTCGGATTAATAAAGGTACTCAATTTGCCAACATGTAAATAGTCTCTCCAAATCATTGTTATTTTAGACTTATGCTGTCACAATTACAGGGAATATAAAAGGAAAAATATTCATCATGTAAAAAAAAAAAGAAAAAAAAAAAAAAAAAAAATCAATGTTGCTATTGTTAACAAAGAAATTTGTTATCTACAAATAAATAAAAAGCCTTATCATACACGTTTTCAATAAAAAAATGAATTTAGGCTTGTAAATTGCTGCCTGCAGATATATGTATATATATATATATATATATAAATTCTACTTTTAGAAAATTAATTTCCGTACTGACAATTTCTTATGTTGCTTATAAATTCTTTTTATAGTTTTATTTTTATTTTTTTTTAAAGTATTGAAATAATGTCGTGTCTTTATAAATGATTGCATTTCCTTTTCTGTTTAAAATGTACTTATCTGTAAGTAGTATGAAACAATATTTCGTAGAATATATATTGCAAAAATACTCAACTGACATGTATATTTTCGTGTTACCTTTTTGATCATCAAATTTAAAAATCGCCAAGGACGAGACAACAAAAGTATGCTAACAATAATAGACTTTTTTTTCTTTTCAGATATTTTCGAATGTGTAAAATTTTTAAATAGCTGTACTTTAGAAATATGTATGTATGTATGTATGTATGTATATATATATATGTATATATATATATACATATACAGTATTATATACTGCTAATACTCTATATAGAGTATTATATACCGCCCTAAATTAACCAAATGATTTAATAGCTAAAAGTATAGGCATTAGAAAAAATAGGTACTAGATTTTTTTTTTTTTTTTTTTACAAGCGATTATACTAAAAAATGCATTGCAGATAGTAATAAAAATTAAAAAGTTGCTATGGAGTTCGTGTTCTAAACCTGTAAGATGGTCTCTAGATGTTACGAATTTCTTTCCATTCTGAAAAAATTGACTGATTTCTAGCACAATATTTCATTAAAAAAAAAGAAGAAAAAAATGTTTTTAAATATTATATATGTCAATTCGACATTGAATGTGAGAATATTTACAATATTTTCCTTCATATGTCTTGTGTTATGCACCATTAATATTTTTATTCATGGATGGTTGGATGGTTTGGTTTTACATACCTATTTATGTAAAGGCAATTAAGTAAATAGGCGGAAGTAAATAGAGCCGCGCAGGGGCAAGGTAAAGGGGCAAGTACAAGTAATCGCTAAAAAAAGAAAAATAATAATAAATAAAAAAAATAAAAAAAATGTTAATTACAATTTTCTAATCTTTAAATAAATTCTAATAAACTATTGCAGCTTCAAACAGAGAGGGATCTTGTATTTAAAAACTTTCCCTTTTTTAAACAGGGCGTTTATTTTAAATTTTAAAAGAACAAATTAACGATCATTAAAGTAAACACATCTAACCCACATAACAATTATAGTTTGCAGAAAAACTGCGGCAATCTTGCTTTTTAAGCCAACAAGCTTGCAGCAAATTCATCGTGACAAGCTTCTAAGTTCATAACAAGACTGAAGCAAGATAACTCAAACTTCTAAGTCACCATACGCAGAATTTGCTGCAAACTTGTCGTGCAAGTTGTACCCTTACTGTATCAAATTTGCAACAAATTAGTATAAACTTTAGCATTGTCGTATCAAATTGACTGCAACAAGCAATCTTGTCTTGTCACACCAACCGCTGAGGCATAGCAAACTGCGATTCTTGTCAAGTCACACTGTCTGCAAATACGCATGGAAATATGCAAACACAACACATATCTCGCAGAAGCCTTGTCAACATAGAGCTTCGAATATTGGGAAAGACCCACGCCTCTACCCCCAATAAACAACACGAGAAACGTCGTGGAACCGCTTCCGATATCAATCGTCAGACACTATTGCTGAATTTTAAATACTTACATAGCAATTTTAGTTTATAGCATGAACGGTGTGAAAGGAAAAACAAACAAGTATTAATTAAAACGAAAGATGGATTTATGTCCGTCATTTTTGTGGCAAATTCACAGCAAATTTGTCGCGTCAAATTTGTCATGGCAAGATAATAACAAGATAAATTATACTTGCTGACAATGTGCTTTCTATCTGGGAATATTTTGAAATTTATATATAACTAGCATGCTTTGCCCGCTTCGCTGGTCATTATACTGAAATGAAGTCTCAAAATACCATATCATTGACAATAATAATTATAATAAAATCATTGAAATCAGTCAAAATCTAAGTTAAAATTCTCGATACCTTCGATATCGTTTTTCCCACTCGCCACACTTCACAAACTCTCTTTATAATGCATGTTGCATACACATACCTAACCCACATATTAAAAAATCGGGATTCTAAGATTATTTGAAGCAAAGTTATGATTTAAAGCGTGTTTTTTAGCCGCCCCTTCACCCGGCCCGCTCTTAAAGGAAAGGAGGGGGAGATTTTGCAAAATATTTTTATATTATGAGTTAGATACATATAACTGACCCACACATGGAAAATCTCTCCTTCATAAGATAATTTACTGCAGAGTTACACATGAATACATAATATTTCCCCCCCCCCGCCCGTTAAGAGCAGGTGGGGTGGATTTTCACAAAATCACTTTGTAGTGTGTGTTAAATACACATAAGCAGCCCACGCATCAAAAATTGCCACTCTAAGATAGTTTGGAACAGAGTTACACATGGAAACATGTTTTTAATCCCCCCCAACCCTCAAGGGGGTGATAGCACGGAATTCCAAATAATCCTTTGTTGTTTGTTTGTGTTGAGTACACATAACCAATCAACCTATAAAAAAATCGCTTTCCTGAGATAATTTGGAGCAGAGTTACTCTTTAAAACGTATTTTTGCTCCCCCCCACCGCTCTTAAAGGTGGGAAAAGGAAAATTTCACAAAATAGACCTATAGTGCGTGTTGGAAATGCATAACCAGCCTGCATATAAAAAGTCGCCTAAGATATTTTGGAGCAGAGTTACGCATGAAAACATGATTTTACCCCACCCCCAAGGGGGATAAGGTGGAATTTTACAAAATCCCTTAGTAGTGTGTGTCTTGAGTACGCATAACCAATCGACGTATCAAGAAATCGCTATTCTGAGATAATTTGGAGCAGAGTTACTTTTAAAAGCGTTTTTTGCCCTCCCTCCCCGCCTTTGAAGGAGGGGAGGGGGAATTTTTGTAAGATCCCTTTATAATGCGTGTTGGAAATGCATAAACAACTCATATGTAAAAATTAAGCTTACTGAGATAATTTCAAGAAAAGTTATGCTTGGAAACATGCTTTTTGCAACCCCCCCCCAAAGGGGGGGATAGGACGGAATTTTACAAAATCTCTTTTTAGTATGTGTTTTGAGTACGGATAACCAATTGACATATCAAAAAATCGCTATCCTGAGATAATTTGGACCACCGCTACTCTTATAAGCGTGTTTTTGCCCTTCCTCCGCCCTTAAAGGAGAGGGGGGGTGAAATTTTGTGAAATCCCTTTACTGTACGTGTTGGGAAAGCATAAACAACCCACATACATAAATTAATCTTGCTGAGATAATTTGAAGCAAAGTTATACTTGGAAACGGGTTTATATTGTTCCCCCCCACCAAAAAAAAAAAAAAAAAATCGAAAATCGCAAAAATAAACAAACATAAGGTTTTGGAAATATTCTGAAGAAGGCTCTTGGCGGTTTTCTATATCTTTGTGCTGTTATTGGTACAGTTTTACTCAAAAACCCGTATTTTGCTAAATTTGCCTGCGAAAACCGTTTTTACCCCCCCCCCCCTTAAAAATCCAAAACTCAAATCACAGAAAATGCTTTTTTTGCACTCAAGTCTAGTCTCTCTCTCTGCAATTTCTTAACCGGGAAGCAATTTGGAGCCGAATTAGGCTTATAAAGAGGTTTTTGCCTTCTGCCTCCCCCAGGGGGAAGCGGGGATATTTTGCAAAATCCCGTCATAATGGGCGTCAGTGTCCTAAAACCAAAGTGCTCACCAAAATTTGCGAGTCTATGTCCCATAGAATCGCAACGGCTGTGTTGAGTCAGTGAATCAGAGATTTTACTCTTTTATTCCCTACCCCACCCCACCCAACCCGCAAAGGAGTAAATGGGGGGGGGGGGGCTTTCAGAAAATCTCGTTACAATGGGTGTTGGACACACGTAAATAAGCCACACACTAAAATTTGTGACCTCAGCTCAAAGATTTCCACGGATGAATTTAGCGCTAAAAGGGGGGATCGAATTTGCCCCCTTGTAACTCCCCCCCCCCCCCCAAAATCGAAAATCGGAAAAAATCAAAAATGAGTTTTTGCAAATACCTTCAAGAAGACGCTTGGCTTTTTTTTTTTTTTATATATATTTGAGCTATTATTGCCAGAATTTTACTCGAAAATCCATGCATTCCTAATTTTGCCTATGAAAATCCTTTTTACCCCCTCTCCCCCCTTAAAAATCCAAAATTCCAAAATCGCAGAAAATGATTCTTTTGTACTTAAGTCTAGTCTTCCCATCTGCAATTTCTTCACCGTGAAGTAATTTGGAGCCGAGTTATGCTTATAAAGGTGTTTTTGGCTTCTGCACCTCCGAAAATCATTTTCACACCCTCCCCCCCCCCTTAAAAATCCAAAACTCCAAAATCGCAGAAAATGATTTTTTTTTGTATTCCAGTCTAGTCTCCCCATCTGCGATTTCTTCACCGTGAAGTAGTTTGGAGCCGAGTTATGCTTATAAAGGTGGTTTTTGCCTTCTGCCCCCCCCGGGGGAAACGGGGGGGGGGTATTTCGCAAAATCCCGTCTTAGTGAGTGTCAGGGTCCTAAAATCAACCTGCTCACCAAAAATTGTGACTCTATCTCCCATAGGATCGCCACAGTCGTATTGAGTCAGTGAGTGAATGAATGAATGAATGAATCAGTGAGTTTACTCTTATATATATATATAGATAATATATTTATGAATTATTGTTTGTGTATAAGCCTTATTAATATTTATAAATTATTGTAATTAAAAAATATTATTTATTTATTTATTTTATTTTATTAATTTTATTTATTAATTTATTGTTTTTTTGGAAGATGATTTTTAAAAATAGAGTAAGTTAAAGATTATATTTAATCTTATTTATACAATCTTATATAAATAGAAGTCAGTTTTGCAGTAAATCTTTTACTAAAGTAGAGTAATATTCTAACAAATGAAATTATTTTACTATCATATTAGTGACTATCTAATACTAGTTGTTTTTAAAGTAGAAGGTTTAAAATTATTCACTGAAATATTATCACATTCAGGATATTAAAAAAATACATAAACTTTTTTAAAAATCGGATTGCTGAGAGATTCTGTTGTTAAATGGCAGGTGCTGGATTGATGATTTACGTATTATGTACTTGATGACCTAGTATTTTCATGTTAAGAGATTTTTAATTATGAGACTATATTTGGCTTTGGCTAATTAAAAAATAAATATCTACTGCAATATTTTTTCTCTGGTTGACATAACTTTTCCCAAAAATTGTTAGCGCATAAAATGACACGCACTCCACTCGTAAATTACGATTTTTCATAAGTCAGTAATTCTGATATATCGATTTCTAAACGACGTCCCACGATTCTTTTACTTTGCTTATTTACAGATTGAAATATTAAATTTTATTTTGAATTCGTTGAAGACTCTGTTTATCATAATATCTGCATGTAATATCACATTATATATATATATATATATATATATATATATATATATATATATATATATATTTAACAGTTCAAAGCTGTGTTTACATTGCAAGATATATCTATATCCATTTAATAAACCAAGAGTTATTAATCAAATTCTTTTAATTTTGACAATAAAATAAGACTCTTTTTAACTAGTTAACGAACTAGTCAATGAACTCAGGAATTTTGATTTTGAGGAAGATGTAGATTTAAATATCATTATTAGATTTATTTATAAAGGTAAATTTATTATACTTCAATAAAAATATTTGAAATTTAGTTGAGGCAGCTTGGTTGTCGGAGCAAGGTAGAAATAGCAAACTAGTCCAGAGCTGCCAACTTTATTCCAGCAAATTTTTAGTACCGCCCCTTTTTCTACACCAGTCATTTCTTAGAGTTTTTTTTCTTCTTAATTCATCGTAGATATATTTGAAGAAAGTTACTTTAAGAATTATGTGGTGTAGAAAAAGGGGCGGTACTAACAAATTGCCGGATTAGGTTGGCAGCTCTGCTAGTCTTAAGAAATCCTTTAAAGATTTTTTTTTAATAAATTCGTTTGTTAATAAATTACACGTAATTGAGGGAATAAGAAATACTTTAACTTAAAGCTATTTGACTGGGGTATCGAATGATTTATTCTTTGACAGTTGTATTTTCGATACATATTTACATATTTAATGTTTAAAAAACTATTATTTGTTATAACTTACATTTTTTTTTTTTTTTCTAAAAAGTGAATTAGTTACTGTAGGCATTGGAGGTATGCCATTCTTGACGCCGCCATATTGACGATTTTGTACAACAGGTGCTACATCCAACTAGATTCGCCACGCTTTGGTGAGTCAATCACATCGTGCAATTATTTTAAATTTTATCAATGTGTTAAAAAAAAAAAAAAAAAAAAAAAAAGTTACAAAGTTTTTTAAGACCAATTAAGTTTTCAGGAAATTCAATGAAATTGAATTTCAATTTTAAAAAATTAACTTTAACTTACACTTGTTGTTAGATTGGTGTGTTCCATAATTAATTGCATATATTAGCAATTTTTTATATCTTGCTTCAAGTAGTGTAAAAATGCATTTAACTATTTTTTTTTTATTATTATTATTCGTTTTATAATTAATGATATGCATGTTTAGAATTATTTATGATATATATATATATATATATATATATATATATATATATATTTACATAACAACAGAAATATTTGTGCAAATACTAAATATTTTGGACAAGTAATCTGAATGGAGTCAGTTTTTTATCCGATTAAACATGAATAGTATTATCGGTGTCCTCGTACAATGTGAGAGACGTATTCTCATAATAAATATAATTATAATCGATTTATTTTCTATAGACATTTAAAATAATTGGGTAGAAAAATCACCTATATTACACAAAAAAAAAAAAAAAAAATTCAAAGTAAATGAATCTTATTTAATTTGCTTATAAAAAAAAAAAAAAAAAATCTCCTCTTTAAGTTTGAAAAAAAAAATTATTTAAATAAAAAATAGTTTTAAATATAAACATTAAAATGTTCAATTATTATGCATAATATTTAATTACAATAGTTAATTTAAAAATTATATTTATACTTTAATTTACTTATATATACATTTATAAAAATAGTGTAAAAGGAGAGTCAACAAACAGGGTGGTAGCATTGAAAAGTTTACAGAGTGAACTCGTTCGAGTCCACTACCCTCGAGTCCACCACCATCACGCCTCTACCCTGTTGGTAAACATCTCTTTTTACACTACTTGAGTCGTCACCTTTCACGAAGGTTCTGTTTTGAAGTCTGCCATCCGGAGAGTGTAAATTATTTGAACGCTGACATCTATCGGTGAGAATTAGAATAATTTTCACAATTTTAAGTACTTAGAAGTTTTTAATGAAGAAAACAAAGGGTTGAGGAATGCTATATATTAAATTAATAACAATTAATGAAGGGTTTAGACTTTGAACTTAGAATTTTGGTGTTGCAATCTGGAAAATCTAAAGTATTTGAGTGCTGCCATTTGCCGACGAGACTTAGAATTAATTTCACAAATTGGGTGATTAAGAATTATTGAATATATCTTTCTAAGGTGCAGATTCGAATAGAGGGTAAAAATATTTTTACGGCTTAATAAGCTGACAATGTTTTCATTTATCAAGTCATGAAGCTATGCTTGTGAGTGAATTATGAGGTATATAAAATGATACGTGGCACAAATGAAATGGTTGGTTGTGTTTTACAACCAACCAACTAGTTGTTAAAACACAAACTGGTTGTAAAACACTACCAAACAACTGGTTGTTGGTTGGTTGTGTTAAATGCCCTCTGCGCAACGCTAGTGCGCAGTGGAAAATTGACGACAGTCTGCGACTCACCCCTAGAGGTCACACAAGTGTGTCATTTTAAAAAGTATCTTCGAACGAAGAAGATATGACGCGCTTTCGAGTGAATGTGAAACATAATAAATTTTTATGCTATACGATGTTGATGTATCAGGTTCCAAATCATGCAGGACGTTTTGGTGGTGTAAATGCTTTATATCGTTCTGACAAAGGCAAAATATCGAAGAAGAATATTCTGGACTGCTGAGCGAGAACGATTCTTTCATGTTACACTGACAAGTTCGAAGAAGGTTCTTGACCAATCGTGTGATCGTATATTCCCTCGTTCAACAATGGCAGAACGACTTAGTGGATCTCGGCAGTTTGCAGAAGTTCAATATAGGGTACCGCTACACTCTGATCTGCATAAACATTCGGCCTAAATGTGCGTGGGGAACCCCTTTTAAGCAAAAATGGGGTGAAGATATCGTAAAGTCATTCCAGTGTATCTTTCGACGAGGAAACCCTTATCCCTGCAATCGGATGATGGAAAAGCCTATGAAAACAGACTTTACATGCAGAACGTGAAAAGAAAACCCTGCATGTTTCAACTGGGAGTTGTTTCCAAAGAGAAATTATAGCTTTCGAAAAAGGGTATGAAACGAATTGGATATAGAAGAAATGTTTGGGGTGACCGTGTAAGGTTGAGACTATGGTAGGTCACCACAATTTTTTAAATTGTGATGAATCCAGCGACGCAGTGGATGGGAGAGTTGAATGCTTCGACGCCAGAAGTCGGCGAAATTTTAGGTTGGAATAGTTTTGCGTCAACATACAGCTGCAACTTTAAATGTATTTACGATGAAATAAGAAGAAAAGTACTGTAAAAAAGACTGGGGTGGAAAAAAAAAGACCGTAACATATAATCCTCTGGATTATTAATTAAGATATTGGGAGCTTTGCAAGGCCATAAGAAGTAGAATTATCACCAAGTTAATTCATTTTAAATGAGAAAAGCGTGGTAAATTACTTTACTACTGTTTTTAGCTTAACCCTTTGCCGACTTAATGCTCTAAAACGCTCTAAGAGTGTTGATAAATTTAAGGATTCTTTTATTTAACTGCCACCAATAATTTTTAGGATTGAAATTTGATATGTAAAACGGACGAATAACCTTAGGAATGATTATTACAGCCATTATACGTACGTATTTTAGGATCTTGAAAATTTCAAGTTTCTATTGTTTAAAACGACTTTGTTTTAGATAACAGAAATATGTTGAACTGCTGAACAGAAAAGGTAGATAAAAGCATAAGCAACAGATTTTTTTAAAATGTAAAACTAAATATCAAGAAATATCTAAATGTCAAATGTAAAATGTATAAATAACAGTTCAGTAATGGTGGTGCATTAATACATTTATTGTTAAGCAATACACTTTACAATTGAAAAGTTTGTAATAAAGCAGCAAAATTGCCTTAAAATTTAGAGATAATAGTTGAAACACATTACAATAGTTTTGAAATATTGTCATTGAAACACAAACAGAACATATGCATTAAATATTTACATTACATACTTCAAATAAAAACTTTTTTTGTGCTTATAACTTTTCGATATCAACATCAAATGCTTTTACAATATTATTATATTGTTAAGAGTGCGTGTAACACGTAGAAGACTGTGTCAGATATTGAATAATTTTAAGGGGTCTAAGAGCCGTATTCACCAACTTCTTAACACTCGGAATAAACCAGGGATCAACGGTAATCGCTCGATCATACTAAAATCGGTATTCTCCAACGAAAATCCGCAGTTCCCTGACGATTTTAACACTTCGTTTTTGATCCTCGAATATCGGAGGATTAACAGAGTTAATTCTCGGATCTTTTCGTAACGCATGCGCACTCCGCACTCTGCAGCGCAGCTTCGTAAACAAACAACAAACATGGCTGACGTTGACGATCTATTCTCACTAGATGATATTGAAAGCTTAGAACTATTCGAAACATTTGAAAGAAGGAAAAGGACGGTGCATCAAATTAGAGTAAATAGTTTAAATTCTTTGGATAATGTGGCATTTCGATATCGCTATCGATTAAATAAAGATTCCGTGGAATTTCTAATACGAATGTTAGATAATAGGCTGACATCTGCCAGAGAAATGAATAATGCATTAACTTCGGCAGAAAAAAAAAATTAATAGCTCTAAGATTCTCTTAATCATAACAATCAAAATTTTAAATCGTAGCGTAAACAATTGCCGTCTTCGTGACAATTTTTTTTTTTTAAATGATCTAAAGTAAAATTGTTCTTAATCCGTGCGTAAACAAAAGCGAATTAAACAAGAGTATCAGTGTTGCCAATTTGCTTTTTACCCTTTCTAATCTTCTAATCCGATTGATTAGTTAATTGAAGCAGAATGGTGAATAAATGCTATCTTCGTTCTTGGCCAATCAAAACGAAGCTTTCATTTCTCTTCCAGTTTAATCCATTGATCACGTAATCGGCTGATGTTGAATACCGTAGGAATTTAATCCAGTGTTAGCTTTGTTTCTCGGACTTGCTGATCCATAGTTTTATCCTCGATCAGTGAAGTTTGGTGAATACGGCCCTTAGGGCTTTATTTTCAACATTTGAAAAAAAAAAAAAAAAAAAAAAAAACATTTTTGAAAATGCATACATGTTGAATGTTTGGAATTGTGAACGTTTAAAATTATTTATAGTGCAGTACACATAGTGCAGTGAACATTTTAAATTACACAAAGTGCAACTTTAAACCCAACCAACGTGAATATTTTAAGGATTCATTTATGATTATACGTACTTTGATTCAAAAGTTATGAGCAAAATTATAACGATATAAAGATGCAAGTCTATAGTATTTCTAAGTATACATATTTTCTTAAAAATGTTTTTTGCCATTACCCACAAGATATTTTACCGTGAAGTTAACCTACTGGCTTTTTTATGGTCTTAAAATGTTTGTACGAACTTATCTCATAAAAAGAAGCAACGATTTTGTGAAATTTAAATAGCTACTATTTTTAAAATTATGTAAAACTTAAAAGTTTTCTAATTTTCAAAATATTATGAAAATGTTATAATTTTTTTGAAATAGTTTATGTATTTCAATTTATAAAATATTTTTGGACTAATTATTTAAAAATTGAAATGTATGTGGATAAAGTTTAACTGAACAAAGTTAGTTTCACTAAGAGTTAATCCATTTTTACATATCCAATGTATAATGTGTGTACAAAATTTTAAAGCAATTGATAAATTTTTTTTTTTTTCAAAATTTTGAAGATTGTGACAAAAAAAAAAAAAAAAAAAAAAAAAAAAAAAAAAAAGACACTTTTGGAAAATATAATGAAATTTAGTCATAGCGACAATTATATTTTTTCTCAAAACTGTTGAACAAAAGTACGAAAAATTATAAATAATATATAGAAAATTTTAATTGTTCTTATGACAACTTAAGGCCGGTTTCCGTTGCAGTTGGAAGTTCGAAGTTCAAAAAACCATTAATCACGCTCCCGTCACAAAGAGCCAAATGTCTTGTCATCAGTTGTAGCCTTTTTTTATCGGATTGCGCAGTTACTTCAAAGGAAAGCATGCAAAATCGACAAAGATCTGTGCCTCTGGCCCCTCAATTATCTCAGCAGGGGGTTAGGACCAGGAACCTTCCCGGCCTTCCAACCCCGTCCAACCGATTGACCACATCAAAAGATCCGCTTGACCACATCAATAGTGCTGTTCGAACCAACCTCAGTGGAAACTGCACTTTATATTTTTCTCTAAAAGTCAGTTTTTTATAAAGGTTTATAACTGAAAGCTCTTAAAGAAAAAAATCTATGAGGATAATGCAATGTATTTTATATTTAAATGTATATATACATAAACTTGAATGATCTTTACATTTAGATACATTTTTTTTAAAGTTTGCGATAAGTCTTAAATAAGATGAAACAATACACATCGACTTGAGCATTTCGTCTTTTTATTTCATAGCTTTTTCTTTTAATACAATCGTAGTATCACAGTATGTAAATACTAATAATAATATAACTCAGACATTGCTTCATAAAACTATCGTGGTCTTTAAAATATATACAGTCGGCTGCAAAATTATTCGAGCACTAGCAATAATCCTTGCCAAAAAAAAAGTACACTTAATACAGCTTTGTTAAATAAATCCTTGTCGAGTCATGTTCTTAATCAGTCTAAGAACATGATTCGACAAGGATTTACTTAGCAAAACAGTCTTAAGTGTACTTTTTAAATATAGGAATTATTGGCTAGTGCTCGAATAATTTTGCAGCCGACTGTAAGGTGTGCCCAAATGAAAAGGAGACGTTAGCTGTAGCGGCGTTATATTAAATCCCAGTGAGTTAATGTGTTGGCTGATATATGGCATGGTGGTATTGCTACATGCACATGCGCAGTTAACGGCCTCGTATCAATATCCTCATTGCTGGACTGTCATTTCCGCAGTTCGTTGCATGATGGATTCTCCCAGATCAGCACAAAAAGATCGGCTGTGGATGAGCTCATACGGCAGAATCGCCGGACCACCACACGTGAAATTGCTGTAGAACAGTCGATAAACAAAGGAACTACGTATCACATAATCTACAAAAAACTTGGCTATGACAAAGTTTGTGCACAATGGGTGCCCAAACATCTGTCAGAGAATCAGAAGACGGGGAGAATGGATGTGTGCGTGACCCATCTGTTGAGCTAACCACTCTCTTCCTACGCGCTGGGATCAGTGTATCAAATACAATTATTTATAGTTGTACTATTCCACATGAACTGTCATTATAATATTGTTATTAAAATTTCTTCACATATAACTTTAGTCTCTTTTCATTTGGGCACACCTTTTGTGCTGATCTGGAGGAAACCATCATGAATGTGCATGTAGCAATACCACCCACTGAGCTGAAGAAAAACTGAAGTAAATGCTAGACCGGTTTTTGCGTGCCGTTTTTGGAAAGTTTGTCTTCCGAGCGTTGCACGGCAGAAAGCATTTGATATTTTTATATATTTCAAAGTAAAATTGTGTAAAGGTTGTCTGTTCGAACAACCATATGCTAAACATGATATTACAATTTTAAATTTTAATTCTTTAAAGAGTATAATAGTAATAGACGACCCGACAAGTATTAACTGCCGTGCAAGGTTTGGTCCGGTATGGCAAATGATTGCAGAAAAACTGACACGCGCGAATACTGTGTAAAGGTATTGGAAGCATTTGCTCCAGTTGTTCTTCAGCTGAGTGATACCACCACGCCATATATCGGCCAACACATTAACTCACTGGGATTTGATATAACGCAGCTACAGCTAATGTCTCCTTTGCATCTGGGCACACCTTATATATGAAGTAAAACATAGGCGCCGACTTATAAATTTCGGGGGGGGGGAGGGGGGGTTCAAACGGTATCCTGCTAAATTTGGCTGCGTAAAAATCGGTCTGACTGCTCTTCCTCATGGAAAAATCGGTCACATATGTATTTCAGGTGAATTTGAAAAAAAATATTTGTCGTATTTCTTGTTGAGAATGCAAAAAAGCTTTTGACGAGTGGCCAGAAGTATTTCTTTTACGATACATATAAAAACTGATCCAAACAATTTCCACAATTATGTATTTTAGATGTGACATGTGGTTGCAGCACGGCCGGATGTGGTTCTAATTTGCATTAATTTTCCTCCCGCAGTTCTATCTACATTTTTTTTTCCGAGGAATTTTTATGCTGCTTTTTTATCAATATAACCTTTTGAATGCAATAGTTAGACGACATTAATTTCACCCATAGCAGTTCACTGCAGCATGACTCGTTACATGTGCTTAATTTCAGATGCATAAATATTAATATTTAACATTTAAAACTTTATATACGAAAATTATTTCTCTTCCAACGTACCTTTGCGACATTTGTTTTTTATTTTTAATACACTGTAAAAATATTTTCAATAGTAATATTTTAATACCTTTGAAATTTTGATGTATTATACACTGAAGTTTTCTCTATAATTAGACTATATGTATATATATAACAACTATTAAAATAATTATAATTATGTACTAATTTTCTAAAATAACTGCGTACTAGTAATTTTGGATGTAATTTTATTTCTCAAAAGATCTGTTCTTTAATTTAATTACACTTTGTCTAAATAAAATTTTAATTTTGTCCTCTAATTAATAGGAAATTTAACAATGCGTAATGGCGGGTCGCGTGTCGTATTGCGGATCAGAAGCCGTGGGTTCGGGTTCAAGGTTATTTTGCGGGCCAGGTGCGAGTCAAGTTTACCCGACCAGCGCAGGAGTCTTTAGCGCGACATCATTGTAAGATTAATTAGAAAATGAGTTTTTATTTCAATATTAATTTCCGCAAATTTAAAACTGTAGAATAAAGTATTTAACAAGAATTTCTTTAAAATGATCTTTAAATATAATGCTGAGGTACATATGTTAGAAATTTCTTTTATTTCGCCCTCAGTGATATAAAATATACGAATATATATATAAAAAAAAAAAAAGAAGAAGAAGCAAATATAATAAATTTGTCAAGTGCGTAATAAACAAATCAAAAATTGGTTGTCTAAAAGTTATTACGTTTATAAAGTACGGCACTGTAGGGCCGTGACAAAAGAAAGAAAAATGTTTTTCTGTCTATCTCCTCAATTCTCTCAAATACAACAGCTGTCACGAAGGAGAAAATCAAAGGAACAGAAAGATTGATCTGTGAATCGTTTTTAGTTTTGACCACTTCATATTCCGCAGTAAATATGTTGAATTTCAGTAAAGGTTTGTGAAATTAAATGAGTGATTCATCATATAATTTTCTGAAAAATTAAGTATATCAGACCATTATAAAAGAATAAATCATGTATTTTTTTTAACTAAACCTTCCTTTTTTGCATTTGTTATACTTATAATACCGCAAAAAAAAGAGTGTCATTGTCAGAGATAAAAGTACGTGAGAAGAGAACAATTGAAGTACAGAGAGAGCTATAAACAAGGAACCCAAGGATCGAAACAGGCAACGGAACTTGGAGTTAGGTGCCTGTTCATTTAATTAAAATATATACATTTCCATTTCTAAACTTATTTTCTTCTTAAAATTTCGTTAATTCAAGAATTAGTTGAATTCAGTTAAAAAAAAAAAAAAAAATAGAAAATTGAGTTCGTAAAATATTTTAAGCGAAAAAATTGTTCGAAATCGTGACAAAGTTCCGAAACTCGACAGGCCGAAAATCGTGGACATTATGAAGCTGATGACCACGACTACATATCTGAGATTTTGGCGACCTATGATAATTTGGTAACATTTGCCAATCGTGAACCGTGTTCGTGAACCGATATTTATAACACACTATTTACTAAATATATATATAAAAGAAAAAGATTTGAATCTTCCAACTATCATTTGCACATTTAAAAAGGACCTGCAACCTTGGCATGTTCAATTTGACCCCACCCCCTTGAAAATTTTCAAAAGGGGCTTGTGCCCCCTTGTCGCTGAATTTGCCCGAAGAAATCATTAAATGATGTTCTTAATTAGCCCAGTTATCTTTTTTTTTTTTTTTTTCTTTTTTGTTAAAGATACTGTTAGCATGAACAACTTAAATAGTACAATTGTTGTAAAAATTACCAACAACATTATATACAATACAAACACATGCACAAATATACAGTCGGCTGCAAAATTATTCGAGCACTAGCCAATAATTCCTATATTTAAAAAGTACACTTAAGACTGTTTTGCTAAGTAAATCCTTGTCGAATCATGTTCTTAGACTGATTAAGAACATGACTCGACAAGGATTTATTTAACAAAGCTGTATTAAGTGTGCATTTTTTTGGCAAGGATTATTGCTAGTGCTCGAATAATTTTGCAGCCGACTGTATGTATAATAATTAATTTACAGAATTTTTGATTCGTAGTTATTTATAGCTTGATAGCTTGGCAATTAGTTACACATGAAAATACGAATATTTAATAAATGCGAATATGTAATAACACACATTCCCATATATAAAGATATACATGTATATATGTACAAATTATTTTTTTAGTTGAGAAAATTAGCAAATATGATTTTTTAACTTGTAGAGACAGCAGTAAGCAGTAATAGCAATTAGCAGTAAACTCAGTTTTGCAGTCATGACATAAAGCAGAAACATTTACAGTACACATATCATGATAAACTCGTAAATAATGAGTTGATTCTTTTTTTTAATTTTGACGTCACGAATTAACTATCCTTTAGTTTTGGTTACATAAAAATATTCTGAACCTCAAATTCTTTCTGTGATTTGAATGGTGTCGTTAAATTAAAATGTTTGCTATTTCAATCTCCACATATTTTTAATAAATTGAAAAAAGGTACATAGAAATTTTTCTTAACGAATCCCTAATTGATTTCAAAGTAAGTATTTTCTACTATTTAGAAATTCATTTATTTAATAAAGGGTGCCGTATTGTTAACATTCAGTTAATAATAAAGAAAACTGCAACAATATGGAATATTTTTTCATTATTTTAGAATACATTCTCTGTTACTTTATATGATAGGAGTATTTCCCTACATCCAACTCTATTCTATAGTAAATTATCGATAAAGAATTACTAAATTTCTAGAATTGTTTCTATGGTTTATAAGTTAATTTACTGCATTAGAAATTTCTGTTGACAACTTAAATATTCAAGTCAAAAAATATTTTAAGGATTTTTTTTTGCTGTTTTTCAGAATTATAAATTTCATGTATTAATAATTAAATCTCTCTATCGCATATATATGCACACATAATAAATTACTGATCTACTGATCAAACTGTTTATTACATTTCCAGTTGATGTGTGATAAAATATTTTAGTATTTGTTTTTCTATAAACTTCGCTGAACTCGCCAAGTTACAAATGAAACTTCTCATAAGTCATAGAAAATTTCTAAGGCATTGTTGAAAAATAATAATACAATAATAAGGTACAATATTGATGTAATTATTGTGTAGTATTTTTTGAAAATTGAGTTTATAATTAAACTTACTGCTATTTTAGAAATCTTACGTTCTTTTATCGCTAGATATAAAACATATTAGAAAAAGAGGTTGCTGTTTATCATCTGTAAAAACAGAACATGTCATAAAAAGGAGTTGTAATTTTCTAATTCTTCATCTTTTGTAATTTTTTAAAATTTAAATCATGTTCATTTTCATTTTAAGGGAAGTTTCACCCCCTCTTTTTCTCTTTAAGTTCTTTTTGATTCCGTCTTTCAAATCCCGTCCTTTCCCTTATGGATATGCAACATTACATAAACTAGTTGGATCCACAAATTCTCCACTCTTAAAATAAGTAGCTATGAAGACAGTTACAGATTTAGCAAGACTTGAATTATTCTTTATTTTTAGTAACTATTGTGTAACTAACACAGTCTGTCAATTGCTATTCTCCAAACGCATTCGTAAGCATCTCAAAGGCACTGTATATTTTAATTGTTAAAATACACTCATATAAAAACACGGCGTCACCAACTGAGAACAACATAGCTCAAGTGCGACATTAATCTTACTTGTCCTCAATCTTAAAGAGCCTGAAAATATAGTAGTTCAGTCATTTCGATCTAAGGAAATTTAGATAAATTCCAACAGTCCATGTGAGTTTATATGTCAGCTTCATATTATAGAAATTCAATTTAAGAAATTTTCCGTGCAGAAATATGATAATGATGAAAAGTATACAATATATATTTTCGACATTTTAGCCATTCGTTACTTTGCCTCATTTTAAAATTTTCTTTAAAATTTCCGTTAATATACATACTCGTATATTTTGTATGACAGCAAATGCTTCTTACATAGTTATTATTTAATTATATAATTTTTTTGTATTTTATGAAAGGTTTTTATTCTCTTAAATATTCAATGTTCTTATGTGATATTAGTGAAGGTACACAACGAATTTTATAATAGAAAAAAAAAAAAAAAAAGATAATAGGTTTTTAGGATCTGCTATGTTTTTTGAGTTATTCAGTATAAAATTCAACAGAGGCTAGAAATTTTTTTTACTATATGAAATAATTAACATTTTTTATTAAGTATGTAGGACGATTTCCAAATTAGCTAGAGCTGATATTTTTACCTTGATACTGAAAAGGAATCAATACTGATGTAAAATATCTCTGGAATCATTTTTTATTATTTTAGAAATTTTTACGAGACTTATATACGCAAATTAATCAAAATGATCCCTAGCTTCATTCTCAAAAGAATAATGAATAAACATCCATATTTTATTATACATTTTATTTAACTTTACCAAAATCCAATCCTGATTTAAAAAAAAAAAAAAAAGGACTCCATAATCTTTTTCGGTTTGAATTTATAATCATTTATAAGATTGTTAAAAATATTATTATCTTTATTATTTATTTTAATCCTTTTAACTATTTATAATGATAATACTTTGTATTATTATTCATTATATTTTTTGTCTATATTATTATGCTTTTCTTTAATTTATCTCAATGTTTTAACTCCCCTTATGGCACAGGCGGAAAAGAAAAATTCCTAAATCGCCAATGGGTGGTTAATTATATCTACTTTTTTAAACTATTATTTAGATTTCTATTTCTTTCTTTCTTTCTTTCTTTTTATTTTTTTAATAAAGGTAAAAATTATTTTTTTTAATACATTGTTGCATATGTGACGTACATTCTTTTTTTTTTTTTTCTGAATCATCCTTTCCTCATCCTTTTTCTTTTTTTTTTTCAATTCACGAGATCAAAAATAAAAATTTATTTGCTTTATTTAAAAAATATATATATATATATATTTCAGGAAAGGTTTAAAGTGTTGTTTTCAATAATATCGGGCGTTTATTATTAAAAAGGTAATTAAAAATAAAATAAAATACTGTTACATAAAGTAGAGAAGAACTAGGGATTATCTTCATATTGTTATAAAAATACAATTCAGATGGATTCTTTGAATATTATGCGTCATATTATAGCAAAATAAATTAAATAAATGAAAAGTAAATAAATAAAATAAATAAATAAATAAAATAATAGAAAATAATAGAAAATTAATTCAATTCCAAATTTTGTATTTTGGTAAGAATTATTTTCCTTCGGCAAAATAATACTTCTCTTAAGAAGGCCAAAACAGCTAAAAAATGACCTATTATTAGAAATATAAATGCAGGCGCTACATCTGTAAGTGTTAATTTCCTTTTTTCAGTTTCTGCATGTCCATGTTTCACTAAGCATGGCAGTCGATGCAAGAATTGACTGTCTCGTAGATGTTTAAAATATAGACCTGATGCCATCATCCTGTGTACAAACATGTTTATCAATTCTTTGCAACAGAATCCTTTACGTATCATCATTGCCGATAAAAGTTAAAAAAAAAACGATCTTCTGAGACGAATCCACTATTTGTTTTCCAATGTATGAAAGTTAACCTCTTCTTCATATAACATTAGAGCAATGTTTTGCGTATTTAGTTCTTCAAATATATTGTGAGAATTCCAGCTACTTAAATTGTTCTTTTTTAAATCTTGCGCTATTACTTTAAAATTTACGTCTTCTGAATTTGAGAACTCATCGATAAGGCCTGAATATTTATACGTCATACAATGGTAGTCGTCATTTTTCACAGCATTGGCTAACTGGGCCACGTCCCTTACATTGTTTATAGGGGGAATGGCGAGAAATGACAGAAATACTGAATTGTACATCAGACATAAAAACATCGCCCCAAAAATCCATGCGTACAACAATAAATTTTCTGCGATAGAGGTAACTCTCAGAATGGAACTCTGCCTCAAAAAGATGGCAAAAGTATGAAGAAGTACTTTATCGAAAGAGTATTTCCGTTTGAAAGCGACGTAGTACACACAGAATATGGCGAGGACAGCTGAAAAAATTGCAATCCAAACAGACAGTGAGAAGGTCTGGAAAATGCCAAAAACTCGTGGTTTGTATTCTGGTTTTCGTGTCATAAATGTTGCAGAATGCATTTGAAACGGATAAGCAAAATCCACTATTTCTGTAGTTAGGCGGTTCATAAACATAGGATTTATGCCCACATCTATTTCTGCACGATTTATTTTCCCTACTAATCCAGTTATAGTACCATTAGGGTAAGAAAGGCTTCCTTGTAAATCTGTATCCATATTTATATATTTGAATTTTTTGGTATTCTTAATATATTGTAAAAAATCTAAAAGCAATTGTGCACTATGATATTTCTTATTTAAATAATAAGAATAAATTCCTTTTGTAGAATTTATGTATTCTAAAAAAGTGGGGAGTGGCTGATATCCGATTTTTATGCCTTTTTGATCGAACATCGTTTCTTTTATCAAATAACTGCCTGGAGATATCAATTATAAAAGATAAAAGACATAATAAATTAGAGAAAATTATTTAATGAAGAATGCTATCCTTTAAAATTGTCTTTATTTTTCTTTAGTATTTAATTCTACTAATAGATTTTATCGATAAAATTATACTTATATTTTAAATCAATACTATAAAACAATGTTTAATGAATGAAAATAAATGAACACTACAAAACTTGTATACAAAAATTCTTTGCTGTATTACGATGCAGTCATTTTTAGATGAATGATATCTGACATTTACATATATATGGCATATTTAGATAACTGCAAATAATATGATAAGCCGTCATTAGATGACTACGTATGCATTTCTTATTTACCTTTCCCCTGCACTGTAGTTACAAATCGTAAAGTAAAAAACACGCTTTCAATTATTGTATTTATTCTTTAAACAAATTTGAAAAATTCGAGTTCAGAATTTTTTTTTCAGAATATATATATTTTTTTATTTAATATATACGATTTATAAAACTTCATATAAAATATTTCAATTTGCGTAATTGCTTGGAAAGATAAATGATTGGATTGTCATTATATTAAGGAGAACATTAAGATGAATATTAATTTTGATTAAAAGTGTACTCACTCTAAGTTTATTTAGAATATCTCTTCAGAAACATTGAAAAGTACCTTTTTGATAGAATGTCTTCAAATTTCTAAAATGTTTTAAGAAATGTCATATCTTATAATTCTGTAAGTCGCAATTTTTTTCCACCCTGCTCACATGTAAATGTGATATAATTTCTTGCATGAATCCATCCATCTCAGTTTTGTGAAATGCATTACGGCATGAAATATAATTTTTACAATATTTGCCGCATGCTGTATTTCATTAATTTTAAGCAATTTTATTTTGAAATATTCAATAGAAGTAATAGTAATTAGCTTTATTTTTGAAGATGACAACAGTTGATTATATGATATATTTTTCCCTTGAACTGTATTTACAATTTATGAAGTATAATACATAATTTTTTGATATTCATATGGAAAGAAAACACTATTTACATTTCGAGTTTATTTTAAAAGTCATATAGTATTGTTTTAATATAATATTAATTGTAAAATATAATATTAATTAAATAATATCGCGTTATTACTTTTCCGTCAGAAAGCTTATAAATTTTGTTCAGAATACAATGCTTCAAAAGACTCCTTTCCATGTGAAACTTACATAAATTGCCAGGTTGTCGCTTCCAGTCAGTGTCATGTATCGGTTTATATTACGCTAATTAACCTTGTATGCCAGATGCATAAAAACAAAACAAAACAAAACTGCAATATGATTTAAAATTATTAAAATCGATTTTTATTCTCAAATACGATATTTTAATTTCAAAATATGAAATATTATGGCCATGTATACTTTTAATGTAAGGCAATAAAAATTCCAATAACTAGTTGATTAAATTCGTATATTTATAACAGCGTTATTGTTCGGAGTAGGCATGATATGCTGTCAAATGAAAAACGAGATATATTTTGATAAACCGACAATCTATCAGTCTTACAATCTATCATTGTATATTGTCATAATAGACAAGTTTATGTATTATGCTAATAATAAGAACTAGTGACTGATTTAACGTATAATAATCTGACTTCCCAAAAATGCTTATTTGCGATTTCTTTTTATTTTTTATTTTTTTATTAAAAAGTTTTGTTATTAGTGTTGATATTTACATGTAATATTTTTCATTTTCTCTTGCATATATATGGCAGAGAAAGTATTGTTTTTGTGTCAAATTTTTGAAAGTGAGTTTTTTTATATATATATTTACACTTTTTGAGGCCCCTTGAATCCGAAAAACATGTTTTTAGCGGTTGATCTGTATGTCTGTGTGTCTGTATGTCTGTGTGAATGTTATCAACATATCTCAAGAACAAATTTCAGTAGAAAGACCAAACTCGGTATTCTAAATCTGCATCATATAGAGATGCTACACTAAACTTTTCGTGTCGTTGAGATTGTGCCAATCGTTCGTGTACAGGGACATCCAAGAGAATTCAAATACAGTACTGGCCAGAATGGATGACTCACCACAAAAATCTGTGATATTTATGAATGCACAAGAATAATTGCATTTAACTATGTGTTTATTTTATGGGAATTATTAATTTTAGTTATATAAGCACAGTATACCTAAATAATTGAGAAAGGGTTCAATATTTGGTGTGGAAACCTTTTTTTTTCCAATACAGCTTGGACACGATCAGGCATGGAAACACATATTTTTTCGCAATAGTCTGGTGTAACTTCTGTAATCCACACTTGTTTTATAATTTCTCTTTAGTCCGAAAGTGAAGTGTAGTTACGCTCAGCAACTTTGCGCTTTAAAATTACCCAACAGTTCTCGATTGGGTTTAGATTCGGGGAATTTCCGGGCCACGCCCCAAGGATCTGAAACCCCTGCTTTGCAACCCGTCTTTTAACAGATTTAGTCCGGTGGCATGGCGCTCCATCATGTTGGAAGTGTGTGCACTGGTTGATATTCATAAACGGATGTAACTTCTCTTTTAACGCATCGAGATGAACAATTCCATTAATTCATGTGCCTTTTAGGCATGAACCACAATCCACACCTTCCTTTGGCACAAATGGCTCCTCAGACCATGAGTTTTGCAGCATTCTTCACGGTGGGAATAATGTCGCGTTGACAGTCTCTTTTATTGGAAGGCCGTCGTATGTTTCTAAATGCATAAAACTGCAATACTTGAGTCTCGTCTGAAAACATCACATGTATCCATTGCTCCGCAGTCCAACCCTGATACTTTTTACAAAATGTCAGTCGGTCAGCAATGTTTTTGGGAGACAATTTAGGCTTCTTAGCAGGCTTGTAGGACTTTAAATTTGCATTGAATAGCCTCCTGCGGATTGTCCTTTGGCTAGGGATATTAATATCTTTTGGTAAACCAGCTTGGATTGCTTTCGCTGATTTTCTGGGTGACTTCTTCGCTGCCAAAATTATGGACTCATGCATGCGCTTGCTTGTGCTCTTGTGACGACCTTTTCCCTTTGAATATCCATAATTTCCGGTTGTTTTGAAATTATTTATAGACCTGGAAACTGTCTTTTGTGCCAATTGTAATATGGCAGTAATTTCCCGAGTACTATAACCTTCTTCACTCAGAATCTTTATTTGTGTATGCATTTCGCGTGAAATTCTTTTACCGGGCATTTTTATATTATTTCACCCTTCTGCAAAAATTTGTACGTCAACACACGGCGAACACAACTAATGAACTAACGAAATGCCAAGCAAGAACACTTTCACTTTGGTTGACAGCCAAAACGAACATCTGGCGCCAATACGTCACTATGAATGGGAAAAAACAAGTGAGTCATCCATTCTGGCCACTGCTGTACATTATATCTATAGTGGAAGTTGCAAGTAAATAGAGTTTAAAGTCTTAGAGTTTAAGACTGCATAAAACCACATGAATATATATTTTTTTATAGGCATGAGGGCATGTTTCATGTAGAATATGTTATCGAAATCATTCACCGTTCATTTACAGGGCTACACAAAAAAAATAGAATATAGTGGGATAACATTTGTAAATTCATAGAAGTGCATTTTAGGCTGTGCTATACGTTATTAATATAACATTATATTTAAGTGCACAATGTGGTTTGTACTGTCCGCCAAAGAAAAAAAAAAGTAACACCTTACGTATCTCATTACCTAATTATCGCTAACGTATGCAGTAGGCACCAATAGACAGGAATTTATGTCTACTTTTATTGTATGCAGTAAAAAATCACATAGAGGGTCATCTACATATTGAAAAAGAGTCCAACTTTGAAAATTCGAAAGTTAACCCACTAATCTCACAACAGAAAACGAATCTAGAGCATCAAAATAGCCAAAATATAAATTTGCACGGAGATTCCAACAACAGTTTTATTAATATTTAATTTTATGCACTCGGTGGCGCTTTCTGCGCTAATCAAATAAAATAAAATCAATTATTCATTTGTTCAAAACAGAAGTAATGAAAATGATGAGCTTACCATTTCTGTTCTGAGGTGTCGGCTGTCCCATTAGCTTGTAGCTTCTTCTAAATATTTTTATTCTATATTACAATTGTTAATATCTTCTCTGAAAAGTAATTGTATTATTAATATAACGAAGAAATTAATCTTGACATGTTCTTTGGGTTTAAAACGTACATTTAATGGAAAAAGAAAGTAAAAGTAAAATAAAAAAAAGGAGCGAGAATTAATCTCACTCTACATTACAAAGCATAAACACTAACTGAACTGGAATCTATTCTGATGAAAAACGTACAGGTGTGGAATCACGTGGTACAGTTCCAGCAATAGAACTTCACCCCTTGAAAGAAAGGGAATGGAAAATTGGGAGGGTGGAAACAGATACACTTTTGTTCTTATTATAATGTTCGTTTTTCTTCACGGAACACATTTTTGGAATAAATAAGTTTTTTCGAGTTTGTAGTTTTCTGTCACCCCTCCTCAAACGAGGAATACTGTCTTAGTTCTAAATTGTCACGGTGTTTCAGGGAAATTGGCTTAGGAGTAGGTTTTGTCAACACGTCTGCAGTCATTAATTTACTCTGCAGATATTGTAGAGAAATTGTTCCATTTTCACACAGGTTTTTCACGCAGTGAAAACGGATATCTATGTGTTTGGAGCGTCCTGTGTGTTTGAGCGATTCAATCATTTTAATGGCTGACTGATTGTCCTCAAATAATCTTATCGGCAGTTCCTGTGGTAAGTCAAGGTCCTCTAACACTCTGGTGATCCATAATATCTCTTGTCCAGCATTTGCGGCTGATACGAACTCTGCTTCTGCAGAAGACAGAGCTACACACGTTTGCTTTTTCGATGTCCACTATTGGTGTTTTTCCTACTAAGAATAGATTTCCTGTCATCGATTTGCGATCAGATTTATCACCGGCCCAATCGGCATCGGCGTAACAGGTTAGGATAGGTTTTTCCTTTCCACTTATAACCAAATTCAATTTTTCAGTGGTTTTTAAATAACGTATAATCTTTTTCGCAGCATCCCAGTCTTGCTGCCTGGGCTTCTCGTTGCGTCTACTCAGAATATTGACAGCTGCTGCAATGTCAGGTCTAGAGATAGTAGCAATGTATAATAGGGATCCGATGGCTTGTCTGTATTTTGTACTGTTGTTTAGTAGATTATCGTCGGAGGCATTATCCAGATAACCAGGATTCATAGGTATATTTGTGGGCTTAGCGTTTTGAAGATTGAATTTTTCCACTAGTTCTTTAATTTTAGATCTTTCGTTTATAAAGTATTCTCCTTGTTTAGATTTTTGTATATTAATGCCGAGGTAGTAGCTTATTTCCCCGAGATTTTTGAGCTCGTATTTTGCACTAAGTTTTTCGATAGTTCCTTCTATTTGTTGGTCCGACCCTGATATTAAAAGGTCGTCCACGTAAATAATTATATGTATGGGGTTTGTTTCATCTTTCCTAAACAGGCAGGCATCTGCTGTGCTTTGTGCAAAACCGAATTCTTTTAGAGTTTCACCAATTTTCAAATGCCATGATCTGGCGGCTTGCTTAAGACCATAAAGGGCTTTTTCTAATTTCCATACTTTATTTTCGTTTCCCGGTGAAATATAGCCTTTAGGCTGTTCCATGTATACTATTTCATCTAAGTCTCCATGCAGGAAGGCAGTTTTAATATCAATATGGTGAACCTGTCTGTTTCTGCGAGCAGCACTGGCTAAAAAAGCTCTAATTGTGCTATGGGATACCACCGGGACAAAAGTTTCGTGAAAGTCTTCGCCATATTTTTGGCTGAAGCCCTTCGCTACCAATCTTGCTTTATATTTGGCTATTTTGCCTGAGGAGTCATATTTGACCTTATAAGTCCATTTGGACCCAATTACTTTTCTTCCTGGTGGAGGTTCTACCAAAGTGAATGTTTTGTTTTGGATTAAGGAATTCATTTTTTCCTGCATTGCGTTTAACCAGTTCTGTTTTTCTTGTGGGTTTGTTATGTTGAGAAAATCATTATAATCTTTAGGTTCATTAGCCTCAAAGTTTTCTGCTAAGTAAATAAGCCTTTCGGGAGGTACACCTTTATTGTGTCTATTTGACCTTCTCAAGGTGTCATTTGTGTTGTGTTCACTAGTGATATTTTGATCTGGTGAACTTATGTCAATTTTGACAATTTCGCGCCCTATATGCGATTCTGTGTCGGAGTGTTCATTTGTATTATTTTCTGAGAGTAATTTTATTTCATTGTTTTCTCCTGAATTGTTTATAGTATTTTCAATGAATTTAACTGTTCTTGCAAGTATTACGGCGATTTATGAAACAATTTTAGCGACGAAGATTAAGCAAATACAGAGCAGCAATTGGTCAGACGTAATTACTGTAGGAGGAGCCAAAGCTGACAATTCAATGAATCGTTCTTTTCATGAATCTATCAACACAAACATAATGACAACATGGCTACGTCTTCGTAGACTATCGCTTTACAAATACAAAATAAAACGTTAATCTGAGTACGGCGGTTTTATTGTATTTACTTAAAAATTCTTATTTCTACAGCACAAAGTTGTTCAGATTTACTGCATTAAATTTTAAAAATATTTAGTAATTATTGCACTGTAATTATCACATATATTAGTTGAAACGGTATTTTCCATTAAACATAAATATACCATATTTTAATCCTGTATTTTGGTTGGCTTACTTATTTATTTACATTTATTTAGTCACTTACATAAATAAAATGATTCATTAATATCCAGATTAAAGAAGATTGTCATAGAAATACTTTTTATGATAACGTTAAAAAAGCCAGCCTTAGCCTCCTCTTTTTTTTAATGTGCATTAAAATATTTTATCTTGCTATGTGTTTGTATAACTAAAAGGTAAAAAAAAATCTTATGTGGTATCTTGTGAAAAAATATGTACACTGAATTTCATATTGAAAGTTCTATCTCAATTTCATTAATAAATATTTATTGTTCATAATATTATGATGATTTTATTTTTATGAAACATAGTGTATTGCATGTTACTTGTGGCTTTTTTGAAATTCCTGAAAAAATTAAAAAATGTCCTAAAAGACCCTAATTATAAGTTGTCTTAAATTCCTAAAATTTTGTAGATGTTAACAAAGATGTTATGTGTGTGCTACTTATTGTTATTTTAACAACCCAAATCAAGCAATATAATTCCAAACTCATTTTGTAATGCTGCACTGTGTTTGCTAGAAAAAAAAAAAAAAAACAGTTATGCTCATTTTTTTTCATTATTATTTTATTTTATTATTTATTTATTTTTGTCTAATTTGCAGAATTCCGTGAATTTATTTCTTCAATCTTTAAAAAAGTCACGGATATCGTTCATTTAAAAAATAGAAGCTCCATAGAACGATCGGTGATCAAATGTTCTACGAAAGCTCCCAATTTCCAGTCTTGTACCATCTACAACATAAATGTCAATATTCGTTTGAAACATACTTTATGAGATTCTAGAACCTGTAAAGAAATAGTATTATTAAATATTTCTTGCTCATTTAATTATTTCCTCCCCCCACCTTCAAATTTATCTCCAACTAACGATCAGCAATCAAATGTTCAGCAGAAGTCTTTTATTTCCCAATCTTTATGTAACTGTAATATTAATTTAAAAGTTGTTTTATTAAATTCTAGAAGTAGAATTGAAAGAGTTTAATATTTCTTACTCTGTAATTATTTTTCTGTCCCCCCTCCTTTTCCAATCTCTGGAAAGTGAGCAACTCTAAAATCTATAAAGCAATAAAAGTAAATATTACTCACATATGTAATTATTTTTAGACTTTATTGCTGATCTTAATCAATCTATTTATTTTTCCACAATTAAATTAAATATTTACATGTCATATCTATAGGATGTGTAAACATATGGAAAAAATTAATAGATTTTTCAGGGAAGAAACATTTCGCCAAATCAATGTATGCATGTATATATATTGTTTCAGTATGGTTAGAATTTAGTATAATCTAGCTGTATTTTAAATTTAGTATGTTTAATTTATTTATTATTTTATTCATATGTATTTGCAATAAAAAGAATGTCTCATACAAAATCTCTCTAATTTTGATTCTCAAAGGTTGGCAACTATGCCTTTGGCAACGACTTATGCACTTTTTACTCCCCGCTTCCCAGTTGGATAAGTTAGTAATTATAAAATCCCACCAAAGTGCATATTAGGGATGCACCAAATATCAGTTTTGGCCAAATACCGAATATTCGGCCAACTAAATACTAACTTCAGCTGAATACCAAATATCCTTCAAACTAAATAGTAACTATTTAGAAATTTTTATTCGTGAATTCATCAACCGTGAATATTTATTTAAATCAAATTGGAGTGTAAAGATTGATATTTTTATTTATTACCAACTATGCGAAAAATACCAGAGCCGGAAATCGAACCCGCGTACCTCCGCTTAACGCACGGATGCTCTACCACTGAGCTACCCTGGCTGACAACCAGCTAGGCACTTCTCGCATAATATTCGTTGGGAAAGTCACCGAGTCTGCAAACGCAGATATATCAGGTGAGACAATAACAATCGTAGCACAACTCCATAGACCACGAAATTTCAATTTAGAATTTTTTATCCATGAATTCATCAACCGTGAATATTTATTTAAATCAAATTAGAGTGTAAAGGTTGATATTTTTATTTATTACCAACTATGTGAAAAATACAAGAGCCGGGAATCGAACCCGGGCACCTTCACTTAACGCACGGATGCTCTACAACTGAGCTACCCTGGCTGACAACCAGCTAGGCACTTCTCGCATAATATTCGTTGGGAAAGTCACCGAGTCTGCAAACGCAGATATATCAGGTCAGCCAGGGTAGCTCAGTGGTAGAGCATCCATGCGTTAAGCGGAGGTGCCCAGGTTCGATTCCCGGCTCTGGTATTTTTTGCATAGTTCATAATAAATAAAAATATCAACCTTTACACTCCAATTTGATTTAAATAAATAGTAACTATTCCGTAGTTCATACACTTAGGAGTAAAAAAAATTCAAGGAGTTATCAAGTACTTTTCAAGCACTTTCAACCAGGATTTTAGATTCGTCCACACTTTTGTTTTTGAGGGGGGGGGGGGTGATTACCTACATAAAAAACCTAGTATCAAATGTGTTTATTATTTTTTTAAAACATAACTGGGGGGGGGGGGGGGTTTCCTGCCTCCTCACTCCACTCGCCAATTCTTGACTCACTTTGCTTTATTAACACCTGCGGGGTTCTTCCTACCTCTTTGCTGCTTTTCCATGCAATGAATATGAATATAAATAGTGCATTTCATAAGACAAAAGCAGAAAAATATTATAGAAATCCCCATATCCAATGCTGGATAGAACATAACATAACATTTAATAGCATTTAAAAAATAATAAGGCAAAATAAAATGTGTTAAAAATCAGTAACTTATTTTTTAAGAATAGAAGAAAATTTGTTATATCTAGACCACTTTGTGCTACAGATTTAGTATGATTCCCTTTGGTGACATTTAAATTTTTTTCACTATTTGACGAGGACTTTTTTGATAATTGTTAAAAAAAAAATCTAGTACATACTTTTTCTAATGCTTATAACTTTCACTATTGAATTTTTTAGTTAATTTAGGGCAATATATAACACTCTATATGTATATTTCTAATATACAGTTAGGAAATAATTTCATTATTTTCATTTTAAGTTGCAAAAATGCTCCACAGCTTCAATTTTCAATTCTTTCCTGCTTATTTCTCAAAATAACGAAGGATACTCAAGGAACAGATTTCATATTTGTAGTCCTTGTTAAAAAAAAAAAAAAAAAGAATATCTAACTCTGTAAAGTTAAAAAATTATCATTAGGATATTAAAAGATGCTTCATATGAGTTTGAATTTGACTAAAATGTTTTTATCCCAAAATATATTATCCGGAGTATATCCGATGTAATTTAAAATATGTTTTTAAATAACAAGATACAATAAACGACATATGTATAATAATAAATGGAAAGGTTTGTCTGTCTGTCAGTTCTTTTATACGTTCAGCCCCTACTGAACGCAGAAATACAAGAATTGACATACTGATGCTCTGGAGCCTTTCCGAGGTCCTCCTGAAAACAGAATTTAAAATTTTTAATTAGTTGTGGAGGTATTAATTAAAATGTCGACTCATGTCTAATATCAAAGCGATCTGAATGAATGAGAATTCACCGCCATTGCATAAAAAAAAGATATTTTAACGTAGTTAAAAGCAGAAAAAAAAAATATATTAAATTAGAAATATTTGTTCGATTGTTACGATTTTGGTACCATATGAAAGGGGAATTTTTTCTGAATCTAAGTGTACAAGTGGCTTATCGGTACAACAATTAAATTTTTTAAAATTAACTAAAGTATGAATTTTTTGTGGCAACATCATTTCAAATGCCAAACGACCATCTGCCATGAAAAAGGAAATGATTGTAACAGATCAAGATGTCACGTGTTTTATAGTGGAGGGGAAAATTGCAATTTTCAAACTTTTTCAAATTTTCATTCACGTTACATTTGAATTCATATTCGGCCTAGACAGCATATTATAAACCTAGTGTTCAATTTCCATGAAAATATGTGGACAAACAAAAAAATTAGATTAAATTGTTTTATATTTTGCTGTACATATTTTAAATTGAGGTATGCCGTTGAAATTTTGCAATATTTGGTTTTAATGCCCGATAATTCGATTCTGAATATTTTTGAAAGTGTAGAATTATTAGGAAGGGCTTGAGGGGGAGGGGGGGGGGCGAAGGGAAAAAAAGTTACAGCATTTGAAATTGGTATTATTAGGTTTTAAGGAAAGATAAATCGATTGCGGATATTTTCAAGTGTAAAATTATTAGGAGGGACGAAAAGGGGGGAGAAGGGGCAAAAACGTAGAAAAAGAACAGTTGTTTTGGAGAAAACAACGGAAAACCGAGAACGCCTTTATTCTTTTATATTTTGCAGAGTTTCGAATTCTGATACTCCTTTCACATTTCATACTATTGATTTTTAACAGTATTTAGCCCGGAATTACACAAGTTTCAGAGAAAACCATGAAAAAGTCAGACATAAGTCGTTTTATAATGGTGTTTATATCATTTTTGTATCTCAGCTTCTAATTAGCATAATTTCAAAAGTAATATGTCACTTTGAAACTTATTTGAGTTGAATTTCAAGAGTAGATGCCACAAATTTCTGTCACCTTCCGTTAACCGACTACTGTAAGTAATGGAATTAGAGATTTCACGTTATTTCCACATTTTAAGGTGTCCTGATTAGGTTTTTTTTTTGTATCTCAGCTACTAATTAAAATAATTTTATAAGTAATACATTATTTGAAAGCTTTGTTGATTTGGAATTGAACAGTAGATCCTACAGACTTTTCTACCGCCAGATGGCGCTGTAATATATTAAAATATCAATATTTCGAATTCTGAATATGATTAAATTATTTTTAATACATCATTCGAAAGATATTTTAAAGAGCTTTTATATTATCGAAAGTGAAATTCGAGATTTCACCAGATTTACACGTTTTAAGGTGACCTGATTAGGTTTTCTTTTGTATCTCAGCTACTAATTAAAATAATTTCATAAGTAATACATCATTTTAAAGCTTTGTTGATTTGGAATTGAACAGTAGATTACATAAATTTCTACCGCCAGATGGCACTGCAATATTTTAAAATTTCAATATTTTGAATTCTAAATATTATTAATTTTTTTTAAATACTGCATTCCAAAGTTATTTTAAAGTACTTTTATATTATCGAATAACCTACATTAAATTTATCCAAGAGAGGGCACTAATCGCAATTATTCGAGATTTCACCTGATTTATATGTTTTAAGATATCCTCAAGGGGGCCAAAAAATTAGAAATTGAGTTAGACCGTTCGAAATTGGTATATATAGGTTTTGAGTGCCTACGAGTCGAATGAGGATATTTTTGAAAGTGTAAAATTAAGGAGGGACAGAAAGGGTGGTGAAGGAATACGTGCGCGCAGCGAGCATACATATGAATTCGTGATCACTGCGCACACACGGGTCTACGCTGACGAAAGCAGAGGGGACCTGGTGTGACTTTTTACCCGATTAGAAATGATTTTTTTTTAAATTCCTTTTCTTAAGAATAAAAGTTTATGAGTAATAACATGGAATTTTGAGAAATCATAAGGGTGGTGAAGGAATACGTGTGCACAGCGCTCATATATATGCATTCATACGTGAGCATCGCGCACGGGTCTACGCTGCCGAAGGCAGTGGGAACCTGGTGCGACATTTTTCCCCGATCAGAGTTCTTTTTTTTTCTCTTTTTGTTTCACATGATAAAAATTAATGCAATTTTGAGAATTCATTAATTATAATGATTCATTTAAAAATAGTGCCCAGCGAAGCAGGCGTAGCCTGCTAGTCTTTAAATAAAAAGATACAATAAAAAAAAAAAAACATAGAAAAAAATACAACATAAGAAATTGCCATACCAATAGAAAGGTTGACATTTCATTTTTTTTTTATCATTGATCACATTTTAATTTTCCAGTGGAAAATGGAAAAACCATAAAAAATGTTGCCTGAATATATATTTTATTATACAAATCTAATATTGCTGTGACAGAATACTTTTATGCTTTCTGTGACAATCATTGTTTGTGGAAACATTTTCATTCAGGGTTGGCAAGATTATGTCGCAGTGGTTAAAACCACTGGTAGAAACCGGCATGGCGAAAACCCCTTTCTGCCACATTTGTGGCAGAAACTCAGAAAATGACATAAAAGTAATTACTGACCTACAATAGACAATGCATAGGAAAATCAATTAAATGTTAACCAAAATATAATTTATTTACAATGTTATCGCCATTGAAAATCGAAGTTTACATTGTTTACACTATTCAGTCTTCTATAACAAAAGACAAGTTTTGATGCGGTTTCTAAACCTAAACGATTTTTCAATTTGTGATGCACAAATATGAGAAATTTGAGAAGATTCTCTCAATTCCAGCAGATCTAACAGGCATTGCCATCAAGGAACAAATAAGATTTGTGAAAGTTTCATCTATTGCACATTTTTTAAAACTGGACCACCATGTAAATAGTAGCTGGGGTAGTTGCAAAAGTAGCTTAATTCAGTTATGTTATGAGTTAAATGAATGAATTTTAGAGTTTGAAATAATACAAAACTAAAATCTAGTATTTATGTTCATTATTTTAAATAAATATTTGATATACTCTTTATATTTAATACTAGCAGGCTACGCCCGCTTCGCTGGTCACTATTTTTGAATAATTGATGTATTCTCAAAATTGCACTAATTTTTATCATGTGAAAAAAAAAAATCTGATCAGGAAAAATGTCACTCTGGTTCTCCACTGCTATCGGCAGCGTAGACCAGTGTGCAGTTATTTTAATTAGTATCTGAGATACAAAATAAAACCTTATCAGGACCTTAAAACAGGTGAAATCTCAAATTCCACTTTCGATAATATAAAAGTACTTTAAAGTGTAAGTAAAAAAAAGTAAGTTTTGTGAAAATATCAATGTTTCATAATGTCTGACTTTTTCATGGTTTTCTCCGAAACTTGCATAATTCCGGGCTAAATACTATTAAAAATCCATAGTATGAGAAATGTGAATGGAGTATCAGAATTCGAATCTCTGCAAAATATAAAAGAATAAAGGCGTTCTGGGTTTTCCGCCATTTTCTCCGAAATAACCACTCCTTTTCTACATTTTTGCCCCTTCCCGTCCCTTCTAATAATTTTACACTTGAAAATATCCACAATCGATTTATCTTGCCTTAAAAACTAACAATACCAATTTAAAACGCTGTAATTCTTTTTTTTTTTTTGCCCCTAGAAATCACCACAAAGCAGTTTTTAAAGAAAATTTGGTATTTACGTGTTAACTGCATGTGATTGGCAGGCTATTCATATGCATAAATACAAATATGTAAGAAAGTACAATATATTTTATAGGATTACTTCTATGACAATCATATGTAAATATATATATATAAATATTGAAATACATATGTAATATATATTTTGTATTAACCACATGCCAGCAGTTAATCTCTGGCAGGCGGTTATTACATAAAAACTGAAATTTTCATTTAACTAGTATGTTGTGGCACCACAAGACTTTCTTCTATATTTTCCTATACAAATTCACTCAGTAACAATATAAAAAAAATTTCTCCTTTTTTTTTTTTTTTTTTTTAAGTTTTTTAAAAGTAAAAAAATTCAATAACTTTGTTTTGAAGTATCACAGATTATTTATATAGTTCAACCATTCCTTTTAAAGGTATTGACGAGTCCTTTCGAAAGATACCCATCTTGAAAATTTACTGTCCTCGAGGGGAGACTTCCTCCCAGGGGGGGAGGAGGCGAGGCTCCTACACATACAAAATTTTTTTCCCAGTTCACTATCTCTATTATGTAAATTTCATAATGATTACTAAAAAAGAATTCTCTTCATGCACATTTATACAAAATTTTGTCCTATATCACCATGTTAAAAATTTAGAAAAAGCGGGATGGCAATGCAACCTGTAAGACAATTTTTACCAAAAGTTGATAGGCACTAATTTATGTCAAGGTGCAACTACATACCAATTAGTATGAAATTCTGTGCAGTAGTTCCTGAGATACAGTTGCCACTAAATTTTGTCACACACACACACACAGACAGACAAAAATGGTCAAATCGTGTTCTACAGCTCTAAAAACATGTAAATCCATCAAAAACCCGAGGTCGAAAATTTTTACGAATCCAATACTTTCTTCCATTCAATATAGAAGAAAGTAAAAATAACAAAATTATAACCAACTACAATTAAATAAATTTTAAATCATTAAATATATATGATTGAATAATATAAATGCACAAAATCCCAGTATGCAGCAGTTGTTATTATGCATGTATCAATGCTCCATGTACATTAAAAAGAAAAAATAACATTGGTTACTGCTACCTCACTCTGCACGAAATGTTCATAAAATGCATCAAATAACATACTGCAGTAATTACTGTAACATATGTATTAGTGCTTTGTGCACATGAAAATCAAAGCGCCCATTACAAAAAAAGACAGATTATACAGATGTAAAAAATCACCTTTTAAATACAAAATACATGTACAATAATGTATGATAATTTAAAGCAGCAGATAATTTCAATATTAATTTACATTTGTATATAATCTTCCCCTTTCAAAATACTCTTGTTCCAAACACACACAATATTTATTTAAACATTAATTTTAATTCACTGAATAGAATAATATTATGAAATAGGAATTAAAATTTATTAAAGAAATTACCTCTAAAATATTCCATGTTCGCAGTTCAAATTACTACTACAAATTACTACAACTTTTCAAATTACTACTACAAAATTCCACAGTAAAACAAACAAATATCTAAATAATTAAAATTTTCATTATATTTCTGTTATTTACCTCAAAATTCACATTTCAGTAAAAATATAAATCAAATCAATTTATGTGAAATGATTGTTCTCAAAATATTTTATTTACTTTTTACAAATACCCAAATAAAATACATAATGAAAATCAAGATTTATATATTAACGCCATATATAATTGAGAGATAAAGTTGATAAGAAACAGATTATTTCTTCAATAATAATTAAATTAATGAATCTCTTTAACTCACCATTGAAGGTTATGGTTAGCATCTATTTTTTTCCCTTAGTGGCTGGAATTTCCCTCGTAAGATGCAGGTGGATACTTTCATTAGATAAAGTCTTCAAGTTGTTGTTTTCATAACCGAATCGATAATACCTTTGTACGTACATTTTTAATAATCACATACATAAGGCAATATTAATTCAGTTGAAATAAATGTCTGGATTCTGTGAAATAAAAAATGAAGTTTATTTTCTTAGCTAAGCATAGATATATGTAATGATAAATAATTGTACACACATAGAAAGGAAATAAAAGTAATTAACTATAAAAATTTAAACAGACAGCCTGTATAAGTAACACTTTCAAACATTAACAGCCACTAACAGCAGCACAAATAAAAACTGTATATGCAGCAACTAATTACATTACATTAAAATTTTAACAACACAAAAGCAAATTTTATCTCTTATTGCAAAGAAACACATGGATATTTTTTATCTATTCAGAATCTTTAAATCTGAAATAACGCTAAATTATTTTTAAAACATGAATATATTCGTAATCGTAACAAAACAAATGTATATTTACATCAACGTTAATTTTATAAACGTGGCAAACAAATTTCGAACATGTTATTTATATTAGCAATGTTTTTCAGCTGGTAATGACATTGATATCTAATTGTATAACTAATTCATATCTATAAATCTCGAATGCAGTAAGTAATTTCTATTGTTTACCTTAGTTTTGCATTTACATTACACAATAGATTCGTCGATTGCAAGTCTCCAATAAATTAAAATGGACGTTCGCGCTTGTTTTCGATGTTCTATGTATATAAAACGAGTAGATTAAGAAATTTAATGTTTAAAAATAAGCTTACCAGGAAAAATAAGTGAAAATCCCTTTTCTATCGAAGTGTCGATTACTGATTACATGAAATAAAATAATCTAGAGTGGGTCCCATAGTTCGTGAATCGTGATTCATTCAACATAAACTCCTCCTTCGGTAGTGACGTCATCAAACCACACCTGAAATGGTCGTAGCTAGGAGTGTTTCATAAATCGCAGTATTACGTGGTCATTTTTCAAGTAGATTCTATACGCTTTAGCGCTGTTATCATAGCCGACAAAAATGCCTTCTTGGGCTTTGTCATCTAATTTACCCCGTTTACTTTTATGAATGTAAGCATAGGCTTTACAGCCGAAAGTTTTTAAGTGATTTAAATTTGGTTTGTTACCATGCCATAATTCGCAAGGAGTTTTTGTAGTGGCTTTTGTAGGTAGTCTGTTTTGGAGGTAATTGGCGGTGTTTAAAGCTTCTCCCCACAATTTTTTGGCTAAGTTAGCTTCTGATAAAAGTGTACGTGTCATTTCGATTAGTGTACGATTCTTTCTTTCCGCAACCCCATTTTGGGCTGGGCAATGTGGTACGGTGAGCTGATGGTGAATACCATTTTCTTTAAGAAACTCTTCTACATTTTTGCTCATGTACTCACCACCATTATCTGACCTTATTGTTTCTGGTTTCATTCCAAATTTGTTTGTGGTAAAGTTGACGTATTCTTTTAATTTCTCGATTACTTTGCTCTTTTTACTTAGAAAATAAATCATTGTATACCTAGAATAATCGTCAACAAAAGTTAAGAAATATGATTTACCACCTATTGTTGGTACCTGAATAGGTCCGCAAACATCGCTGTGTACTAATTCTAGTATTTGTTTTCCCCTATTTTCTGCAATTTTTGGATACGGGGTGTCAGTCAGTTTTGTTTTGATGCAAGTTTCGCATGTTATCTCGTGTTTGCAGTTATTGATTTTTATTCCCAGAACTAACTGATTTTTGTTTAGTTCTTTAATGGAGTTGAAATTTTTATGTCCCATGCGTTTATGCCATAGAGTAATACAGTTAGGATTTTGGCATTCTTCAGTCAGGTATGTGTTATATTTGTTTATTGGCATGGGGAAATTTAACTCATATAAGTTGTTATTTTTTGTACCCTCTAAAATTGTTTCATTTTTCATAGTGATGTAACACTTTTGTTTAGTGAATGTGACTTTACAGCCATTTTGGGTGGCTTTGTGTACAGATATTAGGTTTGCCTTTAATTCTGGAGCATATAAAACATCCTTTAGTGTTAGTTCCCTTTTTTGTTTATTTGGATCTACGTATTCAATTTTTATTTCTCCTGAACCAAGTGAAGTGAGGGTGTTACCGTTTGCTACACATACTTGCGATTTTTGTGACTCATCTAAATTAACGAAAAGGTCTATATTGTTGCTTATGTGCGATGAGGAACCACTGTCAGTTATAAAGTTGTTCGTCATTGTGTTTTGAGTCGTGAAAGCCATTTGTTTTGTTTGTGATGTTATTTGCTTCATTTGTTTTGAATGGCTTTGTTGTTGTGTATGTGTGTGTGGCAACTCATCATTGTGTGTCACTAACTGTGAGGAATTGGTTGTTCTGAATTTATTTCTAAATTGTTTGTTTTTAGTGTTATCAGCATTTCTGTTTTTCAGATGCCAGCACTCCGATTTATTGTGGTTTGTTTTCCTGCAGTACGTGCAGTATTTATTTTCCTTTTTGAAATTACTATTATACTGTTGTTTTTTATTTATATGAAAAGCTTTAGAAGAATTTGTATTGTTTTCGGAGACGTCTTTTCGACGATTGAATTCATCTAGCAATTTGCTGCTAACATAGTTAGGTGTGAGTTCATTTTCAGGGCGAGCTTCAAGGGCTATAATCAAGGTTTCATAACTTTTGGGTACGGAGCATAGTAACAGTGCAGAAATGTGCGCGAATTTAATTTCTTCCCCGATTGATTTCAATTTATCTATGATTTCCAACATTTTATTTATGTGGATTTGCATATCGCCACCTTCTTCTAGCTTCGTGCTATATAATTTTCTCAATAAGTATAATTTACTACTTAAGTTCGTTCTTTCGTGGATATCACGCAATTTATTCCATGTTTCTAGAGCTGTTTGGCATTGTTTGATGTGGATGATTTGAGCGTCATCAATGAACAAATTTATGATTGCTCGCGCTTTATTGTCTTTTTTTCGCCATACATCTGTTATAGGATTTGGCGGGTCATCTGTAATAACCTCATATAATTCATCCTTCATAAGATACATTTGCATTTTAAACTTCCAAACTGAATAATTTTCAGAATTTAGTTTCTCAATTGTTGGACTTTCCTTAAAGGATGCCATTTTCTGATTTCTTTTTATTTATAGTAAATACTATATCTTTGAGAAGAATTTATTTTGTTTTGTTTTTATGATATTATTAATTCTTCAATTTTTCAGAAAACAGGGTTTCTTAATTTTCTTAATTCAAAAAAAATGTATAAATGCATTTAATTTTTATTTTGCATTTTCTTAATATGATTTCAAACACTGAATATACTTTTGTTTTACTTTAAACAAAAATACTTTTGTTTTGTTAAATAATAATATTATTTAATATTCATGTTTTATTTTCATATTAATTTACTTTTATATACTTTTCCCTTTATCTTTGGGACAGCCAGACAATTTATAATCTAGGTAAGCTTTAATATGTTACTTAAGAACAATGATACATTTTTCATTTATTTAATATGGTAATTCATAATCTTTTATTAATATTTAATTTTATGCACTCGGTGGCGCTTTCTGCGCTAATCAAATAAAATAAAATCAATTATTCATTTGTTCAAAACAGAAGTAATGAAAATGATGAGCTTACCATTTCTGTTCTGAGGAGTCGGCTGTCCCATTAGCTTGTAGCTTCTTCTAAATATTTTTATTCTATATTACAATTGTTAATATCTTCTCTGAAAAGTAATTGTATTATTAATATAACGAAGAAATTAATCTTGACATGTTCTTTGGGTTTAAAACGTACATTTAATGGAAAAAGAAAGTAAAAGTAAAATAAAAAAAAGAGCGAGAATTAATCTCACTCTACATTACAAAGCATAAACACTAACTGAATTGGAATCTATTCTGATGAAAAACGTACAGGTGTGGAATCACGTGGTACAGTTCCAGCAATAGAACTTCACCCCTTGAAAGAAAGGGAATGGAAAATTGGGAGTGTGGAAACAGATACACTTTTGTTCTTATTATAATATTCGTTTTTCTTCACGGAACACATTTTTGGAATAAATAAGTTTTTTCGAGTTTGTAGTTTTCTGTCAAATAGTTCCTGAGATATTTAACGTTTTACTTCTGGGGGTTATCTGCAAGTTTAATTATTTTTTCTTTTAGGTCACATTCAAGAAATTTATTATGTCGTTCATCTATTATGTGTTTCATTCATCTAGAAATTTTTAAATTCTCAAAAGGAAAGTTAATTCAATGAGCATATTGATTTGGAAATTATTTGGAAATTCTGTACTATAAAAAATATTCTGTCAAAAAATGCTAACACAGAAGAGATCAATAATTCCTAAGAGGAAAAGGGGGGGGGGAGAACATCGTGATTCAAAACCAGTTTTTTAGTACCACAGTTTCAGAAGGTTTCTGTTGGAATTAGATTTCTAATATAATACCTTTTTTTCCTAAGTATCATGCTAAAAATCAACATGCCTGTACATAACTGAAGTGTGTGTGCACATATGTGTATGTGTGTGTGCGCGTGCGTGAGTATAAGTGTGTATGTGTGTGAGTGGGGATTTATTTATGCCTATAACAAGTGATATTTGGATTCAAATTGAGAGATTTTTCTAAAAATAAAGTAGTGTAATATAAATTCAGATACAATAGAATTTTCTAAAACCATGAATGATATTCTTATGAAAGTTGTCGACATTTTTGCATGCAGAATACAGTTCGTAAAATCATAAGCAGGTTCTAGTCGACGAATGCATCCTCCTCTTATATTAAAAGAGTTTATCATGTGATTTGTTATATATATTTGTCTTCGAGATCTCTGAAACGGCTTTTGCAACTTTGATGACAATTTTGGGTTAAATGTTTTCTGGTGTGAAAAAATGATTGGACTTATTCTCAACCTCTGAAAAAATTTGTGTTCGATGTTAACCCTTTATCGTCTCTTTGTATTATATCGCAGAAAATAGGTTTACTCAGAAATGGTTATAATGATTTTCAGAAAAGTTTGCAGTTAAGTGTTTTTCGGGATGTTTAAATTTCATCTTCAGAAAAAAAATGCGTTCACTGTTAACTCTTTATTGGTCAATTGCAACATATGGCAGAACTCAGAAGTGGATATAGAGATTTTGATGAAAATTTGGAGTTAAGTGCTTTTGGGGATGCTTAAACGATTGGAATTATCCTCATTGTCAGAAAAATGCGTGTTTGCAGTTAAACCTTTAAAAACCATTTGCAACGTAAGGCAGAAATTGGGTTTACACGAAAATGGACAAAGCGATTTTGATGAAAGTTTGGAGTTAGGGATTTTTAATGAGAAAAAACAACTGGATTTCACCTTCAGACAAATTCGCATTTAATGTTAAACCTTTATCGAAAACACAGCAGAAATTGGGTTTACTCGGAAAAGGATATAGTGAATTTCATGAAAGTTTGGGATTAAGTGTTTTTGGGAGGTGCTAAAAGATTGGGTATACCCTTATCTCCAGAGCAATTAGCGTTCCCAGTTATCCTTTTATCGGACAATTGCAATATATGGCAGAAACTGGGTTTAATCGAAAAGTGATAAAGGGATTTCGGTGCATAAAGGGATGCATAATGGATTGGATATATTTTCATCTTCAGAAAACTTTGTGTTCTATTTTAAACCTTTAAAGGCCAATTGCTACGTACGGCAGAAATATAGTTTACACGGAAATGGACAAAGCGATTTTGATGAAGTTTGGAATTAGGTTTTTTTGGTTATAAAATGTGATTGGAAATATCCTCATTTTCAGAAAAATCACGTTCGCTGTTAACCCTTTATCAGCCTTTTGCAACATATGGCAGAAATTAGGTTTACTTCGAAATGGGTGTAGCGATTCAAACAAAAAAGTTTGAGCTAATTGTTTTCGGGTTACTAAAGCGTTTGGACTTATCCTCATCTTCAGAAAAATTCGTGTTCACAGTTAATCCTTTTTCGGCCATTTGCAACATATGGAAGAAATTCGGTTTACTCTGAAATGGATATATTGATTTTAAAGAAAGTTTAGAGCTAAGTGTTTTCATTGGGGGGAGGGGTGCTTAAAGAATTGGAATTATGCTAATCATCAGAAAAATTCGCGTTCACTGTTAAACCTTTAAATGCCATTTGCAACGTATGGCAGAAATTGGGTTTACATGGAAATGGACCTAGAGATTTTGATGAAAGTTTTGAGTTAGGGGCATTTTGGTGTAAAAAAAGGATTGGACTTATTCTCATCTACAGAAAAATTCGTGTTCGCAACGAACTCTATATCGGCGAATTGCAACATATGGCAGAAATTAGGTTTATTCGGAAATGGATATAGTGATTTCAAACAAAGTTTGAGTTTAGTGTTTTTCGGGATGCTAAATCATTTGGACTTATTCTCATCTTCAGAAAAATTGGCGTTATCAACGAAACCTTTATAAATCGTTAACCAGTTGTAACATATCACACAAATTCGGTTTACTACTTGGAAATGGATGTAGGGATTTTGATGAAAGTTTGGGGTTAAGTGTTTTTGGATGTGCAAAAACGTTTGGACTTATACAGAAAAATTAGCATTCGCTGCCAAATTATTTGATAAAAAAAAAAAAAAAAAAAATCAGGTTCCAGTTCATGACTTCATTTGTTATTTTGTTTAAAATGAGTTCGAGGGAATTTAATCGAAGGCAGGTGATATTTGTGGGCATCGAAATATTTGGTAAATAAAGAGCAGCTTCAAGTCCATGACTGCTTACATATTGTCTACCTTTTTTATTTTTTTATTTTATTTTATTTTTTTATTTATTTATTCATTTTTTATGAATACGATTGAATTTTATCAAAGGTAGGTGATATTTGTATGTGTTGAACATATTTGGTAAACCATTCCCTGGTTGCATATATAATTTTTTTTAAATGAATACATCTGAATTCTTTATAAATAAATTATAGTTCATATTTTGGCACAGGCGGAGTTATTTTGAACAGAAAACGCTAATATATATAGATATATCAATATTAAGATGAAGCTATATAGGTTTTTAGGTTTTGCATCGAGCATTGAATTTTCGTGAAGATAAGGATATATCCAATTGATTTTGCAACCTCAAAAATCAATAACCCTGAATTTTCATTAAAATCGTTATAAGTATTTCCAAGTAAATCCAGTTTTTACCATATTTCACTAAATGGTTAAAGGGTTAACAGCGAACTCAAAATTCCCTGAAAATGAGTATCATCGATTTTGAATCTCAAAAAATCCTTATAATATATTTTATCAAAATTGTTACATATATTTCTAACTAAGGGAGGCATACTATTGTAACAATCGCAGCTATCGTAGATCATGCCTTGTCGAATCATGTTCTTAGACAGACTAAAAACATGAATCAACAAGGATTTATTTAACAAAGCAGTATTAAGTGTACTTTTTTCAGACAAGAATTATTGCTAGTGCTCGGATACTTTTGCTGCAGAGTGTACGATCCGACTTATGATCTACGATAGCTGCGATTGTTACATTAGTATGCCTCCCTAAACGTTCTTTCTGCGATGTACTGAAAACGTCTACCTTTTTTATTTATTTATTTTATTTTATTTATTTATTTTATTTTTTTCATTTTTTATGAATATGATTGAATTTTATCAAAGGTAGGTGATATTTGTATGTGTTGAACATATTTGGTAAACCATTCCCTGGTTGCATATATAATTTTTTTTAAATGAATACATCTGAATTCTTTATAAATAAATTATAGTTCATATTTTGGCACAGGCGGAGTTATTTTGAACAGAAAACGCTGATATATATAGATATATCAATATTAAGATGAAGCTATATAGGTTTTTAGGTTTTGCATCGAGCATTGAATTTTCGTGAAGATAAGGATATGTCCAATTGATTTTGCAACCTCAAAAATCAATAACCCTGAATTTTCATTAAAATCGTTATAAGTATTTCCAAGTAAATCCAGTTTTTACCATATTTCACTAAATGGTTAAAGGGTTAACAGCGAACTCAAAATTCCCTGAAAATGAGTATCATCGATTTTGAATCTCAAAAAATCCTTATAATATATTTTATCAAAATTGTTACATATATTTCTAACTAAGGGAAGCATACTATTGTAACAATCGCAGCTATCGTAGATCATGCCTTGTCGAATCATGTTCTTAGACAGACTAAAAACATGAATCAACAAGGATTTATTTAACAAAGCAGTATTAAGTGTACTTTTTTCAGACAAGAATTATTGCTAGTGCTCGGATACTTTTGCTGCAGAGTGTACGATCCGACTTATGATCTACGATAGCTGCGATTGTTACAATAGTATGCCTCCCTAAACGTTCTTTCTGCGATGTACTGAAAACGTTGAATGTAGGGATAATAACGAACCGGAATTTCCCCGAAGACGTGAGTAATTCTGATCTTTTTGGCTACCAGAAGAGCCTTAAGACCAAATTTCTATCAAAATTGTTTTATCTGAATAAACCCAATGTATGGTTATATTTTCCAATTGGCGGGAAAAAGATTAACAGTGAGCGGAAATTTTTTTGAAAATGAAAGTAAAACCAATCGATTCATTACACATACACGCAAAAATTTATTTATATTTATAAACAAATCCAGTTTCTGTCATTTGTTGAAAAAGGTTAATGGAAAGTTAATACCAAATTCGCCAATCGAATTTTTACACACATACACACAAAAAAAAAAAATAATAAAATAAAAATAAAAATAAACTGTTATCAACATTGTTAAAAATACCTTTGAGTAAATTCAATGTTTTTTCATATGTTTCAAATGACGAATAAATAATTAGCAGAGACATTTTCAAATTTTTCTTAAGGGCCCTCTTCACTCAACGCCGCCGGAAGCCGAAGCTAATGTTTTTCTATGGGAAATTTTTCTTTACAAATAACTTATTAACTAATACATATTTTTAAACACATGTTTTCACATTCAGAAAATTCCCAGATATTAAACTGACGCACCTTTTTTAAAAAATTATTTTTTTTAATTTTTTATATTTTATTTTGAAGCTGCAAAATACGAATTTTCAATGTGTGAATTTTTTTCATTTTGTAATTTCAAAATAAAATATTAAAAATTTAAAAAATACATTTTTAGAAAAGGTGCGTCAGTTTAACAGCTGGGAACTTTCAGAATGTGAAAACAGAATTTAAAAATATGTATTAGTTAATAAGTTATTTGTAAAGAAAAATTTCCCATAGAAAAACATTAGCTTCGGCTTCTGGCGGCGTTGAGTGAAGAGGGACGTTCAAAAAAAAAAACTTTAATTTCAAACTTACATGAAAATTGTTAGAGCCGTTTCCGAAAAACCCAAGACATCTATTTTTATATATTTAACATGTCATGTGCTTAACTAGTGTACTATAAGTGAATGGCAGATTGAACTATAATCCTTAAATTCAGGGGGAAAATTCCAGTGTAACATTGGTCGATATGCTCTAAAATCGAATCAAATATTTCATAATGACACTCTCGCATCTCAAGTTTTGTTCGAATATACACAATAGAATCTAAGATACAGACATTCCCTAAATGTAAATCATTGCATTATGACAGCGACGCTTGATGAAATACTTGCACAAATTTTGTTGAGCACTAACTTATGTTATGATGCAATTACATATAAATTTATATGAAATTCTGTGCAGTATTTCCTGAAAAGCAGTAGTCAAGAAATTATTGTCTTACTCATAATTAGAAAAAAAGATATTTTCTAAAATGATAAAATTTTGTTAAAAAAAAACACGTAAAACGTATAAATTTCTAGAAAACTGAAAGTCAATTTTTTTTTCAAATTAAACATTTTCTTCAATTGAAAATAGAAGGAAGTAGTAAAGAAATAAATTAAAGCTCATAACAAGGCCAAAAGCGAAAGTGCAATCGATTATACAGTCGGCTGCAAAATTATTCGAGCACTAGCAATAATCCTTGCCAAAAAAAAGTACACTTAATACTTTTTTGTTAAATAAATCCTTGTCGAGTCATGTTCTTAATCAGTCTAAGAACATGATTCGACAAGGATTTACTTATCAAAACAGTCTTAAGTGTACTTTTTAAACACAGGAATTATTGGCTAGTGCTCCAATAATTTTGCAGCCGACTGTACTCATAATTCCTAATTTATCACTTCTCTTTTTATAGCTTTATATTCGATCTGTTAATCATACAGATCCCTATAGTTCATTAAAATACAGTTTTAAGAAAAAGAAAATGTATAAAAAAGCTGAAAATACACTTCATGGTGTTTACCGCTTTAATCAGTAAACCATTTGAATTATTTTATGTGGTCTTAAAAATGAATAAACAATCCTATTCACACCTCTTTCTGATGAAGCTTAGTTCTTATATATTTTAATATATTATCAATTTCATTATGTTCTATTGAACGCAACTTGGCCAAAAGAAATATCATTGATAGGCTAGAAGGTATCAGAAACTTTTACGTATTAATTGACACACTTTGCTATAGGCAAAAACTATATTGTGTATTTTTTCTATGCATAGTTTCAAAAAAAAAAAAAAAAAAAAAGAAACTTTATAAAAACACAACAAATTGTGAAAGAACTAATCGCAATAATTTCATTTTGGTTCGAAATAAAATCCGGACCCTTCGTCAGGCGAAAAATTATTTTTAACTCGAATGATTTTTCTCGATCCGAAACATTTAATTTGAATTTTTACAGTTGAAATGGATTTTAAAGAGCGTTTTATTGATTAATCTTCAATAATTTCCTATACAGTAATTATTTGGTTGCTTAGTTGTTTGGTATGGTGAGTGGATGGGTTTAACATCGCAATAGTACTGCACAATGGGTAATTGGCGACGGTCTGGAACACACCCTTAAGGATGGCCAGGAGACATGCCATCACAATTTTAATTCTCCAAGGAGACTGTTATTAATTAGAGATTCATAAATACTTCAAGTGAATCAATAAAATATTTCAAGCGAATTGGCTGATTTTTGTGACCACTGATGCGAAAAAAACAGGCTAAGAAATGACAAAAATATTTTTATCTCAACGTGTAGGCCTAACTGATGTTTTGGAAATTATAATACATTTTTTAATGTTATTTATAATAAAAAAAATTTAATCTGTTACAATGAATCTCTGTCCAGCTGAGATAAATGAGTTTTTTTTTTTTTCTCTTTTTGTAAAAATACTATATTACATTTGAATAGATTAATTTACATTTCCAACACTGTTAATAATAGCGACTATAGAAATCGTAATTCTTCAAAGGAAATTTACGAAAACATAATATAGTGTAGTAATAAAAGAGTTTAATTTTAAAATTTTAGTCTATAATTCTATTTTCAAATATTCATGCAATTCTTCAATGTGTTCCATATGTCTAATAATATTACACAATTTATTTCAGTTGAAAAAAAAATCATCGTTGTTGAAATAATCAGAATAATCTGGTGTGTAGTCCTGAAATTTAATACTATAATTACGGATTAGAAATTAAGGGTTAATCTAACGAGTACTGTTATGTATACCTATGTTAAAACAATTCAACTTAGGCTTCGGGACAGCTTTATTTGACAAATAATTCTATGTGAGGGGGGCTACCGCCTCCCTCCAACATTTCATTATTGTACCTACATTTATAGAGAATTTAAATCTGTTATTAAGTTCAAAAGTTCATTTAAAATTATTCAGACAACTCTCACAAGCATCATTCCTTGAAATTCATCAACCTTCAACAAACTTTTCTAGTAACAAACGTATTCATTTCAAAATACATCATTAGGATCGCCTGAAATTATTTGTTTTTAATTTACTGTAACAGACACAAGCAAAGATCAAACTATAAAACTTGACAATCGGTATTCAAGAAGCCTCAAAACGTGTAAATATACAAGAAACCAGTCGATAAATAGTTAGCTTACCAAAAAAAAAAAAACATTATTTACCATTTGTCTCTGAGGAATTAATTTCAGTTCCTGAGCAGCTTTCCTGGACATGGTAAAATATTATGACAGGGGTTGATCCAGGTTTTTAGTTTTGGGGTCCATTTTTTGTGAAAAACAAAAATTCCTCAAATTATATTTGAGAAATATTGATAGAGAATTGAAATCTGTTATTAAGTTCAAAAGTTTATTTAAAATTTTTCAGACAACTTTCACACGCATCATTTTTAAAAATTTTTCAATCTTGAACACACTTTTCTAGTATCAAACGTACTCACTTCAAAATATGTCATTTGGATCACGTGCGATTATTTGTTTTTAATTTACTCTAACAGACACAAGCTCTAAGCCAAAACCAAACTATAGATCAGTCTATTATTTTTGTGAAAATTTTATTTATTATTATTATTATTATTTTTTTTTTTTTTTTTTGTGAAAATCTATTTCTTATTACGATAAAAAGTATTAACACATGAAACCTTTCATTTTAGCAGTTACTCTGCCTAATTAATAATAATAATGAGTATCATTTGTCAGGAACAATTCCGGTTAGACAGCTTCAAAACAGAGACTTTTGGTAGCCTTTTTTTCCCCTTAGAAATGTTATGTATTTTTATTTGTATTATTATTATTATTTATTATTAATCTGCATAAATGTTACATCATTAGCAAAATCTTTGAAAACTGAACATTTTTTCTGCTTACACTTTTCCTTTAATCTCAATATGTAAAAAGATTTCAACGAAAGTTTATAACTACCATTGCAATTCTGAAATACCCATGGAGGATAAAATTAAAATGTAATATAAAATTCAATCATAAAAATTATGGTCTAATTAATAGTTATTACATCATTTTCTTGCAATCATGATAATGTACTTATCTGATATAAACAAACAGTTGATTGTGACGTCATATTTACCAAATTTGTTAAATTAAATAAGGTTACAAATAAGATACTTAAAGTTACTTCATTACAAATAAGGTACCTTTCATTTGGTACCTCGTTTGTAACGAAGTTTTGAGTAGATATTTTAGAATTAATTAAAATATGAAAATAATTTCAAAATTGGACATTTACATTTATGATTGTTACAAAAAAAAAAAAAATAAATAAATAAAATAAATAAATAAAATAAATAAATAAATAAAATAAGAATAAAAAAAATTATCAGTTATTGTTATATATATATATATATATATATATATATATATCTGTATATATATATAAATTACGTGTCACGATGTTTGTCCGGGGTAAACACCTAAACTAAGGAACCGATTTTAATGAAATTTTGCACACTGTGTGCAGTTTGGTCCAACTTGAGAGATAGGATAGTTTTTATCTCAATTTATTGTCACAATATTGTTTTATTGCAATTATTTGTTAATTATAGACCTTTATTAAAGTTGCTCCAAAATATCTGTGAGTTCCATTAATTTAATTGTTGCCAAAAAAAAAAAAAAAAAAAAAATACGAGTTCATTTTCTTTCGACATAAAAATAAATACATTTAATCAAACGTGAACGTTAAAAAATTATAAAAAGTTAAATTATGCATCTCACGAAAATTGACGTCATAATCAATTTAAAGATTTTATACACATTGATAAAGTGCTAATGTAGTTCTATCATAGATATAGTAATATATATAGATCTCTCATCCCCATGTTATCGTACAAAGATTTGGATGCCGAAAAAAAAAATAAATAAATAAATAAAAGCTTTGGAAACAGCCATTAAGTGGTATTGAAAAAAAAGAAAAGAAAAGAAAGAAAGAAATATGAATTTGAAACTGTATCTGGAGTCTTCCATTCCCCTTTAGCAAATAAATTATTCATAAATTTTATTTGCTAAAATATTAGTATGTATTCCCGTATGTATTCACTCGGGGAAAGACGGCCATATTTTGGTAAAAACGTCGTCTTTTCCCAAATGAAAAGGAATAACATTTTTTTCTCCCCAATGATCACTCTATTCTATATATGCTATACTATATCTATGAGTTCTATACGCAAGCGAAGTGTGACTCACTGACCGTCTGTGCAGCCAAGAAAAAGATTTCCTATGTTAATTGCCCACTGGATTTTTTGTAAGAAATTATTAAAAATCGAGGAAATTTATTTCCCGATTTTAATCCTTATATTTGGGTATAGATATGTATTAGTTATCGCGGGTGTTAGATTGAAATATTTTGCTGTCAAATTGACAAAATTTTAATTTTAAATTTCAAAACTCTGTCGCCCTTGGCTTTTATTATTATTATTATTATTATTTGGCGATCAAAAGCGTAACACGAAAATATACATACCAGATGTATGCATTGTACGAAATGTAATATGTATTATTCATTGTACGTATGTATGACATGTAATATGTATTGTACGAAATATTGTTTCATATTATTCATTACTCTTTTAATATAAGTTGTTAAAATAACCATGATTTTTGAAAGGAATTAAATATTTTCGCCAGATAATTTGGCGATATTCTTTTTTTTTCGCCAAGGATGACAGAAACGAAATCTATTCCGCTGCAAAATATTAGTAACTTACATCAGATATTTTATTTAGACATTTGAAAACAAATTTGACTTCAAGCTATTATAGAATATTTATCATTTTCCTTTTAATTAGTATATTATTAGTATATTAAAATTTAAAAGCATGGTATATAAAAAGTTTTTTTTAATCTTATAATTATTCTTATCTTAATCCTCAATGTTTCCCATCTTTATTAACTTGAATTTACTATTAAATTTTTAACATACTCAAAACCTTCTCATCACTTCGTTAAAATACACTAAACTTTTCCAAAATCTTTTTCTATTTAAAATGATACATGTATTTACTTTAAATGTCCAATATTTCATAAGATTTCCAATTTTAAAGTTTTAAAATATTTATCAAATTTACTTATTTTTCTGGTTTAGCCTTATTGTTTTCCTTTTTATAACTACAGCTGTTGCCCTCTTTAAAATATTTAAAATGATGAGGTCATTTTATAGTAAAATTATCCATTATACCATATATTATATTTCACTCCTCCATAAAAATTGATTTTAAATTCGTCTGTTTCTTTTATACTTTTATTTTAATAGAATTTTAATAGAATTTAATTTATATATTAGTCATTTTAGCAATTTTATCCAAAGTAGCATTAGAAATAATATATATCACTTCTCCATTAAAATTTATAGGACCCTACAATAAAATTAATTTGTGCTTAATATCAACACTACGAAAATTTTTATCAATCGCTTTCAAATTTTGACCTAAGTTTCAAATCTCAACCCTGTGTGTTTTTACATCGGCTACAACGTTTTCGTCTTTGTTCGTAAATAATAATTTGACTGTACTAAATAGTTTACAGCCGTATAATTCAACGTATAACTTAGTCACAGCAACGCGTGGCCGGGTCTGCTAGTATCTATATATATAAAAATGAATTGCTGTTCGTTAGTCTCACTAAAACTCGAGAACGGCTGAACGGATTTATCTTATCTTAGTCTTGAAATGTTCGTGGAGGTCTAGGGAAGGTTTAAAAGGCGAGAAAAAATCGAATAATTTCCGGGAAAACCCTAAAAACAGCCCTTTTCTATTTCCCATACAAACGTTTTCTAGAGTCAATTTGAACTTTATTGCTATTCAATAAAGTTCATATTAAATTATAATCACTCACTGTTGTCTAAGCAATTTAGGTGTGTTCCTAACGTCAAAGAGCCCTAACTTAAAAAGTTGGCTACCTTTTATTCCGAAAAAAAATTTGTTTTTGCGATTTTTATGCATAAAATAGCAATTTTGTAAGCTAATAATAGCAAAAAATTAGCCATTTATATTTTTCCATAATTTAATTGTTGCCAAAAAAAAAAAAAAAAAAAAAAAAAAAAAACGAACTTATATATTTTTTTCAACAGGAAAATAAATACATTTATCTAAACGTGAACGATAAAAAATTATAAAAAAAAATTATGCATCTCACAAAAATTGACGTCATTTTTAATTAAAAATTTCTTTTACACATTGATAAAGTGCTAATACGCAAGCGAAGTGATGACGTCACTGGCCGTTCGTGGATGCAAGAAAAATATTTCTTATGTTAAACGTCCATTGGATTTTTTGTAAAAAAATATTAAAAATCGTGGAAAATTATTTTCCGATTTTAATCCCCATATTTAGGTATAGGTATGTATTAATTATCATGTCCATGCGTTAGATTAGGTTATATATATATATATATATATATATTTTTTTTTTTTGTAAAATTGACAAAATTTGAATTTTTAATTTCAAAACTCTAGGGGAAAAAAAATGGCAAATTTCCATATTCGATTGAAAATACAAGCATTTCATTTCAAAAGATGATATTTACACAATAAATATCCAACTAATATACTTATTAAAAGGAAAATTATAAATATTCTATCATAATTTGAAGTCAAATTTGTTTTCAAATGTCTAAATAAAATATCTGATATAAGATACTAATATGTTGCAGCGGAATAGATTTGATATCGGTCATCCTTAGCAGAAAAAAAAAAAAAAATATCGCCATATTATTTGGCGAACATAATTTAATTCTATTCAAAAATCATGGTTATTTTAACAACTTATATTAAGAGAGTAATGAATAATATGAAACAATATTTCGTACAATGCATATTACGAAAATATACATCTGGCATGCATATTTTCGTATTACGTTTTTGATCACCAATTACAATAAGCGCCAAGAACGACAGAGTTTTGAAATTCAAAATTAAAATTTTGTCAATTTGACAGCAAAATAACCCAATCTAACACATGCACATGATAAGTAATCTATACTAATATTATAAATGCGAAAGTTTGGATGGATGTTTGTTACTCAATCACGCCACAACGGATAAACGGATCTGGATGAAATTTTGTACAGAGATAGATAATAGTCTGGAATAAGACATAGGCTACTATTTATACCGGGGAAAATGTAAATTTTTAATTAATCTTCTATATAATATAGATATTTCTTCTATAATAAAACTTTAAAATAATTTATTTTAATTTTTAATTGTTGCCAAAGAATATTTCACGCGAATAATAATAAAAATAATAATAATAAATATTAAATTTGCTTAGGCACATGACAACATAACGTCATTATCAAAATTAAATAATAAGAAAATGAAAGCTAATTCAGATCTGTACTAAAGAGCTTTATTAGTTGATAATCCTGGGTATATTTTTAATTTTAATACTGAAGTAGATAGGACATTTTACGCCAAGGACTCTATTTTTGTGACAGCAACCTTAAGCCAAGTAGTCCATAAAAAATATAAACAAATCTGTACATATAAAAGAGTAAACTCACTGATTCACTGATTCACTGACTCAACACTGCCATGACGATTCTGTGGGAAAGAGGGTCACAAATTTTAGTGACCATGTTGGTTTTCGGAGCCTGACCCCCAACTAAGACGAAACTTTGCAAAATACCCCCCTCCCTGTCCCCCTTGGGAGGCAGAAGGCTTAACTCGGCTCCAAATTACTTAACGGTGAAGAAATTGCAGATGGAAAGACCAGACTTGAGTACAAAAAAATTATTTTCTGCGATTTTGGAATTTTGGATTTTTAAGGGGGGGGGGGGGGAGGGAAGGGAAAAGGTTTTGGAAGAAGGGTACTCAACACACGAGGAAATCGAACTGAACACACACTACAAAGGGATTTTTTAAATTCCACCCTACCGCCCTTTGGAGAATGGGGGGAAAAAACATGTATTCATGCGTAACGCTGCCCTAAGTTATCTGAGGTTGGATTGGAATTTTTTTATGTAAGGGACGATTATATGTATCTAACTCATAGTATGAAGAGATTTTGCGAAATTCCCTCCTCCTTCCCTCCTTTAAGAACAGGGGGAGAGATTTAAAAAAAAACGTTTTAAAGCATAGCTCAGCTTTAAATAATTTCAGGATCTCAATTTTCTTATGTGTCGGTTAGGTATGTGTATGCAACATGCAATATAAAATAATTTTGGAAATTTACCCCCCCCCTTCCCCTTGGGGCGGGCGGGGCAAAAACCACATTTTGAAGCTTAAATCCGTCCAAATTACCTAAGAATGGCGAATTTTGGTGTGTGGGTGTTAATTAAGTGTGCGAAATATGCACTTTGATGAGATTTTGTAAAGCTTTCAACTGTAACCACGAGGGAGGGGGAGTAAAAAGCAGGTAAGGGACTGCCGAAGGCATTGGGGGTCAAGACTCGACTGTGACGAGCGGGGATACCGTGACAGAAAGTAGCAGGAACTTAAAATTAGATTTGGACGGATTTCAATGATTTTTGTTTTAAGATATTTTATTATTATTAATGATATGCTGTTTTGGGGATTCATTTCAATATAATGACCAGCGAAGCGGGCAAAGCCTGCTAGTATATATATATATTTGAGGGGGGGGCAGCATAAGATGAAATAATGTTTTCACGCGAAAAATTAAAAATTATAAAATAGTAAATTTGCCCATACATATAAAAATTACTTTTTAAAACAAGTCGGTCGAAGAAGGAAGCGAAATAAGTACTGTGCTATATTACGATAAATACGATATATAATACGATACGTTATATTAGACCTATTGTCCAGGGTTAGTAGGTATTTTCGTTAAATGAAATAGTTTGTTCTTTCGGTGCAACTTGCACATTAGTCCCTTCAAGTACAACTTGCACATTAAACCCGTCAGGTGCAACTTGCACATCAGTCCCCTCAGGTGCAATTTGCACATTAGTCCCCTTTAAATATAGTGACCATCGAAGCTGGCAAAGCTCTCGTTGATTCAATACCTTAATTGATTTCATATTCCGTTATTTTTGGCGGTGTTGTATAATAGTACTTCAATATTAAGTAAATAGCATTTTATTGAACCAAATATAGACAATCATTAAAAATAATATTGTAAACGTGGGAAATTGTTACAAAATTATGAAAAAAATCTTATGAAAGGACTGTTTTTATGAAGAACAGGGCTGTTTAAGAACAGAGATGCTTATATAAGGCTGTTTTTATGAATCTGAATTTTGTGAAAGGACCAATTTTATGGTTTTGAATTTTATGAAGGGGTCCATTTTAGATATTTGAATTTTATGAAGGGGCAGCAAAAAGGTCCAAAGTTTTGCCTCGATCGGACCCTCAATGATATAGTATGTTATAGTAAAACATTTCCACTAACAAATTAAAAAAAAAAAAAATCTATGGCTTAAATATTGGCAGCCCTGTATATCTCTTGAAAGTTATGTACACATCATATGGTGTACATAAATATAATCCTATATTAATAACACACGGCACTAATTGAAATACACTTCCATGAATTTTCCAGTATTGTCGCATTATAATCTAGTTCTTTTGTGTAGACGACATTGTGTAGACGAGTAAACGAACAGTGAATGATTTTTTTTACCATATTCTACATGAAACATGTTTTTACGTATATAAAAAATACATATTCGTTTTATTTGGTTGAGTGCAGTTTGTAGATGTTAAACTCTATTTACCTGCAATTTCCGTCATAGACACAATGTATTCTCTTGGGCGTCCGTGTACACGAACCATTTGCTTGATCTCAACGAAAAGCTTAGTGTAGCACGCTTATATGATACACATTTGAATACAGAGTTTGAATTTTCTGCTTTAACTTGTTTTTGAGATATGCTGATAACAGACAGACACACAGACACACACACAGACCAACCGCTAAAAATATCATTTTTAGATTATGGGGACCTCAAAACGTGTAAATATAACAAAAACCCAGTTTTAAAAATTTGACTCAGAACAATATTTTCTCTAAATTTGTATACGCGTATTTTAAGGTTCTAGAAAAGGATTTCTGTTAAAAATAAATAAATATATATATATATATATATATATATATATATGTCACAAGACATAAAACACACATAGAAGCTTGTATTAGGGTCAAATTTTCGAACGTGCGTTTTTGTTATATTTATACGTTTTGAGGTCTCCTGAATCCGAAAATCATGTCTTTAGCTAATGGTCTGTGTGTCTGTGTGTGTTATTAGCATAGCTCAAGAACAAATAGTAACATAAGTCCAAACTTAGTATTCTAAATGTGTATGATGCAGGGATGCTACACTAAGCTTTTAGTTGAGATGAAGCAAATAGTTCGTATACACGGACGCCTAAGAGAATCCAAATACATTACGTCTACGGGGAAAAGTACTAGTAAGTACAGTTTAGCATCTATACACTGCACTAAACCAAATGAAACGAATATATTTTTTCTACATGCGTAAAAACAGGGTAGGGAAATAAGGTAGGGAAAAAAATAGGGTAGGGAAATCATTCACTGTCCTTTTACAGGGCTACACAAAAGAGCTAGATAAAAGTGCGACAATAGTTGAAAATTGATGGAAGTGTATTTCAGGCTGGGCCATGTATTATTATTATAGGATTATATTTAGGTGCATCATGTGGTCTGTATATAATCGTCGAAAGGTATACTGGGCAGCAAATATTTAAGCAAAAACGTTCTTTTTTGTCGTTAGTGGATGTGCTTTATTAATAATATTTTACCATTTCCAGGAAAGCTGTTCGGGAAATGAAATGCATTTCTTATAGGGATGTGGTAAATAATGTATATTTTTAAGCTGAATATTCATCGCTTGTTTTTTTTGTATATTTATAAGTTTTGAGTTTTCCTGATTACCATAGTCATGTTTTTTAACGTTTGATCTTTGTCTGTGAGGAGATCCAAATGTTGTATTTTGAAGTTAATAAATGTTTGTTGCTGGAAAAGTTAGATAAGGATTGATAAGTTTCAAGGAATGTTGCGTGTTAAAATTGTCTGAATAATTTTAGTGAACTTTTGATTTTACTAACAGATTTTAATTCTATATAAATGTAGGTGCATTAATGAAGGTGGGGGGGGGGGTTGAAGGGGGCGATACCCCCCTTACAAAGATATAATTATCCTACAACACCCTTCCTAATCTTAATTTGAATTGTTTAACACAGGTTTACATACCAGTACTCATTATCTTACCTCTTAATCTTCAACCTGTCTTTATAGTATTAAATTTCAGGGTAAGAGGAAGTCGTGTGAGTGACACATCAGATTATTTTTCTATGGATAAAAAAAATTAAATTCTTCAGTGGTGTATGTCATGTAATATTTTATATTTTTACCATCATCTAGTAATAGTCCCAGAGTCATGAACAGTTTACATTTATCTTTATCAAAATATTGCAATCATTTTAATTTGTGGTAGAACGCAATAAACACATTTTCAGATACATAATTTGGGACAATATATATGTACATATATATATATATATATATATATATATATATATATATATATATATATATATATATATATATATATATATATAGATAGATAGATAGATAGATAGATAGATAAATATAAACGTATATAAAGAATATCAATACAAATACTTGTGCAAATACCTATAAATATCGACGTGAATCAATCTCAATAATAAACTTTGAAATTACACATAAAAACATTTGCACAAGTAATCTTCATAATGAAATCAGTTTCTTATCTGATGAAACACGAATAGTATTAAGGGTGTCATGGTACATAAATTCTCATAATAAATGAAATAGTTTTTTTTATGGATAATTCAAGTAATTGTGCAAAACGATAACCTATATTACACTAAATAAAAATATCTTTAAAAAATCAATAGAGTTTATAGAGAAAGAGAGAGAGAAAAGGAATCCTACTTAATTTACTAGAAATAAACTTCTTTATTAGTTTGAAATATATATTTAAACAAGCTGAAAAAACCGTTTTAAAAATGAACATCAAAATGCTTTGTTATTGCGCGTAATGTCTAGTTGTTGTGGGGAATAAGGCCGATTGACTATACTAGGGTCCCAGGTCTGAGGGAGAGGTTTTTCTAACAGGTCCTAGCCCGTATTTACTACGCTAGTTTCGGAGAAATTCACGGAAAACGTCAAACGGCTTGGCCAACAAGCGCGACTTGGGATCAAACCCTGCACCTCAGGTTTACCAGCTTCGAGTGTACAACCACTTGGCCGCTGGTGGGCCATATTTTTTAATTACAATAGTTATGACAAAAATTATTAAACTTACTTGTATTTTTTTGTATTTTATCCAAAGATAAAATTCTTAATGTACCATAAATTTATAATTAAGGTGAATTAAAAAAAGTATATGGTGTTTGATTAGAAGAAAGATAATTTTATTTAATCATGATAAAACGTAAAATTATATACAGGGTGTTTCAAACTCATGTGCAAAAATTTAAGGGGTGGTAGAAAACATTTAAACAAGCCATTTTCACCATACAATGCATGGGCGGAGAGGAAGCGGTGACCGCTAGATAGCGCTGTAAAGGAAAGTATAAACCGCGCGTTTTCTTACACATCGTCATTTCTACCGTGGATTTCAGAAGGCATGGTTACATACAGTAATCAGGAAAAGACGGGCATGCATTTTATGGATCGTTTGGAGAATGGGGATGCTCTGGAAGCTGCAAGACTGTACAGGCATCTTTTCCCGAGAAGACAAGTGCCAGACGAACATATACCACAGCACTCTTGCGGCTTCCAGAGCATTTCCATTCGCCAGATCATATATAAAATGCATGTCCGCCTTTTCCTGATTGAACAGGGCGCAGCCCCCGCTCACCGCTCGAAGAGCGGTGTTGAGCGCTTCCAGAACTAGTTCACGTGGGCTGCGCCGCCTTTTCCTGATTACTGTATGTGACCATGCCTTCTGAAATCCACGGTGCAAATGATGATGTGTAAGAAAACGGGCGTTTTATACTTTCCTTTATAGCGCTCTCTAGCGGTCACCGCTTGATCTTCGCCCATGCATTGTATGATGAAAATGGCTCGTTTAGATGTTTTCTACCACCCCTTAAATTTTTGCCCACGAGTTTTGAAACACCCTGTATATGTGTACACACAAATTCTCTCAAATGCATTTTCTACGAGAAAACATAAAATTTGTACTTCGGTATGTACTTTTTTTTTTTTTTTTTTTTTTTTTTTACACATAATAGTATTCATAAAATACATGTTTTGTTTCCCATGTCATAAACATTATACTGTAGACAGAAAATCTTTTAATACAAAACATTATTAAAAATATTTAACTAAATTAACAAGAATGCTATGTCCACTAGAAATCTTTATTTATACATACACAAACACGCATCATATATTGTTATATATATATATATATGTGTGTGTGTGTGTGTGTGTGTGTGTGTGTGTGTGTATGCAAGGAAAAACAAAAACAATCGTGTATATAAATACAGGATTATTGTATATTTTTCATTATTATTGGCACAATACATTATTTAAGAAAAATTACAGTAGAAAAAATATATATATATACATATATATATCATTTCTTGAAGCATAAAATATTGGCATCCAAATTTAAGTGATAGAAGTGAAATGTAAACCACAAAAATTTTTATACTGAACATCTTACATATTGAGATTTTCTGATTGAAAAATTGCAATAAATAAATATATAATATATTTTTAATATATTTTATTTTTTTAAATACATTAAAAAATATTTTTATATGTAAGTTTCCATCATTATCACAGAGTAGTTCCTATGTGAGGGCTATCATAAAGTGTTTCGCTAATGCTTGAGAATGCAAGACAGTGCAGAATATCAAGACGGATTATTGGTCCTCTAGATAAATAGGGAAGCGGATTGTGAAGCCAAATTATCAGCCACTAGAATTAGGGGATTATGAAGGTAATAAGGCCAATAAGAAATCAGGATATGCAGAGTTATGAAAATGGTAGGTCCAAATAAAGAAATGTGAAATTTATGTAGTGTTTCAAACAAGCAGACAGAAGGGATACCTCAAAATCACAATTAATGACATTTTTACGATTCTTATAAATATGGAAAACTTCAAGAAAATCGAGTTCATGCAAATAATTAGGCCTGAATATTATTTTAGCTGTAAAGTATTAGCTGTAAAGTATTAGCTGTAGTATTTTAGCTTATCCCTTAAATGTATGGTGTCTCAAAAACGAAACGCTGTCTTTAACACCGAATTAAAGGTGGGAGTTTAACTTTTCGTTGAATATGATATTACCTTGGTCTATTAAAACTATGTATTAAAAAAAAAAGAAAGAAAAAAGTAAACTCGCTCGCTTTTAAATAGGAATTGAGATTGATGAATTGTTATGGCCCATCCAAAGTTATTCCTGAATATTAGGATTTTACCAATACAGATCAAACTTAGAGAAACAATTTATTGCAGTTGAACAGGCCCAGATTGAATTTAGAACAGAAATTCTTTAACAAAATCAGAGGTGAAATAAAGTTTTAGTACTTAACAATTGGAAAACTGTATTAATTTAGAAAAGATAGTTTTAGGTGCAAACAAACTTTTAAATAATTAGCAAAGGATTTGCTACTTGATCTGAAATTTTGAATATGGAATTTCCTTACACCTGAATTTAAAATAATTTGCCTTTAAACTTTAAAAAGTTTAAATTCTAAATCCCTTTAATGTTATTCTAACTAATATTTTTAAGTTAATATTTTTAAGTTAATATTTTATATGTATGATGAATTAATAACATATATTTTTCTTAGCAATTAAATGATATTATTTATGTTTGTACCTCATGATGTATCATTTTTTAAACATTTCATTTTTCAAAATAAAATTAATAAATAAATAAAATTAATGAATAAATAAATAAAATAAAATAAAAATTATATGAATAGTTAATTAAATCTACAGACTATATTTTATTTATTTTTTTATTTTTTTGCATTTTTGCATTAATTATATCATAATTTATATGTAATACATTTTCTTCGTCAAAAAATAAAATAATAAATAAAATAATAAATAATAAATAATAAATAAATAAATAAATAAAATAAAAATCATACATTTAAGGGATAAAGTTGAAAATAAAATTATGTTTGCTCTCCCAGCACTGCTTAACGATGACCGATTTGTTGAATTCTTGTTTCTGACCAATAACTGAACTTGTTTCTGACCAATAAAAAGACCAATGCGTTCTTTTTAACTAAACTTGAGTTTGCCTTAGGTGTGACCATTATATGATGATACTCGAAAATACTCGAAATATTTGATATAGAGATCTATTAATTCCAAGAACTTAATTTTGAGTGAAATCTATTATTGAAATTTTATAACAAGATAGATGAAGCTGAACATTTTCTCGAAAAATAGTTTATCTTTACAATATTGGCTGAAGTGACTAGATATTTATAACAAGTCGGAGGAAAAAGTGAAAAATTTAAATAAAAAAACGAAACGAAAAAAAAAGACTTTTTTTCATAAACATATTTATTTACCTGTGATAAAACAAGTCAAATGAATCCCTGAGTTGGAGTGTCGTATTAGAACGTTGTAATTGTCAGACAGAAGTTGTGGTCTCTAAAAGTAATCAGTCAAAACCAATCACGTGTAATATCCCTAACAACACATCTTCTCCAAAATGACATCCTCAGGATGTCCCATGGATTAAAAGTTTGTCTGTCGACATCCTGCGAGCATCTTGAGGATGTATTGCGGACAAGTGTGTTGTTAGGGATATGCAGAAGTCCTAGGGTAAGATGGAGTAAGGTGCTGCATTTGGTTAGATGCCGTGTCACGTAATTATGTTATATGCAAGCGTCGTAGGGGGATGCAGATTTTTCATACGAGAGGTACGTAACTAATGGAGCGTATGCTATTTCCTTTGCGGATTTTATGGAATTTCATAGATTAGTTTGGAGAGATAATTCATCTCTCTTGATCTCTCTGAAAAAATTCAAATAATTTTCAAAAGTTCAGAGCCTGGCCTTCCCGGCAAATTATTCCTTCTCTTGGCGCTTGTGTCTCGTTTAGTAAACCGTAGATTAAAGAGGGGAAAAAATCAAATAATTTTTTTAAGTTTAAAGTCTGGTCTTCCCGCCAAATTTATACAGTGGGCCAGTTTCCCCTTTCATAAATTAATAAGCGGCTATGTTCCAAATTTTTGGGCAAGATGCTTGTAATTTTACATCGAGGAAAGAAACGTAAAATATTCTTTGTTCTTTTAAGTTATATATGGACATTAGTTAAGCAAATATGAAGCAAAATAATAGAAAATATTATATTTTAGTTTTGTCATTCCAATCATATGCTTTAATAAAATCTTTTTGTAAAAAAATAGAACCCGACTATTCAAGAAGCACCTACTATTCAAACAACTAAAAAAAAAAAAAAAAAGGTATAAAATGAAACTGTAATTTGCGCCTAAAAGTATAAAATAATTTCCTTCGTCAAACAACCTATAACACTACAATTAATCATAACTGTTGAAGTTGGTGCAAAATTAAATCAAATTTAATTCGTTTTTAAAGATTTGTTTTTAGATCGGTAGCTACAAATTCTGTTGTCTCGAAGGATCCATTTCCATGTTTCCTTTAGGGGAGACTGGGGCACAGTGGACCTAGGGGCACAGTGGATCACCCCTATTTAAATCTCTTAATATTCCAATAAGTGGCGCCCTCTGCTGTCTCGAAAATAGATTTAAAGAGTTTCATTTCACATCTTTTGAAATACATGAATTAATTTCTCTTACCCGCATTTGTTTATCACAAACCACTTTTTCTTTCCAAAATAAATTCTATCGTCAGTCTGAAGGTTTAGCCATGGGTTCCCCTCTCTCCCCAATTCTCGCAGATATTTATATGCACTATTTCGAAAGGAAGATTTTTAAGAAAATATCTTTTCCTTTTTGGACCCGTTACGTTGACGACACCTTCACGCTTATCGACATATCTCGTCACAATATTGACCATGTCTTAGAAACTTTAAATTCAATTGACAGTAATATCCAGTTTACATATGAAATAGAAAATGATGGCTCCCTTCCATTTCTTGATACCCTCGTCTCTCGCACTGTAAATGGATTTTCAACCACCGTCTATCGTAAAAATTTTGCAGTCTCCCTTCTTCCCCATGCGCGTTCATGTCACCCCCCTAACCAAAAAATGGCAGCTTTCTATACTTTTGTAAACCGTGCCCTTAATATTTGTTCAAATCCTATTTTATTAAAATCTGAAATTAATTACCTGAAAGCCATTGCAATTGACAGAGGTTATGACCCTTCCATTATAGACAAAGCTATCCAAAAATTACAACTCCCTCGTATTTCGTCTACTAAATCAGTCTCTTCGAAAATCAGTATTGTCTTACCCTATTTTCCTGCATCCAGTCAAACCATAGCTAAACTTCTCAAACAATATAATTTTAAAATAGTATTTTCGCCTACCAATAAACTCACCTTTTCTCAGTTAAAAGATCCCATTGATATGCATAATTCTTGGGGTATTCATAGTATTTCCTGTCAGTGTGGTTTATCGTATATTGGCGAAACTAAACGCAGTCTTAAATTTCGTCTAAAAGAACATATGAATTATGTCCGCAAACAAGAAACCAATAAATCGGCTATTTCTAAACATTGCTGAGAGGAAAATCATAATTTTAAATTTAATTCAGCTAAAATAATTTGCATACCTAAATCCATTCATGAACTCGATTTCTTTGAAGCTTTTCATATTTATAAAATTTTTAAAAATCTTGTAAATTGTGATTTCGCTGTTCCAAATTTGTCTGATTGTTGGAAACTTTACATTCAGTTCACATTTTCTTAATTTTTCTACTGTTTACACAGCTAACTTTCCTAAATTTCTATTGGCCACTCTCCCCACCTTTCTCGTAATCCTATTGGTTGAACTAAATTCGGCCCCTCTCCTATATATACGAGTACTTCTCCGGATTCAGAATTCTTTTCGCACTGAAAACGGTACGCTTACACCGAATGCTACCGAAACAGCTGTATGCATCTCAAATATTTTTCTTTGGCGTTTCTGACGTAGTAGTTTATTCGGCTTTTAATATTCCAACCCCAAGTCTCCTGTTATGATTAAATGTTACAGGTTGTTTGGCGATCGAAATTATTTTATACTCTTAGGCGCAATTTACAGTTTCATTTTATACTTTTTTTTTTTTTTTAGTTGCTTGAATAGTAGTTGCTTTTTGGAGTCGGGTTCTACTTTTTTACAAAAAAGGTTTTATTGTTTTCTTTTCAGTGAAAATTTATTTATATAGCAGAACATCAGAAGACGTTCGACTGCAGTTTCACAAATCACAACCCTCAAGAAAAGTGACATAACTCAAAAAAGTAAAAAGGGTTTAAGTCACTGAAAAAAAAAAAAAAAGGAAATATACCCAATGTGAACAAAAAAGTTATATCTCCATCTAGAAAATTATCCTTTCGAGAAACAGTTGTATCAGTTTCATTCTAATCAAGTTACCTTTAAGTTGATTTTTCTCAAATGCTGCATTTTTAAACTGTGTCACTTTTCTTGCCTTTATCGGATATGAGAAAAAAACTATCTATTGAGTGAACACACGTTAAATTGAAAAGGTTTTAGACATGTGAAGAACGGATGCGCTGTATTCGTAACCAAAAATTCTGTTAGGCATATATTGAACTTTACAGCGAATACGTAATTCCCGCTACGCTAGAAAGTGCACAGCGTAAAGTTCAAACAAAGAGCAAAATAAGCATTGCAGCTGACAGACAGAAGTTTCAACATCGAAATAAAGGTTTTTTGATTTGTTTACAGTGTAGAAAACTGGAAACAAAGAAATGCACATTTAAACATCTTGTTTTTAACACTTATGTCTACAAGGTGTGTTTCCGTACGAAATCATTGATGCTGTACAACTTTGTAATTTGATTTTTCTCTCGTACCTTGTACTGTTTTCGAGGTAGAAACGGTAACTCCGCTCTGTTCCCACCAGGTGGCGCAGTAAGCGGTCGCATCTGGTACCGCATGGTCACTTTACGATACTTACATACTACTTTTACCAGTGTATCTGCATGCTTTCAGCAGTAAGAGTGAGAACGGACTTTTGTGAGTATCCTGTAATTTATTTACGTCTTAATGAAATCATTATGAAACCTATTTCAGGACAAGATCTTTACGACAAAAAAAAAAAAAGTATTAAAATTAAAGTACCGATTACGAAGTTATAAGCTAACAAATTTCAACAACAAAAACAATAAGAAATATGGTTTATATTGAGAAACTCTTCCTCTATAAAGTCGGTTTAAAACATCTATGCGTTAATCGATGTGACCGCTTACAATAACCATACTTTGAATTTTACATAGCATAAATGTCACCCGTTGCGCTATAACGTATGCAATGTCGTTCAATTGTGCACAAAATAGGAAAGTATGAACAAACAAATGCACATTTTAAGCGTTCTATTTTTAGCATTAATGTCTAAAATCTGCCTTTTCGTACTAAATAGACGATGCTCTGCAATTTTATAATTCACTCCCCCCCCCCTATCTTGAAATATTTCCGAGATAGAAACGCTAACTACGTTATTTTCCACCAGGTGGCATTGCAGGCGGTTGAATCACGTAACGCATGTTCACTTTACTACACCTACATACCACTTTTATGACTACAGCTGCAGCCGTTCAGCAGTTAAAAGAATAGGAACTGACTTTTTTGGGCACCCTGTATATTTTTTTGATCGTAAAGATATTACAATGGGACCTATCTCAGACCAAGACCTTTACAACGAAACAAAAAGTATCAAAATCGGATCATCCGTTCAGAAGTTATGAACTAACAAACAAACAAAAAACATACGGTTTGAATTGAGAACCTCCTCCTCCTTTCTTGAAATCGGTTAAAAAGTATATTTTAAACTGAAATCCATATGACTGGGGAAATATGTTGAAAGGAAAACTTTAAAGAAAACTTTTAATCAAAAAATTTTATAATGTTTTCATGTTAAATATGTTCTCAAAAGTACAAAAAAAAATAATAAAAAAATAAATAAATAAATAAATAAAAAATAAATAAAAAAATAAAAAATAAATAAATAAATAAATAAATAAAAAAAGAAGAAGAATTTTATATAGAAATGCAAAGAAATATAGTATAAAGAAGCTGCTATTTTAAAAATATAAATAATACAGTAATTTTTATTGAACATTTAAAAATACATAATTGATTATTATGTCAGACACAAATCCAAGTTGAAATATTAAGTATTATTATGATAAAAACTTTTTCAAGTACGGTTTAAGAATTGAGATTTATTTCATTGATGCAAGACAAATCAATTTCAGCCTGTCCCTATGTCTACAATCCTCTGGTTGTCACTTAGTCCTCAGAAATGGTAAAATTTTAATGTTGTTTCAAAGTATTTTTATTTTTTAAATTAGGAGCTAATTTGATGGCTTTTTATCCAAACTTTAAAGATATACATAACTACAGCAGCAAAATCAATGAATTGGAGCACACATCCACACTTTTCATATATATATTTTTTTTCAATTTGATCGCTAATTTTTATAATCAGCTTACTTTTTTATAGAAGAATAAGATCTTGACTCCACAAATATTTACTTAACAAAGCAAAATTAAGTGTCCATCTTTTAAGTAGAAATTATTGCTTGTGCTTCAATAATTTTGCTACCGACTGCATAAATATCGAGTTAAGTATTATAACTAAAATGTAGAGTTCAAAGTATTTGCCTTTATCTCCCCTATTTCCCTAAGATTTAATCTTTTTAACACTATTCAACAAGACTGAGAAGTGTTAATGACTTCAGTTTGTCTGTCTGTCCAAGCTCTAACTCCCTTAAATATTCATAGAAATTTTTCGAACTGATATTTGTTATTCGAGTTCACTATTGGATGTTCCTAATTGAAAATGGAGTGAATACTTCAACTGGTTAGTGAGAAGGGGCACCTGAAATTATTCCAAATCATTGTTTTCTTTGAGAGGTATTTCTATAAAACATATTTCCATACCTTCACTTTACACCATCTTAATGAAACTGAAATACTTTATTCAAGCTTATTATGGAATGTTTTCGATAGAAAATGGAGTTTATACCTCTACTGGTTTGTGTACAAGGACACCCGAAATTATTCCAAAGCATTGCGTTCTATGAGATTTCTATAAACCAATTTTAAAAACTATAATTTGCACAAATCTTAATGAAATTGAAATGTGTTATTCATTTGCACAAAAGAGTGCTTTGCATGGAATATAGCTTGATTAGCAATAAGATTTACAGGGCCACACAAAAATATTCTTGAAATACTTTATTCAAGCTTATTATGGAATGTTTTCTATAGAAAATGGAGTTTATACCTCTACTGGTTTGTGTACAAGGACACCCGAAATTATTCCAAAGCATTGCGTTCTATGAGATTTCTATAAATCAATTTTAAAAACTTTAATTTGCACAAATCTTAATGATATTGAAATGTGTTATTCATATGCACAAAAGCGTGCTTTGCATGGAATATAGCATGATTAGCATTAAGATTTACAGGGCCACACAAAAATATTCAGTAACATAAAGAGATATTATAGGAAATTTGCTGGAATTGGGTTTCTGTTTACATTAAACTTTTTTAACACTTTCTAGCAATTTTGAAGTGTCATTATAATTTGAATTTCTGTATCTGTCTATCTATTCGCGTGCCTGACTCTAATGTCCGTAAAAAGTTTCAGGGAAAAAAAAAAAAAAAAAAAAAGATACATATTATTCAATACATATTTTTTCAATTTTCAGAATTTAGAACGTTTTTACAAGACAAAATTGAAAGGAAGGGGGTGCATTCACTTTAAAAGAAAATTAAATCTGTCATAACTTTCTAAAGAAACATAGTGCGACAAATATTTTTTGACAAAATGCTTATCTTGTTTTTTCCCTATACATTTTTACCGAGTGAACAAACGTCCCTTTTTTAACCGACTTCAAAAAGGAAGGAACATTTTTGTTTTGTTGAAAAGGTCTTGGTCTGAAATAGGTCCCATTTTAATATCTTTTCGATCTAAAGAAAATACAGGGTACCCAAAATAATCCGTCCTAACTCTTTTAACTGCTAAACGGCTGCAGCTATAGTCATAAAAATGGTACGTACGTATAGTAAAGTAGATATGTGCAACGCGATTCAACCACCTACAGCGCCACCTGGTGGAAAACGGTGGAGTTAGCGTTTCTATCTCGGAAACGGTTCAAGACAGGGGAAAAAAGTGAATTATAAAATTGCAGAGCATCATTTATTTAGTACAAAAAGATAATTTAGACATAATTGCTAAAAACAGAACGCTTAAAACGTGCATTTGTTTGTTCACAATTTCCTATTTTGTGCACACTTGAACAACACTGCATACTTTGTAACGTTGCGGGTGACATTTTTTCTACGTAAAATTCAAAGTATCATTATTGTCACATGATAAAAACTGCATTTTATTACAGGTAAAAGTAGTATAATTCTGGGCAAGACAGCTATAAGTAAAAATACCCTGTTTTTTATTATATATTGAAAGGGGGGGGGGGCTAAATGCTTTGATATATGAAGGGGATAATGCTTACAGTGACCATATTTAAGTACCTTTATAATGCTGAAGCATTAAAAATTGCTACAATTATCCTATTACAGATGCATTTTTTAACCGACTTCAAAAAAGAAAGAAGGTTCTCAATTCAAACCATACGTTTTTTTTGTTTTTGTTTGTTAGCTCATAACTTCTGAACGGATGCTCCGATTTTTATACTTTTTGTTTTGTTGAAAAGGTCTTAGTCTGAAATAGGTCCCATTGTAATATCTTTTCGATCTAAAGAAAATACAGGATGATTAAAAATTCAGTCCAAACTCTTTTAACTGCTTAACGGCTGCAGCTATAGTGATAAAAATGGTATGTAAGTATAGCAAAGTAGTCATGCAGTACAAGGTTAAACCGCTTGCAGCGCCATCTGGTGGAAAATAGCGGAGTTAGTGTTCCTATCTAGAAAACGATTCTAAAGAAAAACGTGAATTACAAAGTTGAAGAGTATCACCGATTTAGTACAAAAAGATAGTTTAGACATTGATGCTGAAAATGCAGTGCTAAAAACGTGCATTTGTTTGTTCGCAATTTCTTACACTATGCACACTTGAGCTGCATTGCACACGTTGTAGCGTAGCTGGTGAGACATATGCTTAGTTCAAAATACGGTTACTTGATACTTTTTGTTTTGTTGTAAAGATCTTGGTCTGAAGTAGGTCCCATTGTAATATCTTTACAATCTAAGGAAAATAAAGCGCCATCTGGTGAATAACAGCGGAATTAGCGCTCATATCTGAAAAACAGTTAAAGATAGGAGAAAAGTTCATTACGAAGTTGTAGAGCATCATGGTTTGCTACGAAAGGAGAGTTTTTAGACATTATTGCTAAAAACATAACGCTTAAAACGTGCAGTTGTATGTTCGCAATTTCCTACACTGTGCACACATGAACTACGTTGCACACTTTGCAGCGTAGCGGATGACACGTATACTCTGTGGTTCAAAATACTATTACTGTAAGCGGCCACATCGATTAGCGCAAAGTCGTTTTCAACCAACTTCAGAAAGGAGGGTGTTCTTAATTCAAGCTATGTGTTGTTGTTGGTGTTTGTAAGCTTATAACTTCGTAAGAGATGCTGTAATTAACTGACTTCAAAAAGGATGAAGTTCTCAATTCAAAGCGTATGTTTCTTGTTTTTGTTTGTTAGCTCATATCTTCTGAACGGATGATCCGATTTTGATACTTTTGTTTTATTGTAAAGGTCTTGGTCTGAAATAGGTCCCATTATAATCTATTTACGATCAAAAGAAAATACGGGGTGCCCAAAAAAGTCAGTCCCGACTCTTTTAACTGCTGAACAGCTGCAGCTATAGTCATAAAAGTGGTTTGTAGGTATTGTAAAGTGGACATGTGCTACGCGATTCAACCACTTGCAGCACCACCTGGTAGAAAATAGTGGAGTTAGCGTTCCCATCTCGAAAACGGTTCAAGACAGGGGAAAAAAGTGAATTATAAAATTGCAGAGCATCATCGATTTAGTACGAAAAGGTAGTTTAGACATTAATGCTAAAAACAAAACGCATACTGGAACGACATTGCATATGTTGTAGCGTAGCGGGTGACTTTTATGCTATGTAAAATTCAAAGTAGGGTTATTTTAAGCTGTCACATCGATTAACGCATAGACGTTTAGAACCGACTTCATTAAGGAAGAGGTTCTAAATACAAACCATGTTTCTTATTGTTGTTGTTGTTGAAATCTGTTAGCTGATAACTTCATAAGTGATCATTTAATTTTAATACTTTTTTTGTTGTCGTAATGATCTTGGCTTGAAATAGGTTTCATTATGATTTCTTTAAGATTATAGGATACAAATTACAGGATACTCACAAACGACTGTTCTCACTCTAACTTCTGAACGCATGCAGCTACACTGGTAAGAGCTGTATGTAAGTATCGATGTTGAAACTTTAGTCCATCAGCTGCAATGCATATTTTGCCTTTTGTTTGAATTTTACCGCTGCGCCATTTCCAGCACAGCGAGTGACACGTATTCAATGTAAATTTCAATATATATGTCTAACAGATTTTTTGTTTACGAATACAGCGTATCCGTACTTTACATTTCTAAAGAATTTTTAATTTAACGTATGTTTATTCAATAGACAGTTTTTTGCTCATATCCGATAGAGGCAAGAAAAGTAACGCAACTTAAAAATGCAGCATTTGAGAAAAATCAACTTAAAAATAACTTGACTAGAATAAAACTGGCACAACTGTCATTCGAGTGGATAACTTTCTAGATGCAGATGTAACTTTTTTCTTCACATTTTGTGCATTTCATGTATTTTTCATTGACATAAACCACATTTTGCGTTATGTCACTTTTCTTGGAAGTTGTGATTTGTGAAACTGCGGTCGAACGTCTTCTGATGTTTTGCTGTATGAATAAATTTTCACTGAAAAGAGAAAAATAAAATCTTTTTGTAAAAAAATAGAACCGACTCCAAAAAGCAACTACTATTCAGACAACTAAAAGAAAAAAAAAATTGGTATGAAATGAAACTAAATTGCGCCTCAAAGTATAAAATAATTTTCTTCGTCAAACAACCTATAACACTACAATTAATCATAACTTTTGAAGTCGGCGCAAAATTAAATAAAAACTGATACCTTTATTCAATTCAAAAAACATATCCTATTCAAAATACACATCTCACATTGTCACCTGCAAAACGCAGCCGAAAACTACTTTGATTCAAGAAAACAAATAAGATTTCGTAAGCAGCAAATTTGGCGAAGATGCTGATATCTGACGTCCTAGGTGAAAGAAAAATCGCAAAATTATCTGGCAAACATATTTAATTTCTTTAGGATATCATGATTATTTTGATAAGGTATATTAAGAAAGTAATCAAGAATATGAAACAATACTTCGTACAATATATATTATGAAAATATACATCTTGCTTGCATATTTTTGCATTACGTTTTGATAGCCAAATCTAAAAGCCACCAAGGGTGATACTTATCAAAGTTATACCAAATTTGAAAAGGAAACTCTAACTTCGTAGAAACATAAATACCGCATTGTGAAGAATGTTCACTGCTCTGTGTAGATGCTACTAATGGACCAATTGTATTCAGTGATAAAATAATAAAGGAAACATGAAAATGGATCATTCGAGACAGCATCATTTGTTGCTACCGATCTAAAAACAAACCTTTAAAAACAAATTAAATATTATTTAATTTTGCGCCGACTTCAAAAGTTATGATTAACTGTGGTGTTATAGGTTGTTTGGCGAAGGAAATTATTTTATACTTTTAGGCGCAATTTAGTTTAATTTCATACCAATTTGTTTTTTTTCCTTTAGTTGTTTGAATAGTAGTTGCTTTTTGGAGTCGGTTCTATTAATTTTACAAATTTTTTTTATTAATATGAAGATTTAAAGTTATCCCACCAATCTGTCCCCCAAACCCACTAATTTCATTAAATGAAAATCTTAATTATGCAATTTTTAATTGTATTATGTCGAAAAACGTCTGTGTAAATGGATTTATTTAATGGCGATTATGAGAAGGTAAATTTGCATAAATAAAACTACAAATTTCATAAGCATAAGAAGTGGTATTTATTAAAATACACGCAGGATAAGACAACACTCGTCAAAGAAAAATAATTCTGTGAAATTTCTGTAACCAATTTTATTCAAAAGTTTCATTGATATACAATTCTATTTGATAACTACAAAACCTTAGATAATGTTTATTCAAACAATCTATGCATATAATAAAATAAGATGTGTGTGTGTCATTGTGTATGTATGTCCAGAGCTTTTTAGGAAAACGACTGATCGCAGAGCTAGACAAATTTGCATGGAGGTTTGTAATGACCTCTCCTGATTCACCTCGAAGTCGGATTTTCGAATTTTTGATTAGTGTTTTTTTTTTTTTTTTTTTTTTTTTTTTATTAATTAAAATGTGAAATTAATAACCTCTTAATTTTTGATAAATCTGCCATTTTTTTATATTGCAACAGACATTCTAATCTAAGTAGCGCATCAAAAAAAAAAAAAAAAAAATTATAAAGTATAACAAAAAGAAAAAAAAAATATTAAACCAAATAGTAATCACATAAATGATTTATTTTTATAGAAAGTTTATAGAAAAAATGCAGTTTTAAAGGTAGCAAATTTATATCAGCAAGAACTATTTCAATTATAACTTTCCTTGAGTAATTTTTTTTTTTTTTTACAAAAATTTTATAGAAATTTAGGAAACAATTTTATTCAAAACTTCAATTTTTTAATACCGTAGCAGATATTAGTTATGTACTTAATTAGTTTGAAAATTGATAATTACGTATTATATTATAATATTTAACATAACTTTAGATAATTTTATTTTTAATGCAAAACAAATTATGAAAAATAATTTGGAGTACTATACAAATAAATAAGTTATTATTTTTTAAAATTATTTGACACATTTCTGAAAATATGCTGTGAAGCTCTCTCATATCCAATGCGCCGCAATTCTCATTTTTATTGAAGCCTGATTTCATTAATATAGGAATCAAAAACACTTCTATTGTAACGGATGGCTCATACTCTTCTTGTATAAAGACCAGTGGAATAAGGTACACGCATTATCATATATGTGGATATAACTGATGTGCACGATTACATAGGGTATAATAATAAACAAATGAGTAATTATGTGCAAGAATTAATTTTTAAATCCTCTTAAAGCAAAGAGGCAGGTATGATATATTTCTTATATCTTTATTTTCTAGCAATTATGTGTATACTAATTTAAAGAAAGAAAAAAAAAGAAAGGAAAAGAATTCAGCGAAACGGTAAGGAAGTCATTATATAACGTTCTTATTCCACTTACATTTTTTTTTTTTTTTAGATAATGTTACTAAGAAAGATTAAATAAGACGATTGATGTATAAATTACCAACAACCTTTTTTTACAAGACAAACACTAACACACACACACACATATATGTATGTAATATTATCATAAATACTTTATCATAAATTATCATAAGTTAACACTAAAAGAGGAGTGAATTCTTAGTTTTCAAAAATTAGCAAGCCTTGTTGACTTGAGACAACATGTATATATATATATATAAATTCATTTACAGGATTTTTGATTCTCATCTATTTATACCTAGGCAATTAGTAATACGTGAAAGTGCTACAGTGAATATAGAATAACACATATTCCCATATATATATAGATATATAGATATACACACAGACGCATACACATGCATATACGTACATATGTGTGTTTGTGTTTGTATGTATATACAAAATATTTTTTTAGTTGAGAAAACCAGCATTTTTTTTTTTTTTTTTTTTTTTTTAAATTCGTAGTAATAACAGTAATAGCAATAAGCAATAAACGCAGTGTTGCAGTCATACTAGAAAGCAGAAACATTTAGTGTTCACATATCATGATAAACTCGTAAACAGTAAGATGATTTTTTTTTTTTTTTTTTTTTTTTTTTTTTTAAGGTTTGACGTCGCCAGTTAACAATCCTTTATCTTTTGTTCCCTGCAAAATATTCTCAATCTCAAATTCTTCATTTGTTTTGAACGGTGTCGTTAAATTAAAGTGCTTGTTTTTTCAAAATCTACATATTTATCATAAACGGTAAGAAAGTCACATAAGAATTTCTACTAACTATTTCTTAATTTATTTCCATGTAAGTGTTTTCTACTGTTTAGAAATTCATTTATTTAATAGAGGAATCCGTATCGTTAACATTAAGTTAAAAATAAGAAAACCCTGCAACAATGAAATATTTTTTCAATATTTTAGAATACGTTCTGTATTACTTCATATCACAGGAGTATTTCCCTACATCCAACTCTATTCTAGTAAGTTATAGGTAAATAATTACTGAATTCCTAGAATTGTTTCTATCGATTATAAGTCAATTTACTGCATTAGAAATTTTTATTGACAGCTTAAATTTTCAAGTCAGAAAAAATGTCAATGATAAATGTTTTGCTGCTTTTCAGAATTATAAATTGTACAAAATAGCAATTCAATCTTTCTGTCGTATATATACACACACATAATAAACTGTTCATCTACTGATTGATTTCTTTTACTACATTTCCAGTTGATGTGTAATAAAGATTTTGATATTTGTTTTTCTGCAAATTTCACTCAAACTCGCCAGTTTACTAATAAAACTACTCGTAAGTAATAGACAATTTTTTGCGCTTTCTTTTCAAATAAATAGGTATAATCTTGAGGATAGGTATAATCTTATTTTGCAGTATTTTTGAAATTTGAGTTTATAATTAGTCTTACTATCATTTTAAAAATCTTACGTTCTCATCGTTACGTTTATAACATATTAGATAAAAGATTGTTGTTTATCGTTTGTAAATACAGAATGAGACGTAAAAGGGGTTGTAATTTTTCTAATTTTTCACCTTTTGTAATTTTTTAAATCATATTCATTATCATTTTCTGAGATTACCCACCCCCTCATTTCTCTTTAATTTCCTTATGTCCGTCTTTCAAGTCATGTTCTTTCCCGTATAGATATGCAACATGACATAAGCTAGTTGAAACCTCTAAATCTCCACACTTAAAAAAAAAATAATAATAATAAATTAGCAATAAAGACAGTTACACATTTTGCTGGATGGGAATTATTCTGGAATTCTGACTAAATATGTTGTTGTTGTAGTTGTTGCTTATCCTATTTTATTATCCAATAGGCTAAACCAGATCCATGAGACCATGAACTGTCAAAGAGTGCAAAACAAGGAGATTACTTCGAAACAAGTCATGTTTAGTCCGAAGCAGGAAAGCAGATGTTCAGAGGTTAAATGTGCGATACTGCATTTCCTACACTTGGGGAAGATCTTATTTTCTTGATCAAATCTAAGACATTTCAGGTGTCCACTTATAACCCTATATAAAGCAGTCTGCTGTACACGGCTACCTTTGAAAGTGACATCATCTCCATTGACACCATACTAGTTATAAGTCTGGGGAGAGCACCGAGATGAAGCAATGGTAGATTTGACTTTAGAGCAGATCTCAAAAAGTCAGGGTACTAGATATTAAAGCCATTGAAGTTCCTTCATTTATTAGGTTGTGAGCCACTTCATTTCCATTAAGGGCAACGTGTGAAGGGATCTATTGTAGATGTACAGTCGGGGAAAAAAAAAAAAAAAACGCAGCACTCGATGTAACTCCGTTGCTAATCAATGCACAAAAGTGTAATAGGTATCATTCGACGGGAAATTGAGAGTAGATACAGAAATTTTGAATTGGGGGTCGTCTACATATTAAAACGCGCACCAACTTTGATTTTTTCAATGGTAATGCCTCGTTTTTATTTTATATTTGAATTCCTGGGATCGCGACAATGCGAAAAAGTATATTGGTTGTATATTTTACTTATTTTTTCACAGAGTTATAAGCGTTCAAAGTTTGAAGGTGCTAATGTTAAATTCATATTTCAAACTTTTATTAATATCTTCACAAAAAATAACTTGATCGATATAATTTTTTTTAAGAGATACAGTGAAGAAACCCAAACATAATCCATCATTACTTTTGATTCTGAAAAATATTAATAAATTCATATTCGTAAAAAATATGAATTATGACCTATATTAATTATTACATAAAATGAATCCTTATGCTGAAAAATATGGGTGTGCAAATTTGCAGCTCATTCCAGTTATTAGTTTTCGAGATATAAACAAATATTTATTTTGGAGTGGTTTAGGGCCGTCTCTTAAAAATTTTTGAATGAGATAACAAAGCAAATCTTAAAAAATAACGGAGAAAATTAAACAAAATATTTTTATTTTTTATTTACGGGTCAAATTATATAACAACAACATCAAATGCAAAGAAATGAAACAAAATTGTTGATTTTTAGACATTAGTGTTAATATCAAGAATTCATGTTTTCTTTTATCGTACTTCAAAACAAAACAATACAGAAACGAAAAGGGAATGTGACTTTGAGTATTCGTGTTAAACCCCTTATTTTACGTTGACAAAAATATACACAAGTGGTATTTACTTCATCGATTGCTGGTGATAAATTTTGAATCCTTTAAACGAACACTAGAAGAAAAAAATTAACTGAATAGACGTGGTTTGCTGTTTGAAATACTCTCAAAATAAAATATTTCAGAACAAATTTTCTGTACCACAATTATATTACAGATGGATATACATTATAATTATATTCTTTCTAATTAATATATTTCTATCCATAGTATATTTTATTGCAAAAATATGAACACTGGGTACATACTTAAGAAATAAGTAACACACAAATTACGAAAGAAACGCCCACTGGCATAGTTACAGATTTTCAAATGATGTGAATCTACGTCAGCAGTCGCGAAAGCGTTAATTAAGAAATTATATTTTCATAGAAATTATAAAACAAATCGTACAGTTCCAAAGAGTTCAACTGACCCAAAACTGGTAAGTGCTATTAAAATTGCTTAATATTTACTTTATGAAACCTTACAATAATTTATCCGAAAAGATTTAGTTTATGCGTTATTGTATATATATATATATATGTATATATTATTTCAGTTTGTTTATTATGTTACACGAATGAAAGAAAATTTAAGCTTTATTGGTGATCAGTATATCCATGATAGATACTTTTTAATTGAAAAATATTGCACTTTTATAAAGAGTATTGTCTGACCAATCGAAAGTGCAATGTATTTAAATATACCTAAAATTATCTAAAAAAGTACTGAAGTATATACATATCCAAAAAACTGAATTCATGATAATTAAGGTACTACAAAGGTGTTAATATATTTCTTTCTTTCTATAACTCTTTTTTTCTTGAAATATTTCCGGTGTGAAACAGTATAATTTTGTCTAATTCATGTAGGATCTTAATTTTATCTTTCTACATTTAGAGATAACCGCCTAACACATTTTTGATCATAACTATATGAATACTAAAGATAAAGTATACAAACAGTATACTTTTCCGCACTGCCAGACTCTCACAAATTCGAATATGAAGTCAAAATTGGGTGTTGCTATTGAAAAAAAATCAAAGTTGGCGCTCATTTTAATATGTAGATTACCCCTAATTCAAAATTCGACGACTTTTTCAGAAAGTGCATTTAATTTCCTGTTGAATGATGTCTATTAAATTTTTCTGCGTCAATTGATAACGAAATACCATCAAGTGTTGCGTTTTTTTTCCCCGACTGTACATAATGGCAAGATGATGAGAGACTTTGCAGTAGGGTTAGAAAAGAGGTCAAAGCTTTATCACCAATACGAGACCAATTTTGAAGGTGTTGGATAGAACTACGATTGGTGACTAAATATTGTGTAATTAACACAATCTATCAACTTATATTCTCCAAAAGCATTCATAAGCATCACAAAGGCACTGTATATTAGAATACACTCATAAAACACGGCGTCACCAACTAAGAACAGCATAGCTCAAGTGCGACATTAATCCTACTCGTCCTCAACCTTAAAGAAACCTGAATACAACGTAAGAACCTGAATATATAGTAGTTTATTCATTTCGTTCTAAGGAAAGTTAGATAAATTCCAAAAGTCATCCCAAATCTTGTAAGGTTTTACGCAAGCTTCATATTATAGAAATTATATTGCAGAAATTTTTAAAGCAATAATACGATAACGATGTAACGTATATAATACATATTTTCGACATTTTAGCCATTCGTCACTTTGCCTCATTTTAAAATTTTCTTTAGAATTCTTGTTAATATTCATACTCGTATATTTTTATGACGACTAATACTTCGTACATAGTTAATACTTAATTATTCAGTTTTTATGTGTTTTATAAAACATTTTTAATCTCATAAGTATGCATTGAATTTATAGGATATTAGTGCAGATACACAAAGAAATTTAAAATATATAAAAATGAGAAAATTTTTAGGAACTGTTATGCTTTTTGAGTATAAAGCTCAACACAGACTAAATAAATTTTTACTGTATGAAATAGTTAATCTATTTTGTTAAGTATGTGGAACAATTTTCAAATTAGCTAGAGCTGTTATTTTTTTCTTTCTAAAAGGGCATCAGTATTGATGTAAACTATCTATGGAATGATTTTAGTATTGTAGAATTATTGCGCATCTTATATACGCAAATTAATTAAAATCGTCCCTAGCTTCATTGTCAAAAAGGTAATGAATAAGCATCCATATTTTATTATGTATTTTTTTTTTTAACTCTACCAAAATCCGATCCCGATTTTTCGTTTTAAAAGTACCATAAGTTTGAATTTACAATCATTTAAACTATCCTTTTATTACTAATATTATTTTTATTATTTACTTTAATTATTTATAATGATAATACATTATATTATTTTTTATTATATTATTTTATTATGTTTTTCTCCAATTTAACTAAATTTTTTTCCTCTCCGTATGGCGCAGGCGGAAAAGGAAAATCCTTAAATCACCAATTGGTGGTTAATTACATGTATTGTTTTAAATTATTATTTAGACTTCTTTTTTATTCTTTCCCTCTCCCCCCCCCCCTTTTTTTTTCAAATATCAAGGGTTAAAATTATTATTATTTTAGTACATTGTTGCATATGTGACGCCGCATTTTTTTTTTTTTTTTTTTTTTTTTTTCTAATTCATCTTTTTCTCATTATACTTTTTCAATCCTCCACATCAAGAATAAAAACTTGTTTTCTTTATTTAAAAAATAATTTTAAGAATGATTTAAAGTGTTATTTTCAATAAAATTGGGCGTTTATTATTAAAAAGTTGATTTTAAAGGAAAAAAGAAGAAAAAAAGAAAACTATTTTACATAATATAGAAAAGAACTATGCATTACCTTCATATTATACAAATACACTCCAAATGTATTCTTCGAATATTATGCGTCATACTATAGTAAAAAAAAAAAAATAATAATAATAATTAAATAATTAAATAAATATAAAACATTAATGCATTTCTAAATTTTCTATTTTAGTCTGAATCCTTGGGCAAACTAATACTTCTCTTAAGAAAGCCAAAACAGATAAAAAATGACCTATTATTAGAAATATAAATGCAGGCGCTACATCTGTAAGTATTAATTTTCTTTTTTCAGTTTCTGTATGTCGATGATTCACTAAGCGTGGCAACCTCACCAAAAACTGACTATCTCGAAGATGTTTAAAATATAGACCTGAAGCCATCATCCTGTGTACAAACATATTTATCAATTCTTTGCAACAAAATCCTTTACGTGTGATCATTGCCGATAAAAGTTCAAAAAAACGATCTTCTGAGACGAATTTATTTTCCAATGTTTGAAAGTTAACCTCTTCTTCATATAACATTACAGCAATGCTTTGAGTATTTAGTTCTTCAAATATGCTCTGAGTATCCCACCTACTTAAATTGTTCTTTTTTAAATCTTGCGCTATTACTTTAAAATTTTCTTCTTCTGAATTTAAGAATTCTTCTATAAGGCCTGAGCCTTTATATGTAACGCAATGATAGTCGCCATTTTTTACAGCATTGGCTAACTGGGCCACGTTCCTTATATTGTTTACAGGGGGAATGGCGAGAAATGACAGAAATACTGAATCGTACATCAGACATAAAAACATCGCCCCGAAAATCCAAGCATACAACAATAAATTTTCTGCGATGGAGGTAACCCTCAAAATGGAACTCTGCCTTAAAAAGACGGCAAAAGTATGAAGAAGGATTTTCTTGAAAGAGTATTTCCATTTGAAAGCGACATAGTACACACATAATATGGCGAGGACAGCTGAAAAAATTGCAATCCAAACAGACAGTGAGAAGGTCTGGAAAATACCAAAAACTCGTGGTTGGTATTCTGGATTTCGTGTCATAAATGTTGCAGAATGCGTTTGAAACGGATAAGCAAAATCCACTATTTCTGTAGTTATGCGGTTCATAATCATAGGATTTATCACGACATCTATTTCTGACCGATTTATTTTTCCAGCCAATCCAGTTATAGTACCATTAGTATAAAAAAAGTTTCCCTGAAAATCGATAAACACGTTTATACTTTTGAATTTTCTTGTATTCATAATATATTCTACAAAATCTAAAAGCAATTGTGCTCGATGATGTTTCTTATTTAAAATATAGGAAGCAATTCCATTTGTAGAATTTATGTATTCTAAATAACTGCGGAGTGGCTCATATCCGATTTTTATGCTTTTTTGATTGAACATTTTTGTAGAAATGCAATGTAACGAAATTGATCCCGATTTTATATCTTACGTGCATCTCTGTGACTGCTTGCGCCATCTGTTGACAGCTAAATAAGCTGTCGAAAACGTTGACGACTATTGGAAGCACTGCTGCGAAATTGAGGGAATACTTTATTCAATATTCACCACTAAATTTTAATTTTGATGATTGCCAAATGATTTCCCTCAATCTGGCAGATTATATGCAATATTCATAATTCTAAATGAATAAAATAAATAGTTTAAATGTATTTGTAAAGCGATAGATTTATTTCGTGCTCTGTTATTTGTCTCAAATAGAAAAATTTATATCTATGATTTCCAAAATAGTTATATTTTTTTGTTTCTTTCCTTTTCATTTTCTAAGAATTTAATTTTAGATTTTTTAGATAATTTCTTAACATTTTTGCTTTTATAAATTTTTCCGAAAAATATTATTTCAGTGAAGAATTTTATTCTTTAAAAATGTAAGATTTTCAAATGTATGAATTAAAAGCCTGAGAAATACATAAAACATATTAGATGCAATAAATTGATTGGGATAAGGAAAAATTTTCCTTACAAAATAACCAAGACGTTTACAATATATATATATATATATATTTGTAGACAGATATAGATTTTTTTTTCATGCTAATTATGCCTTAATTGGAACAAAAAGTTTTATATAATAAAGTGTCATGTAAGCTTTAAGGCCGATTAACGACTCAAGGGCCCTTGGCCTGACCTGGGTCACCGTGGGGGATCTTTCTAAGGGGTCTTAGTCCACTCTTGAACAAATTTAGAGAATACCACTGAAAACTCCGAACGGCTAGAGTAACGAGTGAAACATGAATTTGAACCTGGCACTCCCCGTTTACAAACTTTCCCATCGGCCACATTGATTAAAGAGATATTTTTATATATGAAGTGAAAGTGACTTCAAAATTTTCTATAAAACAAATTTGCATTACATTTCCATGCTAAAGTTAATTTTTTTTAATCTTTCCAACTTCGTTTCAAAAGTTTAAAATCTAATTTTTAAGAATGTCACTGTTTTTAATTAAATGATAAGAAATAGCTTTTAAGCCACTATTTTAATAGATTTATTTTTAATTCATTAATTAAAAACCGCAAGTTTCTTAGCTTTTAAAATGTTAAAAATAAAAAAAATAAAAAAATAAATACTAATATTAATAAAATAATCAATAAAAGTTTTTAAAAATTTCTATACTTTTCAAAATACTTATATTGCATTTTGTTCTTTTCTATTTACAATTTTCATTGATTAAAAATCTAATTTTAGATTATTTGCATGAATGACAGCCATTTCTTATATATTTTTACTATTATAAATACCATTAAAATATATAATTTACTATTATGTATTTTTCTTCTCTTTTTCTCCCTTTCCTTTTTTTTTTTCTTTCTTCTTCGTCTTCTCTTTTTTTTTTTTTTTTTTTTTGAGAAATTATTTTTTTTATAAGAATTTTAAATCCATAAAATCTGAGAAATTGATACTAAAGGGCGATTGACTACCTGAAGATCCAGTGACAAATTGGAGTGTTGTCCGTGGAGGTCCTAGTTCGCACTTACACGAATTTCTTAGAAAACTACAGAAAACTCCGAAAAGCTAAGCAGACGAGCGAGCGCGGTCTGGGATTGAACCCGGAACGTCCTGTCTGCTACCTTCGAGAGCAAAACCTCTTAGCCACTGATGAGACTTCAGTAGAAAAATATTTACTTAAAAAATCACGGAGGCGCTTACTTTGTTTTACTTTGCTGAAAAGTATACAAAACAAGCTAAATAAGTTCCAATACATCTGCGGGACTATAAGAAAAACATTAAGAAATACAAGAAAAGATAATAATATATGAATAATATAATAATATATGAATAATTTAATAATATATGAATTTTAAATCCATAAAATCTGAGAAAATGATAGTAAAAGGCGATTGACTACCTGAAGATCCACTGCCAAATTGGAGTGTTCTCCGTGGAGGTCCTAGTTCGCACTTACAGGGATTTCAGAGAAAACTACAGAAAACTCCGAAAAGCTAAGCAGGCGAGCGAGCGCGGCCTGGGATTAAAACCGGCATTTCCCGTCTGCCACCTTTCGAGAACAAAACCTCTCGGCCACTGGTGAGACTTCAGTAGAAAAATATTTACTTAAAAAATCATCGAAGCGCTTACGCTATTTTTCTTTCTTTCTTTCTTTTTTTTTTTTTTTCATACTAGTTACATTTTATGTGAAAGAAGAAAAAAATTAAAAACATGAAATGAAAGATTTGCATATAAGTAAAAATGATTTCAAAAATTTGTATTAAAACAATTTGCATGTTTTAGATGCTAAAACAATAACCTTTCCAACTTAAATTCAAAATTTATACACCAATTTTTAAAAGTGCCGCCGAGTTTATTCAAATGATAAAAAGCTATTTTTTTTTCACTATATTTTTTAATCACTATTTTTAAAAGTTTTTTCTTTTCTTTCTTTCGTTCTTATTTTCCTTCTTATCTTATCTTATTTATTACTTTCCGAACACTATAGTGAGGAAAGTATTGTAATCATGTCAAAAATCCTAATTTGAAATTTTGATTTTTCTATACGTTTCAAGGTCCCCTGAGTCCGTTTTCACTATTTTTACGATGATGTGTGTATGTATGTGTGTGTGTGTGTGTGTGTGTGTGTGTGTGTGTGTGTGTGTGTCTGCGAGTGAACACGCTAGAGTCTAAACGCTTTGTTCGAATAAGCTGAAAGTTGGTACATATATTGTAAGTCACCATAGTACGAACCCTATTGATTTTGGTGAATCTAGCACTTACAGTTTTTTTACAGGGACACAAAGAAAAATTCTTTCTCATTATGGCATATCAGGTTAAATTTTTAAAAGTGTGATAGCGTTTAAACGCTTGATTAATTTGAGCAAAAAATTTGTACACAGGTTATAGATCACAGTGGAACCAACTGTACAGATTTTGGTGAATTTAGCACTTACAGTTTTTTTACAGGGACACAAAGAAATTTTTTTTTATCATTATGGCCTATGGGACCACATTTTTAAAAGTGCGATAGCATCTAAACGCCTTATTCAATTGAGCTGAAAATTTTTATGAATATTATAAATCACCGTTGCACTAACTATAGGCATTTTAGTCAATCTAGCATTTATAGGTTTTTACAGGGAAACAACGAAATATTTTTTATCATTATGATCTATGGGCTCAAAATTCAGTAGCGTTAAATAAAACATCGTGTAATATATGGAGAAAAATACTCAAACGTTATGGTTTCCTCTCTTTTGTTTGTTTAACAACTCCTCTTTCTTTACTTTATCTACAAAACTGTTAATTACTCAATGTTCGGAAAGTCAAGTGGAGTCAATCCAGATTTTTTTTTCTTTTTTTTTTTTTTCATTAATTAAAAGCCAAGTTTTTCTTAGCTTTTAAAATGTAAAAAAAACTTTAGTAAATAGAAATCTAAAATACTTTCAATACTTTCCAAATTAGTTATTGTATATTTTACTAGATTCTTTTTCTATTTTTATTTTTTTTAAATATATTTTTAAAAGATTCGATTTGGATAAATTAAAACTATTTCTTATGCAACATTTCTACATATGTAAATAATACCTTCGCTTATTTTTCTTTTCTTCATTTCTTTCTATCTTTCTTTTTTTTTTTTTTTTTTTTTTTTTTTTTTAAGTTCTTTAATAATGTAAGAATGTTTTAGCACCTGAACAAAAAATATGAGAAACTGATGGCATGATTGTGTGGTGGTGTAGGTTTTAAAACCGACTGACTATGCGAGTCAATTGGGGGGGGGGGGATGCCCATCTTGAAGGCCTTTCCAAAGACTCCTATACCGTATTTACAGAAGATTTAGAGAAAACCATGGAGAAATTTTATAGGCTAAGCCGTCGACCACGATTTGGAATCGAACCCGCGTCTTCTCTTCTGTCTAGAGCAGAATCTCTCGGCGATCTGAGTGATGGGACCTCAGTAGTAAGAAGAAAAATATTTCCTTACAAAACAATCAAAACATTTTATCATTATTATTATTTTTTTCATATTAATTATATTTTATGTAAGAAAAAATCAATAAATAAATCGAGAAATGGAGGCTTGTTAGTGAATGTATGAATGTATGTGAAGAAAAATGACTTCAAACCTCTGTATAAAACAATTGGACATTATTTCCACACTAAAACAATTTTTTTTTTTAGTCTTTTAAATTTTAATTAAAGATATATAATAGTAATTTTTAAAATGTCAACGAGTTTCATCAAATAATAAAAATACAGCAATTTAAGTCACTATTTAAAAAATTTTTGTTACAATAATTTATTAATCAAAAAATACCGCTGTTTAGCGGCATATTATGTTATAAATGTAAAAATTTGTAGTAAATAAAAAGTTTTGAAAATTTTCTAGATTTTTCAAAATACGCTTCTGCTCAAAAGTTTAGCAAGATTTGCAAATGATCAGTTTTTACTTTCTCTTACCCATAAGGTAGAGAAAGTATTGTTTTAGGCTCAAATTTTCGAACGCGAGATTTTGTTATATTTACACGTTTTGAGGTCCCCTGAATACGAAAATCATGTTTTTAGCAAATGGTCTGTGTGTGTGTGTGTGTGTGTGTGTGTCTGTCTGTTATCAGCATATCTCAAAAACAAATTATGGCAGAAAGTTCAAACTTGGTATTCTAAATGTGTATCATATAGGGATGCTACAGTAAGCTTTTCGTTAAGATCAAGCAAATGGTTCGTGTACAGGGACAATCAAGATAATTCTAATACATTACGTCTATGGGGGAAATTGCAGGAAAATAGAGTTTAACGTCTATAGACTGCACTAAACCAAATGAAACAAATATATATTTTTTGTAATAGAGACAGTTAACTGGGAAAATTTTTTTGTGTATGTAGGAGCCTCGCCTCCTTCCCCCCTGGGGGGGGAAGTCCCCCCTCGAAGGGAGTAAATTTTCATGATGGGTATCTTTCAAAAGAGCTCTAAAATACCTTTAAAACGAATGGTTGAACCATCTATCTGCGATAATTTAAAACAAAGTTATCGATTTTTTTTACTTTTAACGAAAAAAAAAACTTAGAAAAAAAAATCGTACTTTTTTTTTTTTTTTTTTTTTAATATTGAGAATAAAATGGACTTTTTTTGGATATTTGGTGTTAAACTACTTCTCTAATATGGAAATCGTCTGCCTTATCATAAAAGATAATTTTTTAAAATAATAATTTTAATAAATTATTTTTTAAAATGAGAAATATGTTTTAATAACCGAATTAAATTCTATATAAATGTAGGTGCATTAATGAAACGGGGGGTTGAGGGGGGCGGTAGCCCCCCTCACACAGAGCTAATTATCATATAAAACTCTTCAGAAGCCTAATATGAATTGTTTAACATAGGTTTACTTAACAGTACTCGTTATCTTACCTATTAATCTGCAACCTGTATTTATAGTATTAAATTTCAGGGTAAGAGAAAGTCGTGTGAGTGACACACCAGATTATTTCAATTTAAAAACTTACTTCTCGATGAAGTGTTCTCAAACATGCTAGATTTTAGATATTTTACAAGGGCTGAAATTTCCTAAGGGGTTTTTCACATGCAGTGTCATTAATTTGAAGATCCAATTATTACAACCATGTTCAAATGTACTTTTTTTTGTAAAAAACCCTTTATAAATTTGTAACTCTAACATATTTTTGGTTATTTACTGACAAGAAACATTCAAAAGGTGTCGTCTTAAAAAAATATTGAAAAAAATATATGTGATTCTACTCTTCATAAAACACCAGGAAGTGAAAAATATTATCGGCTGAAATGAATGACAGCGACCACAAAAAAAATATCAAAATTAAGCATATTTGGCGATTTAGCGCTGTTAGACGTTCAGTTCGCTAGCACTGAGATTGCCGTGTACGAACAGAACCATGTTTTGTTTCTCCGCCAAGTACTCAAAATCTATCGCCTAACAATGTGAAATCGCCAAATATGCTTAATTTTGATAATTTTTTGTGGTCGCTGCAATTCATTTCATCCGATATTTTTTTCACTTTCTGGTGTTTTAGGAAGAGTAGAATTAATATATATTTTTTCAATATTTTTTTAAGACGATACCTTTTGAATATTTCTTTGTAAGATTTGTATACTGATAAGGATTTTTTCACAAAAAAGAACATTTGCTAAGTGGATAAAATAATTGTATCTTTAAATATATTACACTGCATTTGAAAAACCCTTATGAAATTTCAACTCTTAGAAAATACCTAAAACCTAGCTCGTTCTTTTTCGGATAATTTGCTCAATTTTTACTCTATTCAAATACTTTTTTGACAAAAGTTGCCCAATATATCTAGCTTTCAACCTATATAATATATTTTTTTTTTCTATTTTTCGCCCATGCGCAGTGAAAACGTTTTTCATAAAAATGTTCATATGTCATGAGATATTTAAGATATTTGTATTCCGGTTGCAGTATATTGTTTTAAAAGTGCTTTTCAGACTTATCTGAGAGTGGGAATAATTTTCGTTAAAAACTCGCTGAAAACAAATGTAAAAAACATGCTGATGTTTTCTGGAATTTTAAAATAAATGCTTATATCTCCGTTATTTAATATGATATCGTCCAACAAATTCATCCACAAATTAAACTGGGTCTGTATTGACTTATCCTAAAGTTACAGTTCTTCCGTTCACTTAAAGTTACAGGGTGATCACAAACAGTATTGATTTTCTTCAATATATTACTGGCCCCGTAAATGTTGTCTTAAACGAATCTTCACTGAAAAAAATGAGAAAGACCCAGTCCTTTAAATACCCAATGTTTGAATACATTTCATCGAGAGATAAAGTTTTAAATTGAAAAAAAAAAACCTGATCGTTTGCAAATCTTGCTAAACTTTTAAGTAGGAATGTAGTCTTTTTTTTTTTTTTTTTAAAGATAATTAATAATAATCAGTTTCGAAACGAACAGTATCGAAAAAGTTTTTTTTTTTTTTTTTTTTCTTTTTTTCTTTTTTTAATAATATTGAATTATGAAATAAAAAGCGCGCGTGCAAAATGAAATAAAAAATAAAATAAGATTTATAAATGGATAATATTTAAGCTCGTGGACTCAGTTCAACGATATAATAAGAAAAAATAACGACATCAGTCTAATGAGATTAGTATGATTATTATTACTTTCTTTAATTTAGATATCATTTCTCGGTTTCATTAGGGAGATCTTTAGAAAGTTATTTTAGCATTTCTGTTAAACTAGAAAAGCCCCGGTTCGGGAACGAACCGAATTCCGAATGCGGAAAAATTTCGAAATCAAACTCGAAATTTGTAAAACACGGCCTGATTCTGTTTGGGTGCCAATAGATCAATGTTTGTTAACGAAACCCTTTTTTTCTTTCCCTTGATATACATTTCTATTTCATAATGCTTATATAAAAATTAATTATAACAAAATACGAGCATTTCCGTATCCATTTATTTCTAGTAATGGTATATTAAAATATTTCTGCGATTGAGATAGATTGAAGGAAATAAATTAATTTAGCTTATTAGATAATTAAAAATTAATTTGATTCTTAATCTTTTACAAGACCATAAGAAGTAGAATTACATTTCACTAATTTCAAATGAGAGAAACGTGATAAGCTACCTTTTTCCGCCTACTTTTTTCAGCTTAAGCAATCATTTTGGTGGTAAATTTACTTACCACGACATTAGAAAGAGAATTTCAGTAAAAAAAGAACCAACAAAGAATGTGACATTTTGACAGTGTGTTTTATATTTGACTTTTTACACAACTTGTGCTATATCTGCTACTTTACGTTTTGCACCTATATAAAGAAGGAATTCCTTTTCGAACATCAAGTTGGAGGTTATTAACACTTGTGAGTTCAGTTGTAAACTTACCAGTTTATAACTTTGTTGGCATATAGTCAACACCCCCTATAATAATGCCTCAGAACTGAGCTTTACGTCACAAAGATCGGCTGATAACATCCAATCAACACTTCTCATAATATCCATAGAACTGTGTGGACTGGATGCAATCGGCGGATTTTCCGTGACTTAAAGCTCAGTTTGAAGGCATTATTATAGGAGGTTTTGATACAGTGGAGTCTCCGTACTTTGAGCTAATTGGGCGAAAGAGCAAATAACACACACACACACACCAAAAAAGAAGAAAAAAAAACCTCTTTTGTAAGTGGCTTGTATTCTACCGTATAATGATTCAACTTGAGAAGCTGTACATGAGAATATTTCATCATCTACTTCACATGGTCATAGCAAACGGATTGCTGTTGTGGCAACATAAATAGGTTGGTCCAAGCCACACATTTTTTTCAAAAGCTCAGTTCCCTGTGCCATTGAGGATGGAAGAAAGTAATATAAAAATATTTTGTGATTAACATTAATGAAAGCCAGAGTTAATTAATGGAACGTATGAGTTGTAACAACAACAATAAAAAAAGGGGGGGGGGGAGCAAAATAAATAACAAAAAAATCTGGTGTGAAACCCCTACACGACTTCCATTACCCACTATTACACGTATTATATGCATTTTTTGGAGATAATGTTATCAGAAGACATAGAATTGACCTAACGAAGCAGAAATCTAAAATATTTCCGCTAAGAGAAGCTCGATACACATGGAAAGACATATAACACAAATCTTACGTAGCGAGGGAAAAATAAGAAAAAAAAAATTGATAGAGTTATTTTTTGAAACACCAGTTTCCGAGATCTAAAATTGACCTAACTAAACGGGATGACTGTTAATTTTCCTCTAATAACCACGTAATACATGAGAAAGGATATCTAAAATGGATTTATGTTTCAAGAAAATCGTTTGAGCTATTTTTGAGATACCAACTTTTACCAAAACTTTGTATACTCAATTATTGACCACAAAACAATAATTACTTACAAAAATATATTTAAAAGGGAGTAAATATGGCGAGTCCGAAAAAAAATTCCGTACAGCCGCTTCTAAAGGAATGCACTTGCGAGACCTGAAATTGAGTTATTTATACAGGACGCCTATAACTTTTTCTGAACTAACCAACTATATCATTCGAAGGGACATCTAATAGAGTGTTAATACAGCAACTTTGAAGAAAATCGTTACAGCCGTTTTATGAGATATGGACTTACAGTCCCACGTCTGGTTTCCAATGTCCTACTTCAGGTTTTTCTATTTTCACCAAAATTTGGAAATTTTATCTGTAAATCAGACCTGTTTGAATTCTGAAGTTTCGTTGTTCTATCGTTATTAGTTTCAGAGATATGATAGCCAGAAGATTCCACACATGCATATGCACACAAATACTTGGATACACACACACTACCAATTGTCAAAAACTCTTTTTTTGGACTCAGGGGGTTTTAAAACGTGTAAATCAGGTGAAAACTCGATATCGAATTTTTGGACCGAATACAATACTTCCATTACCTACGGTAGTAGGGTAATGGACATGAAAAAGAAAGAAAAAGAATAATGTTCTTGGTGAATACTTCTATCCTTATATTCTATTGCGTTATGATATTATTATGAAAGTTGTCGGCATTTTTGCGTGTAGAAAGTAATTTGTAAAGATATAAGTAGGTTCTAGAAGTAGGTCTAGTCGACGAATGCATTTTATTTAATGAATATTCAGCTCGTAATGATATTTTTATGAAAGTTGCCGACATTTTTGCATGTTGAAAGTAATTCTTAATATATAAGTAGGTTCTAGTCGAGGAATGCACTTAATTTTGTTTCAGACTTGTTTATCATTTAAAGAATTTTCGAAGAATTTAGTTCAGCGCTATAAAGAAATGAATCGTTTCGAAACATTCCAGAATTATTTTCTTATTGAAGTTAGAGCTTTCAAACTCTGGCAATTTTAAACTACAAATTTTCGCCACATTCGGTCATCAAGTCACCAAATTCGACGTAAAATCGCCAAAATCGATGCCAAGACCAAAATCCGCGTTGACTACAAACTTGGCGACTTGGCGAGATTAGCAATCAAATTTGGCAGCAAATATTGTTTCAGTAGTCAGTATTATTAAATCCTTTCTCAATTGTAAATGAATTAGTTGTTTCGGTAAAATGAATCGTTTTTCACCTCTAATTTTCAGCAAAGAGAATAACAGTAGGCAATCTATACTCGAATTACTTTCATTAAACTCTAAGCTGTAAATTTGCCAATGAGACTGTGCTAAACCATTCCTGAAAGAACTATTATAATTGTTTGGCGGTATCTATTTATATAATTTCCAAGAGAGGTGATGATTCCGGTTCGTACTCATGTATATAGCAAGTCGCGACCTAATTTTCATATTTTAGTTAATTTAAAATAATTTTATTGTCCGATCGATAAGCTGTTTATTCCGACAGATTCAGAAAAATCGCCACTCTCATTTGGTACCTTATTTGTATCGAAGTTTTGATTAGATTTTTTAAAATTAATTAAAATATGAAAATAACAACCTAGTAATAACTTCAAAATTGGACATTTAAATTTATAATTGTTGCCAAAAAAAAAAAAAAAAAAAAAAAAAAAAAAATTCCAGTTATTTATTTTTATTTATTTATTTATTTATTTTTAGTTTTATTTTAATTATTTTTTTAGCATGAAATGAAATATCTTTTCACGCGAAAAAAAAAAATATCAAACATTAAATTTGCTCATGCATATAAAAAAAAAAAAAAAAAAATATGAAAATGGAGAAAAAAAAAAAATATTTTTTAATATACCTCAGTTTTAGATTTTTTACTTTCTCTTACCCATATGGTAGAGAAAGTATTGTTTTTGGGTCAAATTTTCGAACGCGAGATTTTGTTATATTTACACGTTTTGAGGTCCCCTGAATACAAAAATCATGTTTTTAGCAAATGGTCTGTGTGTGTGGGTCTGTGTGTGTGTCTGTCTGTTATCAGCATATCTCAAAAACAAATTATGGCAGAAAGTTCAAACTTGGTATTCTAAATGTGTATCATATAAGGATGCTACAGTAAGCTTTTCGTTATATCAAGCAAATGGTTCGTGTACAGGGACAATCAAGAGAATTCTTATGCATTACGTCTATGGGGGAAATTGCAGTTAAGTTGAGTTTAACGTATGTAGACTGCACTAAACCAAATGAAACGAATATATATTTCTTGTAATAGAGATAGTTAACTGGGAAAAAAATTTTGTGTATGTAGGGGTCTCGCCTCGCCCCCTGGGGGGAAGTCCCACCTCGAGGGGAGTAAATTTTCATAATGGGTATCTTTCAAAGGAGCTTGCCAATACTTTTAAAACGAATGGTTAAACCATTGATCTGTGAAAATTTAAAACAAAGTTATCGATTTTTTTTTTTTTTTTTTTTACTTTTAACGAAAAAAAAAAAAAAAAACTTAGAAAAAAAAATCGTACTTTTTTTTTTTTTTTTTTTTTTTTTTTAATATTGAGAATAAAATGGACTTTTTTTTGGATATTTGGTGTTACACGACTTCTCTAATATGGAAATCGTCAGTATTATCATAAAAAATAATTTTTTTAAATAATAATTTTAATAAATTATTTTTTAAAAACAGAATTTTTTTTAATAACCGAATTAAATTATATATAAATGCAGGTACATTAATGAAACGGGGATTTGAGGGGGGCGGTAGCCCCCCTCACACAGAACTAATTATAATATAAAACTCTTCAGAAGCCTAATATGAATTGTTTAACACAGGTTTACATAACAGTACTCGTTATCTTACCTTTTAATCTGCAACCTGTATTTATAGTATTAAATTTCAGGGTAAGAGAAAGTCATGTGAGTGACACACCAGATTATTTTCTTTTGTTTAAGTAGTATGTTTTTGGCACGGATGAATCGCGCTTGACATGAATATTTTAAGATTTTGATGCGGAAATAGATCGGAGATTTTTCACCAGGGACTCTACTTTTGTAAAAGTTATTTTAAGCCAAGCAAGCGAATCAAAATTATACATAAATTATAAAATATTGAAAAACAAAAAAGAAAGAAAAGGAAAGAAAAGTGAAAAGAAAAGAAAGAAACAGAAAAAATGATCGAATAAATTATGTATTTTTGTCTAAAATGGCGATAAAAATTCAAAAGTCGACACGGCGAGCTATATTAAGGCTCTACTGTGATCAGATTTACATATTTAGATAGTTATTTATTTTTCTATATACCAACTACTATTAAATAACTGAACTACTATTGTAACCACAAAAAATTATTTGTCTCATGCGATAGATTAAGCCGATCGTAGCATATTGTAATATTATATTTCGCGCGAAACTGTTGTCATTTTATATTTGTCGAATAAATTAAATAAATATAGAAAATAACGTGAAAGAAAATGTTATGTACACCACGTTTAATGTTCATATGTAAGTGGGATTTAAATAGAAAATTGCTACTTCAATTTTTTCGATACTGTCCGTTTCGAAACTGTCATCCGATAAGCACCCAAATTGAAGCCCACTGGTAAGCTATTGCCACAGGCAATAGGAACAGGTACCCGAGAGTGTGCGAATGAGTGGGTAGCTGCCGAAGGCAGCGGGGACAGGAAAAGGGCTTTTGAGCAATTTCTTGATTTTATTTTTTATTTTTTATTTTTTTTGTTTATAAAGCGATATAGAAAAGCGTTTCCTTTAAATATAGTGACCAGCAAAGCAAACAAAGCCTTCCTAGATTCACTACCTTATATGATTTCACATTCCGCTGTTTTTGACGGGGTTAATTATTATAATGACTTTTGTGGTTGGAGTAGTAGTTTTTCTGTTTTTTTTTTTTTTTTTTTTTTGTTTCGTGGTTGGAACCTGCCTGTTTATTTACGAACCAGTTAACTCATAAAAAAATGACAGTGTTTTCATAAGAATATATATATGCCAAAGGGTGTGTGATGAAGTCATGTGGAGTCCACACCAGATTTCTTTTTAAATGTATTTCAGGTATGACAGCATTTTTCAGTATCATTTTCATTATAAACAATCTGGTGTGTCACTCACACGACTTTCTCTTATCCTGAAATTTAATACTATAAGTACGGATTGGAGATTAAAGATTAAGATAAAGAGTACTGTTATGTAAAGCTACGTTAAAAGAATTCAACATAGGCTTCGGAAAAGCTTTATTTGATAAATAATTCTATGTGAGGGGGGATGCCGTCCCCCTCAACCCCCCCTTTTCACTACTTTATCTACATTTATAAAGAATTCAAATCTGTTATTAAGTTCAAAAATTCATTTTAAATTATTTAGAGAACTTTCACAAGCATCATTCCTTGAAACTTTTCAATCTTGAACAAAGTTTTCTAGTAACAAATGTATTCACTTCAAAATACATCATTTGGATCCCCTGAAATTATTTGTTTTTAATTTATTCTAACAGAGACAGACACAGACAAATATCAAACTAATCAAACTATAAAACTTGACCTCGGAAGCCTCAAAATGTGTAAATATACAAGAAACCAATCTATGAATATTTAGCTAAAAAGGAATATATATGTATATATTTATTTACTATATGGCTTTGAGGAATTAATTTCAATTCATGAGCAGTTTTTCTCGACATGGTAAAATATTATATGATATAGTAAATTACAGTAAAGCTCTTCCACTAACAAATAAAAACGAATGTTATGGCTTAAATATTGGTAGCCCTGTATATCTTCTGAAAGTTGTGTACACATCACATGGTGCACATACATATGATCCTATATTAATAACACACGGCGCAACCTCAAATACACTTCCATTAATTTTCAAGTATTCTCGCATTATATTCTAATTCTTTTGTGTAGCCATGTAAACCAACAGTGAACGATTTCTATACCATATTCTACATGAAACATGTTTTTACGCATATAATATATATATATTCGTTTCATTTGGTTTAGTGCAGTCTATAGATGTTAAACTCTACTTACCAGCAATATCCCCCAGAGACGCAAAGTATTTGAATTCTCTTGGGTGTCTCTGTACACCAACTATTTGCTTGATCTCAACGAAAAGCTCGGTGTAGAATCCCTATATGATACACATTTAGAATACGAAGTTTAAAGTTTCTGCTGTGGTTTGTGTTTGAGATATGCTGATAAGACAGACACACACACAGAGACCAACAGCTGAAAACATGATTTTTAGATTCAGGGGGCTCAAAGCGTGTAGGTATCACAAAAACTCAATTTCAAAAATTTGTCCGAAAAACAATGCTTTCTCTACCTTATGGGTAAGAGAAAGTAAAAATTTTTATATTGACATTGTTGACACAAATGAATGGAAATGAAACTCTGTTTCATTCAGATATCTATTTAAAAAAAAAATAATAATAATAATAATAATAACAATAATAGTAATAATAAATAAAATAGAGATTAGATATATATATATATATATATTGTAAGTATTCTTAGTGTTCTAATCTCGAATATAAATATTTAATCTCAAAAATAAATTTACTTCTTAAGAGAAAAAAAAAAAAAAAAAAATTAAAAAAAAAATAATAATAATGATCACTTAGATAAAATATGACAAAGTGTAGAATAATAATAATAATAAAAATTCATTCATTTCTGAGTAAGTTATCCTTATAACTGGAAGCAACGAAAATAACTTAGGATTACACTTTAAAAGTGAAAAAAATGAATGTGACCAATCTGAAGCCATTAACTGGGAATTAAAAAAATTAAAATAAGTATGACGTAACAAACTGAATCAGGAGATTGTATTCATAAATGCACGCAATACCGTTGTTTTATGCGATTGAAATTGCTTTTAAATATACGGAAAATTAGTATGTCCCTTCTGTGAAAGAGTGCCTAAAAAGGTAAAATGGTTGCCTGTACAAGAGAACACCATCCAGTAGAGTGCAAAATTTAAGTGAGAAGTATGTAAAAATATTTTCTAGGACGCTACATGATTGTTACATTTACGAATAATCGTTAAAAGGTTTTTATAGCAGAACTTGATTACAGAATGGTTACAAGTGAACCAATTCACCATTTACAAGATTAAACGAAAGAAAGCTTTCAAAAATAAATATTTTAAATGACTGTATTTACAAAGAAATGCTTGTTTCTTTTTAAAATATAGCCTTCCCATTGTATTATGAAAAACACATTCGATGAAAATTAAGGTACAACGAAAGGAAACAGTTATAAGTATAAAAAATAGGAGATTTATAAGCATAACATTTTGCATAATGGGTTTTAGCTGTTTGATAAAAGTATTTTAAAATGTTTCGTCTGATGGATGGACCTGAAGAAATGTATCACATAAGTAATATATAGTGTAAAATGATGTTTTCTGTGAAATGTTTTGCTAATGTAGTACTTTAAAATAAACAAATTATAAAGATATTAACTCATTTTTAAGCAAACATAAAAAGTCCGTACCGTTATTCCGAAGCTTTGCGTTTAAAATATTCATAAAATGTGTTTGTGAGCCATTATTTTTAAACTATGTGTACGAAATAATACATAAAATGTATTTGCTCTGCAATAAGAGGAAGCATGTAGTACTGCATGCAAATAATAAGTAGCTAATTTTTTATAAGTATTTGCAATAATTCGATACTGAAACTTGTAAATTACGGCAATTTTAACTACTGCCAAATTTTAAAAAGGCCTAGTAAGTTTGTTTGTTATTAAGTATTACATGGCTCAAAAAAAGATTATTGAGTTAGATCCTTTTACATTCACAATGTATTTCTGAAAGTGTCAAATAATTGAGAGAGGCGGGAACGGTGGGTGAAGAAACACGTGCGCCGTGCGTATATGCGCTGCCGCAAGCGGTGGGGGACCGGACCGATTATTACACCGATGAGAGAAGAATTTTTTTGTATTTTATATTTATGTTTTTCTCTTACGATAACATAGTGATTCCTTAAAGTCCGGTTTCCATTTGCGCTCACTGGGCGCTTTCCATTCAGAATCTTTTGATGTGGTTAGGCTAGCTCACTCTAGCTCACTGCCTTCGGACGGGCTGTTTCTAACCCCCTGCTGAGATAATTGAGGGGCCGGGAGGCAGATATCTTTGTCAATTTTGCATGCTTTCCTTTGAGTTAACTGCGCGATCTGATAAGAAAGGGCTACAACTGATGACAAGACATTTGGCTCTTTGTGTCGGAAGCGTGATTAATGACGTTTTGAGCATTGATCTTGAGCCCAAGTCGAAACTGGCCTTAAAAGTGTCGAACATAAATGCGCGCGCGCAGAGCACAATGGTCTACGCGGCCGAAGGCGGTGTAGACCCGGTCCGACATTTTCCCTATCAGGTTTTTAGCTCCCCATCATACTATAGGTATGCAGAGCTGCCAACCTAATCCGGCAAATTGTTAACGCCTATTGAAAAACGCCCCTTTTTCTACACCACTAAATTTTTAGAGCAATTCTCTTCAAATGTATCTATGATGAATTAAGTAGAAAAATACTCTAAAAATTAAGTGGTGTAGAAAAAGGGGCGGTACTAACAATTTGCCGGATTAGGTTGGCAGCTCTGGGTATGGGGAACTTAGGTAATCGTGAAATTTTTGACCTCGGTTTTTTGACTTTTTTATACGGTTTCAGGTGTGAGGTATCCGAAAATGACAAAATTTGTATGGTGTCCGTATGTAGGGTGTCTGTTAGTTTGTTAGTCCGTTAGTGTGTTAGTGTCTTAGTCCGTTAGTTTGTTAGTCTGTTTACACGATATCTCACGAACAAATGCTCGCAGAGAGGTCAAACTAGTTTTAAAATATTATTTATGACACTGTCAAGAACCCTATTTATTTGCAACATTCTAATTTAAAAACTTCAGAAGTTATTCCAAATTTACGATTTTCTTAACATCGGAGAATAGGGGAAAAATTTCACTTAAACGTGCATGAAAAGAAATATTTTTATCGTAAAGATGTAAGAACAGCTCTTAAATATGAGTTTTGATGCCGGGATGAACATCATTAACTATAAACATGCGAATATTACTTACAAACTTTGAATATATTTTTTACAACGCCAGTTTTGTGGTGCTTTTTTATTAAATATGAACATGCGACTTTAATTCGTGTTCGCTGTTAACAATTTATCGGCCCATTGTAACATATAGCAGAAATTGGGTTTACTCGGAAATAGATATAGCGATTTTCAAAAAAGTTTGTAGTTAAGTGTTTTTCGGGGTGCTTTGATTAACCCTCATCTTTTGAAAATATTGCGTTCGCTATTAACCCTTTATTCACCAATGGCAAGATATGGCAAAAATTGGGGTTTTCGGCAATGGTTATAGGGATTTTGATGAAAGTTTGGAAGTAAATGCTTTTGGGGGTGCTTAAACGATTGGAATTGTCCTCTTTGTCAGAAAAATTCGCTTTCACAGTTGAACCTTTAAAGGCCAATTGTAACGTATGGGAGAAATTGGGTTTACACAGAAATGGAGAAAGTAATTTTGATGAGATGCAAGATTTTTTGATTTTGAGTTAAGGATTTTTGAAGAGAAAAAACGATTGGATCTCATCTTCAGATAAATCCTCGTTCACAGTTAACCCTTTATTGGTCTATTGCAAAACATAGCAGAAATCGGGTTTACTCGGAAATGGATATAGCGATTTTGTTGAAAGTTTGGGATTAAGTGTTTTCGGGGAGGTGCTAAAACGATTGGACCTACCCTCATCTTCAGAAAAATTCGCATTCTCAGTTAACCCTTCATCGGCCAGTTTCAACATATGGCCGAAATTGGGTTTACTAGGAAATCGATATAGAGATTTTGGATGAAAGTTTAGGAGTACATAAAAGATTGGAGGTATTTTCATCTTCAGAAACTTTCGCGTTCCCTGTTAAAACTTTAAAGGCCAATCGCAACGTATGGCAGAAATATGGTTTACACGAAATTAGACATAGCGATTTTGATTTAGTTAGGGACTTTTTGGTGAGAAAAAGCGATTGGAAATATCCTCTTCTTCAGAAAAATTTCGTTTGCTGTTAACCCCTTGTCGTCCCATTGTAATATATGGCAGAAATTTACTTCGAAATGGGTATATAGGGATTTTAAAAAATTACTGGAGTTAAGTGTTTTTCGGTGTGCTAAAGCGTTTAAACTTATCCTCATCTTTAGAAAAATTCTCGTTCAAAGTTAACCCTTTATCGGCCAATTGCAACATATGGCAGAAATTTGATTCACTTAGAAATGGATATAGGAATCTTGATGAAAGTTTGGTATTAAAGGCTTTTCGGGCAGATTAAACGATTATACTTATCCTCATCTTCAAAAAAATTCGCATTCGCAGCTAAAACTTTATCGGCCAGTTGTAACATATGGCAGAAATTGGGTTTACTTGGAAATGGGTATAAGGATTTTGATGATAGTTTGGTGGGTGCATAAACGATTCGAAATATTTTCATTTTTAGAAAATGTCTTGTTGCTGTTAAACATTTAAGGCCAAAATATTGCAGAAATAGGGTTTACACGGAAATGGACAGAGCGATTTTCATGAAAGCTTACAGTTACCGATTGTTTGGAGAAAAAAAATGATTGGAAATATCATGGCGGATAAAATTAACTTATAAACTTTTTTGAGACCCTTATATGGTCTATGCATACATCGCCACTTGAAAACAAAATTGTGGAGCAACTTGGTTAACGAATTTATCAAAGATATTTATAAGATAAATTCGCTGTCCAAAATTGGTTCGATTTGGAGTATTATTTCGGGCGTTATCGTGATGAAAAGATTTCGATTATATATATATATATATATATATATATATAGAGAGAGAGAGAGATAAACGAAGTGATTGGAATATTTTGATTTCCAAAGAAATCAACCTATGGCAAATTTACGTTTATGTTATTGAAAAATGCATATACAATGCCCCCAATAAGCGCGGAAAATGTCGCATCTATAACTCTCAATTCATTCAACTGAGAGGCATTTATGTTAGTTTTATTATAGGTAAGTTCATTCTTTATACCATCTTTAAGTTAGTTCTTCTCAAATACTGCATTTTTAAGTTGTACCATTTTTCTTGCGGGGATGCGATATGTCAATTTTACTTTGATAGTTTTTAACAATAATTAAAATGTGTGGAAACAAATCCGTGATGGGGAACTGCGCTGAGTCCACCTATGACAACTAGTTCTTTTTTTTTATTATCATATGATAAAAATTAATGCAATTTTGAGAATTCATTAATTATAGTGGTTCATTTAAAAATAGTGACCAACAAAGCGGACGCAGCCTTCTAGTCAAGGCATTAATCCTCTTGCTAATTTACGAAGTTGAGAATCGACCCTTTTTTTAGATTTGGCGGAAAGATCAGGCATTGTATTTTTAAAAAGCATCCGAATTTCTTTTTTTGTGATTAAACTACAGTTTATAAAACCTACCAAACAAAGAACAAGTTGATTTTTTAACACTTATTACATAAAGGGAGATATATTAACGATCCAAGCTAATCTAATAAATTCATAAAAATTCTCAAAAAAGTAACATACGTTTTTGTACTGGTACCCATGAAGGTAGAGAGAGGATTGTAGTACCATGCTGGTTCCTCTTCTATGAATCGCCAGCGTCACCTTACGGCGAATGCGTGCAAGAGCGCCAAGTGACAAAATATCTTCTTTAACTAGGGTGCCTAGGCACCCTTACCGCAACAATCACGAATAGTAAAAAAAAAAGGGGCGAATGAAGTAGCCTATAATTCGCTTGATATTTTTCTTGTTTTTCATGTTACAAGTATTTTACATTCTGATAATAGACGCGAATTTTGTAATTAAGTGTTAGGACGTGTAACACAGTTGTGGCTAGAACTCAGAATGTTTCATGGCAAACCTAGACATTGCCAAAGTCCCGGAAGTGTCAAGTGGTCAAGTCAAGACATTGAAAACGTGCTCAATATTTAGATGGCTGCTAACCAAACTAGCAATAGGCGTAAGAGCATGCGATTTCTATAATTCATGAAAAATCGTGCCTATTATTCTGATATTAGGAAGAGTCCTTAGAAGCCATGTTCGGTTGTGCCACAAAAACGGGATTGTCTTCTTCTATTATGCCACAAAGAGCAGTACATTCAATACATGCTGAAAAATACCTTGAAAAATTAAATGATTCACGAAAGGCTATGACTATTGTGATCACAATCAAAATTTAAACAGGATATTTCATTAATCACATTTTCTGCAGAACCACCAATAGACGTACATGGATTCATTGATAGTAATTTTACTGCTTTTTACGTTATTATCATTGAGAATATACACTTTATAACAAAAGATAAAAAAAAAGACGTACCAAGAAAAAGTGGGGACAAAAATTGGTAGATGGGGTGGAATGGGTGGTCCGAATGGGACAAAAATTGGTAGATGTGTTGTACATATGGAGAAAAACAATTCATTACAGTTTCAGAAAATTCGAATGATTTAATCAAGAGAAAGGGCTTCACAAAGTAAACAAGTCAATAACGCGTTGGTCCACTTCTGGTTCTTATGTACGCAGTTATTCGGCTTGGCATTAATTGATAGAGTTGGCAGCTGTGTTCTTGTGAAGTATCGTGCCAAATTCTGTCCAATTGTTGCGTTAGATTGGCAAAATCCCGAGCTGGTTGTAAGACCTTTTTTATGAGGCTCCAAACGTCCTCAGTGGAAGAGAGATCCGGGGACTGATCTCTACCCCGATGTGCCGCCTATTAAGGGTATTTGAAGTCACTGAAGTACCAGTTGCAGTAGGATCGACGATAATGATGAATTGGTGCTTGATTCCATCAAAACCTGTATGTATGTCAATTTACGTCCAGTTTGCATTACTCCTTCTTGGTGCGTCACTTTTTCTGTTATAGAGTATACTTATGAAGAATATTTAATTACACTGCCCCTCCAAGGATTGGCCTCTGTGTGTCAAAGAAGTCATCATTGAGTTACCCTGAACCTCGGCAGAATCGACATTACAGTTTCGTGCTAAACTTTTAAATAGGTCTATAGTACAAGACATGGTCTGTATTGTTTACTCAAAAGCATAAGCGAATGCTTACAAGTATAAATCGTATAATACGTTTGTTCACGTAATTTGTGATAAAATAGATCAGGAAGTAGAAGGGGGTAAGAGTGTGTTCTATAACATCTGACAAAGCCAAATAATGGTTTGGAAAAAGAAGCAAAAAACGTATTAGTAGTTTCTGATGCAAAACACCCAATTGTCGACAAACGTGTCACTGTAAGAATTAAAATTATCGAAGTAGGCAGAGCTAAATGTGATGCACGCTCTATTTTAACTGTGGTACCTCGTAAAAGTGAGGATTGTTTTAATAAAGCTGGTACTAAAACTGGTATTTTAAAATAATTATAAGCTATAACTGAATTCAGTGTTTGCAATTAATGATTTTTAACAAAAGAAGAATTAACTACCACAGAAATATCTTTACATAAAAAAGCAATAAAATAATCCCTTGTTACTGAGCAGGGTTTCAAAAGATGTAATTGTAAATCTAAATGTAGCACAAACAGTTGTGCTCGTCGCAAGAATGTTTTGTTAAATAAATCCTTATCGAATCATGTTCTTAGACTGACTAAGAACATGACTCGACTGGGATTTGTTTAACAAAGCAGCATTCAGTGTACATCTTTTAGACATTGATTATTGTAAGTGCTCGGTTTTTTTGTTGTTGTCGAATGTACATTTTGTCTTTTTATTTCATAGTTTTTTTTTTTTTTAATACAATTGCCATACACCACAGTAATGTAAATAATAATAATAATGTAACTCACACATTACCTCATAAAGCTATCGTGGTCTTTAAAATATATATGCAATAAAACATGATCGCCGACTTTTCACGGGAGGGGGAATGGGGGTGAAAGGGTACTTCAAACGGTGTCTTTCTAAAATGAGTTGTGTAAAAATCGGTCTTACTCCTCTTCCTCATGGTAAAATCGGTCATATATGTATTTCAGATCTGTTTAGAAAATTATTTGTCGAATTTCCTGTTGGTGATGCAAAACAACTTTTGACAAAGGGCGAGATGTTTTTCTTTGACGATACATTAAAAAACTGATCCAAAATTTTTTTACAGTTATATATTTTGGATGTAATGTGTGGTAGCACGGGAGAGTGCTGTATCAGGTTACCCGTTTCGCATTTAGGGTGCATGTCGAGTCTGCGTTAATTTTCCATCCGCGGTTCTGCTCGCAAAATACTTTTCTTCCAGGAATTTTTATGCTGCTTTTTTTAGTTAGTTATTAGTAGGTTTTTAATTCAAATTGACCTGGTCATCGTGTCTTCGTGTTACGCTAGTAAATATGGCGCCTTCATTTTAAAGTAAATATATGCTGCGTCATTTTTCGCTCTTTGGCTCAGTTGGTAAAAGCGTCCAGTTAATAGTGCGGTGGTCGTGAGTTCGGTTCCCAGAAGGTCCATCGTGTTAGTTTTTGCAGATAATTAGTAGAAAAGGTGTCAATTGATGCAAGAAAATTTTTCGTTGCTTACACTAAGAATTTTTTGAGGAGTTTTTTTATAGGGCATTTCTTTTTTTCTTTTTTTTTTTTTTTTTTTGAATTTAGATAATTGAAAACACAAAACATTTTAGATATTAAAAAAACACAAAATAAAATGTTTTAAGTAAAAAATACTCAAAAACAAATATTTTTAGAAGCTTTATATATATGTATATATTACAATGATATGAAATTGGATTTGTCATCGGCTTTTTGTCACGTTAAAAAACCAGGACACTTCCATTGTATAAAAAATTCCATTAAAAAAAAAAATAAGTTGCACTTCGGGAGTGCCGACAGAAGTGAAAACGTGAACAATTATGTGTGTATTTCTTGAATCGTCAGGAAATATGTTATTCTGTAGGAAATACTTTTAAATAAAGTGTTTTTTAATTCGTTAATATAAACTACTACTACAAAAATTATATTACAATTTTATTTAATGCGCTAATTGCAATAGCGACAGTGTCCGGAGATGAGAGAAGTCGTGTAGAGCCGCACCAGAATGTAAAAACGTGAGAAAAATGGCGGCTTTGGCCTTTCTCACGGTTTTGTGAGGTCTAACTGGAATAGAGACAGTGTCCGAAAGTGAGAGAAGTCGTGTAGAGCCGCACCAGATTATAAAAACGTGAGAGAAATGGCGGCTTTCGCCTTTATCACGGTTTCGTGAGGTCTAACTGCAACGTTTCCGGCTGCAATCTATAAGAGACTGTGTCCGGAGATGAGTGAAGTCGCGTAGAGCCGCACCCGATTGTTAAAACGTAAGAAAAATGGCGGCTTTGGCCTTTCTCACTGTTTTGTGAGGTCTAACTGCAAAAGAGACAGTGTCCGGAGATAAGAGAAGTCGTGTAGAGCCGCACCAGATTGTAAAAACGTGAGAAAAATTGCGGCTTTGGCCTTTCTCACGGTTTTGTGAGGTCTAACTGCAACGTTTCTGGCTGCAATCTTTAAGAGACAGTGTCCGGAGATGACAGAAGTCGTGTAGAGCCGCACCATATTGTAAAAACTTGAGAAAAATGGCAGCTTTGGGCTTTCTCCCGGTTTTGTGAGGTCTAACTGCAATAGAGACAGTGCTCGGAAATGAGAGAAGTCGTGTAGAGCCGCACCAGATTTTAAAACAATATACAGTATATAATTACTAATACTTCACATTAGCAAGTTAATTGTATGATACATTATTTGTATCATACAAGGATGGAAAGCGTTTCGATGACGCGAATTCAATGATTTTTGTTCACGCAAAAGTTTTCACTTCAAATGGAAAGCGTCAGCTGACGATGACGGGAGTTCAAAGATTTTTCTTCACCCAAAAGTGCTCAACGTGCCTAAAGAAGTTTTCACTTCAAAAAATGTAAGCAACTGATTGTATCTCTTAATGAATCAGCTGGTTACAGCGTCATGTTGATAATGCGAGAGTCGTGTGTTCGATCCTCGCCAGGCCAAGGTGTTATTCTTTTGCAAATAATTAATAGAAAATGTGTCAATTGATAAAAGAAAATATTTCGTTGTGTACACAGTATCCTAAAAATTTTTCAAGAGTTTTTTAAACGGCTTTTTATCTAGTTTTAGTTCCCCATCCTACTATAGGTATGGGGAACTTAAGTAATCGTGAAAATTTTCGACCTCGGTTTTTTGACTTTTCTACACGTTTTCAGATGTGAGGAATCCGAAAATGACAAAATTTGTATGGTGTCTGTCTGTAGGGTGTCTGTTAGTCCGTTAGTCCGTTAGTTCGTAAGTTTGTTAGTCTGTGCACACGATATCTCAAGAACAAATTATCGCAGAGAGGTCAGATCAGTTTTAAAATATTACTTTCGACACTGGCAAGAACCCTATTCATTTGCAACATTCGACTTTAAAAACTTCGTAAGTTATTAGAAATTTACGATTTTCTTAACATGGGAGAATAGGACAAAAATTCACTTAAACGTGCATTAAATGTAAACTTTTTACTCTAAAAATGTCAGACCAGTTTTAAAATATCCGTTTTGATGCCGGAATGAACATAAGTAACTATAAATATGCTACTTTGAAATTTTCGCAAGTTATTGGAAATTTACGAATTTCTTAACATGGCAGTTTAGGGGAAAATTTCACATAAACGTCAATTTTGAGCGATATTTTCATCGTAAAGATGTCAGACTACTTTTGAAACATTATTTAGGACACTGGCATGAATATTAATAACTATGAATTTTCAAATCTAAAAATTTCGTAAGTTATTGGAAATTTACGAATTTCTTAACATGGGAGAATAGGACAAAAATTCATTTAAACGTACATTAAATGGAAACTTTTTACTGTAAAAATGTCAGACCAGTTTTAAAATATCAGTTTTGATGTTGGAATGAACATCAGTAACTATAAATAGGCTACTTTGAAAATTTCGCAAGCTATTGGAAATTTACGAATTTCTTAACATGGCAGTATAGGGAAAAATTTCACATAAACGTCAATTTTGAGAGATATTTTCATCGTAAAGATGTCAGACTACTTTTGAAATATTATTTAGGACACTGGAATGAATATCAATGACTAAGAATTTTCCAATATACAAATTTCGTAAGTTATTGGAAATTTACGAATTTCTTAACATGGCAAAACAGAGCAAAATTTCACATAAACGTCAAACTTGAGGGATATTTTCACCGTAAAGACGTGAAACCAATTTCGAAATATTATATAGGATACATGTATGAATATCATAGACTATGATTTTTCCAGTGTAAAAAATTCGTAAGTTATTTGGAATTTACGATTTACATAACATGTCAGAATAAGGCAAATTTGAGCATAAACTTCCATTTTGAGGATCATAAATACCTTAGACAACTTCAAAATTACATTTATGATATTTGTTTGAACATGATTGAATACAAATATACTAACAGGAAAATTTCGTAAATTATTCGTAATTTACGATTTTACCAGCATAGCGAAATTGTAAATTTTTCATATAAATCTGAATTTTGAAGATTATTGCATTGGAATTACTAGCATGAAAACTAAACGATGAATTTGACCCTGATAAAATAAATTAATAGATTAGAATAAGATAAATATATCGAAGTGAACGTTGGATAGCCTATTAGGCGGGGATTTCATTCTGTCACTGTGTCAAGCTTTGGTCAAATTGACTTCTTTTAACATGATTATAATATGTCTCGCACGAGAAATTTATGAGAACATAAACGTGATGGGGAACTGAGCAGAGTCCACCTATGCCAACTAGTTTTAAACGGCTTTTTATCTAGTTACAAAAAGCACAAAATAAAAATGTAAGTAAAAATAAATAAATAAATAAATTTTTTAGAAGCATTTTATTGAAATTGGAATTTCTCATCGTGTCTTCGTGACACGCCAAAAAACAAGGTGTCTGCCCTTTAAAGTAAGTATAAGCAATGGATAGCATCCCTCGTTAGCTCCGTTGGTAAGAGCGTCCCGGTAATAGTGCAGTGGTAGTGAGTTCGGTCCCAGGAAGGTCCAGCGTGTTAAATTTTGCAGGTAATTAGTAGAAAAGGTGTCAATTGATACAAAAATTTTTTTCGTTGTTTACACTAAGAATTTTTTGAGGAGTTTTTTTTTAAGAAGCTTTTTTTAGGTGAGTTTTATATGAAATTGACTTTGCCATCGTGTCACGCTAGTAAACAATTAAAGTAAATATAAGCCGTTCCGTTTGTGGCTCCATGGCTCAGTTGAGTAGAGAGTGATGTTAAAAAAGCTGTGGTCAAGAGTTCGGTCCCCGGAAGGTTCGGCATGATAATTTTTGAGGATAATTAGTAAAAAAAGTTGTCAATTGATGAAAGAAAATTTTTCGTTGACTACACAATATCTTAATAATTTTCGAAGAGAAAATAAAAATTTAAATAAAAAATAAATAAATAAATAAATATTTTTTTTAGAAACTTTTTAAAAGCTTTTTATTGAAATTGGATTTCGTTATCGCGTCTTAATGTCACGCTAATAAATAAGGCACCTCAACTTTAAAGTAAATGTCAGCAGTCCTTATAGCCACTGGTTGACTCTGTTGGTTAGAGCGTCAAGTTGCCAATACGATTGTGGTGAGGTCCATCCCCGAAGGATCAATGTACTATATTTTGCAGATGAAATGCGTAATAGAAAATGTGTCAATTGATAAAAGAAAATTATTCACTGTCTACACAGTATTCTAAGAATTTTTGAAGAGTCTTTTATAAGAAGCTTTTTTCTAGATATTAAAAAGCACAAAATAAACGTTAAATATATTTATTCTTTTAGAAGCTATTTATTGAAATTGGATTTTTATCATCGTATCTTTGTGTCATTCTGAAAAAGAAGGCGCCTCCACTTCAAAGTAAATTTTAACAACCTTTTCCTTCGCTCGTGAGCGCATTTGGTTAGAGTGACATGGTGATAAAGCGATGCTCGTGGGTTCGATCCTCGCAAGCCGATGTGTTACTTTTTTGTAGATAATTAATAGAAAAGACGTCAATTGATAAAAGAAAATCTTTCGTTGTCTACACAGTGTCCTAAAGAATTTTGATAATTTTTTAAAAAAGCCTTTTTTTTTAAATTACTAAACGCACAAAATAAAAACTTCAGTAAAAATAAAAATAAATATAAAAATAAATAAATAAATAAATAAATAAATAAAAATATAAGTAAATAAATAAATAAAAATAACACTGGAAGTTTTTTATTATTCTGGATCCCTAAAAGCCTAAAATAAAAATTTATTCTTGCATAGGCATGCTGTAAAATCATAAAAGTTTCAACAACAAGAAAATTTTTAAGAAAAATATGGATATTTCCCTTTTGGAAAACATGAAAAATTTTAAATATTCCAAATATTTTTAAAAGCATTCTAAACAATATTCATTTTGTATAAGTATTTGCTAGATTTTTCTAGAATGTTCTATGATTTTTCTTGACAGTTCTTAGACTTTTGGTTAGAGCGTCATGCTGATAACGTGATAGTCCCGGATTCGGTCCTCGAAAGACGATATAGCACTTTTTTCCAGATAAATAATCGAAAAAAAAAATGTCAATTGATAAACGAAAATCTTCCGTTGTCTACAATATATCCTTAGAAATTTTAATTAGGTTTTTTAAAAAGCTTTTTCCTTTTTTGTAACTAAAAAGCACAAAATAAAATTTAATTCTGGCAAAGATATGTTACAAAGAAAAATGAAAGTTTGAACACTAAGAAAATTTTAGATAAAAATATCGGTACTTTCCTTTTGCGAGAGATGAAAATTTTTTAATGTTCAAAATATTTTAAAAAGCTTTCGAGACATTTGAGATTTCTGCCCTAACGAATGATTTTACAAAAACTAATAACTAAGAATATTGGTCTCGAAAGCTTTTTAAAATATTTTGAACATTAAAAAATTTTCATCTCTTGCAAAAGGAAAGTACCGATATTTTTTTCTAAAATTTTCTTAGTGTTGAAACTTTCATTTCTTTGTAGCATATCTTTGCCAGAATAAATTTTATTTTATGCTTTTCAGGGCTTCACATTAAAAAGCTTCTAACTTTAAAAAATGATTTTTTACTTAAATTTTATATGAATATAACTTTTTGAAAGCAATAATTAGACGATATTATTTTCACTCGTAGCAATTTAATGCAGAATGACTCATGATATGTATTAAATTTCAGTTGCATAAATATTAATATTTAACATTGAAAACATTATAGATGAAAATTAGTTCTCTTCCAGCGGACATTTGCTTTACACGCACACACACATACACACACACACACATACACACACACACACACAGTATTTATAGAATAGTATTATAGAATTAGTAATAATGTAGTAATAATTAGTAATAATTAGTAATAATGTATTATAGAATAGTCGGGAAATATGGAATACCGAGGTTTTGGCTATGATTAGTGCTGCTATCTCTTCAAAATACCATGAATCACTCAAGAAAGATTCTCATGAAGCAATGCAGTAAGAAGCAACCTTTCGTAGCATTCTCTACAGAATAAAGTATATTTTGGGATTTTCAAAAGTTTTTGAAAGTAAGTTTTCAAACATTTAAACTTACTAGTACACATGTGATTTGAGCATTGATGTGAAGGATAATATATGCTCAAAGAATTATATTTTTTTATACTTTGGTTGTTTTTTATAGCTGAAAATATTTCGTACATCAATTTAAAAGTTCATTTTCAAAGATGGCGTGTCGGATATTATGGAATACTAGGTATTTCATAGTATCATCTGAAACTGACTTCATGTGTTCAACTAAAGAACCAGAAAATAAAGACGCTGAATGTATCTTCTATGACGGAAAATTCTTCGAAGATAAACAGGAGAAAATTGGATTAAGTGTTTAAGTTGTTAGGTGTGGACTGATCTTGACTATACCGGAGCAGAGAACGAAGATTATATCTATGACTTTTGTAAATACACTCGAAGCAGAAATGGCTTTCACATAATCTTAAAAATATGTGGGTTTTTTTAGTTAAAAATAACTATATTTCATGAAGTCTAATTAGTTTTTCTATGAATTAAACCACCTATTCCATATTACTCGACTATTTCATATTAAACTCCAATTGTATTTTTTTTTTTTTTTTTTTTTTTTTAAATAAACTTTTTATAACAAAACAAGTTGGCATAGGTAGACTCTGCTCAGTTCACCATCGTATTTATGTTCTCATAAATTTCTAGTGCGAGACATATTATAATCATGTTAAAAGCAATAAATTTGACCAAAGCTTGATACAGTGACAGAATGAAATCCCCTCCTAATAGGCTATCCACCGTTCACTTCGATATATTTATCTTATCTATTAATTCATTTTATCAGGGTCAATTCCGTTGTTTAGTTTTCATGCTACTATTTCCAATGCAATAATCCTCAAAATTCATATTTATGTGAAAAATTTACGATTTCGCTATGTTGATAAAATCGTAAATTACGAAAATTTACGAAATTTTCCTATTAGAATATTTGTATTCAATCATGTTCAAACAAATATCATAAATGTAATTTTGAAGTTGTCTGATGTATTTATGATTCTCAAAATGGACGTTTATACTCAATTTTTCCTTATTCTGAAATGTTATGTAAATCGTAAATTCCAAATAACTTACGAATTTTTTAAATTGGAAAAATCATAGTCTATGACATTCATGCCAGTATCCTAAATACTAATTCGAAAGTGGTTTGAGATCTTTACGATGAAAATATCCCTCAAGATTGACGTTTATGAGAAATTTTACTGTATTCTGCCATGTTAAGAAATTCGTAAATTTCCAATAACTTACGAAATTTTTAAATTCGAATGCTGAAAATGAATAAGGTTCTTTCGATTATCGAAAGTAATATTTTAAAACTGATCTGACCTCTCTGCGATTATTTGATCGTGAGATATCGTGTAAAAAGTCTAACAAACTAACGGACTAACACACTAACAGACACCATAGAAATTTTGACATTTTAGGATTCCTCACACCTGAAAACGTGTAAAATAGTCAAAAAACCGAGGTCAGAAATTTTCACGATTACCTAAGTTCCCCATACCTATAGTATGATGGGGAACAAAAAAAAAAAAAAAAAAAAAAAAAAAAATCAGTAACAATTCTTTACAGATAATTACACTATGTACTCCTCATGATTTTGGAGATTTTTATTTAAAACAAGTAAAGTTATTTTAAGAAATGTAAATGGTATTCCATAATACCCTCCTCTCATCTATATCAATACACGTCAAAAGTATTTTTAAAAGTAAGTTTTTAATGCCTCTGAAATGTTGATGATATACACTGAAGTTTTCTTTATAATTAGACTAGCAACTTTTAATATAATTATTCTTATGTACTAGTTTTCTAAAATAACTGTATAAAAAATATGTTCATTTATTTAACTATATTCTGGCCTAATAATATTTCGATTATATTCCCTAATTAATTGGAAATTTAACAAAGCGTTGTGGCGGGTCGTATTTCGGACCAGAAACTGTGGGTTTGGGTCGGGTTTAGAGTTGAAAGGTATTTTATGGGTCGGGTGCGAGTCAAGTATACCCGACCTGTTCAAGACTCACTAGCATGGCATCATTGTAAGATGTCCCAATTAGAAAATGTGTTTTCAGGAAGTACAATAAATTTGTCAAGTGTAATAAACGAATCAAAAATTGATTGTCTTAAAGTAATTACGTTTGGAAAAGAACGATACTGAGAGGCGGTGTGGAAAGAAAGAAAAATGTTATTGAGTCTGTCGCCGCAATTTGCTCAAACACAACAGCTGCCGCGGCTGAAAGAAAGAATAGGGAAAGAAAAGAAAATTAGATTTGCGAATCGTTTTGAGTTTTGAACGCTTCATATTTCACAGTAAATATAATGAATTTCAATAATAATTTGTGAAATTAAATGATTGGCTCTTTATATAGTTTTCTGAAAAAATTAAACTAATTTAACCATTATAAAAGAATAAATCAAATATATATATATATATATATATATGATTAAGCCTTTCTTTTTTGCATTCGTTATAGTTATAATATTGCAAAACCGAGAGTAAAATTGGCAGAGATGAAAGTACGTGAGAAGAATAATTGAACTACCAAGCTATAAACAAGGAACACGATGATCAAAACAAACAACGGAACTTGGAGTTAGAAGCATGCTCCTTTAATTCAAATATATAGATGTTCATTTCTAAACTTGTTTTCCTCCCACAATTTCGCTAATACAAAAATAAATTTAACCCAGTTTTTTAAATATAAATAGAAAATGGAAAAAATAAGTTCGTGAAATATTTCTAGCGAAAAAATTTTCGTCCATGTCCGGGATTTTGGCGACATACGCCGATAATTTGGTAACATTTGCCAATATGGGTGAGTGAACCGCAATTTACAACAGACAATTTACTAAATCTTAAAAAAAAAAAAAAAAAAAAAAAATCATTTGATTATTCCAACAAACACTGGAACTTTTAATTATCTATTTAAAAAAAGACTTTTAATACCCAAATTTTTAATGTATCGTATCACATAAATCTTTTCGAAGTTAGAATAAAATTTAATTTGAAAAATAATAATAATAATAATAATAATAAATAAATAAAAAATAAATAAATAAATAAATAAAAGTAACTTTCTTGTTTATTAACCAAAAAAATTGATGAAATTTGAAATGCAAGTTGGTCTTGTGGGGTACAGGCTGTGTATTGTATTTTTGTGTTCGTGAGAAAAAAAAAAAAAAAATTGAAAACTGCAATTTTTAATCCCACTTCAAAAACCTGTGACTTAACGTGAAGCAGATTTTTTTATTTTTTTTCCTAACGGTTTCCATACAATCTTCTGCTGTTGCCACCTAAAATTCATAATTTAGTTAATTTTTAAAATTCTAATTTTCCGATCGATATGCTGTTTAATCCATCGGATTCACAAAAAATTTCCCTTCCATTTGATACCTTATTTGTAACGATACGACTGATATTTCTAATTTATTTTCTAATTGTTCTAATTTATTTTCTTCATTTTAAATAAATGTAGGCTTTTTTAGTTCCCCATCATACTATAAGTATGGGGAACTTAGGTAATCCTGAAAAATTTCGACCTCGGTTTTTTGATATTTTTATACGTTTTCAGGTGTGAGGAATCTGAAAATGACAAAATTTGTATGGTGTCTATCTGTAGGGTGTCCGTTAGTGTGTCAGTCCGTTAATGTGTTAGTCCGTTAGTTTGTTAGTCTGTTAACACGATATCTCACGAACAAATGATCGCAGAGAGATCAGAACAGTTTTAAAATATTACTTTCGATACTGGCAAAAACCTTATTCATTTGCAACATCCGAATTAAAAAACTTCGTAAGTTATGAGAAATTTACGATTTTCTTAACATGGGAGAATAGGACAAAATTTCACTTAAACGTGCATTAAATGGAAACTTTTTACTCTAAAAATTTCGAACCAGTTTTAAAATATCAGTTTTGATGCCAGAATGAACATCAGTAACTATAAATATGCTACTTTGAAAATTTCGCAAGTTATTGGAAATTTACGAATTTCTTAACATGGCAGTAAAGGGAAAAATTTCACATAAACGTCAATTTTTAGAGATATTTTCATCGTAAAGATGTCAGACTACCTTTGAAATATTATTTAGAACACTGGCATGAATATTAATGACTATGAACTTTCCCTTATAAAAAATTCGTAAGTTATTGGAAAATTACGAATTTCTTAACATGGCTGAATAGAGCAAAATTTCACATAAACGTCAATCTTGAGGGATATTTTCATCGTAAAGATGTCAAACCACTTTTTAAATATTATTTTGGATACTGGCATGAATATCAAAGACTATGATTTTTCCAATTTAAAAAAAATTCGTAAGTTATTTGGAATTTACAATTTACTTAAGATGGCAGAATAAGGCAAAATTTAGCATAAACTTCCATTTTGAGGATCATAAATACATTAGACAACTTCAAAATTACATTTATGATATTTTTTTGAACATGATTGAATACAAATATTCTAATAGGAAAATTTCATAAATTATTCGTAATTTACGATTTTATCAACATAGCGAAATTTTAAAATTTTCATATAAATATGAATTTTGAGGATTATTGCATTGGAAATAGTAGCATGAAAACTAAACAACAGAATTGACCCTGATAAAATAAATTAATAGATTAGAATAAGATAAATATATCGAAGTGAACGGTGGATAGCCTATTAGGCGAGGATTTCATTCTGTCACTGTATCAAGCTTTGGTCAATTTCATTTCTTTTAACATGATTACAATATGTCTCCCACTAGAAATTTATGAGAACATAAATATGATGGGGAACTGAGCAGAGTCCACCTATGCCAACTAGTTTTTTTTTTTTTTAATTCTGTCGAAAAAAAATTGGTCTCAATTAAATTATGCTGAGATTCACAAACATACCATAGTGAACGACAGTAAGTGCATAATAATTTGGGGAAAAGGACCTGCAACTTGACGGGGGCAATACTTCACCTGAAAATTTTCTGAGGAAACACGTGACCCGTTGCCTCAGTCGCTGCCTATGCAATAAAACAATTTGTGTATATGGCTTTTTTTTTACATTCCTTCGTATTTATTTATTAATGCCAAGAAGTTTTGGCTTTATTTTAAATTACAAAGCTCTGAGAGTTTTGTGAAATGTGTGAACTTACGCAAGAAGACGACGTCTAGTTAAAAAGGTTTAGTGAAGTTATCATACATTAATACGATTTTTGTAAATTTTAAATTAACATACACTCGAAATTTTTTCAAGAATTATCAACATGATTAGCCGAAACATTATGTTAATGACTGAATTAAGTTGAATGTTGCATGTTAAGTATTTAATTTACTATGACGTTTTGAAGTATGAATTGTTTTTAAACACGGTTAAGGGAAAACAGCTTTTAATGAACTGCATCATTAGCAAGAAAACTCTGTACATTAATTTATATGTTAAAAGACGATATAAATTTAATAATATTTCTACACTTTTTTGGTTAACGTTTATGGCAATATTTTTAAAAAACGAAAATCGAAATTGTTAATTGAAAGAGTTTGCCAGATAATAAGTCTTTAGAGAAAAATTGAGAATAAGCATCTAGCTAAATGTTACTGCAGTACATTCTCTCTCTCTCTCTCTCAAAAAATAAATAAATAAATAAATAAATAAAAATAAAAAATAAATAAAAAATAAATAAATAAATAAATAAATAATAATAAAAAAAAAATACTTTTCTAGCGCTAAATATAACCTATTTTAAATATAATTTTCCTTGAGTAAACACTTCAAATTCCTTTATTTTTATGAAATTGTTATAAAAATTTAAGAAAAGATTCTTTTCAAAACATCATTTTTTTTAACCGTAATTAGTTATGTGCATTAGTTATACATCATATGCGCCTTAGTTATTAGTTTACCGACATTAGTTATATGCTTCATTAGTTTATAAATTAATAATCAAGTATTATAATATTTGACTTAAACTTTAGATCCTTATATATATATATATATATAAAACAAACAAATTATGAAAAATGATTTCGGATAATAAACAAATAAATAAGTTATTACTTTGTAAAATTATTTGACACATTTCTGAACATGGGCTATGATATGAAGGTATCATGTCCAGTAATTCTAATTTTTATTGTACACTGATTTCATTAATATAGGAATCAAATGCACTTACATTTTAATGGATGACTCAGAGTCTTCTTGGATAAAGACCAGTGTAATAAGATACACACTTTATTGCATACATGAATGAAGCTGATGGCCACGATTACATAGGGTAATATAATAAACAAGTGAGTAATTATGTGCAAGAATTAATTTTTAAATCATTTTAAAACAAGGACGCAGGCATGATATATTTCTTATATCTTTATCTTCTACCACATATGTCAATACCAATAAGGAAAAAAAGAAAATGAAAAGAATTCAGTGAGACAGTACAGCCGTTAAATTTGTCCAAAGAAATCATTAAATGCCGTTCTTAATTACCCCACTGAGCTTTTTTTTAGATAATGTTACTAAAAAATTTTAAAGAGGACAATTGATGTAAAAATTATCAACAGTATATTTTCAGAATACAAACACATAGACAAATTTATATATATATTCATTAATTTACAGGATTATTGATTTGCTAACTATTCATAGGTAGACAATTGGTTACACGGGAAAATACTTCAGTGAATATGTAATAACACACATTCCAATATATATATATATATATATATATATATATATATATATATATATATATATATATATATACATACACACATATATGTATGTAAGCACAATATTTTTTTTTAGTTGAGAAAATTACCAAATATTTTATTTTAATTGTAATAATAGCAATAAGCAAAGTTTTGCAGTAATACCAAAAAGCAGAAACTTTTATTCTTCACATATCATGATAAACTCGTAAATATTAAGTTGATCTTATTTTTTATTTTTTTATTTATTTTTTTATTTATTTATTTTATTTATTTTTTTTAGGTTTGACGTCGCCAGTTAACTACCCTTTAGCTTAGGTTCCATGCAAAAGGTTCTCAAACTTCAATTCTTCTTCTGCTTTGATTGGAGACGTTAAATTAAAATGCCTTCTTTTTCAGATTCTACATATTTATAATATACGGTAAGGTAGGTGAACAGGAATTTTTACTGACAATTTCTTAATTTAATCCAAAGTAAGTGTTTTCGAAATTCATTTACTCAATAGAGGTTTCCGTATTGTTTACATTAACATAATGAGAATGAAAAATTGCGACAATGCAATACTTTTTGACTATTTTAGAAAACATTCTCTATTACTTTATATCACAGGAGTATTTCCGTACATCCAAATTTATTCCATGGTAAGTTATCCGTAAAGAATTACTGAACTTCTAGAATTGTCTCTTTCGATCATAAATTAATTTACTGAGTTAGAAATTTGTGGTGACAGTTTCAATATTCACGTAAAAAAAATAAATAAAATAAAATAAAAATAAATAAATAAATAAATAAAATAAAATTCAATGATAAATATTTTGCTGCTTTTCAGAATTATAAATTGCATGAAATAGTAAATAAATTTTTCTATCGTATAAATATACACGCATAATAAATTACTGATCTACTGATCGATCCATTTTATTACGCTTTCAGTTGATGTGTAAAAAAAAATAGTTTGATATTTGTTTTTCTACAAACTTCAGATAAATTCGCCAAATTACTAATGAAACTACTCATAAGTAATAGACAAATTTCTAAGACATTCTACGACATTTCTAAGAAAATTTTAAAACAACAATATGGTAACTATGTAAAGTGTATAATATATAATTTTCGGCATTCTAACCATTCATTATTTGCTTCATCTTAAAATTTTCTTTAAAACTCTTGTTAATATATATACTCCTGTATTTTGTATGACAACAAATTCTTCTTTTCATATTTAATATAATATTTAATTTTTATGTGTTTTATAAAAGTTTTTTATGTATCATAATATGCACTGAAATTAAATATGACATTAGTGAAGGTATACAAAGATTTTAAAATAGAAAAAAAAAAAAAAAAAAGAATAGTTTTTTAGGATCTGTTATGTTTTTTGAGTAAGGTAAAATGAAATTCAACACAGATTAAATAAATTTTTACTATATGAAATAGTTAATCTACTTTATTAAGTATGTGGAATGATTTTCAAATTAGTTAGAACGGATATTTTTATCTTGATACTGAAAGAACATCAGTAGATGTAGAATATCAATGGAATGATTTTTCAGTATTGTAGTAATATTACGCATCATATATACGTAAATTAATCAAAATCTTCCTTAGCTACATTGTCAAAAAGGTAATGAATAAGCATATATATTTTATTATATACTTTTTAAACTCCACTAAAATCAGATTTCGATAAAACGAAGTACCATAATTTTTTTTCAGTTTGAATTTATAAGCATTTATACCATTTTTAATAATAATATTATTTTTGTCATTTATTTTAATCATTTTAACTATTTATAATGATAATATTTTTTGTTATAATTTAGCTATTTTATTACGTTTTTCCCTAATTTAGCTCTTTTCTCCACTTATGGCACAGGCCGAAAAGGAAAACCTCTAAATCGCTATTTGGTGGTTGATTACATTTACTCTTTTAAATTGTTATTTAGACTTTTTTTTTCTTCTTCTTCTCTTTTTCTTTTCTTTCTTTTCTTTTTTTTTTTTTTTTGAAATCAAGGGTAAAAATTATTACTATTTTTTAACACATTGTTGCATATGTAAAGCCACATTTTTTTTTGGGTCTAAATCATCCTTTTCTTCTTATTTTTTTTTAATCCTACAAATCCAGAATAAAAATTTATTTTCTTTATTTAAAAAATTGTTTTAGGAATGGTTTAAAGTGTTATTTTCAATAAAATTGGGCGTTTGTTATTAAAATGGTGATTAAAAAAAAATACTGTCACATAATATGCAAAAGAACTATGGATTATCTTCGTATTGTTATAAAATAAGCTTCAGAGGGTTTCTTTGAATATTATGCGTCATATTATAGTTAAAAAAAGAAAAAGAAAAAGAAAATAGAAATTTAATGCAATTCCAAATTTTGTATTTTGGCATGAATTATCTTCTTTCTGCAAAATAATACTTCTCTTAAGAAAGCCAAAAAAGAAAAAAGATGACCTATTATTAGAAATATAAATGCAGGCGATACATTTGTAAGTGTTAATTTTCTCTTTTCAGTTTCTGCATGTCCATGTTTCACTAAGCGTGGCAAAATCATCAAAAACTGACTATCTCGAAGATGTTTAAAATATAGACCTGATGCCATCATCCTGTGTACAAACGTATTTATCAATTCTTTGCAACAATATCCTTTACGTATCATCATTCCCGATAAAAGTTCAAAAAAACGATCTTCTGAGACGAATTTGTCTTCAACTGTAAAATATGTAACCTCTTCTTCATATAACATTAAAGCAATGTTTTGCATATTTAATTCTTCAAATATGTTCTCAGTATTCCACCTACTTAAATTGTTCTCTTTTAGATCTTGCGCTATTACTTTAAAATTTACGTCTTCTGAATTTAGGAACTCTTTCATAAGGCCTGAGTATGTATTCGTTATGCAATGGTTGTCGCCATTTTTTACAGCATTGGCTAACTGGGCCACGTTCCTTATATTGTTTATAGGGGGAATGGCGAGAAATGACAGAAATACTGAATCGTACATCAGACATAAAAACATCGCCCCGAAAATCCAAGCATACAACAATAAATTTTCTGCGATAGAGTTAAACCTCAAAATGGAACTCTGCCTTAAAAAGACGGCAAAAGTATGAAGAAGTATTTTCTCGAAAGAGTATTTCCATTTGAAAGCGACGTAGTACACACATAATATGGCGAGGACAGCTGAAAAAATTGCAATCCAAACAGACAGCGAGAAGGTCTGGAAAATGTCGAAAACTCGTGGTTGGTATTCTGGTTTTCGTGTCATAAATGTTACAGAATGCGTTTGAAACGGATAAGCAAAATCCACTGTTTCTGTACTAATGCTGTTCATAAACATAGGATTTATCACGACATCTATTTCTGACCGATTTATTTTTCCAGCCAATCCAATTATAGTACCATTAGTATAAAAATAGTTTTCCTGAAAAACGATATCCACATTTATACTTTTGAATTTTCTTGTACTTATAATATATTCTACAAAATCTAAAAGCAATTGTGCTCGATAATGTTCCTTATTTAAAAAATAGGAAGAAATTCCTTTTGTAGAATCTTTGTATTTTAAATAACTGAGCAGTGGCTGATATCCGATTTTTATGCTTGTTTGATTGAACATCTTATCCGAAATGCAATGTAACGAAATTGATCCCGATTTTATATCTTACGTGCATCTTTGTGACTACTTGCGCCATCTGTTGACAGCTAAATATGCTGTCGAAAACGTTGACGACTATTAGAAGCATTGACGTGAAATAGGGGTAATATTTTATTCAGTATCCACCACTAAATTTTAATTTTGATGATTGTCTAAGGATTTCCCCCAATCTGGCAGATTATAAGCAATATTCATAATTCTAAATGAAAAAAATAAATAAAATAGTATAAATGCATTTGTAATACGATAGATTTATTTCGTGCTCTGTTATTTATCTCAAATAGAAAAATTTATATCTATGATTTCCCAAATAGTTATATTTTTTTTGTTTCTTTCCTTTTCCTTTTTTAAGAATTTAATTTTAGATTTTTTAGATAATTTCTTAACATTTTTGCATTTATAAATGGTTTCGAATAATATTATTTCAGTGAAGAATTTTATTCTTTAAGAATGTAAGATTTTCAAATGTATGAACTAAAAGCCTGAGAAATGCATAAAACATATTAGATGCAATAAATTTATTGGGATAAAAAAAAAAAAAAAACAATTTCCTTACAAAATAACCAAGACATTTACAATCTATATATATATATGTGTACATATATATGTGCAAAATAACTAAAGCCAGATGAAAAATTAAACCCAAAACACATAGGGGCCTTCATCAGGGGAGCTCCCCCATGTAGGGAAAGGAATATGAGAAGTTTCTGACGAAACGCTGGTAATTTAACCAAACACGTTTCTAGCCCCCAACTTCTCACAGATGGAAGCAAGACCATACAGCAAACGAATTTAATTAATACAAAGCACAAAAAGCAATTAAATTCAGAAATCAAGAACAAAATATAATACATCACTATAAAATGCAAGACTAGATATAATACAAGAATATATAAATACATACCTGGACAAACTCGAATAGTCATTAGAATATGGAAAATTGAACCCCTCCCGCCCCTCATTATGAACATAGAACCCACTTAACTCTGTTCTAGTTCTATATATTTAATAATTCAAGTTTTACTTCATCTTATATTTCAATTTTATCATATATATATATATATATATATATATATATATGTAGACAGATAGATACAGATTTATTTTCATGCTAATTATGCCTTAATTGGAACAAAAAATTTTAAATAATAAATAGATAGTGCCGTGTAAGCCTTAAGGCCGATTAACGACTCGAGGGCACTTGGCCTGATCTGGGTCACCGTGGGGGATCTTTCTAAGGGGTCTTAGTCCGTTTTTGAGCAAATTTAGAGAAAATCACGGAAAACTCCGAAAGGCTAGAGTAACGAGTGTAACATGGATTTGAACCTGGCACTCCCCGTTTACAAACTTACCCATCAGCCACATTGATTAGAGAGATATTTTTGTATATAAAGTGAGATTGACTTCAAAATTTTGTATAAAACAAATTTGCATTACATTTCCATGCTAAAGTTATTATTATTATTATAATTTTTTTTTTTTTTTTGTTAATCTTCCGACTTCGTTTCAAATGTTTAAACGCTAATTTTTAAGAATGTCACTGATTTTAATTAAATGATATGAAATAGCTTTTAAGCCACTATTTTAATAGATTTATTTTTAATTCCTTAATTAAAACCCGCAAGCTTATTAGCTTTTAAAATGTTAAAAATAAATAAATAATAATAATAAAATAACCAATAATAGTTTTAAAAAATTTCTATACTTTTCAAAATCTTCTTTTCATTGTTCTTTTCTATTTATAATTTTCATTGATTAAAAATTTAATTTTAGGTTATTTGCATGAATGATAGCCATCTCTCATATATTTTTATTATTATAAATACCATTAAAATATATAATTTACTATTATGTATTTTTCTTCTCTCTTTCTCCCTTTTCCTTTTTCTTTCTTTCTTTCTTCTTCTTTTTCTTTTTCTTCTTTTTTTTTTTGAGAAATTATTTTTTTTATAAGAATTTTAAATCCATAAAATCTGAGAAATTGATACTAAAGGGCGATTGACTACCTGAAGATCCAGTGACAAATTGGAGTGTTGTCCGTGGAGGTCCTAGTTCGCACTTACACGAATTTCTTAGAAAACTACAGAAAACTCCGAAAAGCTAAGCAGACGAGCGAGCGCGGTCTGGGATTGAACCCGGAACGTCCTGTCTGCTACCTTCGAGAGCAAAACCTCTTAGCCACTGATGAGACTTCAGTAGAAAAATATTTACTTAAAAAATCACGGAGGCGCTTACTTTGTTTTACTTTGCTGAAAAGTATACAAAACAAGCTAAATAAGTTCCAATACATCTGCGGGACTATAAGAAAAACATTAAGAAATACAAGAAAAGATACCAGAATAAAATTTTTCAAGACAAATGGCGATACTAACTCTTCTACACTGATGGAAAAAAAAAATCCCAACACCAAGAAAAAATTATTGTACAGTAATGAAATTTTAGCAATACATTTGTCTAGGTAACATATTTAATTGATTAAAGTTTCAAGATCACAGGTAGAGCCATTGGCGAGAAGAGCCATTTCAAATGTGAAATGTTGGTACATTAGTAACCGGTGTAACCGCCAGAATTTTGAATGCAAGCATGCAAACGTGCATGCATTGTGTCGTACAGGTGTCGGATATCATTTTGTGGGATGGAGTTCCATGCCTGTTGCACTTGGGCGGTCAATACAGGGACGGTTAATGCTGGTTGTGGATGACGCTGGAGTTGTCGTCCAATGATGTCCCATACGTGCTCGATTGGAGAAAGATCTGGTGATCTAGCAGCCTAAGGCAACATGTCGACACTCTGTAGAGCATGATGGGTTACAACAGCGGTATGAGGGCGAGCGTTATCCTGTTGGAAAACACCCCCTTGAATGCTGTTCATGAATGGCAGCACAACAGGTTGTATCACTAGACTGACGTACAAATTTGCAGTCAGGGTGCGTGGGATAACCACGAAAGTGCTCCTGCTGTCATACGAAATTGCTCCCCAAACCATAACTCCAGGAGTAGGCCCTGTGTATCTAGGCCGCAGACAGGTCACTAGTAGGCGTTCACCTGGTCTCCTTCTAACCAACACACGGCTATCACTGCGACCAAGGCAGAACCGGCTTTCATTAGAAAACACAATAGATCTCCACTCCGTCCTCCAATGAGCTCTAGCTTGACACCACTCACGTCGCAAACTGCAGTGGTTTGGAGTCAGTGGAATGCACGCTACAGGGCGTCTGGCTCGGAGCTGTCCTTGAAGTAACCGATTTGTAACAGTTCGTTGTGTCACTGTGGTGCCAACTGCAGCTCGAATTTCAGCTGCAGACGCAGTACGATTAGCCACAGCCATACGCCGAACACGGCGGTCTTCCCTCTCAGTAGTGCCACGTGATCGCCGGAACCCGGTCTGCTTGAGGCAGTACCTTCCCTTGACCACTTCTGCCAACACTCATGCACAGTGGATACATTCCTGCCAAGTCTTTCTGCAATATCGCAGAAAGAAAACCCACCTTCTCGTAGCCCTACTACACGACCTCGTTCAAACTCAGTGAGCTGTTGATAATGGCTTCTTCGTCTTCTTAGAGGCATCCTTGACTAACATTAACCCACTACGTCAAATCTCAATTGTAAATAACGATCACTAACCTTACAGCGCTTATTTAAAGCAAACCTCATTTGCATGTTCATAGTGTCGCTACAAGCGCCACACTTATGCGCGTAGCTCGAAATTTGAATCGACGTCATCTTTCAGATGTATAAACACGCCTACCAAATTTCGTTTATCTAGCACAGCTCCTTCCTGGTGTTGGGATTTTTTTTTTTTCCATCAGTGTATATGGAAGAGAGGCAAAAATGATTAATTTTGTATAAAAACAAATTGGCATTTTTTAGATGCTAAAACATTTTTTTTTTTCTATAGCCTTTCCAACTTTAATTCTAAATTTATAACACCTATTTTCAAGAGTGCCACCGAGTTTAATCAAATGATAAAAAGCAGCGATATAATCACTATTATTAAATGTTTTTTCTTTTTTCTTTCTTTTTTCTTTCTTTCTTATTTTCTTCTTCTTGTTCTTCTTATTTTTTTTTTTTTTCCATAATTAAAAGCCAAGTTTATCTTAGCTTTTAATACGTAAAAAAAAAAAAAAAAAAAACTTTAGTAAATAGAAATCTAAAATAAATTCTATACTTTCCAAATTAGTTATTCTTTATTTTACTTGATTCTTTTTTCTGTTTTTATTTTTATTTAAATATATTTTTAACAGATTCGATCTGGATAAATTCAAACCATTTCTTATGCAACATTTCTACATATGTAAATAATATCTTTACTTATTTTTTTTTCTTCATTTCTTTCTATCTTTTTTTTTATTATTATTATTTCTTTAATAATGTAAAAAAGTTTTAATACCTGAGCAAAAAATATCAGAAATTTGTGGCATGATTGTGTGGTGGTGTAGGTGTTAAAGCCGATTGATTACACGAGTCAATGGGGGAATGCCCTTCTTGAAGGTCTTTCCAAAGACTCCTATGCCGTATTTACACAAGATTTAGAGAAAACCGTGGAAAAATTTTATAGGCTAAGACTTCGACCACGATTTAAAATCGAACCCGGCTCTTCTCTTCTGTCTAGAGCAGAATCTCTCAGCGATCTCAGTGGTGGGACCTCAGTGGTAAGAAGAAAAATATTTCCTTACAAAACCATCAAAACATTTTATCATTATTATTATTATTTTCATATTAATTATATTTTATGTAAGAAAAAATCAATCAATCAATCAATAAATAAATCGGTAAATGAAGGCTTCGTATGTGAAGTAAAAATGACTTCAAACCTCTGTATAAAACAATTGGACATTATTTCCACACTAAAACATTTTTTTTCTAGTCTTTTAAATTTTAATTAAAGATTTATAATAGTAATTTTTAAAATGTCGACGAGTTTCATCAAATAATAAAAATACAGCAATTTAAGTCACTATTTAAAATATTTTTGTTACAATAATTTATTAATCAAAAATACCGCTGTTTAGCGTCATATTATGTTATAAATGTAAAAAATCGTAATATCTAAAAAGTTTTGAAAAATTTCTAGATTTTTCAAAATACGCTCCTGCTCAAAAGTTTAGCAAGATTTGCAAATGATCAGTTTTTTCAATTTAAAAACTTATCTCTCGATGAAATGTTTTCAAACATGCTGGATTTTAGATATTTTCCAAGGATTGAAATTTCCTTAGGGGTTTTTCACACGCCGCGTCGTTAATTTGAAGATCCAATTATTTCAACCATGCTCCAAAAGTACTCTTTCTTGTGTGAAAAATTCCTTATAAACTTGTAACTCTAACATATAATTTTTTATTTACTTAGATTTATGAGATGATAAGGGGTTTTTCACAAAAAAGAACATTTGCTAAGTGGATAGAATAATTAGATCTTTAAATACATTATGCGGCATGGGAAAAAACCCCTTATGAAATTTTAACTCTTAGAAAATACCTAAAACCTAGCTCGTTCTTTTTTTGGATAATTTGCTCAATTTTTACTCTATTTAAATGCTTTTTTGACAAAACTTTCACAATATATCTAGCTTTCAACCTATATAATAATTTTTTTCCATCTTTCGCCCATGCGCAGTGAAAACGTTTTTCATAAAAATGTTCATATGTCATGAGATATATAAGATACTTGTATTTCGGTTGCAGTGTATTGTTTTAGAAGTACTTTTCCAACTTATCCGAGAGTGGGAATAATTTTCGTTAAAAACTCGCTGAAAACAAATATAAAAATCTTGCTGATTTTCTCTGGAGTTTTAATATAAATTCAAAAAATTCATATAAAATTATTTAGACAACTTTCACAAGCATCATTCCCTGAAACTTATCAATTTTGAACAAACTTTTCTAATAACAAACGTATTCACTTCAAAATACATCATTTGGATCGTATAAAATTATTTCTTTTTAATTTACTCTAAGAAACACAGACACAGGCAAATATTAAACTAATCAAATTAAAAAACTTGACTTCGGTATTCAGGAAGCCTCAAAATGTATAAATATACAAGAAACCAATCGATGAATATTTAGCTTAATATATATATATATATATATATATATATATATATATATATATACTACTGGCCATTAAAATTGCTACATCAAGAAGGAATAATAATAACGGAATGAAATTTGTTGGACACATACATTATAGTAGGAAGAACAATTGATTAAAATTTCAGGAAATTTGGAGTATCATGTACTGAGAAAACAGTACATAAAGCAGCGACCTCTTTGAGCAATAACAGCACTTCTCTGCCTAGGCATTGAATCGAACAGCGATTGGATGACATGTACGGGTAGAGCACTTCATGAAGTTTTAACACGATGACACAATTCATCGATCGAAGTTACTGGTGAGTGATGGGGGCCAGTCGATTTTCAACGATTAAACAGTCATTTTCATTGGTACGAGATCAGGAGAATGCGCTGGCCAGAGAAATAGTCGAACACATTCTGTATCAAAGGAGGCCGGGACAATAAAAACAACTTGCGGGCGTGCATTATCTTGCTTACAATTTCAGCTACGGAGGCCTAGAATACAGGGCAGGGGGGCGGGCCTTAACTCATCAGAAATTTAATGGCCGCTGTTCAGAGTGCCAGAAATACGAACATGAAGTATTCGAGACGTGTATCCAATGGGAACCCATAACATCATTGCGAATGATGGACAGTATGATGATGTCGAATCCCAGCTTGCAATGTGCATTATTCATAATGCCGTTAAATACAGATAAGGCAATCTTGATGCTGTAAACAGGATTGTGATTTGTCTGAAAAGTGACTTCACGCCATTCCTGCGTCCAGGTTCATCGTTGATCACACATTAATGGCTCCCATATCAGTGATGCAGTTTTGAGGGTAATCAGAATTTTAGTAGCCGCATACTGAGTCACCACCTGGATGGATGGTAAGTGGTACCGTTAGATACACGTCCTGGTCACCACTTGTTTTCATTCCCGCCACTGTGAATACCGGCCATTACGTTTCTGACAAGTTAAGGCCCATCGCTCTGTCCTATGTTCAAGGCACCCGAAGCTCAACATTTAAGTAGGACAATGCACGACTGCAAGTTGTCCATATTGTCTGGACCTTCATTGATGCCGAATGTGTTCGACTGTTGCTCTGGCCAGCGCGTTCTCCTGATCTCACACCGATGAAAATAACTGTTTAATCGTTAGAAAGCGACTGCCCCCCCACCACTCACCAGTAACTTCGATCGATGAATTGTGGAATCGTGTTAAAACTTCATAAAGTGCTCTACCCGTTCATGTCATCCAATTGCTGTTCGATTCAATGCCTAGGCAGATATGTGCTGTTATTGCTCACAGAGGTCGCTGCTTTATGTACTGTTTTCTCAGTACATATTATTCCAAATTTCCTAAAATTTTAATCAATTGTTCTTCCTACTATAATGTATGTGTCCAACAAATTTCATTCCGTTATTATTATTCCTTCTTGGTGTAGCAGTTTTAATAGCCAGTAATGTATATATATAACATATGGCTTTGTGAAATTAATTTCAATTCCTGAGCAGCTTTCCCGGACATAGTAAACAATTATTTGATATAGTAAATTACAGTAAAGCTTTTCCACTAGCAAATAAAAACGAATGTTATGGCTTAAATATTGGTAGTCCTGTATATCTTCTGAAAGTTGTGTACACATCACATGGTGCACATACATATAATCCTATATTAATAACACACACCTGAAGTACACTACCATTAATTTTCAAGTGTTGTTGCATTATATTTTAACTCTTTTGTGTAGCCCTGTTAACCAATAGTGAATGATTTCTATACCATATTCTACATGAAACATGTTTTTAATCATATAAAATATATATATTCGTTTCATTTGGTTTAGTGCAGTTATCAGTTTGGTTTAGTTATGTTAAACTCTACTTACCAGCAATATCCCCCAGAGGCGCAATGTATTTGAATTCTCTTGGGTGTCCCTGTACTCAAACTATTTGCTTGATCTCAACGAAAAGCTTGGTGTAGCATCCCTATATGACACACATTTAGAATACGAAGTTTAAAGTTTCTGCTGTGGTTTGTGTTTGAGATATGCTGATAAGACACAGACACACACACACAGACCAACAGCTGAAAACATGATTTTTAGATTCAAGGCACCTCAAAACGTGTAAGTAACAAAAACTCAATTTCAAAAATTTGACCGAAAAACAATACTTTCTCTACCTTATGGGTAAGAGAAAGTAAAAATTTTTATAGTGACATTGTTCACAAATGAATGGAAATGAAAATCTGTTTCATTCAGATAATATTTATATTGTAAGGCTGAACATAATTTCTTTCTTTCTCCCTTCCTTTGTAACCTATGTGGGATATTCTTTGCATCATATTATTGGAATACTCATTTAAAGTTGGAGTTTTTCGAATATTATTATTTGAGCATATTGCCATTTATCTTAATAAGCATTAAAATAATAATAATAATAATAAATAATACATAGATATATAGATATATATTTTTTAAAAGTGTTCCTAGTGTTCCATATCGAATATAAATATTTAATCTCAAAAATAAATTTACTTCTTAAAAATAAATAAATAAATAAATAATGATAATAATAATAATAATAATAGTCACTTAGATAAAATTTGTCAAAATGGAGAATAAAAAAATAAAAAAATGAATTAATTCATTTCTGAGTAACATATACTTATAACTGGAAGCAACGAAAATAACTTAAATAGTGAAAATACACTTAAAAAGTGAAAAAAATGAATATGGCCTTAAACTGGAAATTAAAAAATTTAAAATAAGTATGACGTAACAAACTGAATCAGGAGATTGTATTCATAAATGCACGCAACACCGTTGTTTTATGCGATTGAAATTGCTTTTAAATATACGGAAAATTAGTATGTCCCTTCTGTGAAAGAGTCCCTAAAAAAGTAAAATGGTTGCTTGTACAAGAGAACACCATCCAGTAGAGTGCAAAATTTAAGTGAGAAGTATGTAACAATATTTTCTAGGACGCTACATGATTGTTACATTTACGAATAATCGTTAAAAGGTTTTTATAGCAGAACTTGATTACAGAATGGTTACAAGTGAACCAATTCACCATTTACAAGATTAAACGAAAGAAAGCTTTCAAAAATAAATATTTTAAATGACTGTATTTACAAAGAAATGCTTGTTTCTTTTTAAAATATAGCCTTCCCATTGTATTATGAAAAACACATTCGATGAAAATTAAGGTACAACGAAAGGAAACAGTTATAAGTATAAAAAATAGGAGATTTATAAGCATAACATTTTGCATAATGGGTTTTAGCTGTTTGATAAAAGTATTTTAAAATGTTTCGTCTGATGGATGGACTTAAAGAAATGTATCACATAAGTAATATATAGTGTAAAATGATGTTTTCTGTGAAATGTTTTGCTAATGTAGTACTTTAAAATAAACAAATTATAAAGATATTAACTCATTTTTAAGCAAACATAAAAAGTCCGTACCGTTATTCCGAAGCTTTGCGTTTAAAATATTCATAAAATGTGTTTGTGAGCCTTTATTTTTAAACTATGTGTACGAAATAATACATAAAATGTATTTGCTCTGCAATAAGAGGAAGCATGTAGTACTGCATGCAAATAATAAGTAGCTAATTTTTTATAAGTATTTGCAATAATTCGATACTGAAACTTGTAAATTACGGCAATTTTAACTACTGCCAAATTTTAAAAAGGCCTAGTAAGTTTGTTTGTTATTAAGTATTACATGGCTCAAAAAACGATTATTGAGTTAGATTCTTTTAAACATTCACAATGTATTTCTGAAAGTGTCAAATAATTGAGAGAGGCGGGAACGGTGGGTGAAGAAACACGTGCGCCGTGCGTATATACGCTGCCGCAAGCGGTGGGGGACCGGACAGATTATTACACCGATGAGAGAAGAATTTTTTTGTATTTTATATTTATGTTTTTCTCTTACGATAACATAGTGATTCCTTAAAAGTGTCGAACTTAAATGCGCGCGCGCAGAGCACAATGGTCTGCGCGGCCGAAGGCGGTGTAGACCCGGTCCGACATTTTTCCCTATCAGGTTTTTAGCTTCCCATCATACTATAGGTATGGGGAACTTAGGTAATCGTGAAATTTTTGACCTCGGTTTTTTGACTTTTTTATACGTTTTCAGGTGTGAGGTTTCCGAAAATGACAAAATTTGTATGGTGTCCGTATGTAGGGTGTCCGTTTGTTAGTCCGTTAGTGTGTTAGTGTCTTAGTCCGTTAGTTTGTTAGTCTGTTTACACGATATCTCACGAACAAATGATCGCAGAGAGGTCAAACTAGTTTTAAAATATTATTTATGACACTGTCAAGAACCCTATTTATTTGCAACATTCTAATTTAAAAACTTCAGAAGTTATTCCAAATTTACGATTTTCTTAACATCGGAGAATAGGGAAAAAATTTCACTTAAACGTGCATGAAAAGAAATATTTTTATCGTAAAGATGTAAGAACAGCTCTTAAATATGAGTTTTGATGCCGGGATGAACATCATTAACTATAAACATGCGAATATTACTTACAAACCTTAAATATATTTTTTACAACGCCAGTTTTGTGGTGCTTTTTTATTAAATATAAACATGCGACTTTAATTCGCGTTCGCCGTTAACCCTTTATCGGCCTATTGTAACATATAGCAGAAATTGGGTTTACTCGGAAATAGATATAACGATTTTCAAAAAAGTTTGTAGTTAAGTGTTTTTCGGGGTGCTTGGATTAACCCTCATCTTTTGAAAATATTGCGTTCGCTATTAACCCTTTATTCGCCAATGGCAAGATATGGCAGAAATTGGGGTTTTCGGCAATGGTTATAGGGATTTTGATGAAAGTTTGGAAGTAAATGCTTTTGGGGGTGCTTAAACGATTGAAATTGTCCTCTTTGTCAGAAAAATTCGCGTTCACAGTTAAACCTTTAAAGGCCAATTGTAACGTATGGGAGAAATTGGGTTTACACGGAAATGGAGAAAGTAATTTTGATGAGATGCAAGCTTTTTTGATTTTGAGTTAAGGATTTTTGAAGAGAAAAAACGATTGGATCTCATCTTCAGATAAATCCTCGTTCACAGTTAACCCTTTATTGGTCTATTGCAAAACATAGCAGAAATCGGGTTTACTCGGAAATGGATATAGCGATTTTGTTGAAAGTTTGGGATTAAGTGTTTTCGGGGAGGTGCTAAAACGATTGGACCTACCCTCATCTTCAGAAAAATTCGCATTCTCAGTTAACCCTTCATCGGCCAGTTTCAACATATGGCCGAAATTGGGTTTACTAGGAAATCGATATAGAGATTTTCGATGAAAGTTTAGGAGTACATAAAAGATTGGAAGTATTTTCATCTTCAGAAACTTTCGCGTTCCCTGTTAAAACTTTAAAGGCCAATCGCAATGTATGGCAGAAATATGGTTTACACGAAATTAGACATAGCGATTTTGATGAAAGTTTGCAGTTAGGGAGTTTTTGGTGAGAAAAAGCGATTGGATATATAATCTTCTTCAGAAAAATTTCGTTTGCTTTTAACTCCTTGTCGTCCCATTTTAATATATGGCAGAAATTTACTTCGAAATGGGTATAGGAATTTAAAAAAATTACTGGAGTTAAGTGTTTTTCGGTGTGCTAAAGCGTTTAAACTTATCCTCATCTTTAGAAAAATTCTCGTTCTAAGTTAACCCTTTATCGGCCAATTGCAACATATGGCAGAAATTGGATTCACTTAGAAATGGATATAGGAATCTTGATGAAAGTTTGGTATTAAAGGCTTTTCGGGCAGATTAAACGATTGTACTTATCCTCATCTTCAAAAAAATTCGCATTCGCAGCTAAAACTTTATCGGCCAGTTGTAACATATGGCAGAAATTGGGTTTACTTGGAAATGGGTATAAGGATTTTGATGATAGTTTGGTGGGTGCATAAACGATTCGAAATATTTTCATTTTTAGAAAATGTCTTCTTGCTGTTAAACATTTAAGGCCAAAATATTGCAGAAATAGGGTTTACACGGAAATGGACAGAGCGATTTTCATGAAAGCTTACAGTTACCGATTGTTTGGAGAAAAAAAATGATTGGAAATATCATGGCGGATAAAATTAACTTATAAACTTTTTTGAGACCCTTATATGGTCTATGCATACATCGCCACTTGAAAACAAAATTGTGGAGCAACTTGGTTAACGAATTTATCAAAGATATTTATAAGATAAATTCGCTGTCCAAAATTGGTTCGATTTGGAGTATTATTTCGGGCGTTATCGTGATGAAAAGATTTCGATTATATATATATATATATATATATAGAGAGAGAGAGAGAGAGAGAGAGAGAGATAAACGAAGTGATTGGAATATTTCGATTTCCAAAGAAATCAACCTGTATATCTTCTGAAAGTTGTGTACACATCACATGGTGCACATACATATAATCCTATATTAATAACACACACCTGAAGTACACTACCATTAATTTTCAAGTGTTGTTGCATTATATTTTAACTCTTTTGTGTAGCCCTGTTAACCAATAGTGAATGATTTCTATACCATATTCTACATGAAACATGTTTTTAATCATATAAAATATATATATTCGTTTCATTTGGTTTAGTGCAGTTATCAGTTTGGTTTAGTTATGTTAAACTCTACTTACCAGCAATATCCCCCAGAGGCGCAATGTATTTGAATTCTCTTGGGTGTCCCTGTACTCAAACTATTTGCTTGATCTCAACGAAAAGCTTGGTGTAGCATCCCTATATGACACACATTTAGAATACGAAGTTTAAAGTTTCTGCTGTGGTTTGTGTTTGAGATATGCTGATAAGACACAGACACACACACACAGACCAACAGCTGAAAACATGATTTTTAGATTCAAGGCACCTCAAAACGTGTAAGTAACAAAAACTCAATTTCAAAAATTTGACCGAAAAACAATACTTTCTCTACCTTATGGGTAAGAGAAAGTAAAAATTTTTATAGTGACATTGTTCACAAATGAATGGAAATGAAAATCTGTTTCATTCAGATAATATTTATATTGTAAGGCTGAACATAATTTCTTTCTTTCTCCCTTCCTTTGTAACCTATGTGGGATATTCTTTGCATCATATTATTGGAATACTCATTTAAAGTTGGAGTTTTTCGAATATTATTATTTGAGCATATTGCCATTTATCTTAATAAGCATTAAAATAATAATAATAATAATAAATAATACATAGATATATAGATATATATTTTTTAAAAGTGTTCCTAGTGTTCCATATCGAATATAAATATTTAATCTCAAAAATAAATTTACTTCTTAAAAATAAATAAATAAATAAATAATGATAATAATAATAATAATAATAGTCACTTAGATAAAATTTGTCAAAATGGAGAATAAAAAAATAAAAAAATGAATTAATTCATTTCTGAGTAACATATACTTATAACTGGAAGCAACGAAAATAACTTAAATAGTGAAAATACACTTAAAAAGTGAAAAAAATGAATATGGCCTTAAACTGGAAATTAAAAAATTTAAAATAAGTATGACGTAACAAACTGAATCAGGAGATTGTATTCATAAATGCACGCAACACCGTTGTTTTATGCGATTGAAATTGCTTTTAAATATACGGAAAATTAGTATGTCCCTTCTGTGAAAGAGTCCCTAAAAAAGTAAAATGGTTGCTTGTACAAGAGAACACCATCCAGTAGAGTGCAAAATTTAAGTGAGAAGTATGTAACAATATTTTCTAGGACGCTACATGATTGTTACATTTACGAATAATCGTTAAAAGGTTTTTATAGCAGAACTTGATTACAGAATGGTTACAAGTGAACCAATTCACCATTTACAAGATTAAACGAAAGAAAGCTTTCAAAAATAAATATTTTAAATGACTGTATTTACAAAGAAATGCTTGTTTCTTTTTAAAATATAGCCTTCCCATTGTATTATGAAAAACACATTCGATGAAAATTAAGGTACAACGAAAGGAAACAGTTATAAGTATAAAAAATAGGAGATTTATAAGCATAACATTTTGCATAATGGGTTTTAGCTGTTTGATAAAAGTATTTTAAAATGTTTCGTCTGATGGATGGACTTAAAGAAATGTATCACATAAGTAATATATAGTGTAAAATGATGTTTTCTGTGAAATGTTTTGCTAATGTAGTACTTTAAAATAAACAAATTATAAAGATATTAACTCATTTTTAAGCAAACATAAAAAGTCCGTACCGTTATTCCGAAGCTTTGCGTTTAAAATATTCATAAAATGTGTTTGTGAGCCTTTATTTTTAAACTATGTGTACGAAATAATACATAAAATGTATTTGCTCTGCAATAAGAGGAAGCATGTAGTACTGCATGCAAATAATAAGTAGCTAATTTTTTATAAGTATTTGCAATAATTCGATACTGAAACTTGTAAATTACGGCAATTTTAACTACTGCCAAATTTTAAAAAGGCCTAGTAAGTTTGTTTGTTATTAAGTATTACATGGCTCAAAAAACGATTATTGAGTTAGATTCTTTTAAACATTCACAATGTATTTCTGAAAGTGTCAAATAATTGAGAGAGGCGGGAACGGTGGGTGAAGAAACACGTGCGCCGTGCGTATATACGCTGCCGCAAGCGGTGGGGGACCGGACAGATTATTACACCGATGAGAGAAGAATTTTTTTGTATTTTATATTTATGTTTTTCTCTTACGATAACATAGTGATTCCTTAAAAGTGTCGAACTTAAATGCGCGCGCGCAGAGCACAATGGTCTGCGCGGCCGAAGGCGGTGTAGACCCGGTCCGACATTTTTCCCTATCAGGTTTTTAGCTTCCCATCATACTATAGGTATGGGGAACTTAGGTAATCGTGAAATTTTTGACCTCGGTTTTTTGACTTTTTTATACGTTTTCAGGTGTGAGGTTTCCGAAAATGACAAAATTTGTATGGTGTCCGTATGTAGGGTGTCCGTTTGTTAGTCCGTTAGTGTGTTAGTGTCTTAGTCCGTTAGTTTGTTAGTCTGTTTACACGATATCTCACGAACAAATGATCGCAGAGAGGTCAAACTAGTTTTAAAATATTATTTATGACACTGTCAAGAACCCTATTTATTTGCAACATTCTAATTTAAAAACTTCAGAAGTTATTCCAAATTTACGATTTTCTTAACATCGGAGAATAGGGAAAAAATTTCACTTAAACGTGCATGAAAAGAAATATTTTTATCGTAAAGATGTAAGAACAGCTCTTAAATATGAGTTTTGATGCCGGGATGAACATCATTAACTATAAACATGCGAATATTACTTACAAACCTTAAATATATTTTTTACAACGCCAGTTTTGTGGTGCTTTTTTATTAAATATAAACATGCGACTTTAATTCGCGTTCGCCGTTAACCCTTTATCGGCCTATTGTAACATATAGCAGAAATTGGGTTTACTCGGAAATAGATATAACGATTTTCAAAAAAGTTTGTAGTTAAGTGTTTTTCGGGGTGCTTGGATTAACCCTCATCTTTTGAAAATATTGCGTTCGCTATTAACCCTTTATTCGCCAATGGCAAGATATGGCAGAAATTGGGGTTTTCGGCAATGGTTATAGGGATTTTGATGAAAGTTTGGAAGTAAATGCTTTTGGGGGTGCTTAAACGATTGAAATTGTCCTCTTTGTCAGAAAAATTCGCGTTCACAGTTAAACCTTTAAAGGCCAATTGTAACGTATGGGAGAAATTGGGTTTACACGGAAATGGAGAAAGTAATTTTGATGAGATGCAAGCTTTTTTGATTTTGAGTTAAGGATTTTTGAAGAGAAAAAACGATTGGATCTCATCTTCAGATAAATCCTCGTTCACAGTTAACCCTTTATTGGTCTATTGCAAAACATAGCAGAAATCGGGTTTACTCGGAAATGGATATAGCGATTTTGTTGAAAGTTTGGGATTAAGTGTTTTCGGGGAGGTGCTAAAACGATTGGACCTACCCTCATCTTCAGAAAAATTCGCATTCTCAGTTAACCCTTCATCGGCCAGTTTCAACATATGGCCGAAATTGGGTTTACTAGGAAATCGATATAGAGATTTTCGATGAAAGTTTAGGAGTACATAAAAGATTGGAAGTATTTTCATCTTCAGAAACTTTCGCGTTCCCTGTTAAAACTTTAAAGGCCAATCGCAATGTATGGCAGAAATATGGTTTACACGAAATTAGACATAGCGATTTTGATGAAAGTTTGCAGTTAGGGAGTTTTTGGTGAGAAAAAGCGATTGGATATATAATCTTCTTCAGAAAAATTTCGTTTGCTTTTAACTCCTTGTCGTCCCATTTTAATATATGGCAGAAATTTACTTCGAAATGGGTATAGGAATTTAAAAAAATTACTGGAGTTAAGTGTTTTTCGGTGTGCTAAAGCGTTTAAACTTATCCTCATCTTTAGAAAAATTCTCGTTCTAAGTTAACCCTTTATCGGCCAATTGCAACATATGGCAGAAATTGGATTCACTTAGAAATGGATATAGGAATCTTGATGAAAGTTTGGTATTAAAGGCTTTTCGGGCAGATTAAACGATTGTACTTATCCTCATCTTCAAAAAAATTCGCATTCGCAGCTAAAACTTTATCGGCCAGTTGTAACATATGGCAGAAATTGGGTTTACTTGGAAATGGGTATAAGGATTTTGATGATAGTTTGGTGGGTGCATAAACGATTCGAAATATTTTCATTTTTAGAAAATGTCTTCTTGCTGTTAAACATTTAAGGCCAAAATATTGCAGAAATAGGGTTTACACGGAAATGGACAGAGCGATTTTCATGAAAGCTTACAGTTACCGATTGTTTGGAGAAAAAAAATGATTGGAAATATCATGGCGGATAAAATTAACTTATAAACTTTTTTGAGACCCTTATATGGTCTATGCATACATCGCCACTTGAAAACAAAATTGTGGAGCAACTTGGTTAACGAATTTATCAAAGATATTTATAAGATAAATTCGCTGTCCAAAATTGGTTCGATTTGGAGTATTATTTCGGGCGTTATCGTGATGAAAAGATTTCGATTATATATATATATATATATATATATATATATAGAGAGAGAGAGAGAGAGAGATAAACGAAGTGATTGGAATATTTCGATTTCCAAAGAAATCAACCTATGGCAAATTTAGGTTTATGTTATTGAAAAATGCATATACAATGCCCCCAATAAGCGCGGAAAATGTCGCATCTATAACTCTCAATTCATCCAACTGAGAGGCATTCATGTTAGTTTTATTATAGCTAAGTTCATTCTTTATACCATCTTTAAGTTAGTTCTTCTCAAATACTGCATTTTTAAGTTGTACCATTTTTCTTGCGGGGATGCGATATGTCAATTTTACTTTGATAGTTTTTAACAATAATTAAAATGTGTGGAAACAAATCCGTGATGGGGAACTGCGCTGGGTCCACCTATGACAAATAGTTCTTTTTTTTATTATCATATGATAAAAATTAATGCAATTTTGAGAATTCATTAATTATAGTGGTTCATTAAAAAATAGTGACCAACAAAGCGGACGCAGCCTTCTAGTCAAGGCATTAATCCTCTTGCTAATTTACGAAGTTGAGAATCGACCCTTTTTTTAGATTTGGCGGAAAGATCAGACACTGTACTTTTAAAAAGCATCCGAATTTCTTTTTTTGTGATTAAACTACAGTTTATAAAACCTACCAAGCAAAGAACAAGTTGATTTTTTAACACTTAATACATAAAGGGAGATATATTAACGATCCAAGCTAATCTAATAAATTCATAAAAATTCTCAAAAAAGTAACATAAGTTTCCGTACTGGTACCCATGAAGGTAGAGAGAGGATTGTTCTACCATGCTGGTTCCTCTTCTATGAATCGCCAGCGTCACCTTACAGCGAATGCGTGCAAGAGCGCCAAGTGACAAAATATCTTCTTTAACTAGGGTGCCTAGGCACCCTTACCGCAACAGTCACGAATAGTAAAAAAAAAAAAAAAGGGGGCGGATGAAGTAGCCTATAATTCGCTTGATATTTTTCTTGTTTTTCATGTTTCAAGTATTTTGCATTCTGATAATAGACGCGAATTTTGTAATTAAGTGTTAGGACGTGTTACACAGTTGTGGCTAGAACTCAGAATGTTCCATGGCAAACCTAGACATTGCCAAAGTCCTGGAAGTGTCAAGTGGTCAAGTCAAGACATTGAAAACGTCCCCAATATTTAGATGGCTGCTAACCAAACTAGCAATAGGCGTAAGAGCGTGTGATTTCTATAATTCATGAAAAATCGTGCCTATTATTAAGATATTAGGAAGAGTGTCCTTAGAAGTCATGTTCGGTTGTGCCACAAAAACGGGATTGTCTTCTTCTATTATGCCACAAAGAGCAGTACATTCAATAAATGCTGAAAAATACCTTGAAAAATTAAAAGATTCACAAAAGGCTATGACTATTGTGATCACAATCAAAATTTAAACAGGATATTTCATTAATCACGTTTTCTGCAGAACCACCAATAGACATACATGGATTCATTGATAGTAATTTTACTGCTTTTTACGTTATTATCATTGAGAATATACACTTTATAACAAAAGATAAAAAAAAGTCGTACCAAGAAAAAGTGGAGACAAAAATTGGTAGATGGGGTGGAATGGGTGGTCCGAATGGGACAAAAATTGGTAGATGTGTTGTACATATGGAGAAAAACAATTCATTACAGTTTCAGAAAATTTGAATGATTTAATCAAGAGAAAGGGCTTCACAAAGTAAACAAGTCAATAACGCGTTGGTCCACTTCTGGTTCTTATGCACGCAGTTATTCGGCTTGGCATTAATTGATAGAGTTGGCAGCTGTGTTCTTGTGAAGTATCGTGCCAAATTCTGTCCAATTGTTGCGCTAGATTGGCAAAATCCCGAGCTGGTTGTAAGACCTTTTTTCTGAGGCTCCAAACGTCCTCAGTGGAAGAGAGATCCGGGGACTGATATCTACCCCGATGTGCCGCCTATTAAGGGTATTTGAAGTCACTGAAGTAACAGTTGCAGTAGGATCGACGATAATGATGAATTGGTGCTTGATTCCATCAAAACCTGTATGTATGTCAATTTACGTCCAGTTTGCATTACTCTTTCTTGGTGCGTCACTTTTTCTGTTATAGGGTATACTTATGAAGAATATATAATTACACTGCCCGCCCAAGGAATGGTCTCTGTGTGTCAAAGAAGTCATCATTGAGTTACCCTGAACCTCGGCAGAATCGACATTACAGTTTCGTGCTAAACTTTTAAATAGGTCTATAGTACAAGACATGGTCTGTATTGTTTACTCAAAAGCATAAGCGAATGCTTACAAGTATAAATCGTATAATACGTTTGTTCACGTAATTTGTGATAAAATAGATCAGGAAGTAGAAGGAGGTAAGAGTGTGTTCTACAACATCTGACAAAGCCAAATAATGGTTTGAAAAAAGAATCAAAGAATGTATTAGTAGTTTCTGATGCGAAACACCCAATTGTCGACAAACGTGTCACTGTAGGAATTAAAATTACCGAAGTAGGTAGAGCAAAATATGATGCACGCTCTATTTTAACTCTGGTACCTAGTAAAACTGAGGATGGTTTTAATAAAGCTGGTACTAAAACTGGTATTTTAAAACAATTATAGGCAATAACTGAATTCAGTGTTTGCAATTAATGATTTTTAACAAAAGAAGAATTAACTACCACAGAAATATCTTTACGTAAAAAAGCAATAAAATAATCCCTTGTTACTGAGTAAGGTTTCAAAAGATGTAATTGTAAATCTAAATGTAGCACAAACAGTTGTGCTTGTCGCAAGAATGTTTTGTTAAATAAATCCTTATCGAATCATGTTCTTAGACTGACTAAGAACATGACTCGACTGGGATTTGTTTAACAAAGCAGTATTAAGTGTACATTTTTTAGACAGGGATTATTGTTAGTGCTCGGATTTTTTTTGTTGTTGACTGTACATTTTGTCTTTTTATTTCATAGTTTTTTTTCTTTTAATACAGTCGCAATACACCATAGTAATGTAAATAATAATAATAATAATAATAATAATAATGTAACTCACACATTACCTCATAAAGCTATCGTGGTCTTTAAAATATATATGCAATAAAACATGATCGCCGACTTTTCACGGGAGGGGGAATGGGGGTGGAAGGGTACTTCAAACGGTGTCTTTCTAAAATGAGTTGTGTAAAAATCGGCATCACTGCTCTTCCTCATGGTAAAATCGGTCATATATGTATTTCAGATCTGTTTAGAAAATTATTTGTCATATTTCCCGTTGAAGATGCAAAAAACTTTTGACAAAGGGCGAGATGTTTTTGTTTGACGACACATTTAAATACTCATCCAATTTTTTTTTACAGTTATAAATTTTGGATGTAATGTGTGGTAGCACGGTAGAGGGCTGTATCGGTTTACCCGTTTTGCATTTCGGGTGCATGTCGAGTCTGCGTTAATTTTCCTTCCGCGGTTCTACCCGCAAAATATTTTTCTTCGAGGAATTTTTATGCTGATTTTTTCATGAATGTAACTTTTTGAATGCAATAAGTAGACGATATTCCTTTCGCCCTCAGCAATTTAATGCAGCATGACTCATGATATGTATTAAATTTCAGTTGCATAAATATTAATATTAACATTCAAAACGTTATAGATGAAAATTATTTCTATTCCAGTGGACATTTGCTTTCCACGCACACACTCATGCACGCACACACACGCACACACACGCACACACATATATATATTAATACACGGTAAAAGTATTTTTAAAAGTAAGTTTTTAATGACTCTGAAATGTTGATGTATTGTACACTGATGTTTTCTTTATAATTAGACTATCAACTTTTTATATAATTACTAGCGAGCTCCGTTCGCTAGTGGGTCAGTACTTTCAAATGAATGACTAACAGTAACTTTTAGTGTTAAGAAAAGAAATGTGCGCGCAGCGCGCAAACCCATGCTCGCTGCGCGCACATATTCTTCTCAAATCAAATTTTTATTCTTAAGAAAAGAAAACCAAAAAAATCATTTCTCATCTGTTAAAAAGTTGGACCGGGTCTCCACTGCCCTCGGCCGCGCACAAGTTAGGGGAAACGCGCGCGGTGCACGCCTATTTCTTCCCCACCCTTTTAGCCCCTCATAATTAACCTACGTATACCAATTTTGAACGGTCTAACTCAATTAGCTGAGATGCAAAAGAAAACCTAATCAGGAAACCTCAAAACGTGTAAATCTGGTGAAAACTTTCGATAATATAAAAGAATTTTAAAATATCTTTCGAATGATGTATTAAAAATAATTTAATCATAATTAGAAATTGAAATATTGAAATTTGAAAATATTACAGCGCCATCTGGTGGTAAAAATTTCTGTAACGTACTGTTCGATTCCAAATCAACAAAGCTTTCTAATGAGGTATATTGCTTATGAAATTATTTTAATTAGTCTCTGAGATACAAAAGAAAACTGATTCAGGGAACCTCAAAATGTGTAAGTCTGGTGAAAACTTTGGATAATATAAAAGAACTTTAAAATATCTTTCGAATGATATATTAAAAATAATTTAATCATAATTAGAATTTAAAATACGCGTATTAGAATAACATTTTATTTCCAATTAAAATGTAAATTTTTTCCAAAATCGATGAAATTTGAATTGCGAGGCTGCCTTGTGATGTTAAATCTGTATACCAAGTTTAGTGTGCGACATTGAAAAACTGAAGCCTTTTCAAAATTGCAATTTTTAATCGCAGTACCAAAACACGTGACTTCATTAAATACCAGATGTGTTTCTTTCCGTTCAAGACTGTAGACGATAGTCTGCGATATTAAAATTCCTTTGATTTGTTGCCACCATTTTTTTTTTTTTTTTTTTTGGTTTAGTTAAATTAAAAAAAATCGAATTTTCCGATGGATAATCCGTTTAAACCATCGGATTGAAAAAAATCGGCCCTTTCACTTGATACCATATTTGTAACGATACGAGTGATATTTCTAATTTATTTTCCCCCTTTTCCGTAAAAATATCTCTTTAAGCAAGTAGCCGTGAATTCTCAGTCATTTTTCGATCGACATAGCTCAATGTTCTAATTAATATCTCCGCTAATTAGGGTCGCCTCGCTTAGCGAATTATCGCGATGTAGAGATGAAGAAATTCTGCGTCTGTCGACATCGGTTTCGAGGCGATGCGACCATTAGCGCCGGAGCTTTAGTGCGCACAAGGCATTTCTAACAGACAGACAGACAGACAGATGCGTACAGATTTTTAATAATATAAGGAGATACTTATGTACTAGTTTTCTAAAATAACTGTATACCAGTCATTTTGAATGTAATTTATTTTTCTAAAAAAATATGTTCGTTTATTTAACTATATTCTGGCATAATAAAATTTCGATTCTGTTCCCTAATTAAATGGAAATTTAACAAAGCGTTGTGGCGGGTCGTATTTCGGACCAGAAACTGTGGGTTTGGGTCGGGTTTAGAGTTAAAAGGTATTTTATGGGTGGGGTGCGAGTCAAGTATACCCCGACCTGTTCAAGACTCACTAGCATGGCATCATTGTAAGATGTTCCAATTAGAAATGTGTTTTCAGCAAGTACAAGAAATTTGTCAAGCGTAATAAACGAATCAAAAATTGATTGTCTTAAAGTAATTACGTTTGGAAAAGAACGATACTGTAGGGCGGTGTAGAAGGAAAGAAAAATGTTATTGAGTCTGTCGCCGCAATTTGCTCAAACACAACAGCTGCTGCGGCTGAAAAAAAAAAAAAATAGGGAAAGAAAAGAAAATTAGATTTGCGAATCGTTTTGAGTTTTGAACGCTTCATATTTCGCAGTAAATATGATGAATTTCAATAATAATTTGTGAAATTAAATGGTTGGCCCTTTATATAGTTTTCTGAAAAAATTAAACTAATCTAACCATTATAAAAGAATAAATCATATATATATATATATATAGTATTAAGCCTTTCTTTTTTGCATTCATCATAGTTATAATATTGCAAAACCGAGAGTGAAATTGGCAGAGATGAAAGTACGTGAAAAGAGCAATTGAATTTCCAAGCTATAAACAAGGAACACGATGATCAAAACAAACAACAGAGCTTGGAGTTAGAAGAGTGCTCATTGAATTCAAATATATAGATGTTCATTTCTAAACTTGTTTTCCTCCCGCAATTTCGCTAATACAAAAATAAATTGAACTCAGTTTTTTAAATATAAATAGAAAATAGAACAAATAAGTTCGTGTTTTGGCGACATATGCCGATAATTTGGTAACATTTGTCAATATGTTGGCGTGAACCGTAATTTACAACGAAAAATTTACTACATATTAAAAAAAAAAAATCATTTGAACATTCCAACAAACACTAGAACTTTTAATAATCTATTTAAAAAAACTTTTAAAACCCAAATTCTTAAAGTATCGTATCACATGTCTTTTCGAAGTTAGAATAAAATTTAATGTGGAAAAAAAAAAAAAAAAAAAAAAAAAAAAAAGTAACTTTTTTGTTTATTAACCAAAAAAATTGATAAAATTTGAAATGCAAGTTGGTCTTGTGGGGTACAGGCTGTATATTATATTTTTTTGTTCGTGAGAGAAAATTAAAAAAAAATTGAAAACTGCAATTTTTAATCCCACTTCAAAAACCTGTGACTGAATGTGAAGCAGATTTTTTTATTATTTCTCCTAACGGTTTCCATACAATCTTCTGCTGTTGCCACCTAAAATTCATACTTTAGTTAATTAAAAAAAAAAAAAAATGTCCGATCGATATGCTGTTTAATCCATCGGATTAATAAAACTTTTCCCTTTCATTTGATACCTTATTTGTAACGATACGACTGTTATTTCTAATTTATTTTCTAATTTTTCTAATTTATTTTCCTCATTTTAAACAAACATAAGCTTTTTTTTTTTTTAAATTTTTATGCTGTCGAAAAAAAAAAATGGCAACAATTAAATTATTTTGAGATTCACAAACATACCGTAGTGAATGACAGTAAGTACCTACTACCTACATAAGAATTTGGGGAAAATGACCTGGAACTTGACGGGGGCAATGCTATACCTGAAAATTTTCTGAGGAAACACGTGACCCGTTGCCTCAGTCGCTGCCTATGCAATAAAACAATTTGTGTATATCGCTTTTTTTTACATTCCTTCGTATTTATGTATGCCAAGAAGTTTTGGCTTTATTTTAAATTACAAAGCTCTGAGAGTTTTGTGAAATATGTGAACTTACGCAAGAAGACGACGCCTAGTTAAAAAGGTTTAGTGAAGTTATCATACATTAATACGATTTTTGTAAATTTTAAATTAACATACACTCGAAAAGTTTTTAAGGATTATCAACATGATTAGACAAAACATTATGTTAATGACTGAATTAATTTGAATGTGGCATGTTAAGTATTTAATTTACTATGACTTTTTGAAGTATGAATTGTTTTTAAACACGGTTAAGTGAAAACAGTTTTTAATGAAATGCATCATTAACAAGAAAACTCTATACATTAATTTATATGTTAAAAGACGATATAAATTTAATAATATTTCTACACTTTTTTGGTTAACATTTATGGCAATATTTTTTAAAAACGAAAATCGAAATTGTTAATTGAAAGAGTTTGCCAGATAATAAGTCTTAAAGAAAAATTGAGAATAAGCATCTAGCTAAATGTTACTGCAATATACATTCTCTCTCTCTCTCTCTCAAAAAAAAAAAAAATAAATAAATAAATAAAATAAATAAATGAAAAATAAATAAATAAATAAATAAATAAATAAATAAATAAAAAAAAAAAAAAAAAATACTTTCCTAGCGCTAAATATAACCTATTTTAATTATCATTTTCCTTGAGTAAATACCTCAAATTCCTTTATTTTTATGAAATTGTTATAAAAATTTAAGAAAAGATTCTTTTCAAAACATCATTTTTTTAAAACCGTAATTAGTTATACATCATATGTGCATTAGCTATTAGTTTACCGACATCATTCGTTATATGCTTCATTAGTTTATAAATTAATAATCAAGTATTATAATATTTGACTTAAACTTTAGATCTTTATATATATATATATATATATATAACAAGTTATGAAAAATGATTTGGGATAATAAACAAATAAATAAGTTATTACTTTGTAAAATTATTTGACACATTCCTGAAAATAGGCTATGAAGATATTTCATGTCCAGTGCGCCGTAATTCTCATTTTAATTGCAGACTGATTTCATTCATATAGGGATCAAATGCACTTACATTTTAATGGATGACTCAGAGTCTTCTTGGATAAAGACCAGTGGAATAAGATACACGCATTATCACATAGTTGGATGAAGCTGATGGCCATGGTTACATAGGGTATAATAATAAACAAATGAGTAATTATGTGCAAGAATTCATTTTTAAATCATTTTAAAACAAAGACGAAGGTATGATATACTTCTTATATCTTTATCTTCTACCACATATGTCAATACTAATAGGAAAAAAAAAAAAAAGGAAAAGAAAAGAATTCAGCGAGATAGTACAGTCGTTAAATTTGTCCGACAAAATCATTAAATGACGTTCTTAATTACCCCCACTTACTTTTTTTTAGATAACGTTACTAAAAAATCTTAAAGAGGACAATTGATGTAAAAATTACCAACAGCATATTTTCACAATACAAACACATAGACAAATTTATATATATTCATTAATTTACAGGATTATTGATTTGCTAACTATTCACAACTAGGCACTTGGTTACAAAAGAAAATACTTCAGTGAATATATAATAACACACATTCCCATATATATATAGATATATATACATACACACATATATGTAGGTATACACAAAATATTTTTTTACTTGAGAAAATTACCAAATATTTTATTTTTATTGAAATAATAGCTATAAGCAAAGTTTTGCAGTAATACCAGAAAGCAGAAACTTTTACTGTTCACATATCATGATACACTCGTAAATATTAAGTTGATCTTTTTTCTTTTTTTTTTTTCTGGTGACAGCTTAAATATTCAAATCAAAAATAAATAAATAAATAAATAAATAAATAAATAAAAATAAAATAAAAATTCAATGATAAATATTTTGCTGCCTTTTAGAATTATAAATTTCAGGAAATAGTAAATAAATCTTTCTATCGTATATATACACACGCATAATAAATCACTGATCTACTGATCGATCTATTTTATTACGCTTTCAGTTGATGTGTAAAAAATAGTTAGATATTTGTTTTTCTACAAACTTCAGATAAATTCGCCAAATTACTAATGAAACTACTCATAAGTAATAAACAAATTTCTAAGACATTCTAAGAAAATTTTAAAACAATAATATGATAACTATGTAAAGTGTATAATATATAATTTTCGGCATTCTAATCATTCATCACTTTGCTTCATATTGAAATTTTCTTTAGTACTCTTGTTAATATATATACTCTTATATTTTGTATGACAAAAAATTCTTCTTTACATAGTTAATATAATATTTAATTTTTATGTGTTTTGTAAAAGTTTTTTATCTATCATAATATGCACTGAAATTATATATGACATTAGTGAAGGTATACAAAAAATTTTAAAATAGAAAAAAAAAAAAAAAAAAAAAAAAAAAAATAGTTTTTTTGGATTTGTTATGTTTTTTGAGTAAGGTAAGATGAAGTTCAACACAGATTAAATAAATTTTTGCTATATGAAATAGTTAATCTACTTTATTAAGTATGTGGAATTATTTTCAAATTAGTTAGAACGGATATTTTTATCTTGATACTGAAAGAGCATCAATAGATGTATAATATCAATGGAATGGTATTTCAGTATTATAGAAATATTACGCATCATATATACGTAAATTAATCAAAATCGTCCTTAGCTACATTGTCAAAAATGTAATGAATAAGCATCTATGTTTTATTATATACTTTTTAAACTCCACCAAAATCAGATTTCGATAAAACAAAGTACCATAATTTTTTTTTTTTGGTTTGAATTTATAAACATTTATACCATTTTTAATAATATTATTATTTTTGTCATTTATTTTAATCATTTTAACTATGTATAATAAAGTATTATAATGATAATACTTTTTATAATATTTTAACTATTTTATTACGTTTTTCCCTAATTTAGCTAAATGTCTTTCCTCCACTTATGGCACAGGCCGGAAAGAAAAACCTCTAAATCGCCAATTGGTGGTTGATTACATTTACTCTTTTAAATTGTTATTTAGACTTTTTTTCTTCTTCTTCTTCTCTCTCTCTTTCTTTTCTTTTTTTTTTTTTTTTTTTTGAAATCAAGGTAAAAATTATTATTATTATTATTTTAACACATTGTTGCATATGTAAAGCCACATTTTTTTTTGTCTAAATCATCCTTTTATTATTATTTTTTTAAATCCTCCAAATCGAGAATAAAAATTTATTTTCTTTATTATAAAAATTGTTTCAGGATTGGTTTAAAGTTTTATTTTCAATAAAATTGGGCGTTTATTATTAAAAATGTGATTAGAAAAAAAAAAAAAAAAAAAAAAAAATACTGCCACATGAAATGCAAAAGAACTATGGATTATCTTCGTATCGTTATAAAATAAGCTTCAGAATGTTTCTTTGAATATTATGCGTCATATTATAGTTAAAAAAAGAAAAAAAAAAATGGAAATTTAATGCAATTCCAAATTTTGTGTTTTAGTATGAATTATCTTCTTTCTGCTAAATAATACTTCTCTCAAGAAAGCCAAAAAAGATAGAAGATGACCTATTATTAGAAATATAAATGCAGGAGCTACATTTGTAAGTGTTAATTTCCTGTTTCCGGTTTCTCTGTTTTGATATTTCCCTAAGCGTGGCAACTTTAACAAAAATTGACTATCTCGAAGATGCTTAAAATATAGACCTGAAGCGATCATCCTGTGTACAAACATATTTATCAACTCTTTGCAACAAAATCCTTTACGTACCATCATTCCCGATAAAAGTTCAAAAAAACGATCTTCTGAGACGAATTTGTCTTCAACTGTAAAAGATGTAACCTCTTCGCCATATAACATTAAAGCAATGTTTTGCATATTTAGTTCTTCAAATATGTTCTGAGTATCCCGCCTACTTAAATTGTTCTCTTTTAAATCTTGCGCTATTACTTTAAAATTTACGTCTTCTGAATTTAAGAACTCTTCGATAAGGCCTGAGTGTTTATACGTAACGCAATGATAGTCGCCATTTTTTACAGCATTGGCTAACTGGGCCATGTTCCTTATATTGTTTATAGGGGGAATGGCGAGAAATGACAGAAATACTGAATCGTACATGAGACATAAAAACATCGCCCCGAAAATCCAAGCATACAACAATAAATTTTCTGCGATGGAGGTAAACCTCAAAATGGAACTCTGCCTTAAAAAGATGGCAAAAGTATGAAGAAGTATTTTCTCGAAAGAATATTTCCATTTGAAGGCGACATAGTACACACATAATAGGGCGAGGACAGCTGAAAAAATTGCAATCCAAAGAGACAGTGAGAAGGTCAGGAAAATGTCGAAAACACGTGGTTGGTATTCTGGTTTTCGTGTCATAAATGTTGCAGAATGCATTTGAAACGGATAAGCAAAATCCACCATTTCTATACTTGTGCGGCTCATAAACATAGGATTTATCACGACATCTATTTCTGACCGATTTATTTTTCCAGCCAATCCAGTTATAGTACCATTAGTATAAAAAGAGTTTTCCTCAAAATCGATATCCAGGTTTATTCTTTTGAAATTTTTTGTATTCATAATATATTGTAAAAAATCTAAAAGCAATTGTGCTTTATAATGTGTCTTATTTAAATAATAAGAAAAAATTCCTTTTGTAGAATTTATGTATTCTAAAAAACTGGGGAGGGGCGAATATCCGATTTTTATGAACATGTTTGCGGAAATGCAATGCAACGAAATTGATCCCGATTTTATATACGTGCATCTTTGTGACTACTTGCGCCATCTGTTGACAGCTAAATAAGCTGTCGATTGCTGACTATCAGAGGCATTGCTGCGAAATTGAGGGAATTTTTTATTCAATATCCATCACTAAATTTTAATTTTGATGATTGCCAAATCATTTCCCTCAATCTGGCAGATTATAAGCAATATTCATAATTCTAAATGAATAAAATAAATTAAATAGTTTAAATGTATTTGTAATACGATAGATTTATTTCGTGTTCTGTTATTTATCTCAAAAAGAAAAATTTATGATTTCCAAAATAGTTATATTTTTTCGTTTCTTTCCTTTTCATTTTTTAAGAATTTAATTTTAGATTTTTTAGATTGTTTCTTAACATTTTTGCATTTATAAATACTTTCGAATAATATTAATTCAGTGAAGAATTTTATTCTTTAAGTATGTAAGATTTTCAAATGTATGAATTAAAAGCCTGAGAAATGCATAAAACATATTAGATGCAATAAATTTATTGCGATAAAGAAAAATTTTTCTTACAAAATTACCAAGACATTTACAATATATATATATATATATATATATAACAATATATATATACAATATATATATATATATATATATATATATATACAAATGTGTATTATTTCAATTATTTTTCCTGACATTGATTTTATGCAATTCATGAATATTTTCTTATAATATTAATATTTGCATGTTATACTTGGCATTTAATTCGTTGTTTGAAATACCAACTCTTTACCTCTAAATTGTAAATAGTTAATGACTCCAATTAGTATGAAACTTTATAAGTAATCCTTCTAAATATTAATATCATTGTTGGTATTTTCATCTTTCTCTTATTTGCTGAGTATTGTAAAGGAATTAAATTATTTATTATATATATATATATATATATATATAAGCAAAATAACTAAAGCCAGATGAAAAATTAAACCCAAAACACATGGGGTCCTTCATCAGGGGAGCTCCCACATGTATGAGAAGTTTTATGAGAACTTTCTGACGAAACGCTGGTAATTTAACCAGAAAAGACGTTTCTAGCCCCCAACTTCTTACAGGTGGAAGCAAGACCATACAGCAAACGAATTTAATTAATACAAAGCATAAAATGCGATTAAATTCAAAAATCAAGCACAAAATATAATACATTAATATAAAATACAAGAATATAAATAATACAAGAATATATAAATACATACCTGGACAAACTCTAATAGTCATTAGAATATGGAAAATTGATCCCCCCCCCCCCCCATTATAAACATAGAACCCGCTTAACTCCGTTCTAATTCTATATATTTAATAATTAAAGTTTTACTCCATCTTATATTTAAATTTTATCATGTATATATATATATATATATATATATATATATATATATATATATATATATATACATGTAGACAGATAGATAGATACAGATTTTTTTCATGCTAATTATGCCTTAATTGGAACCAAAATTTTTAAATAATAAATAGGTAGTGTCGTGTAAGCTTTAAGGCCAATTAACGACTCGAGGGCACTTGGCCTCACTATTTTAATAGATTTATTTTTAATTCATTAATTAAATACCGCAAGTTTCATAGCTTTTAAATTGTTAACAATAAATAAATAATAATAAAATAATCAATAAAAGTTTTAAAAAATTTCTATACTTTTCAAAATATTCTTTTCATTGTTCTTTTCTAATTGTAATTTTCATTGAGTAAAAATTTAATTTTAGATTATTTGCATGAATGGCAGCCATCTCTTATATTTTTTTACTATTATAAATACCATTAAAATATACAATTTACTATTGTGCATTTTTCTTCTCTTTATCTCCCTTTTCTTTTTCTTTCTTTCTTCTTCTTGTCTTTTTTTTTTTTTTTTTTTTATATAATATAAGAATTTTAAATCCATGAAATCTGAGAAAATGTTAGTAAAGGGCGATTGACTACCTGAAGATCCAATGCCAAATTGGAGTGTTTACCGTGGAGGTCCTAGTTCGCACTTACACGAATTTCAGAGAAAACTACAGAAATCTCCGAAAAGCTAAGCAGACGAGCGTGCGCGGTCTGGGATTGAACCCGGCACTTCCTGTCTGCTACCTTCGAGAGCAAAACCTCTTGGCCACTGATGAGACTTCAGTAGAAAAATATTTACTTAAAAAATCATCAAGGCGCTTACTTTCTTTTTCTTTTCTTTTTTCATACTAGGTACATTTTACGTGGAAGAAGAAAAAAATTAAAACATGAACTGAAAGATTTGCATATAAAGTAAAAATGGTTTAAAATTTTGTATAAAAACAAATTTGCATTTTTCAGATGTTAAAACATTTTTTTTTTTAATAGCCTTACCAACTTTAATTCAAAATTTATAACACCTATTTTCAAGAGTGCCACCGAGTTAATCAAATGATAAAAAGCAGCGATATAATCACTATTTTTTAAAGTTTTTTCTTTTTTCTTTTTTCTTTCTTTCTTTCTTATTTTTCTTCTTCTTCTTCTTTTTTTTTTCTTTTTAATAGCCTTTCCAACTTTAATTCAAAATTTATAACACCTGTTTTCAAGAGTGCCACCGAGTTTAATCAAATGATAAAAAGCAGCGATATAATCACTATTTTTTAAAGTTTTTTCTTTCTTTCTCTCTTCCTTTCTTATTTTTCTTCTTCTTCTTTTTTCTTTCTTTCTTTCTTTCTTTCTTTTTTTTTTTTTTTTTTAAGCCAAGTTTTCTTAGCTTTTAAAATGTAAAAAAAAAAAAATATATATATATTAAATAGAAATTTAAAATAATTTCTATACTTTCCAAATTAGTTATTCTCTATTTTACTTGATTCTTTTTTCTAATTTTTTTTTTTTTTTAACTATACGTATTTTTAAAAGGTTCGATTTGGATAAATTGAAACCATTTCTTATGCAACATTTCTACATATATAAATAATATCTTTACTTATTTTTCTTTTCTTCATTTCTTTATATCTTTTTTTTTTTTTAATTTCTTTAATAATGTAAGAATATTTTATCACCTGAACAAAAAATATGAGAAATTGATGGCATGATTGTGTGGTGGTGTAGGTGTTAAAGCCGATTCACTACACGAGTCAATGGGGGAATGCCCTTCTTGAAGGTCTTTCTAAAGACTCCTATGCCGTATTTACAGAAGATTTAGAGAAAACCATGGAAAATGTTTATAGGCTAAGCTGTCAACCGCGATTTGCAATCGAACCCGGCACGTCTTTTCTGTCTAGAACAGAATCTCTCGGCGATCTCAGTGGTGGGACCTCAGTGGCAAGAAGAAAAATATTTCCTTGCAAAACCATCAAAACATTTTATTATTATTATTATTATTATTATTATTATTATTATTATTTTCATATTAATTATATTTTATGTAAGGAAAAAAAAAAAAAAAAAGAATAAATAAATCGGGAAATGAAGGCTTCGTATGTGAAGTAAAAAGACTTCATTCTGTATAAAACAACTGGACATTATTTCCACACTAAAACAATTGTTTTTTCTAGTCTTTTAAACTTTAATTAAAGATTTATAATAGTAATTTTTAAAATGTCAACGAGTTTCATCAAAAACAAAAAATACAGCAATTTAAGTCACAATTTATTTTTATTTATTTATTTCTTTTTAACAGTAATTTATTGTTCAAAAAATACCGCTGTTTAGCGGCATATTACCGAATTTTAGTGAAGATAAACCGCAGGCTATCAAAAAAAAAAAATAAAAAAAAAACATTGATTTTGGGGGGCTTGCGGCTTATCTATGAGTGCAGGCTTCTAATGATAATGCCGAATTCCGTTGTCCATACTTCTTGGAACAGTCGATCTCCCCCGAAAACGGAAGTTCAGTATTCGAATTTCTAGAGCACTGATTCACGCTTATAATCTCTTAATTTCACGCCTATAATATTAACTAATAATCTTTTATTTTGATTAATTTGCATATACGTCTAGAGTTCGCCATCTTGTTCTCTTGTTTTTGATTTTTTGCATCGTATTTGTATACTGGCTTTAATTTTTGTTTAAAAAAATTTTTATACAGTGCCTTTTAAAATAATTTATTACTTTTATTTATAATTAATTATTTCTGTGACTTTGTATATGTGCCCGGATTCCACCATTTTGCTACCGTGTTTCTCATATTTGTTGCATTACATCTGCATACTGGTATAGTTTGATTTTATTTTCTTTATGCCGAATTATTTTTTAAATAATTTAGTTTTTTCATTTATTACTTTCATTTATAATTAATAATTTATTATTTTTATTAACTTTCGTAGATGTCAGAAGACTGATATCTTTTTTCCTTATATATCTGTCACATCATCCTAACATGCTTGCATAAACCGTGGCTTATCTTCAGGTGCGGTTTATCAAAGAGCATTGTTTTTCCCGCAACATTTTAATGAGCTGCGTATTATCTACCAGTGCAGCATATATACACTAAATTACGGTACATAATAAATGTAAAAAATCGTAATAAATAAAAAAATTTTAAAAAATTCTAGATTTTCCAAAATACGCTCTTGCTTAAAAGTTTAGCAAGATTTGCAAATGATCAGTTTTTTCAATTTAAAAACTTATCTCTCGATGAAGTGTTTTCAAACATGTTAGATTTTAGATATTTTCCAAGAGTTTAAATTTCCTTAGGGGTTTTTCACATGCCGCGTCGTTAATTTGAAGATTCAATTATTTCAAACATGCTCCTTTTTTTTTTTTTTTTTTTTTTTTTGTGGAAAAACCCCTTATAAACTTCTAACTCTGAAATTTTAACTCTTAGAAAATACCTAAAACCTAGCTCGTTCTTATTTGGATAATTTGCTCAATTTTTGTTCTATTCAAATACTTTTTTGACAAAGTTGTCCAATATATCTAGCTTTCAACTTATATAATAAATGTTTTTCTATCTTTCGCCCATACGCAGTGAAAACATTTTTCATAAAAATGTTCATATTTCATGAGATATTTAAGATACTTCTATTCCGGTTGCAGTATATTGTTTTAAAAGTACTTTTCCAACTTATCTGAGAGTGGGACTAATTTTCGTTGAAAACTCGCTGAAAACAAATATAAACTAGTTGGCATAGGTGGACTCTGCTCAGTTCCACATAATATTTATGTTCTCATAAATTTCTAGTGCGATTCTTTTTATAATCATGTTAAAAGAAATGAATTTGACCAAAGCTTGATACAGTGACAGAATGAAATCCCCGCCTAATAGGCTATCCACCGTTCAATTCAATATATTTGTCTTATTTTAATCTATTAATTTATTTTATCAGGGTCAATTCCGTTGTTTAGTTTTCATGCTATTATTTCCAATGCAATAATCCTCAAAATTCATATTTATATGAAAAATTTACAATTTCGCTATGTTGATAAAAACGTAAATTACGAATAATTTACGAAATTTTCCTATTAGAATATTTGTATTCAATCATGTTCAAACAAATATCATAAACGTAATTTTGAAGTTGTCTAATGTATTTAGGATCCTCAAAATGGAAGTTTATGCTCAATTTTGCCTTATTCTGACATGTTAAGTAAATCGTAAATTCCAAATAACTTACGAATTTTTTAAATTGGAAAAATCATAGTCTATGATATTCATGCCAGTATCCTAAATAATATTTCGAAAGTTGTTTGACATCTTTACGATGAAAATATCCCTCAAGATTGACGTTTATGTGAAATTTTGCTCTATTTTGCCATGCCAAGAAATTCGTAAATTTCCAGTAACTTACGAAATCTTTATATTGGAAAATTCATATTCATTAATATTCATGCCAGTGTCCTAAATAATATTTCAAAAATAGTCTGACATCCTTACGATGAAAATATCTCTCAAAATTGACGTTTATGTGAAATTTTGCCCTATACTGCCATGTTAAGAAATTCGTAAATTTCCATTAACTTGCGAAATTTTCAAAGTAGCATATTTATAGTTACTGATGTGCATTCCGGCATCAAAACTGATATTTTAAAACTGGTCTGACATTTTTACAGTAAAAAGTTTCCATTTAATGCACGTTTAAGTGAATTTTTGTCCCATTCTCCCATGTTAAGAAAATCATAAATTTCTAATAACTTACGAAGTTTTTAAATTCGAATGTTGCCAATGAATAGGGTTCTTGCCAGTGTCGAAAGTAATATTTTAAATCTGATCTGACCTCTCTGCGACAATTTGTTCTTGAGATATCGTGTACACAGACTAACAAACTAACGGACTAACACACTAACCCCTAACAGACTAACAGACACCCTACAGACAGACACCATAGAAATTTTGCCATTTTCGGATTCCTCACACCTGAAAACGCGTAGAAAAGCCAAAAAACCGAGGTCGAAAATTTTCACGATTACCTAAGTTCCCCATACCTATAGTATGATGGGGAACTAAGAACATGCTGATATTTTCTGGAGTTTTAAAATAAATGCTTGCAATATGATATCGTCACACAAATTTATCAACAAATTAAACTGGGTCTGTATTAACGTAGCCTAAAGTTACACTTATTTCGTTCACTTAACGTTACAGGGTGATCAGAAACAGTATTGATTTTCCTCAATATATTACCGACCCCCTAAATGTTGTATTAAACCAATCTTCACTGAGAAACATGAGGAAGACCCAGTCCTTTAAATACCCAATGTTTGAATGCATTTCATCCAGAGATAAGATTTTAAATTGAAAAAAAATAATAATAATAACTTATCATTCGCAAATCTTGCTAATCTTTTAAGTAAGAAATGTAGTTTTCTTTTTTTTTTTTTTTTCCTTTTTTAATAGAAAATAATAATAATAAGAATAATCAGTTTCGTAACGGACAGTATCGAAAAAGTTTTTTTAAATAATTTTGAATTATGAAATAAAAAGCGCGCGTGCAAAGAGAAATAAAAAATAAAATAAGATTTATAAATGGATAATATTTAAGTTCGTGGACTCAGTTCAGTGATATAATACGAAAAAATAACGACATTAGTATAATGAGATTATTATGGTTATTATTACTTTCTTTAATTTAGATATCATTTCTCGATTTCATTAGATGGATCTTTAGAAAGTTATTTTAGCATTTCTATTATACTAGAAAAGCGCCCCGGTTCGGGAACGAACCAAATTCCGAATGCGGAAAACTTTCAAAATCAAACTCGAAATTTGTAAAACTCGTCCTGATACTGTTTGGGTGCCAATAGATCAAAGTTTGTTAACGAACCATTTTTTTTCCCTTGATATACATTTCTATTGCATAAAGGCTTATTTAAAAAATAAGTAAAAAAAAAAAAAAAAAAAAAAAAAAAAATAGAGTAATTCCGTATCCATTTATTTCTAGTAATGTGATATTAAAATATTTTTGCGATTGAGATGGATTGAAGGGAATAAATTCATTTAGCTTATTAGATAATTAAAAATTAGTTTGATTTTTAATCTTTTACAAGACCATAAAAGTAGAATTACCACTCATTTCATTCATTTTAAATGAAAAAAACGTGATAAGCTACCTTTCTCTGCCTACTTTTTTCTGCTTAAGCACACATTTTGGTGGTAAATTTACTTACCACGACATTAGAAAGAGAATTTCAGCAAAAAAAGAACCAAAAAAGAATGTGGCATTTTGACAGTGTGTTTTATATTTGACTTTTTACAAAACTTGTGCTATATCTGCTACTTTACGTTTTGCATCTATACAAAGAAAGAAATCCTTTTCGAACATCAGGTTGGAGGCTTATTAACACTTGTGAGTTCAATTGTAAAATTACCAGTTTATAACTATGTTGGCATACTGTCAACACCCCCTATAATAATGCCTCCGAACTATGAGCTTTATGTCACAAAGATCGGCTGATAATATCCAAATAACACTTCTCATAATATCCATAGAATGGAGTGGACTGGATGCAATCGGCGGATTTTCCGTGACTTAAAGCTCAGTTTGAAGGCATTATTATAAGAGATTTTGATACAGTGGAGTCTCCGTACTTTGAGCTAATTGGGCGAAAGAGCGAATAACACACACACACCAAAAAAAAAAAAAAAAAAAAAAAACCCTCTTTTGTAAGTCGTTTGTATTCTGCCATATAATGATTCAACTTGAGAAGCTATATATGAGAATATTTCATCATCTACTTCATATGGTCATAGCAAACGGATTGCTATTGTGGCGACACAAAATAGGTTTGTTCATGCCACTCATTTTTTTCAAAAGCGCAGTTTCCGGTGCCATTGAGTATGGAAGAAAGTAATATAAATATTTTGTGATTAATATTAATGAAAGCCAGAGTAAATTAATGGAACGTACGAGTAGTAACAACAACAATTAAAAAAAAAAAAAAAAAAACAGGAGGAAGGGGGCAAAATAAATAATGAAAAATTCTGCTGTGAAACACCTACACGACCTCCATTACCCACTATTACACGTATTATATGCATTTTGTTTGGAGATAATGTGATCACAAGACATACATGCTTGCCAATCATCTCATTAATAACCGTACAATTGTTAACGCCCCCTGAAAAAACGCTCCTTTTCTCACACCACTATATTTTTAGAATTATTCTCTCCAAATGTTGTTACGATTAAATAAGGCTAAAATTACTCTAAAAAATTATTGGTGTGAAAAAAAAGGCGGTTTCTAAAAATTGAAAGGTTCATAATGAGATGGTTGGCAAGCATGAACATAGAATTGACCTAACGAAGAAGAAATCTAAATATTTTTCAGTAAGATAACCTCGATACACATGTAGAGACATATAAAACAAATCTTACGTAGCGAGGAAAAATTAGAAAAAAAAACTAGTAGAGTTACATTTTGAAACACCAGTTACCGAGATCTAAAATTGACCTACCTAAACAGGATGACTGTTAATTTTCCTATAATAACCACGTAATACATGAGAAAGGATATCTAAAATGGATTTATGTAACAATTTTCAAGAAAATCGTTTGAGCCATTTTTGAGATACCAACTTTTACCAAAATTTTATATACTCAATTATTGACCGCAAAACAATAATTACATACAAAAGGATATTTAAAAGGGAGAAAATATCGCGAGTTCGGGAAAAAAAAAATCCGCACTTGCGAGACCTGAAATTGAGCTATTTATACAGGACGCCTATAAATTTTCCTGAACTAACCAACTATATCATTCGAAGGGGCATCTAAAAGAGTGTTAATACCGCAACTTTGAAGAAAATCGTTACAGCCGTTTTTGAGATATAGTTTTACTGTCCCACGTCTGGTTTCCAATGTCCTACTTCCGGTTTTTCAATTTTCACCAAAATTTTAAAAATTCATCTGTAAATCAGACCTGTCTGAATTCTGAAGTTTCGTTGTTCTATCGTTATTAGTTTCAGAGATATGATAGCCAGAAGATTCCACACATGCATACGTGCACGCATACCTACATACATACACACACACTGAACAATTTTCAAAAACTCCTTTTTTGGACTCAGGGGGCTTTAAAACGTGTAAATCAGGTGAAAACTCGACATCGAATTTTTAGACCGAATACAATACTTCCATTACCTACGGTAGTAGGGTAATAGACGTGAAAAAGAAAGAGAATAATGTTCTTGGTGAATACTTCTATCTTTATATTCTATCTTGAAAAAAAAAAAAAAAAAGTACCGTTACCAGATGATAAAATTTCTGAAGTGGGATTCTGATAATTTTCACCATAAGCATCTAAGTGCATAGTTGTATTTATTATTTCCTTACACCAAGTATAAAGAAGTATTGTAATCCCAATTTCAGAACTGGTTTTTATATCTAGCATAGCTCAAAAAAGAATCATCGTAGAATGCTTCAAATTTATATGTGTGACTGTCATGATGTCAAATTGTACACCTGCAAGTTCCATCTTAAAACGAGCTCTCGTTTTAGAGACATCAGCAATTTTACACGATTTTTCGTGAAACCTGTATGCGTGTATGCGTATATGTATCTCGCATAATTCAAAAACAGCAGACGTAGAACGTTGTAAATTGGTATATACGTTTATTATAACATCTAGTTATAATAAATTAGTCATAATAAATTCTAGTCATATCTATTTATAATAAATTCTGGGACTTTCGTTTTGGAGATTTTTACGAAAATTATGTTCATTATGACCCAATATACAACGCTTTTGTCGATTATATATGACCTACCATGATAGAGATTTCGGAGTAAGCTAATGATAGAGCCCGTGATGATATTATTATGAGAGTTGTCGGCATTTTTGCATGATAAAAGTAATTCTTAATATAATAAGTGGGTTCTAATCGAGGATTGCACTTTATTTTGTTTTAGACTTGTTTGTCATTTAAAGAATTTTCGAAGAATTTAGTTCAGCGCTATAAAGAAATGAATCGTCCCGGAAAATTCCAGAGTTCTTTTCTTATTGAAGTTAGAGCTTCGAAACTTTGGCAATTTTAAACCACAAATTTTCGCCACACTTGTTCACCAAGTCACCAAATTCGACGTAAAAACGCCAAAATCGATGCCAATACAATAAAGCTGTATTATGATCATATTTGCATATTTATTTATTTTTCTATATACCAACTACTATTAAGTAACTCAACTACTGTTATAACCACAAAAAATTAATTGTCTCATGCGATAGATATATAGTCGATGTAATATTATGTCTTTTTGTAATATTATATTTGGCCTGAAATTGTTGTAATTTTATAGTTGATCGTATAAATCAAATATATATAGAAAATAACACGAAAGAAAATATTATGTGCACCACGTATAGTGTTGTTCAGCTGGGATTTCAATATAAAATTGCTACTTCAATTTTTTCGATACTGTTCGTTTCGAAACTGTCATCTGATAAGTACCCAAATGGAAGCCCACTGGTAAGCTATTGTCAGAGGCAATAGGGACAGGTACCCGAGAGTCTGTGAATGAGTGGGTTGCTGCCGAAGGCTGCGAGGAACCAAAGCGTCCTTTAGAGAAATTTCATGATATTTTTTAAATTTTACTTTTGTTTATAAAGTGATATAGAAAAGAGTTTCCTTTAAATATAGTGACCAGCAAAGCAGGCAAAACCTTCATTGATTCACTACCTTAATTGGTTTCGCATTCCGTCATATTTGACGGGATTATATACTAGTATATAATAATATTATAATGACTTTTATGGTTGGAGTAGTAGTTTTTCCGTTTTTTTTTTTTTTTTTTTTTTTTTCATGATTGGAACCTGCCTGTTTATTTACGAATCAGTTACCTCACACAAAAATGATAATGTTTTCATAAGAATATATATATATTCCAATAGGTGTATGAGGAAGTCGTTTGGAGTCCACACCAGATTTCTTTTTAAATGTATTCCAGATATAACAGCATTTTTCAGTATCATTTTCATTATAAATTATCTGGTGTGTCACTCACACGACTTCCTCTTATCCCGAAATTTAATACTATAAGTACGGATTGGAGATTAAGGGTTATGATAACGAGTACTGTTATGAAAAGCTATGTTAAAACAATTCAACATAGGATTCGGAACAGCTTTATTTGACAAATAATTCTATGTGAGGGGGGCTAACATCCCCCTCGACCCCTCGTTTCACTATTGTACCTACATTTATAGAGAATTCAAATCTGTTATTAAGCTCAAAAATTCATTTAAAATTATTTAGACAACTTTCACAAGCATCATTCCTTGAAACTTATCAATCTTGAACAAAGTTTTCTAATAACAAATGTATTCACTTCAAAATACATCATTTGGATCCCCTGAAATTATTAATTTTTAATTTACTCTAACAGACACAGGCACAGGCACAGGCAAAAATCAAACTATAAAACTTGACTTCAGTATTAAGGAAACCTCAAAATGTGTAAACATACAAGAAACCAATCGATGAACATTTAGATTTAAAAAAATAATAATAATTATTAATAAATACATTATTTACCATATGGCTTTGAGGAATTAATTTCAATTCCTGAGCAGCTTTCATGGACATGGTAAAATATTATATGATGTAGTAAATTACAGTATACAAATAAAAACGAATGCTATGGCTTAAATATTGGTAGCCCTGTATATCTTCTGAAAGTTATGTACACATCACGTGGTGCACATACATATAATCATTTATTAATAACACACAGCACAACCTGAAATACACTTCCATCAATTTTCAAGTATTGTCGCATTATAATCTAGTTCTTTTGTGTAGCCCTGTAAACCAACAGTGAATGATTTCTATACCATATTCCACATGAAACACGTTTTTTCGCATAATATATATATATATATATATGTATTCGTTTAATTTGGTTTAGTGTAGTCTATAGATGTTAAACTCTATTTACCAGCAATTTCAACCGTAGACGCAAAGTATTTGAATTCTCTTGGGTGTCCCTGTAACTATTTGCTTGATCTCAACGAAAAGCTTAGTGTAGCATTCCTATATGATACACATTTAGAATACCAAGTTTATAGTTTCTGCTGTAGTGAGATATGCTGATAAGAGACAGACACACACACGCACAGACCAACTGCTAAAAACATGATTTTTGGATTCAGGGGATCTCAAAACGTGTAAGCATAACAAAAACTCAATTTCAAAAATTTGACGTAAAAACAATACTTTATCTACCTTATGGGTAAGAGAAAGTAAAGATTTTTAAAGTGACGTTGTTGACACAAATGAATGGAAATGAAACTCTGATTCGTTCAGACAATATTTATACACTAAGCGACAAAAAATAAAAAGTCGCACTTGAATATTTTCCTTTTACTTTTTTGCAACCGCCAATTTTATCATTTAAAAAGCAAATTTTTAAACAGATTTTATTACGTAGCCCTCCACGTACACTTTAGGATTGAACCCAGTGTTAATAATAAAATGCAACTGTCAAGAAAATTATAATTTTAGAAAGTATTTCAAAAATGGCAAGTAAGGCATTTAACGATGCCACAAAAAGTATTAATTTTAGAATGAAAGTCAAAAAATATTTTAATACTTGAGATGGCAAATTAATTAAATGTTAACAAAATATTTCTGAGATGATTTTTAGAAACATATAAAATTTTTTGGCTGTTTAAACGGAAAGTGTGTTTTTAGACGGCCATGTTGCCCATCCAAGCGAGATTATGGCAAGTTAAGAAACAAAAGTTTAAAAAAATCGATTTGTAGTTGTCGGCATTTTTGCGTGTAGAAAGTAATTTGTAAAGATATAAGTAGGTTCTAGTCGACAAATGCATTTTATTTAATGAATATTCAGCTAGTAATGATATTTTTTATGAAACTAGCCGACATTTTTGCATGTTGAAAGTAATTCTTAATATATAAGAAGGTTCTAGTCGAGGAATGCACTTAATTTTGTTTCAGATTTGTTTATCATTTAAAGAATTTTCGAAGAATTTAGTTCAGCGCTATAAAGAAATGAATCGTTTCGAAAAATTCCAGAATTATTTTCTTATTGAAGTTAGAGCTTCCAAACTCTGGCAATTTTAAACTACAAATTTTCGCCACCTTCGGTCATCAAGTCACCAAATTCGACGTAAAATCGCCAAAATCGATGCCAAGACCAAAATCCGCGTTGGCTACAAACTTGGCGACTTGGCGAGATTAGCAATCAAATTTGGCAGCAAATATTGTTTCAGTAGTCAGTATTATTAAATCCTTTCTCAATTGTAAATGAATTAGTTGTTTCGGTAAAATGAATCGTTTTTCACCTCTAATTTTCAGCAAAGAGAATAACAGTAGGCAATCTATACTCGAATTACTTTCATTAAACTCTAAGCTATAAATTTGCCAATGAGACTGTGCTAAACCATTCCTGAAAGAACTATTATAATTGTTTGGCGGTATCTATTTATATAATTTCCAAGAGAGGTGATGATTCCGGTTCGTACTCATATATATAGCAAGTCGCGACCTAATTTTCATATTTTAGTTAATTTAAAATAATTTTATTGTCCAATCGATAAGCTGTTTATTCCGACAGATTCAGAAAAATCGTCACTTTCATTTGGTACCTTATTTGTATCGAAGTTTTTATTAGATTTTTTAAAATTAATTAAAATATGAAAATAACAACCTAGTAATAACTTCAAAATTGGACATTTAAATTTATAATTGTTGCCAAAAAAAAAAAAAATTTCCAGTTATTTATTTTTATTTATTTATTTATTTATTTTTATTTTTATTTTATTTATTTTTTTAGCATGAAATGAAATATCTTTTCACGCGAAAAAAAAAAAAATATCAAACATTAAATTTGCTCATGCATATAAAAAAAATAAAAATATGAAAATGGAGAAAAAAAAAATATTTTTTAATATACCTCAGTTTTAGATTTTTTACTTTCTCTTACCCATAAGGTAGAGAAAGTATTGTTTTGGGGTCAAATTTTCGAACGCGAGATTTTGTTATATTTACACGTTTTGAGGTGCCCTGAATATGAAAATCATGTTTTTAGCAAATGGTCTGTGTGTATGTCTGTGTGTCTGTGTGTGTGGGTCTGTGTGTGTGTCTGTCTTTTATCAGCATATCTCAAAAACAAATTATGGCAGAAAGTTCAAACTTGGTATTCTAAATGTGTATCATATAAGGATGCTACAGTAAGCTTTTCGTTAAGATCAAGCAAATGGTTCGTGTACAGGGACAATCAAGAGAATTCTTATGCATTACGTCTATGGGGGAAATTGCAGTTAAGTAGAGTTTAGCGTATATAGACTGCACTAAACCAAATGAAACGAATATATATTTCTTGTAATAGAGATAGTTAACTGGGAAAAAATTTTTGTGTATGTAGGGGTCTCGCCTCGCCCCCTGGAGGGGAAGTCCCCCCTCGAGGGGAGTAAATTTTCATAATGGGTAACTTTCAAAAGAGCTTGCCAATACCTTTAAAACGAATGGTTGAACCATTGATCTGTGAAAATTTAAAAGAAAGTTATCGATTTTTTTTTTTTTTTTTTTTTTTTTTTTACTTTTAACGAAAAAAAAAAAAAACTTAGAAAAAAAATCGTACTTTTTTTTTTTTTTTTTTTTTTTTTTTTTTTTTTTTTTAAATATTGAGAATAAAATGGACTTTTTTTTGGATATTTGGTGTTACACGACTTCTCTAATATGGAAATCGTCAGTATTATCATAAAAGATAATTTTTTTTAATAATAATTTTAATAAATTATTTTTTAAAAACAGAATTTTTTTTTTAATAACCGAATTAAATTCTATATAAATGCAGGTGCATTAATGAAACGGGGATTTGAGGGGGGCGGTAGCCCCCCTCACACATAACTAATTATCATATAAAACTCTTCAGAAGCCTAATATGAATTGTTTAACACAGGTTTACATAACAGTACTCGTTATCTTACCTTTTAATCTGCAACATGTATTTATAGTATTAAATTTCAGGGCAAGAGAAAGTCATGTGAGTGACACACCAGATTATTTTCTTTTGTTTAAATAGTATGTTTTTGGCACGGATGAATCGCGCTTGACATGAATATTTTAAGATTTTGATGCGGAAATAGATCGGAGATTTTTCACCAGGGACTCTACTTTTGTAAAAGCTATTTTAAGCCAAGCTAGCGAATCAAAATTATACATAAATTATAAAATATTGAAAAACAAAAAAGAAAGAAAAGAAAAGGAAAGTGAAAAGAAAAGAAAGAAACAGAAAAAATGATCGAATAAATTATGTATTTTTGTCTAAAATGGCGATAAAAATTCAAAAGTCGACACGGCGAGCTATATTAAGGCTCTACTGTGATCAGATTTACATATTTAGATAGTTATTTATTTTTCTATATACCAACTACTATTAAATAACTGAACTACTATTGTAACCACAAAAAATTATTTGTCTCATGCGATAGATTAAGCCGATCGTAGCATATTGTAATATTATATTTGGCGCGAAACTGTTGTCATTTTATATTTGTCGAATAAATTAAATAAATATAGAAAATAACGTGAAAGAAAATGTTATGTACACCACGTTTAATGTTCATATGTAAGTGGGATTTAAATAGAAAATTGCTACTTCAATTTTTTCGATACTGTCCGTTTCGAAACTGTCATCCGATAAGCACCCAAATTGAAGCCCACTGGTAAGCTATTGCCACAGGCAATAGGAACAGGTACCCGAGAGTGTGCGAATGAGTGGGTAGCTGCCGAAGGCAGCGGGGACAGGAAAAGGGCTTTTGAGCAATTTCTTGATTTTATTTTTTATTTTTTATTTTTTTTGTTTATAAAGCGATATAGAAAAGCGTTTCCTTTAAATATAGTGACCAGCAAAGCAAACAAAGCCTTCCTAGATTCACTACCTTATATGATTTCACATTCCGCTGTTTTTGACGGGGTTAATTATTATAATGACTTTTGTGGTTAGAGTAGTAGTTTTTCTGTTTTTTTTTTTTTTTTTCTTCTTTTTTTTTGTTTCGTGGTTGGAACCTGCCTGTTTATTTACGAACCAGTTAACTCATAAAAAAATGACAGTGTTTTCATAAGAATATATATATGCCAATGGGTGTGTGATGAAGTCATGTGGAGTCCACACCAGATTTCTTTTTAAATGTATTTCAGGTATGACAGCATTTTTCAGTATCATTTTCATTATAAACAATCTGGTGTGTCACTCACACGACTTTCTCTTACCCTGAAATTTAATACTATAAGTACGGATTGGAGATTAAAGATTAAGATAAAGAGTACTGTTATGTAAAGCTACGTTAAAAGAATTCAACATAGGCTTCGGAAAAGCTTTATTTGATAAATAATTCTATGTGAGGGGGGATGCCGTCCCCCTCAACCCCCCCTTTTCACTACTTTATCTACATTTATAGAGAATTCAAATCTGTTATTAAGTTCAAAAATTCATTTTAAATTATTTAGAGAACTTTCACAAGCATCATTCCTTGAAACTTTTCAATCTTGAACAAAGTTTTCTAGTAACAAATGTATTCACTTCAAAATACATCATTTGGATCCCCTGAAATTATTTGTTTTTAATTTATTCTAACAGAGACAGACACAGACAAATATCAAACTAATCAAACTATAAAACTTGACCTCGGAAGCCTCAAAATGTGTAAATATACAAGAAACCAATCGATGAATATTTAGCTAAAAAGGAATATATATGTATATATTTATTTACTATATGGCTTTGAGGAATTAATTTCAATTCATGAGCAGTTTTTCTCGACATGGTAAAATATTATATGATATAGTAAATTACAGTAAAGCTCTTCCACTAACAAATAAAAACGAATGTTATGGCTTAAATATTGGTAGCCCTGTATATCTTCTGAAAGTTGTGTACACATCACATGGTGCACATACATATGATCCTATATTAATAACACACGGCGCAACCTCAAATACACTTCCATTAATTTTCAAGTATTCTCGCATTATATTCTAATTCTTTTGTGTAGCCATGTAAACCAACAGTGAACGATTTCTATACCATATTCTACATGAAACATGTTTTTACGCATATAATATATATATATTCGTTTCATTTGGTTTAGTGCAGTCTATAGATGTTAAACTCTACTTACCAGCAATATCCCCCAGAGACGCAAAGTATTTGAATTCTCTTGGGTGTCTCTGTACACCAACTATTTGCTTGATCTCAACGAAAAGCTCGGTGTAGAATCCCTATATGATACACATTTAGAATACGAAGTTTAAAGTTTCTGCTGTGGTTTGTGTTTGAGATATGCTGATAAGACAGACACACACACAGAGACCAACAGCTGAAAACATGATTTTTAGATTCAGGGGGCTCAAAGCGTGTAGGTATCACAAAAACTCAATTTCAAAAATTTGTCCGAAAAACAATGCTTTCTCTACCTTATGGGTAAGAGAAAGTAAAAATTTTTATATTGACATTGTTGACACAAATGAATGGAAATGAAACTCTGTTTCATTCAGATAATATTTATATATAAGGCTGAACATAATTTCTTTCTTTCTCCCTTCCTATGTAACCCTATGCGGGATATTCTTTACTTCATATTATTCGAATACTCATTTGAAATTGGAGTTTTTCGAATTTTATTATTTGAGCATATTGCCATTTATCTATTTAAAAAAAAAAAATAATAATAATAATAATAACAATAATAGTAATAATAAATAAAATAGAGATTAGATATATATATATATATATATATATATTGTAAGTATTCTTAGTGTTCTAATCTCGAATATAAATATTTAATCTCAAAAATAAATTTACTTCTTAAGAGAAAAAAAAATAATAATTAAAAAAAAATAATAATAATGATCACTTAGATAAAATATGACAAAGTGTAGAATAATAATAATAATAAAAATTCATTCATTTTTGAGTAAGTTATCCTTATAACTGGAAGCAACGAAAATAACTTAGGATTACACTTTAAAAGTGAAAAAAATGAATGTGACCAATCTGAAGCCATTAACTGGGAATTAAAAAAATTAAAATAAGTATGACGTAACAAACTGAATCAGGAGATTGTATTCATAAATGCACGCAATACCGTTGTTTTATGCGATTGAAATTGCTTTTAAATATACGGAAAATTAGTATATCCATTCTGTGAAAGAGTGCCTAAAAAGGTAAAATGGTTGCTTGTACAAGAGAACACCATCCAGTAGAGTGCAAAATTTAAGTGAGAAGTATGTAAAAATATTTTCTAGGACGCTACATGATTGTTACATTTACGAATAATCGTTAAAAGGTTTTTATAGCAGAACTTGATTACAGAATGGTTACAAGTGAACCAATTCACCATTTACAAGATTAAACAAAAGAAAGCTTTCAAAAATAAATATTTTAAATTACTGTATTTACAAAGAAATGCTTGTTTCTTTTTAAAATATAGCCTTCCCATTGTATTATGAAAAACACATTCGATGAAAATTAAGGTACAACGAAAGGAAACAGTTATAAGTATAAAAAATAGGAGATTTATAAGCATAACATTTTGCATAATGGGTTTTAGCTGTTTGATAAAAGTATTTTAAAATGTTTCGTCTGATGGATGGACCTGAAGAAATGTATCACATAAGTAATATATAGTGTAAAATGATGTTTTCTGTGAAATGTTTTGCTAATGTAGTACTTTAAAATAAACAAATTATAAAGATATTAACTCATTTTTAAGCAAACATAAAAAGTCCGTACCGTTATTCCGAAGCTTTGCGTTTAAAATATTCATAAAATGTGTTTGTGAGCCATTATTTTTAAACTATGTGTACAAAATAATACATAAAATGTATTTGCTCTGCAATAAGAGGAAGCATGAAGTACTGTATGCAAATAATAAGTAGCTACTTTTTATAAGTATTTGCAATAATTCGATACTGAACCTTGTAAATTACGGCAATTTTAACTACTGCCAAATTTTAAAAAGGCCTAGTAAGTTTGTTTGTTATTAAGTATTACATGGCTCAAAAAAAGATTATTGAGTTAGATCCTTTTACATTCACAATGTATTTCTGAAAGTGTCAAATAATTGAGAGAGGCGGGAACGGTGGGTGAAGAAACACGTGCGCCGTGCGTATATACGCTGCCGCAAGCGGTGGGGGACCGGACCGATTATTACACCGATGAGAGAAGAATTTTTTTGTATTTTATATTTATGTTTTTCTCTTACGATAAGATAGTGATTCCTTAAAAGTGTCGAACATAAATGCGCGCGCGCAGAGCACAATGGTCTGCGCGGCCGAAGGCGGTGTAGACCCGGTCCGACATTTTCCCTATCAGGTTTTTAGCTCCCCATCATACTATAGGTATGGGGAACTTAGGTAATCGTGAAATTTTTGACCTCGGTTTTTTGACTTTTTTATACGGTTTCAGGTGTGAGGTATCCGAAAATGACAAAATTTGTATGGTGTCCGTATGTAGGGTGTCTGTTAGTTTGTTAGTCCGTTAGTGTGTTAGTGTCTTAGTCCGTTAGTTTGTTAGTCTGTTTACACGATATCTCACGAACAAATGATCGCAGAGAGGTCAAACTAGTTTTAAAATATTATTTATGACACTGTCAAGAACCCTATTTATTTGCAACATTCTAATTTAAAAACTTCAGAAGTTATTCCAAATTTACGATTTTCTTAACATCGGAGAATAGGGGAAAAATTTCACTTAAACGTGCATGAAAAGAAATATTTTTATCGTAAAGATGTAAGAACAGCTCTTAAATATGAGTTTTGATGCCGGGATGAACATCATTAACTATAAACATGCGAATATTACTTACAAACTTTGAATATATTTTTTACAACGCCAGTTTTGTGGTGCTTTTTTATTAAATATGAACATGCGACTTTAATTCGTGTTCGCTGTTAACAATTTATCGGCCCATTGTAACATATAGCAGAAATTGGGTTTACTCGGAAATAGATATAGCGATTTTCAAAAAAGTTTGCAGTTAAGTGTTTTTCGGGGTGCTTTGATTAACCCTCATCTTTTGAAAATATTGCGTTCGCTATTAACCCTTTATTCACCAATGGCAAGATATGGCAAAAATTGGGGTTTTCGGCAATGGTTATAGGGATTTTGATGAAAGTTTGGAAGTAAATGCTTTTGGGGGTGCTTAAACGATTGGAATTGTCCTCTTTGTCAGAAAAATTCGCTTTCACAGTTGAACCTTTAAAGGCCAATTGTAACGTATGGGAGAAATTGGGTTTACACAGAAATGGAGAAAGTAATTTTGATGAGATGCAAGATTTTTTGATTTTGAGTTAAGGATTTTTGAAGAGAAAAAACGATTGGATCTCATCTTCAGATAAATCCTCGTTCACAGTTAACCCTTTATTGGTCTATTGCAAAACATAGCAGAAATCGGGTTTACTCGGAAATGGATATAGCGATTTTGTTGAAAGTTTGGGATTAAGTGTTTTCGGGGAGGTGCTAAAACGATTGGACCTACCCTCATCTTCAGAAAAATTCGCATTCTCAGTTAACCCTTCATCGGCCAGTTTCAACATATGGCCGAAATTGGGTTTACTAGGAAATCGATATAGAGATTTTGGATGAAAGTTTAGGAGTACATAAAAGATTGGAGGTATTTTCATCTTCAGAAACTTTCGCGTTCCCTGTTAAAACTTTAAAGGCCAATCGCAACGTATGGCAGAAATATGGTTTACACGAAATTAGACATAGCGATTTTGATTTAGTTAGGGACTTTTTGTTAGGCCAAAATATTGCAGAAATAGGGTTTACACAGAAATGGACAGAGCGATTTTCATGAAAGCTTACAGTTACCGATTGTTTGGAGAAAAAAAATGATTGGAAATATCATGGCGGATAAAATTAACTTATAAACTTTTTTGAGACCCTTATATGGTCTATGCATACATCGCCACTTGAAAACAAAATTGTGGAGCAACTTGGTTAACGAATTTATCAAAGATATTTATAAGATAAATTCGCTGTCCAAAATTGGTTCGATTTGGAGTATTATTTCGGGCGTTATCGTGATGAAAAGATTTCGATTATATATATATATATATATATAGAGAGAGAGAGAGAGAGAGATAAACGAAGTGATTGGAATATTTCGATTTCCAAAGAAATCAACCTATGGCAAATTTACGTTTATGTTATTGAAAAATGCATATACAATGCCCCCAATAAGCGCGGAAAATGTCGCATCTATAACTCTCAATTCATCCAACTGAGAGGCATTCATGTTAGTTTTATTATAGCTAAGTTCATTCTTTATACCATCTTTAAGTTAGTTCTTCTCAAATACTGCATTTTTAAGTTGTACCATTTTTCTTGCGGGGATGCGATATGTCAATTTTACTTTGATAGTTTTTAACAATAATTAAAATGTGTGGAAACAAATCCGTGATGGGGAACTGCGCTGAGTCCACCTATGACAACTAGTTCTTTTTTTTATTATCATATGATAAAAATTAATGCAATTTTGAGAATTCATTAATTATAGTGGTTCATTTAAAAATAGTGACCAACAAAGCGGACGCAGCCTTCTAGTCAAGGCATTAATCCTCTTGCTAATTTACGAAGTTGAGAATCGACCCTTTTTTTAGATTTGGCGGAAAGATCAGGCATTGTATTTTTAAAAAGCATCCGAATTTCTTTTTTTGTGATTAAACTACAGTTTATAAAACCTACCAAACAAAGAACAAGTTGATTTTTTAACACTTATTACATAAAGGGAGATATATTAACGATCCAAGCTAATCTAATAAATTCATAAAAATTCTCAAAAAAGTAACATACGTTTTTGTACTGGTACCCATGAAGGTAGAGAGAGGATTGTAGTACCATGCTGGTTCCTCTTCTATGAATCGCTAGCGTCACCTTACGGCGAATGCGTGCAAGAGCGCCAAGTGACAAAATATCTTCTTTAACTAGGGTGCCTAGCCACCCTTACCGCAACAATCACGAATAGTAAAAAAAAAAGGGGCGAATGAAGTAGCCTATAATTCGCTTGATATTTTTCTTGTTTTTCATGTTACAAGTATTTTGCATTCTGATAATAGACGCGAATTTTGTAATTAAGTGTTAGGACGTGTAACACAGTTGTGGCTAGAACTCAGAATGTTTCATGGCAAACCTAGACATTGCCAAAGTCCCGGAAGTGTCAAGTGGTCAAGTCAAGACATTGAAAACGTGCTCAATATTTAGATGGCTGCTAACCAAACTAGCAATAGGCGTAAGAGCATGCGATTTCTATAATTCAGGAAAAATCGTGCCTATTATTCTGATATTAGGAAGAATCCTTAGAAGCCATGTTCGGTTGTGCCACAAAAACGGGATTGTCTTCTTCTATTATGCCACAAAGAGCAGTACATTCAATACATGCTGAAAAATACCTTGAAAAATTAAAAGATTCACGAAAGGCTATGATTATTGTGATCACAATCAAAATTTAAACAGGATATTTCATTAATCACATTTTCTGCAGAACCACCAATAGACGTACATGGATTCATTGATAGTAATTTTACTGCTTTTTACGTTATTATCATTGAGAATATACACTTTATAACAAAAGATAAAAAAAAAGACGTACCAAGAAAAAGTGGGGACAAAAATTGGTAGATGGGGTGGAATGGGTGGTCCGAATGGGACAAAAATTGGTAGATGTGTTGTACATATGGAGAAAAACAATTCATTACAGTTTCAGAAAATTCGAATGATTTAATCAAGAGAAAGGGCTTCACAAAGTAAACAAGTCAATAACGCGTTGGTCCACTTCTGGTTCTTATGTACGCAGTTATTCGGCTTGGCATTAATTGATAGAGTTGGCAGCTGTGTTCTTGTGAAGTATCGTGCCAAATTCTGTCCAATTGTTGCGTTAGATTGGCAAAATCCCGAGCTGGTTGTAAGACCTTTTTTATGAGGCTCCAAACGTCCTCAGTGGAAGAGAGATCCGGGGACTGATCTCTACCCCGATGTGCCGCCTATTAAGGGTATTTGAAGTCACTGAAGTACCAGTTGCAGTAGGATCGACGATAATGATGAATTGGTGCTTGATTCCATCAAAACCTGTATGTATGTCAATTTACGTCCAGTTTGCATTACTCCTTCTTGGTGCGTCACTTTTTCTGTTATAGAGTATACTTATGAAGAATATTTAATTACACTGCCCCTCCAAGGATTGGCCTCTGTGTGTCAAAGAAGTCATCATTGAGTTACCCTGAACCTCGGCAGAATCGACATTACAGTTTCGTGCTAAACTTTTAAATAGGTCTATAGTACAAGACATGGTCTGTATTGTTTACTCAAAAGCATAAGCGAATGCTTACAAGTATAAATCGTATAATACGTTTGTTCACGTAATTTGTGATAAAATAGATCAGGAAATAGAAGGGGGTAAGAGTGTGTTCTATAACATCTGACAAAGCCAAATAATGGTTTGGAAAAAGAAGCAAAAAACGTATTAGTAGTTTCTGATGCAAAACACCCAATTGTCGACAAACGTGTCACTGTAAGAATTAAAATTATCGAAGTAGGCAGAGCTAAATGTGATGCACGCTCTATTTTAACTGTGGTACCTCGTAAAAGTGAGGATTGTTTTAATAAAGCTGGTACTAAAACTGGTATTTTAAAATAATTATAAGCTATAACTGAATTCAGTGTTTGCAATTAATGATTTTTAACGAAAGAAGAATTAACTACTACAGAAATATCTTTACGTAAAAAAGCAATAAAATAATCCCTTGTTACTGAGCAGGGTTTCAAAAGATGTAATTGTAAATCTAAATGTAGCACAAACAGTTGTGCTCGTCGCAAGAATGTTTTGTTAAATAAATCCTTATCGAATCATGTTCTTAGACTGACTAAGAACATGACTCGACTGGGATTTGTTTAACAAAGCAGCATTCAGTGTACATCTTTTAGACATTGATTATTGTAAGTGCTCGGTTTTTTTGTTGTTGTCGACTGTACATTTTGTCTTTTTATTTCATAGTTTTTTTTTTTTTAATACAATTGCCATACACCACAGTAATGTAAATAATAATAATAATATAACTCACATATTATCTCATAAAGCTATCGTGGTCTTTAAAATATATATGCAATAAAACATGATCGCCGACTTTTCACGGGAGGGGGAATGGGGGTGAAAGGGTACTTCAAACGGTGTCTTTCTAAAATGAGTTGTGTAAAAATCGGTCTTACTCCTCTTCCTCATGGTAAAATCGGTCATATATGTATTTCAGATCTGTTTAGAAAATTATTTGTCGAATTTCCTGTTGGTGATGCAAAACAACTTTTGACAAAGGGCGAGATGTTTTTCTTTGACGATACATTAAAAAACTGATCCAAAATTTTTTTACAGTTATATATTTTGGATGTAATGTGTAGTAGCACGGGAGAGTGCTGTATCAGGTTACCCGTTTCGCATTTAGGGTGCATGTCGTGTCTGCGTTAATTTTCCATCCGCGGTTCTGCTCGCAAAATACTTTTCTTCCAGGAATTTTTATGCTGCTTTTTTTAGTTAGTTATTAGTAGGTTTTTAATTCAAATTGACCTGGTCATCGTGTCTTCGTGTCACGCTAGTAAATATGGCGCCTTCATTTTAAAGTAAATATATGCTGCGTCATTTTTCGCTCTTTGGCTCAGTTGGTAAAAGCGTCCAGTTAATAGTGCGGTGGTCGTGAGTTCGGTTCCCAGAAGATCCATCGTGTTAGTTTTTGCAGATAATTAGTAGAAAAGGTGTCAATTGATGCAAGAAAATTTTTCGTTGCTTACACTAAGAATTTTTTGAGGAGTTTTTTTATAGGGCATTTCTTTTTTTCTTTTTTTTTTTTTTTTTTTTTTGAATTTAGATAATTGAAAACACAAAACATTTTAGATATTAAAAAAACACAAAATAAAATGTTTTAAGTAAAAAATACTCAAAAACAAATATTTTTAGAAGCTTTATATATATGTATATATTACAATGATATGAAATTGGATTTGTCATCGGCTTTTTGTCACGTTAAAAAACCAGGACACTTCCATTGTATAAAAAATTCCATTAAAAAAAAAAAATAAGTTGCACTTCGGGAGTGCCGACAGAAGTGAAAACGTGAACAATTATGTGTGTATTTCTTGAATCGTCAGGAAATATGTTATTCTGTAGGAAATACTTTTAAATAAAGTGTTTTTTAATTCGTTAATATAAACTACTACTACAAAAATTATATTACAATTTTATTTAATGCGCTAATTGCAATAGCGACAGTGTCCGGAGATGAGAGAAGTCGTGTAGAGCCGCACCAGAATGTAAAAACGTGAGAAAAATGGCAGCTTTGGCCTTTCTCACGGTTTTGTGAGGTCTAACTGGAATAGAGACAGTGTCCGAAAGTGAGAGAAGTCGTGTAGAGCCGCACCAGATTATAAAAACGTGAGAGAAATGGCGGCTTTCGCCTTTATCACGGTTTCGTGAGGTCTAACTGCAACGTTTCCGGCTGCAATCTATAAGAGACTGTGTCCGGAGATGAGTGAAGTCGCGTAGAGCCGCACCCGATTGTTAAAACGTGAGAAAAATGGCGGCTTTGGCCTTTCTCACTGTTTTGTGAGGTCTAACTGCAAAAGAGACAGTGTCCGGAGATAAGAGAAGTCGTGTAGAGCCGCACCAGATTGTAAAAACGTGAGAAAAATTGCGGCTTTGGCCTTTCTCACGGTTTTGTGAGGTCTAACTGCAACGTTTCTGGCTGCAATCTTTAAGAGACAGTGTCCGGAGATGACAGAAGTCGTGTAGAGCCGCACCAGATTGTAAAAACTTGAGAAAAATGGCAGCTTTGGGCTTTCTCCCGGTTTTGTGAGGTCTAACTGCAATAGAGACAGTGCTCGGAAATGAGAGAAGTCGTGTAGAGCCGCACCAGATTTTAAAACAATATACAGTATATAATTACTAATACTTCACATTAGCAAGTTAATTGTATGATACATTATTTGTATCATACAAGGATGGAAAGCGTTTCGATGACGCGAATTCAATGATTTTTGTTCACGCAAAAGTTTTCACTTCAAATGGAAAGCGTCAGCTGACGATGACGGGAGTTCAAAGATTTTTCTTCACCCAAAAGTGCTCAACGTGCCTAAAGAAGTTTTCACTTCAAAAAATGTAAGCAACTGATTGTATCTCTTAATGAATCAGCTGGTTACAGCGTCATGTTGATAATGCGAGAGTCGTGTGTTCGATCCTCGCCAGGCCAAGGTGTTATTCTTTTGCAAATAATTAATAGAAAATGTGTCAATTGATAAAAGAAAATATTTCGTTGTGTACACAGTATCCTAAAAATTTTTCAAGAGTTTTTTAAACGGCTTTTTATCTAGTTTTAGTTCCCCATCCTACTATAGGTATGGGGAACTTAAGTAATCGTGAAAATTTTCGACCTCGGTTTTTTGACTTTTCTACACGTTTTCAGATGTGAGGAATCCGAAAATGACAAAATTTGTATGGTGTCTGTCTGTAGGGTGTCTGTTAGTCCGTTAGTCCGTTAGTTCGTAAGTTTGTTAGTCTGTGCACACGATATCTCAAGAACAAATTATCGCAGAGAGGTCAGATCAGTTTTAAAATATTACTTTCGACACTGGCAAGAACCCTATTCATTTGCAACATTCGACTTTAAAAACTTCGTAAGTTATTAGAAATTTACGATTTTCTTAACATGGGAGAATAGGACAAAAATTCACTTAAACGTGCATTAAATGTAAACTTTTTACTCTAAAAATGTCAGACCAGTTTTAAAATATCCGTTTTGATGCCGGAATGAACATAAGTAACTATAAATATGCTACTTTGAAATTTTCGCAAGTTATTGGAAATTTACGAATTTCTTAACATGGCAATATAGGGGAAAATTTCACATAAACGTCAATTTTGAGCGATATTTTCATCGTAAAGATGTCAGACTACTTTTGAAACATTATTTAGGACACTGGCATGAATATTAATAACTATGAATTTTCAAATCTAAAAATTTCGTAAGTGGAAATTTACGAATTTCTTAACATGGGAGAATAGGACAAAAATTCATTTAAACGTACATTAAATGGAAACTTTTTACTGTAAAAATGTCAGACCAGTTTTAAAATATCAGTTTTGATGTTGGAATGAACATCAGTAACTATAAATAGGCTACTTTGAAAATTTCGCAAGCTATTGGAAATTTACGAATTTCTTAACATGGCAGTATAGGGAAAAATTTCACATAAACGTCAATTTTGAGAGATATTTTCATCGTAAAGATGTCAGACTACTTTTGAAATATTATTTAGGACACTGGAATGAATATCAATGACTAAGAATTTTCCAATATACAAATTTCGTAAGTTATTGGAAATTTACGAATTTCTTAACATGGCAAAACAGAGCAAAATTTCACATAAACGTCAAACTTGAGGGATATTTTCACCGTAAAGACGTGAAACCAATTTCGAAATATTATATAGGATACATGTATGAATATCATAGACTATGATTTTTCCAGTGTAAAAAATTCGTAAGTTATTTGGAATTTACGATTTACATAACATGTCAGAATAAGGCAAATTTGAGCATAAACTTCCATTTTGAGGATCATAAATACCTTAGACAACTTCAAAATTACATTTATGATATTTGTTTGAACATGATTGAATACAAATATACTAACAGGAAAATTTCGTAAATTATTCGTAATTTACGATTTTACCAGCATAGCGAAATTGTAAATTTTTCATATAAATCTGAATTTTGAAGATTATTGCATTGGAATTACTAGCATGAAAACTAAACGATGAATTTGACCCTGATAAAATAAATTAATAGATTAGAATAAGATAAATATATCGAAGTGAACGTTGGATAGCCTATTAGGCGGGGATTTCATTCTGTCACTGTGTCAAGCTTTGGTCAAATTGACTTCTTTTAACATGATTATAATATGTCTCGCACGAGAAATTTATGAGAACATAAACGTGATGGGGAACTGAGCAGAGTCCACCTATGCCAACTAGTTTTAAACGGCTTTTTATCTAGTTACAAAAAGCACAAAATAAAAATGTAAGTAAAAATAAATAAATAAATAAATTTTTTAGAAGCATTTTATTGAAATTGGAATTTCTCATCGTGTCTTCGTGACACGCCAAAAAACAAGGTGTCTGCCCTTTAAAGTAAGTATAAGCAATGGATAGCATCCCTCGTTAGCTCCGTTGGTAAGAGCGTCCCGGTAATAGTGCAGTGGTAGTGAGTTCGGTCCCAGGAAGGTCCAGCGTGTTAAATTTTGCAGGTAATTAGTAGAAAAGGTGTCAATTGATACAAAATTTTTTTTCGTTGTTTACACTAAGAATTTTTTGAGGAGTTTTTTTTTAAGAAGCTTTTTTTAGGTGAGTTTTATATGAAATTGACTTTGTCATCGTGTCACGCTAGTGCAATTAAAGTAAATATAAGCCGTTCCGTTTGTGGCTCCATGGCTCAGTTGAGTAGAGAGTGATGTTAAAAAAGCTGTGGTCAAGAGTTCGGTCCCCGGAAGGTTCGGCATGATAATTTTTGAGGATAATTAGTAAAAAAAGTTGTCAATTGATGAAAGAAAATTTTTCGTTGACTACACAATATCTTAATAATTTTCGAAGAGAAAATAAAAATTTAAATAAAAAATAAATAAATAAATAAATATTTTTTTTAGAAACTTTTTAAAAGCTTTTTATTGAAATTGGATTTCGTTATCGCGTCTTAATGTCACGCTAATAAATAAGGCACCTCAACTTTAAAGTAAATGTCAGCAGTCCTTATAGCCACTGGTTGACTCTGTTGGTTAGAGCGTCAAGTTGCCAATACGATTGTGGTGAGGTCCATCCCCGAAGGATCAATGTACTATATTTTGCAGATGAAATGCGTAATAGAAAATGTGTCAATTGATAAAAGAAAATTATTCACTGTCTACACAGTATTCTAAGAATTTTTGAAGAGTCTTTTATAAGAAGCTTTTTTCTAGATATTAAAAAGCACAAAATAAACGTTAAATATATTTATTCTTTTAGAAGCTTTTTATTGAAATTGGATTTTTATCATCGTATCTTTGTGTCATTCTGAAAAAGAAGGCGCCTCCACTTCAAAGTAAATTTTAACAACCTTTTCCTTCGCTCGTGAGCGCATTTGGTTAGAGTGACATGGTGATAAAGCGATGCTCGTGGGTTCGATCCTCGCAAGCCGATGTGTTACTTTTTTGTAGATAATTAATAGAAAAGACGTCAATTGATAAAAGAAAATCTTTCGTTGTCTACACAGTGTCCTAAAGAATTTTGATAATTTTTTAAAAAAGCCTTTTTTTTTAAATTACTAAACGCACAAAATAAAAACTTCAGTAAAAATAAAAATAAATATAAAAATAAATAAATAAATAAATAAAAATATAAGTAAATAAATAAATAAAAATAACACTGGAAGTTTTTTATTATTCTGGATCCCTAAAAGCCTAAAATAAAAATTTATTCTTGCATAGGCATGCTGTAAAATCATAAAAGTTTCAACAACAAGAAAATTTTTAAGAAAAATATGGATATTTCCCTTTTGGAAAACATGAAAAATTTTAAATATTCCAAATATTTTTAAAAGCATTCTAAACAATATTCATTTTGTATAAGTATTTGCTAGATTTTTCTAGAATGTTCTATGATTTTTCTTGACAGTTCTTAGACTTTTGGTTAGAGCGTCATGCTGATAACGTGATAGTCCCGGATTCGGTCCTCGAAAGACGATATAGCACTTTTTTCCAGATAAATAATCGAAAAAAAAATGTCAATTGACAAACGAAAATCTTCCGTTGTCTACAAAATATCCTTAGAAATTTTAATTAGGTTTTTTAAAAAGCTTTTTCCTTTTTTTGTAACTAAAAAGCACAAAATAAAATTTAATTCTGGCAAAGATATGTTACAAAGAAATGAAAGTTTGAACACTAAGAAAATTTTAGATAAAAATATCGGTACTTTCCTTTTGCGAGAGATGAAAATTTTTTAATGTTCAAAATATTTTAAAAAGCTTTCGAGACATTTGAGATTTCTGCCCTAACGAATGATTTTACAAAAACTAATAACTAAGAATATTGGTCTCGAAAGCTTTTTAAAATATTTTGAACATTAAAAAATTTTCATCTCTTGCAAAAGGAAAGTACCGATATTTTTTTCTAAAATTTTCTTAGTGTTGAAACTTTCATTTCTTTGTAGCATATCTTTGCCAGAATAAATTTTATTTTATGCTTTTCAGGGCTTCACATTAAAAAGCTTCTAACTTTAAAAAATGATTTTTTACTTAAATTTTATATGAATATAACTTTTTGAAAGCAATAATTAGACGATATTATTTTCACTCGTAGCAATTTAATGCAGAATGACTCATGATATGTATTAAATTTCAGTTGCATAAATATTAATATTTAACATTGAAAACATTATAGATGAAAATTAGTTCTCTTCCAGCGGACATTTGCTTTACACGCACACACACATACACACACACACATACACACACACACAGTATTTATAGAATAGTATTATAGAATTAGTAATAATGTAGTAATAATTAGTAATAATTAGTAATAATGTATTATAGAATAGTCGGGAAATATGGAATACCGAGGTTTTGGCTATGATTAGTGCTGCTATCTCTTCAAAATACCATGAATCACTCAAGAAAGATTCTCATGAAGCAATGCAGTAAGAAGCAACCTTTCGTAGCATTCTCTACAGAATAAAGTATATTTTGGGATTTTCAAAAGTTTTTGAAAGTAAGTTTTCAAACATTTAAACTTACTAGTACACATGTGATTTGAGCATTGATGTGAAGGATAATGTATGCTCAAAGAATTATATTTTTTTATACTTTGGTTGTTTTTTATAGCTGAAAATATTTCGTACATCAATTTAAAAGTTCATTTTCAAAGATGGCGTGTCGGATATTATGGAATACTAGGTATTTCATAGTATCATCTGAAACTGACTTCATGTGTTCAACTAAAGAACCAGAAAATAAAGACGCTGAATGTATCTTCTATGACGGAAAATTCTTCGAAGATAAACAGGAGAAAATTGGATTAAGTGTTTAAGTTGTTAGGTGTGGACTGATCTTGACTATACCGGAGCAGAGAACGAAGATTATATCTATGACTTTTGTAAATACACTCGAAGCAGAAATGGCTTTCACATAATCTTAAAAATATGTGGGTTTTTTTAGTTAAAAATAACTATATTTCATGAAGTCTAATTAGTTTTTCTATGAATTAAACCACCTATTCCATATTACTCGACTATTTCATATTAAACTCCAATTGTATTTTTTTTTTTTTTTTTTTTTTTTTTTTTTAAATAAACTTTTTATAACAAAACAAGTTGGCATAGGTAGACTCTGCTCAGTTCACCATCGTATTTATGTTCTCATAAATTTCTAGTGCGAGACATATTATAATCATGTTAAAAGCAATGAATTTGACCAAAGCTTGATACAGTGACAGAATGAAATCCCCTCCTAATAGGCTATCCACCGTTCACTTCGATATATTTATCTTATCTATTAATTCATTTTATCAGGGTCAATTCCGTTGTTTAGTTTTCATGCTACTATTTCCAATGCAATAATCCTCAAAATTCATATTTATGTGAAAAATTTACGATTTCGCTATGTTGATAAAATCGTAAATTACGAAAATTTACGAAATTTTCCTATTAGAATATTTGTATTCAATCATGTTCAAACAAATATCATAAATGTAATTTTGAAGTTGTCTGATGTATTTATGATTCTCAAAATGGACGTTTATACTCAATTTTTCCTTATTCTGAAATGTTATGTAAATCGTAAATTCCAAATAACTTACGAATTTTTTAAATTGGAAAAATCATAGTCTATGACATTCATGCCAGTATCCTAAATACTAATTCGAAAGTGGTTTGAGATCTTTACGATGAAAATATCCCTCAAGATTGACGTTTATGAGAAATTTTACTGTATTCTGCCATGTTAAGAAATTCGTAAATTTCCAATAACTTACGAAATTTTTAAATTCGAATGCTGAAAATGAATAAGGTTCTTTCGATTATCGAAAGTAATATTTTAAAACTGATCTGACCTCTCTGCGATTATTTGATCGTGAGATATCGTGTAAAAAGTCTAACAAACTAACGGACTAACACACTAACAGACACCATAGAAATTTTGACATTTTAGGATTCCTCACACCTGAAAACGTGTAAAATAGTCAAAAAACCGAGGTCAGAAATTTTCACGATTACCTAAGTTCCCCATACCTATAGTATGATGGGGAACAAAAAAAAAAAAAAAAAAAAAAAAAAAAAAAAATCAGTAACAATTCTTTACAGATAATTACACTATGTACTCCTCATGATTTTGGAGATTTTTATTTAAAACAAGTAAAGTTATTTTAAGAAATGTAAATGGTATTCCATAATACCCTCCTCTCATCTATATCAATACACGTCAAAAGTATTTTTAAAAGTAAGTTTTTAATGCCTCTGAAATGTTGATGATATACACTGAAGTTTTCTTTATAATTAGACTAGCAACTTTTAATATAATTATTCTTATGTACTAGTTTTCTAAAATAACTGTATAAAAAATATGTTCATTTATTTAACTATATTCTGGCCTAATAATATTTCGATTATATTCCCTAATTAATTGGAAATTTAACAAAGCGTTGTGGCGGGTCGTATTTCGGACCAGAAACTGTGGGTTTGGGTCGGGTTTAGAGTTGAAAGGTATTTTATGGGTCGGGTGCGAGTCAAGTATACCCGACCTGTTCAAGACTCACTAGCATGGCATCATTGTAAGATGTCCCAATTAGAAAATGTGTTTTCAGGAAGTACAATAAATTTGTCAAGTGTAATAAACGAATCAAAAATTGATTGTCTTAAAGTAATTACGTTTGGAAAAGAACGATACTGAGAGGCGGTGTGGAAAGAAAGAAAAATGTTATTGAGTCTGTCGCCGCAATTTGCTCAAACACAACAGCTACCGCGGCTGAAAGAAAGAATAGGGAAAGAAAAGAAAATTAGATTTGCGAATCGTTTTGAGTTTTGAACGCTTCATATTTCACAGTAAATATAATGAATTTCAATAATAATTTGTGAAATTAAATGATTGGCTCTTTATATAGTTTTCTGAAAAAATTAAACTAATTTAACCATTATAAAAGAATAAATCAAATATATATATATATATATATATATATGATTAAGCCTTTCTTTTTTGCATTCGTTATAGTTATAATATTGCAAAACCGAGAGTAAAATTGGCAGAGATGAAAGTACGTGAGAAGAATAATTGAACTACCAAGCTATAAACAAGGAACACGATGATCAAAACAAACAACGGAACTTGGAGTTAGAAGCATGCTCCTTTAATTCAAATATATAGATGTTCATTTCTAAACTTGTTTTCCTCCCACAATTTCGCTAATACAAAAATAAATTTAACCCAGTTTTTTAAATATAAATAGAAAATGGAAAAAATAAGTTCGTGAAATATTTCTAGCGAAAAAATTTTCGTCCATGTCCGGGATTTTGGCGACATACGCCGATAATTTGGTAACATTTGCCAATATGGGTGAGTGAACCGCAATTTACAACAGACAATTTACTAAATCTTAAAAAAAAAAAAAAAAAAAAAAAAAAAAAAATCATTTGATTATTCCAACAAACACTGGAACTTTTAATTATCTATTTAAAAAAAGACTTTTAATACCCAAATTTTTAATGTATCGTATCACATAAATCTTTTCGAAGTTAGAATAAAATTTAATTTGAAAAATAATAATAATAATAATAATAATAAATAAATAAAAAATAAATAAATAAATAAATAAAAGTAACTTTCTTGTTTATTAACCAAAAAAATTGATGAAATTTGAAATGCAAGTTGGTCTTGTGGGGTACAGGCTGTGTATTGTATTTTTGTGTTCGTGAGAAAAAAAAAAAAAAAAAAAAAAAAAAAAAATTGAAAACTGCAATTTTTAATCCCACTTCAAAAACCTGTGACTTAACGTGAAGCACATTTTTTTATTTTTTTTCCTAACGGTTTCCATACAATCTTCTGCTGTTGCCACCTAAAATTCATAATTTAGTTAATTTTTAAAGTTCTAATTTTCCGATCGATATGCTGTTTAATCCATCGGATTCCCAAAAAATTTCCCTTCCATTTGATACCTTATTTGTAACGATACGACTGATATTTCTAATTTATTTTCTAATTGTTCTAATTTATTTTCTTCATTTTAAATAAATGTAGGCTTTTTTAGTTCCCCATCATACTATAAGTATGGGGAACTTAGGTAATCCTGAAAAATTTCGACCTCGGTTTTTTGATATTTTTATACGTTTTCAGGTGTGAGGAATCTGAAAATGACAAAATTTGTATGGTGTCTATCTGTAGGGTGTCCGTTAGTGTGTCAGTCCGTTAATGTGTTAGTGCGTTAGTTTGTTAGTCTGTTAACACGATATCTCACGAACAAATGATCGCAGAGAGATCAGAACAGTTTTAAAATATTACTTTCGATACTGGCAAAAACCTTATTCATTTGCAACATCCGAATTAAAAAACTTCGTAAGTTATGAGAAATTTACGATTTTCTTAACATGGGAGAATAGGACAAAATTTCACTTAAACGTGCATTAAATGGAAACTTTTTACTCTAAAAATTTCGAACCAGTTTTAAAATATCAGTTTTGATGCCAGAATGAACATCAGTAACTATAAATATGCTACTTTGAAAATTTCGCAAGTTATTGGAAATTTACGAATTTCTTAACATGGCAGTAAAGGGAAAAATTTCACATAAACGTCAATTTTTAGAGATATTTTCATCGTAAAGATGTCAGACTACCTTTGAAATATTATTTAGAACACTGGCATGAATATTAATGACTATGAACTTTCCCTTATAAAAAATTCGTAAGTTATTGGAAAATTACGAATTTCTTAACATGGCTGAATAGAGCAAAATTTCACATAAACGTCAATCTTGAGGGATATTTTCATCGTAAAGATGTCAAACCACTTTTTAAATATTATTTTGGATACTGGCATGAATATCAAAGACTATGATTTTTCCAATTTAAAAAAATTCGTAAGTTATTTGGAATTTACAATTTACTTAAGATGGCAGAATAAGGCAAAATTTAGCATAAACTTCCATTTTGAGGATCATAAATACATTAGACAACTTCAAAATTACATTTATGATATTTTTTTGAACATGATTGAATACAAATATTCTAATAGGAAAATTTCATAAATTATTCGTAATTTACGATTTTATCAACATAGCGAAATTTTAAAATTTTCATATAAATATGAATTTTGAGGATTATTGCATTGGAAATAGTAGCATGAAAACTAAACAACAGAATTGACCCTGATAAAATAAATTAATAGATTAGAATAAGATAAATATATCGAAGTGAACGGTGGATAGCCTATTAGGCGAGGATTTCATTCTGTCACTGTATCAAGCTTTGGTCAATTTCATTTCTTTTAACATGATTACAATATGTCTCCCACTAGAAATTTATGAGAACATAAATATGATGGGGAACTGAGCAGAGTCCACCTATGCCAACTATTTTTTTTTTTTTAATTCTGTCGAAAAAAAATTGGTCTCAATTAAATTATGCTGAGATTCACAAACATACCATAGTGAACGACAGTAAGTGCATAATAATTTGGGGAAAAGGACCTGCAACTTGACGGGGGCAATACTTCACCTGAAAATTTTCTGAGGAAACACGTGACCCGTTGCCTCAGTCGCTGCCTATGCAATAAAACAATTTGTGTATATGGCTTTTTTTTTACATTCCTTCGTATTTATTTATTAATGCCAAGAAGTTTTGGCTTTATTTTAAATTACAAAGCTCTGAGAGTTTTGTGAAATGTGTGAACTTACGCAAGAAGACGACGTCTAGTTAAAAAGGTTTAGTGAAGTTATCATACATTAATACGATTTTTGTAAATTTTAAATTAACATACACTCGAAATTTTTTCAAGAATTATCAACATGATTAGCCGAAACATTATGTTAATGACTGAATTAAGTTGAATGTTGCATGTTAAGTATTTAATTTACTATGACGTTTTGAAGTATGAATTGTTTTTAAACACGGTTAAGGGAAAACAGCTTTTAATGAACTGCATCATTAGCAAGAAAACTCTGTACATTAATTTATATGTTAAAAGACGATATAAATTTAATAATATTTCTACACTTTTTACTTTCTTCTATCTTCAATAGAAGAAAGTATTGGATTCGTAAAAATTTTCGATTTCGGGTTTTTGATGGATTTACACGTTTTGAGAGGTGTAGAACACGATTTTACCATTTTTAGAAAATGTCTGTCTGTCTGTCTGTCTGTCTGTCTGTCTGTCTGTGTGTGTGTGTGTGACAAAATTTTGTGGCAACTGTATCTCTGGAACTACTGCACAGAATTTCATACAAATTGGTATGTAGTTGCACCTTGACATAAATTAGTGCCTATCAACTTTTGGTAAAAATCGTCTTACAGGTTGCGTTGCCATCCCGCTTTTTCTAAATTTTCAACAGGGTGATAAAGGCAAAAATTTTCAAGATCGGTATCTTTCGAAAGGTCTCGTCAGTACCTTTAAAACGAATGGTTGAACTATAAATCTGTGATAATTTAAAACAAAGTTATCGATTTTTTTACTTTTTACGAAAACAAAACTTAGAAAAAAAAATCTTTTTTTCTTTTTTTCTCCCCTTAATTTTATCAAACTCCCACGGTTTCCGTGTTCTGACAAACTTAAACTAATTTTTGCTTTTTTCCCCTAATTTTGTCAAAGTCCTACGGTTTCCGTGTCTTGACAAACTTTAGCATATTTTTGCATTTTTCCCCTAATTTTGTCAAAGTTCCACGGTTTCCGTGTTTTGACAAACTTTGACAAAATTTTGGGTAAAATGTGAAAATTATTCTAAATTTGTCAAAACACGGAAACCGTGGGACTTTGACAAAATTGGGAGGAAAATGCAAAAATTTGTTTAAGTTTGACAGAACACGGAAACCGTGGGAGTTTGATAGAATTAAGGGGAGAGGGAAAAAAAAAAAAAAAGTGGGACTTTGACAAAATTTTGGGTAAAATATAAAAATTTGTTTAAGTCCCACTTTTTTTTTTTCCTCTCCCCTTAATTCTATCAAACTCCCACGGTTTCCGTGTTCTGACAAACTTAAACTAATTTTTGCTTTTTTCCCCTAATTTTGTCCAAGTCCCACGGTTTCCGTGTTTTGACAAACTTGGACTAATTTTCATATTTTACCCAAAATTTTGTCAAAGTCCCACTTTTTTTTTTTTTTTTTTTTTTTTTTTTTTAATTATTGTTGCTGAGTGAATTTGTATAGGAAAAGATAGAAGAAAGTCATGTGGTGGCCACAACATACTAGTTTGGTTAACGTTTATGGCAATATTTTTAAAAAACGAAAATCGAAATTGTTAATTGAAAGAGTTTGCCAGATAATAAGTCTTTAGAAAAAAATTGAGAATAAGCATCTAGCTAAATGTTACTGCAGTACATTCTCTCTCTCTCTCTCTCTCAAAAAAAATAAATAAATAAATAAATAAAAATAAAAAATAAATAAAAAATAAATAAATAAATAAATAAATAATAATAAAAAAAAAATACTTTTCTAGCGCTAAATATAACCTATTTTAAATATAATTTTCCTTGAGTAAACACTTCAAATTCCTTTATTTTTATGAAATTGTTATAAAAATTTAAGAAAAGATTCTTTTCAAAACATCATTTTTTTTAACCGTAATTAGTTATGTGCATTAGTTATACATCATATGCGCCTTAGTTATTAGTTTACCGACATTAGTTATATGCTTCATTAGTTTATAAATTAATAATCAAGTATTATAATATTTGACTTAAACTTTAGATCCTTATATATATATATATATATATATATATATATATAAAACAAACAAATTATGAAAAATGATTTCGGATAATAAACAAATAAATAAGTTATTACTTTGTAAAATTATTTGACACATTTCTGAACATGGGCTATGATATGAAGGTATCATGTCCAGTAATTCTAATTTTTATTGTACACTGATTTCATTAATATAGGAATCAAATGCACTTACATTTTAATGGATGACTCAGAGTCTTCTTGGATAAAGACCAGTGTAATAAGATACACACTTTATTGCATACATGAATGAAGCTGATGGCCACGATTACATAGGGTAATATAATAAACAAGTGAGTAATTATGTGCAAGAATTAATTTTTAAATCATTTTAAAACAAGGACGCAGGCATGATATATTTCTTATATCTTTATCTTCTACCACATATGTCAATACCAATAAGGAAAAAAAGAAAATGAAAAGAATTCAGTGAGACAGTACAGCCGTTAAATTTGTCCAAAGAAATCATTAAATGCCGTTCTTAATTACCCCACTGAGCTTTTTTTTAGATAATGTTACTAAAAAATTTTAAAGAGGACAATTGATGTAAAAATTATCAACAGTATATTTTCAGAATACAAACACATAGACAAATTTATATATATATTCATTAATTTACAGGATTATTGATTTGCTAACTATTCATAGGTAGACAATTGGTTACACGGGAAAATACTTCAGTGAATATGTAATAACACACATTCCAATATATATATATATATATATATATATATACATACACACATATATGTATGTAAGCACAATATTTTTTTTTAGTTGAGAAAATTACCAAATATTTTATTTTAATTGTAATAATAGCAATAAGCAAAGTTTTGCAGTAATACCAAAAAGCAGAAACTTTTATTTTTCACATATCATGATAAACTCGTAAATATTAAGTTGATCTTATTTTTTATTTTTTTATTTATTTTTTTATTTTTTTATTTTATTTATTTTTTTTAGGTTTGACGTCGCCAGTTAACTACCCTTTAGCTTAGGTTCCATGCAAAAGGTTCTCAAACTTCAATTCTTCTTCTGCTTTGATTGGAGACGTTAAATTAAAATGCCTTCTTTTTCAGATTCTACATATTTATAATATACGGTAAGGTAGGTGAACAGGAATTTTTACTGACAATTTCTTAATTTATTCCAAAGTAAGTGTTTTCTACTGTTGAGAAATTCATTTACTCAATAGAGGTTTCCGTATTGTTTACATTAACATAATGAGAATGAAAAATTGCGACAATGCAATACTTTTTGACTATTTTAGAAAACATTCTCTATTACTTTATATCACAGGAGTATTTCCGTACATCCAAATTTATTCCATGGTAAGTTATCCGTAAAGAATTACTGAACTTCTAGAATTGTCTCTTTCGATCATAAATTAATTTACTGAGTTAGAAATTTGTGGTGACAGTTTCAATATTCAAGTAAAAAAAATAAATAAAATAAAATAAAAATAAATAAATAAATAAATAAAATAAAATTCAATGATAAATATTTTGCTGCTTTTCAGAATTATAAATTGCATGAAATAGTAAATAAATTTTTCTATCGTATAAATATACACGCATAATAAATTACTGATCTACTGATCGATCCATTTTATTACGCTTTCAGTTGATGTGTAAAAAAAAATAGTTTGATATTTGTTTTTCTACAAACTTCAGATAAATTCGCCAAATTACTAATGAAACTACTCATAAGTAATAGACAAATTTCTAAGACATTCTACGACATTTCTAAGAAAATTTTAAAACAACAATATGGTAACTATGTAAAGTGTATAATATATAATTTTCGGCATTCTAACCATTCATTACTTTGCTTCATCTTAAAATTTTCTTTAAAACTCTTGTTAATATATATACTCCTGTATTTTGTATGACAACAAATTCTTCTTTTCATATTTAATATAATATTTAATTTTATGTGTTTTATAAAAGTTTTTTATGTATCATAATATGCACTGAAATTAAATATGACATTAGTGAAGGTATACAAAGATTTTAAAATAGAAAAAAAAAAAAAAAAAAAAAAAAAAAAAAGAATAGTTTTTTAGGATCTGTTATGTTTTTTGAGTAAGGTAAAATGAAATTCAACACAGATTAAATAAATTTTTACTATATGAAATAGTTAATCTACTTTATTAAGTATGTGGAATGATTTTCAAATTAGTTAGAACGGATATTTTTATCTTGATACTGAAAGAACATCAGTAGATGTAGAATATCAATGGAATGATTTTTCAGTATTGTAGTAATATTACGCATCATATATACGTAAATTAATCAAAATCTTCCTTAGCTACATTGTCAAAAAGGTAATGAATAAGCATATATATTTTATTATATACTTTTTAAACTCCACTAAAATCAGATTTCGATAAAACGAAGTACCATAATTTTTTTTCAGTTTGAATTTATAAGCATTTATACCATTTTTAATAATAATATTATTTTTGTCATTTATTTTAATCATTTTAACTATTTATAATGATAATATTTTTTGTTATAATTTAGCAATTTTATTACGTTTTTCCCTAATTTAGCTCTTTTCTCCACTTATGGCACAGGCCGAAAAGGAAAACCTCTAAATCGCTATTTGGTGGTTGATTACATTTACTCTTTTAAATTGTTATTTAGACTTTTTTTTTCTTCTTCTTCTCTTTTTCTTTTCTTTCTTTTCTTTTTTTTTTTTTTTTTTTTTGAAATCAAGGGTAAAAATTATTACTATTTTTTAACACATTGTTGCATATGTAAAGCCACATTTTTTTTTTGGTCTAAATCATCCTTTTCTTCTTATTTTTTTTTAATCCTACAAATCGAGAATAAAAATTTATTTTCTTTATTTAAAAAATTGTTTTAGGAATGGTTTAAAGTGTTATTTTCAATAAAATTGGGCGTTTGTTATTAAAATGGTGATTAAAAAAAAATACTGTCACATAATATGCAAAAGAACTATGGATTATCTTCGTATTGTTATAAAATAAGCTTCAGAGGGTTTCTTTGAATATTATGCGTCATATTATAGTTAAAAAAAGAAAAAGAAAAAGAAAATAGAAATTTAATGCAATTCCAAATTTTGTATTTTGGCATGAATTATCTTCTTTCTGCAAAATAATACTTCTCTTAAGAAAGCCAAAAAAGAAAAAAGATGACCTATTATTAGAAATATAAATGCAGGCGATACATTTGTAAGTGTTAATTTTCTCTTTTCAGTTTCTGCATGTCCATGTTTCACTAAGCGTGGCAAAATCATCAAAAACTGACTATCTCGAAGATGTTTAAAATATAGACCTGATGCCATCATCCTGTGTACAAACGTATTTATCAATTCTTTGCAACAATATCCTTTACGTATCATCATTCCCGATAAAAGTTCAAAAAAACGATCTTCTGAGACGAATTTGTCTTCAACTGTAAAATATGTAACCTCTTCTTCATATAACATTAAAGCAATGTTTTGCATATTTAATTCTTCAAATATGTTCTCAGTATTCCACCTACTTAAATTGTTCTCTTTTAGATCTTGCGCTATTACTTTAAAATTTACGTCTTCTGAATTTAGGAACTCTTTCATAAGGCCTGAGTATGTATTCGTTATGCAATGGTAGTCGCCATTTTTTACAGCATTGGCTAACTGGGCCACGTTCCTTATATTGTTTATAGGGGGAATGGCGAGAAATGACAGAAATACTGAATCGTACATCAGACATAAAAACATCGCCCCGAAAATCTAAGCATACAACAATAAATTTTCTGCGATAGAGTTAAACCTCAAAATGGAACTCTGCCTTAAAAAGACGGCAAAAGTATGAAGAAGTATTTTCTCGAAAGAGTATTTCCATTTGAAAGCGACGTAGTACACACATAATATGGCGAGGACAGCTGAAAAAATTGCAATCCAAACAGACAGCGAGAAGGTCTGGAAAATGTCGAAAACTCGTGGTTGGTATTCTGGTTTTCGTGTCATAAATGTTACAGAATGCGTTTGAAACGGATAAGCAAAATCCACTGTTTCTGTACTAATGCTGTTCATAAACATAGGATTTATCACGACATCTATTTCTGACCGATTTATTTTTCCAGCCAATCCAATTATAGTACCATTAGTATAAAAATAGTTTTCCTGAAAAACGATATCCACATTTATACTTTTGAATTTTCTTGTACTTATAATATATTCTACAAAATCTAAAAGCAATTGTGCTCGATAATGTTCCTTATTTAAAAAATAGGAAGAAATTCCTTTTGTAGAATCTTTGTATTTTAAATAACTGAGCAGTGGCTGATATCCGATTTTTATGCTTGTTTGATTGAACATCTTATCCGAAATGCAATGTAACGAAATTGATCCCGATTTTATATCTTACGTGCATCTTTGTGACTACTTGCGCCATCTGTTGACAGCTAAATATGCTGTCGAAAACGTTGACGACTATTAGAAGCATTGACGTGAAATAGGGGTAATATTTTATTCAGTATCCACCACTAAATTTTAATTTTGATGATTGTCTAAGGATTTCCCCCAATCTGGCAGATTATAAGCAATATTCATAATTCTAAATGAAAAAAATAAATAAAATAGTATAAATGCATTTGTAATACGATAGATTTATTTCGTGCTCTGTTATTTATCTCAAATAGAAAAATTTATATCTATGATTTCCCAAATAGTTATATTTTTTTTTGTTTCTTTCCTTTTCCTTTTTTAAGAATTTAATTTTAGATTTTTTAGATAATTTCTTAACATTTTTGCATTTATAAATGGTTTCGAATAATATTATTTCAGTGAAGAATTTTATTCTTTAAGAATGTAAGATTTTCAAATGTATGAACTAAAAGCCTGAGAAATGCATAAAACATATTAGATGCAATAAATTTATTGGGATAAAAAAAAAAAAAAAAAAAAAAAACAATTTCCTTACAAAATAACCAAGACATTTACAATCTATATATATATATGTGTACATATATATGTGCAAAATAACTAAAGCCAGATGAAAAATTAAACCCAAAACACATGGGGGCCTTCATCAGGGGAGCTCCCCCATGTAGGGAAAGGAATATGAGAAGTTTCTGACGAAACGCTGGTAATTTAACCAAACACGTTTCTAGCCCCCAACTTCTCACAGATGGAAGCAAGACCATACAGCAAACGAATTTAATTAATACAAAGCACAAAAAGCAATTAAATTCAGAAATCAAGAACAAAATATAATACATCACTATAAAATACAAGACTAGATATAATACAAGAATATATAAATACATACCTGGACAAACTCGAATAGTCATTAGAATATGGAAAATTGAACCCCTCCCGCCCCTCATTATGAACATAGAACCCACTTAACTCTGTTCTAGTTCTATATATTTAATAATTCAAGTTTTACTTCATCTTATATTTCAATTTTATCATATATATATATATATATATATATATATATATGTAGACAGATAGATACAGATTTATTTTCATGCTAATTATGCCTTAATTGGAACAAAAAATTTTAAATAATAAATAGATAGTGCCGTGTAAGCCTTAAGGCCGATTAACGACTCGAGGGCACTTGGCCTGATCTGGGTCACCGTGGGGGATCTTTCTAAGGGGTCTTAGTCCGTTTTTGAGCAAATTTAGAGAAAATCACGGAAAACTCCGAAAGGCTAGAGTAACGAGTGTAACATGGATTTGAACCTGGCACTCCCCGTTTACAAACTTACCCATCAGCCACATTGATTAGAGAGATATTTTTGTATATGAAGTGAGATTGACTTCAAAATTTTGTATAAAACAAATTTGCATTACATTTCCATGCTAAAGTTATTATTATTATTATAATTTTTTTTTTTTTTTTTTTTTTTTTTTGTTAATCTTCCGACTTCGTTTCAAATGTTTAAACGCTAATTTTTAAGAATGTCACTGATTTTAATTAAATGATATGAAATAGCTTTTAAGCCACTATTTTAATAGATTTATTTTTAATTCCTTAATTAAAAACCGGAAGCTTATTAGCTTTTAAAATGTTAAAAATAAATAAATAATAATAATAAAATAACCAATAATAGTTTTAAAAAATTTCTATACTTTTCAAAATCTTCTTTTCATTGTTCTTTTCTATTTATAATTTTCATTGATTAAAAATTTAATTTTAGGTTATTTGCATGAATGATAGCCATCTCTCATATATTTTTATTATTATAAATACCATTAAAATATATAATTTACTATTATGTATTTTTCTTCTCTCTTTCTCCCTTTTCCTTTTTCTTTCTTTCTTTCTTCTTCTTTTTCTTCTTCTTCTTTTTTTTTTTTTTTTTGAGAAATTATTTTTTTTATAAGAATTTTAAATCCATAAAATCTGAGAAATTGATACTAAAGGGCAATTGACTACCTGAAGATCCAGTGACAAATTGGAGTGTTGTCCGTGGAGGTCCTAGTTCGCACTTACACGAATTTCTTAGAAAACTACAGAAAACTCCGAAAAGCTAAGCAGACGAGCGAGCGCGGTCTGGGATTGAACCCGGAACGTCCTGTCTGCTACCTTCGAGAGCAAAACCTCTTAGCCACTGATGAGACTTCAGTAGAAAAATATTTACTTAAAAAATCACGGAGGCGCTTACTTTGTTTTACTTTGCTGAAAAGTATACAAAACAAGCTAAATAAGTTCCAATACATCTGCGGGACTATAAGAAAAACATTAAGAAATACAAGAAAAGATACCAGAATAAAATTTTTCAAGACAAATGGCGATACTAACTCTTCTACACTGATGGAAAAAAAAAATCCCAACACCAAGAAAAAATTATTGTACAGTAATGAAATTTTAGCAATACATTTGTCTAGGTAACATATTTAATTGATTAAAGTTTCAAGATCACAGGTAGAGCCATTGGCGAGAAGAGCCATTTCAAATGTGAAATGTTGGTACATTAGTAACCGGTGTAACCGCCAGAATTTTGAATGCAAGCATGCAAACGTGCATGCATTGTGTCGTACAGGTGTCGGATATCATTTTGTGGGATGGAGTTCCATGCCTGTTGCACTTGGGCGGTCAATGCAGGGACGGTTAATGCTGGTTGTGGATGACGCTGGAGTTGTCGTCCAATGATGTCCCATACGTGCTCGATTGGAGAAAGATCTGGTGATCTAGCAGGCCAAGGCAACATGTCGACACTCTGTAGAGCATGATGGGTTACAACAGCGGTATGAGGGCGAGCGTTATCCTGTTGGAAAACACCCCCTTGAATGCTGTTCATGAATGGCAGCACAACAGGTTGTATCACTAGACTGACGTACAAATTTGCAGTCAGGGTGCGTGGGATAACCACGAAAGTGCTCCTGCTGTCATACGAAATTGCTCCCCAAACCATAACTCCAGGAGTAGGCCCTGTGTATCTAGGCCGCTGACAGGTCACTAGTAGGCGTTCACCTGGTCTCCTTCTAACCAACACACGGCTATCACTGCGACCAAGGCAGAACCGGCTTTCATTAGAAAACACAATAGATCTCCACTCCGTCCTCCAATGAGCTCTAGCTTGACACCACTCACGTCGCAAACTGCAGTGGTTTGGAGTCAGTGGAATGCACGCTACAGGGCGTCTGGCTCGGAGCTGTCCTTGAAGTAACCGATTTGTAACAGTTCGTTGTGTCACTGTGGTGCCAACTGCAGCTCGAATTTCAGCTGCAGACGCAGTACGATTAGCCACAGCCATACGCCGAACACGGCGGTCTTCCCTCTCAGTAGTGCCACGTGATCGCCGGAACCCGGTCTGCTTGAGGCAGTACCTTCCCTTGACCACTTCTGCCAACACTCATGCACAGTGGATTCATTCCTGCCAAGTCTTTCTGCAATATCGCAGAAAGAAAACCCACCTTCTCGTAGCCCTACTACACGACCTCGTTCAAACTCAGTGAGCTGTTGATAATGGCTTCTTCGTCTTCTTAGAGGCATCCTTGACTAACATTAACCCACTACGTCAAATCTCAATTGTAAATAACGATCACTAACCTTACAGCGCTTATTTAAAGCAAACCTCATTTGCATGTTCATAGTGTCGCTACAAGCGCCACACTTATGCGCGTAGCTCGAAATTTGAATCAACGTCATCTTTCAGATGTATAAACACGCCTACCAAATTTCGTTTATCTAGCACAGCTCCTTCCTGGTGTTGGGATTTTTTTTTTCCATCAGTGTATATGGAAGAGAGGCAAAAATGATTAATTTTGTATAAAAACAAATTGGCATTTTTTAGATGCTAAAACATTTTTTTTTTCTATAGCCTTTCCAACTTTAATTCTAAATTTATAACACCTATTTTCAAGAGTGCCACCGAGTTTAATCAAATGATAAAAAGCAGCGATATAATCACTATTATTAAATGTTTTTTCTTTTTTCTTTCTTTTTTCTTTCTTTCTTATTTTCTTCTTCTTGTTCTTCTTATTTTTTTTTTTTTTTTTCCATAATTAAAAGCCAAGTTTATCTTAGCTTTTAATACGTAAAAAAAAAAAAAAAAAAAAAAACTTTAGTAAATAGAAATCTAAAATAAATTCTATACTTTCCAAATTAGTTATTCTTTATTTTACTTGATTCTTTTTTCTGTTTTTATTTTTATTTAAATATATTTTTAACAGATTCGATCTGGATAAATTCAAACCATTTCTTATGCAACATTTCTACATATGTAAATAATATCTTTACTTATTTTTTTTTCTTCATTTCTTTCTATCTTTTTTTTTATTATTATTATTTCTTTAATAATGTAAAAAAGTTTTAATAAATGAGCAAAAAATATCAGAAATTTGTGGCATGATTGTGTGGTGGTGTAGGTGTTAAAGCCGATTGATTACACGAGTCAATGGGGGAATGCCCTTCTTGAAGGTCTTTCCAAAGACTCCTATGCCGTATTTACACAAGATTTAGAGAAAACCGTGGAAAAATTTTATAGGCTAAGACTTCGACCACGATTTAAAATCGAACCCGGCTCTTCTCTTCTGTCTAGAGCAGAATCTCTCAGCGATCTCAGTGGTGGGACCTCAGTGGTAAGAAGAAAAATATTTCCTTACAAAACCATCAAAACATTTTATCATTATTATTATTATTTTCATATTAATTATATTTTATGTAAGAAAAAATCAATCAATCAATCAATAAATAAATCGGTAAATGAAGGCTTCGTATGTGAAGTAAAAATGACTTCAAACCTCTGTATAAAACAATTGGACATTATTTCCACACTAAAACATTTTTTTTCTAGTCTTTTAAATTTTAATTAAAGATTTATAATAGTAATTTTTAAAATGTCGACGAGTTTCATCAAATAATAAAAATACAGCAATTTAAGTCACTATTTAAAATATTTTTGTTACAATAATTTATTAATCAAAAATACCGCTGTTTAGCGTCATATTATGTTATAAATGTAAAAAATCGTAATATCTAAAAAGTTTTGAAAAATTTCTAGATTTTTCAAAATACGCTCCTGCTCAAAAGTTTAGCAAGATTTGCAAATGATCAGTTTTTTCAATTTAAAAACTTATCTCTCGATGAAATGTTTTCAAACATGCTGGATTTTAGATATTTTCCAAGGATTGAAATTTCCTTAGGGGTTTTTCACACGCCGCGTCGTTAATTTGAAGATCCAATTATTTCAACCATGCTCCAAAAGTACTCTTTCTTGTGTGAAAAATTCCTTATAAACTTGTAACTCTAACATATAATTTTTTATTTACTTAGATTTATGAGATGATAAGGGGTTTTTCACAAAAAAGAACATTTGCTAAGTGGATAGAATAATTAGATCTTTAAATACATTATGCGGCATGGGAAAAAACCCCTTATGAAATTTTAACTCTTAGAAAATACCTAAAACCTAGCTCGTTCTTTTTTTGGATAATTTGCTCAATTTTTACTCTATTTAAATGCTTTTTTGACAAAACTTTCCCAATATATCTAGCTTTCAACCTATATAATAATTTTTTTTCCATCTTTCGCCCATGCGCAGTGAAAACGTTTTTCATAAAAATGTTCATATGTCATGAGATATATAAGATACTTGTATTTCGGTTGCAGTGTATTGTTTTAGAAGTACTTTTCCAACTTATCCGAGAGTGGGAATAATTTTCGTTAAAAACTCGCTGAAAACAAATATAAAAATCTTGCTGATTTTCTCTGGAGTTTTAATATAAATTCAAAAATTCATATAAAATTATTTAGACAACTTTCACAAGCATCATTCCCTGAAACTTATCAATTTTGAACAAACTTTTCTAATAACAAACGTATTCACTTCAAAATACATCATTTGGATCGTATAAAATTATTTCTTTTTAATTTACTCTAAGAAACACAGACACAGGCAAATATTAAACTAATCAAATTAAAAAACTTGACTTCGGTATTCAGGAAGCTTCAAAATGTATAAATATACAAGAAACCAATCGATGAATATTTAGCTTAATATATATATATATATATATATATACTACTGGCCATTAAAATTGCTACATCAAGAAGGAATAATAATAACGGAATGAAATTTGTTGGACACATACATTATAGCAGGAAGAACAATTGATTAAAATTTCAGGAAATTTGGAGTATCATGTACTGAGAAAACAGTACATAAAGCAGCGACCTCTTTGAGCAATAACAGCACTTCTCTGCCTAGGCATTGAATCGAACAGCGATTGGATGACATGTACGGGTAGAGCACTTCATGAAGTTTTAACACGATGACACAATTCATCGATCGAAGTTACTGGTGAGTGATGGGGGCCAGTCGATTTTCAACGATTAAACAGTCATTTTCATTGGTACGAGATCAGGAGAATGCGCTGGCCAGAGAAATAGTCGAACACATTCTGTATCAAAGGAGGCCGGGACAATAAAAACAACTTGCGGGCGTGCATTATCTTGCTTACAATTTCAGCTACGGAGGCCTAGAATACAGGGCAGGGGGGCGGGCCTTAACTCATCAGAAATTTAATGGCCGCTGTTCAGAGTGCCAGAAATACGAACATGAAGTATTCGAGACGTGTATCCAATGGGAACCCATAACATCATTGCGAATGATGGACAGTATGATGATGTCGAATCCCAGCTTGCAATGTGCATTATTCATAATGCCGTTAAATACAGATAAGGCAATCTTGATGCTGTAAACAGGATTGTGATTTGTCTGAAAAGTGACTTCACGCCATTCCTGCGTCCAGGTTCATCGTTGATCACACATTAATGGCTCCCATATCAGTGATGCAGTTTTGAGGGTAATCAGAATTTTAGTAGCCGCATACTGAGTCACCACCTGGATGGATGGTAAGTGGTACCGTTAGATACACGTCCTGGTCACCACTTGTTTTCATTCCCACCACTGTGAATACCGGCCATTACGTTTCTGACAAGTTAAGGCCCATCGCTCTGTCCTATGTTCAAGGCACCCGAAGCTCAACATTTAAGTAGGACAATGCACGACTGCAAGTTGTCCATATTGTCTGGACCTTCATTGATGCCGAATGTGTTCGACTGTTGCTCTGGCCAGCGCGTTCTCCTGATCTCGCACCGATGAAAATAACTGTTTAATCGTTAGAAAGCGACTGCCCCCCCTCCACTCACCAGTAACTTCGATCGATGAATTGTGGAATCGTGTTAAAACTTCATAAAGTGCTCTACCCGTTCATGTCATCCAATTGCTGTTCGATTCAATGCCTAGGCAGATATGTGCTGTTATTGCTCACAGAGGTCGCTGCTTTATGTACTGTTTTCTCAGTACATATTATTCCAAATTTCCTAAAATTTTAATCAATTGTTCTTCCTACTATAATGTATGTGTCCAACAAATTTCATTCCGTTATTATTATTCCTTCTTGGTGTAGCAGTTTTAATAGCCAGTAATGTATATATATAACATATGGCTTTGTGAAATTAATTTCAATTCCTGAGCAGCTTTCCCGGACATAGTAAACAATTATTTGATATAGTAAATTACAGTAAAGCTTTTCCACTAGCAAATAAAAACGAATGTTATGGCTTAAATATTGATAGTCCTGTATATCTTCTGAAAGTTGTGTACACATCACATGGTGCACATACATATAATCCTATATTAATAACACACACCTGAAGTACACTACCATTAATTTTCAAGTGTTGTTGCATTATATTTTAACTCTTTTGTGTAGCCCTGTTAACCAATAGTGGATGATTTCTATACCATATTCTACATGAAACATGTTTTTAATCATATAAAATATATATATTCGTTTCATTTGGTTTAGTGCAGTTATCAGTTTGGTTTAGTTATGTTAAACTCTACTTACCAGCAATATCCCCCAGAGGCGCAATGTATTTGAATTCTCTTGGGTGTCCCTGTACTCAAACTATTTGCTTGATCTCAACGAAAAGCTTGGTGTAGCATCCCTATATGACACACATTTAGAATACGAAGTTTAAAGTTTCTGCTGTGGTTTGTGTTTGAGATATGCTGATAAGACACAGACACACACACACAGACCAACAGCTGAAAACATGATTTTTAGATTCAAGGCACCTCAAAACGTGTAAGTAACAAAAACTCAATTTCAAAAATTTGACCGAAAAACAATACTTTCTCTACCTTATGGGTAAGAGAAAGTAAAAATTTTTATAGTGACATTGTTCACAAATGAATGGAAATGAAAATCTGTTTCATTCAGATAATATTTATATTGTAAGGCTGAACATAATTTCTTTCTTTCTCCCTTCCTTTGTAACCTATGTGGGATATTCTTTGCATCATATTATTGGAATACTCATTTAAAGTTGGAGTTTTTCGAATATTATTATTTGAGCATATTGCCATTTATCTTAATAAGCATTAAAATAATAATATTAATAATAAATAATACATAGATATATAGATATATATTTTTTAAAAGTGTTCCTAGTGTTCCATATCGAATATAAATATTTAATCTCAAAAATAAATTTACTTCTTAAAAATAAATAAATAAATAAATAATGATAATAATAATAATAATAATAGTCACTTAGATAAAATTTGTCAAAATGGAGAATAAAAAAATAAAAAAATGAATTAATTCATTTCTGAGTAACATATACTTATAACTGGAAGCAACGAAAATAACTTAAATAGTGAAAATACACTTAAAAAGTGAAAAAAATGAATATGGCCTTAAACTGGAAATTAAAAAATTTAAAATAAGTATGACGTAACAAACTGAATCAGGAGATTGTATTCATAAATGCACGCAACACCGTTGTTTTATGCGATTGAAATTGCTTTTAAATATACGGAAAATTAGTATGTCCCTTCTGTGAAAGAGTCCCTAAAAAAGTAAAATGGTTGCTTGTACAAGAGAACACCATCCAGTAGAGTGCAAAATTTAAGTGAGAAGTATGTAACAATATTTTCTAGGACGCTACATGATTGTTACATTTACGAATAATCGTTAAAAGGTTTTTATAGCAGAACTTGATTACAGAATGGTTACAAGTGAACCAATTCACCATTTACAAGATTAAACAAAAGAAAGCTTTCAAAAATAAATATTTTAAATTACTGTATTTACAAAGAAATGCTTGTTTCTTTTTAAAATATAGCCTTCCCAATGTATTATGAAAAACACATTCGATGAAAATTAAGGTACAACGAAAGGAAACAGTTATAAGTATAAAAAATAGGAGATTTATAAGCATAACATTTTGCATAATGGGTTTTAGCTGTTTGATAAAAGTATTTTAAAATGTTTCGTCTGATGGATGGACTTAAAGAAATGTATCACATAAGTAATATATAGTGTAAAATGATGTTTTCTGTGAAATGTTTTGCTAATGTAGTACTTTAAAATAAACAAATTATAAAGATATTAACTCATTTTTAAGCAAACATAAAAAGTCCGTACCGTTATTCCGAAGCTTTGCGTTTAAAATATTCATAAAATGTGTTTGTGAGCCATTATTTTTAAACTATGTGTACGAAATAATACATAAAATGTATTTGCTCTGCAATAAGAGGAAGCATGTAGTACTGCATGCAAATAATAAGTAGCTAATTTTTTATAAGTATTTGCAATAATTCGATACTGAAACTTGTAAATTACGGCAATTTTAACTACTGCCAAATTTTAAAAAGGCCTAGTAAGTTTGTTTGTTATTAAGTATTACATGGCTCAAAAAACGATTATTGAGTTAGATTCTTTTAAACATTCACAATGTATTTCTGAAAGTGTCAAATAATTGAGAGAGGCGGGAACGGTGGGTGAAGAAACACGTGCGCCGTGCGTATATACGCTGCCGCAAGCGGTGGGGGACCGGACAGATTATTACACCGATGAGAGAAGAATTTTTTTGTATTTTATATTTATGTTTTTCTCTTACGATAACATAGTGATTCCTTAAAAGTGTCGAACTTAAATGCGTGCGCGCAGAGCACAATGGTCTGCGCGGCCGAAGGCGGTGTAGACCCGGTCCGGCATTTTTCCCTATCAGGTTTTTAGCTTCCCATCATACTATAGGTATGGGGAACTTAGGTAATCGTGAAATTTTTGACCTCGGTTTTTTGACTTTTTTATACGTTTTCAGGTGTGAGGTTTCCGAAAATGACAAAATTTGTATGGTGTCCGTTTGTTAGTCCGTTAGTGTGTTAGTGTCTTAGTCCGTTAGTTTGTTAGTCTGTTTACACGATATCTCACGAACAAATGATCGCAGAGAGGTCAAACTAGTTTTAAAATATTATTTATGACACTGTCAAGAACCCTATTTATTTGCAACATTCTAATTTAAAAACTTCAGAAGTTATTCCAAATTTACGATTTTCTTAACATCGGAGAATAGGGAAAAAATTTCACTTAAACGTGCATGAAAAGAAATATTTTTATCGTAAAGATGTAAGAACAGCTCTTAAATATGAGTTTTGATGCCGGGATGAACATCATTAACTATAAACATGCGAATATTACTTACAAACCTTAAATATATTTTTTACAACGCCAGTTTTGTGGTGCTTTTTTATTAAATATAAACATGCGACTTTAATTCGCGTTCGCCGTTAACCCTTTATCGGCCTATTGTAACATATAGCAGAAATTGGGTTTACTCGGAAATAGATATAACGATTTTCAAAAAAGTTTGTAGTTAAGTGTTTTTCGGGGTGCTTGGATTAACCCTCATCTTTTGAAAATATTGCGTTCGCTATTAACCCTTTATTCGCCAATGGCAAGATATGGCAGAAATTGGGGTTTTCGGCAATGGTTATAGGGATTTTGATGAAAGTTTGGAAGTAAATGCTTTTGGGGGTGCTTAAACGATTGAAATTGTCCTCTTTGTCAGAAAAATTCGCGTTCACAGTTAAACCTTTAAAGGCCAATTGTAACGTATGGGAGAAATTGGGTTTACACGGAAATGGAGAAAGTAATTTTGATGAGATGCAAGCTTTTTTGATTTTGAGTTAAGGATTTTTGAAGAGAAAAAACGATTGGATCTCATCTTCAGATAAATCCTCGTTCACAGTTAACCCTTTATTGGTCTATTGCAAAACATAGCAGAAATCGGGTTTACTCGGAAATGGATATAGCGATTTTGTTGAAAGTTTGGGATTAAGTGTTTTCGGGGAGGTGCTAAAACGATTGGACCTACCCTCATCTTCAGAAAAATTCGCATTCTCAGTTAACCCTTCATCGGCCAGTTTCAACATATGGCCGAAATTGGGTTTACTAGGAAATCGATATAGAGATTTTCGATGAAAGTTTAGGAGTACATAAAAGATTGGAAGTATTTTCATCTTCAGAAACTTTCGCGTTCCCTGTTAAAACTTTAAAGGCCAATCGCAATGTATGGCAGAAATATGGTTTACACGAAATTAGACATAGCGATTTTGATGAAAGTTTGCAGTTAGGGAGTTTTTGGTGAGAAAAAGCGATTGGATATATAATCTTCTTCAGAAAAATTTCGTTTGCTGTTAACTCCTTGTCGTCCCATTTTAATATATGGCAGAAATTTACTTCGAAATGGGTATAGGAATTTAAAAAAATTACTGGAGTTAAGTGTTTTTCGGTGTGCTAAAGCGTTTAAACTTATCCTCATCTTTAGAAAAATTCTCGTTCTAAGTTAACCCTTTATCGGCCAATTGCAACATATGGCAGAAATTGGATTCACTTAGAAATGGATATAGGAATCTTGATGAAAGTTTGGTATTAAAGGCTTTTCGGGCAGATTAAACGATTGTACTTATCCTCATCTTCAAAAAAATTCGCATTCGCAGCTAAAACTTTATCGGCCAGTTGTAACATATGGCAGAAATTGGGTTTACTTGGAAATGGGTATAAGGATTTTGATGATAGTTTGGTGGGTGCATAAACGATTCGAAATATTTTCATTTTTAGAAAATGTCTTCTTGCTGTTAAACATTTAAGGCCAAAATATTGCAGAAATAGGGTTTACACGGAAATGGACAGAGCGATTTTCATGAAAGCTTACAGTTACCGATTGTTTGGAGAAAAAAAATGATTGGAAATATCATGGCGGATAAAATTAACTTATAAACTTTTTTGAGACCCTTATATGGTCTATGCATACATCGCCACTTGAAAACAAAATTGTGGAGCAACTTGGTTAACGAATTTATCAAAGATATTTATAAGATAAATTCGCTGTCCAAAATTGGTTCGATTTGGAGTATTATTTCGGGCGTTATCGTGATGAAAAGATTTCGATTATATATATATATATATATATATATATATATATATATAGAGAGAGAGAGAGAGAGAGATAAACGAAGTGATTGGAATATTTCGATTTCCAAAGAAATCAACCTATGGCAAATTTAGGTTTATGTTATTGAAAAATGCATATACAATGCCCCCAATAAGCGCGGAAAATGTCGCATCTATAACTCTCAATTCATCCAACTGAGAGGCATTCATGTTAGTTTTATTATAGCTAAGTTCATTCTTTATACCATCTTTAAGTTAGTTCTTCTCAAATACTGCATTTTTAAGTTGTACCATTTTTCTTGCGGGGATGCGATATGTCAATTTTACTTTGATAGTTTTTAACAATAATTAAAATGTGTGGAAACAAATCCGTGATGGGGAAATGCGCTGAGTCCACCTATGACAAATAGTTCTTTTTTTTATTATCATATGATAAAAATTAATGCAATTTTGAGAATTCATTAATTATAGTGGTTCATTAAAAAATAGTGACCAACAAAGCGGACGCAGCCTTCTAGTCAAGGCATTAATCCTCTTGCTAATTTACGAAGTTGAGAATCGACCCTTTTTTTAGATTTGGCGGAAAGATCAGACACTGTACTTTTAAAAAGCATCCGAATTTCTTTTTTTGTGATTAAACTACAGTTTATAAAACCTACCAAGCAAAGAACAAGTTGATTTTTTAACACTTAATACATAAAGGGAGATATATTAACGATCCAAGCTGATCTAATAAATTCATAAAAATTCTCAAAAAAGTAACATAAGTTTCCGTACTGGTACCCATGAAGGTAGAGAGAGGATTGTTCTACCATGCTGGTTCCTCTTCTATGAATCGCCAGCGTCACCTTACAGCGAATGCATGCAAGAGCGCCAAGTGACAAAATATCTTCTTTAACTAGGGTGCCTAGGCACCCTTACCGCAACAGTCACGAATAGTAAAAAAAAAAAAAAGGGGGCGGATGAAGTAGCCTATAATTCGCTTGATATTTTTCTTGTTTTTCATGTTTCAAGTATTTTGCATTCTGATAATAGACGCGAATTTTGTAATTAAGTGTTAGGACGTGTTACACAGTTGTGGCTAGAACTCAGAATGTTCCATGGCAAACCTAGACATTGCCAAAGTCCTGGAAGTGTCAAGTGGTCAAGTCAAGACATTGAAAACGTCCCCAATATTTAGATGGCTGCTAACCAAACTAGCAATAGGCGTAAGAGCGTGTGATTTCTATAATTCATGAAAAATCGTGCCTATTATTCTGATATTAGGAAGAGTGTCCTTAGAAGTCATGTTCGGTTGTGCCACAAAAACGGGATTGTCTTCTTCTATTATGCCACAAAGAGCAGTACATTCAATAAATGCTGAAAAATACCTTGAAAAATTAAAAGATTCACAAAAGGCTATGACTATTGTGATCACAATCAAAATTTAAACAGGATATTTCATTAATCACGTTTTCTGCAGAACCACCAATAGACATACATGGATTCATTGATAGTAATTTTACTGCTTTTTACGTTATTATCATTGAGAATATACACTTTATAACAAAAGATAAAAAAAAGTCGTACCAAGAAAAAGTGGAGACAAAAATTGGTAGATGGGGTGGAATGGGTGGTCCGAATGGGACAAAAATTGGTAGATGTGTTGTACATATGGAGAAAAACAATTCATTACAGTTTCAGAAAATTTGAATGATTTAATCAAGAGAAAGGGCTTCACAAAGTAAACAAGTCAATAACGCGTTGGTCCACTTCTGGTTCTTATGCACGCAGTTATTCGGCTTGGCATTAATTGATAGAGTTGGCAGCTGTGTTCTTGTGAAGTATCGTGCCAAATTCTGTCCAATTGTTGCGCTAGATTGGCAAAATCCCGAGCTGGTTGTAAGACCTTTTTACTGAGGCTCCAAACGTCCTCAGTGGAAGAGAGATCCGGGGACTGATATCTACCCCGATGTGCCGCCTATTAAGGGTATCTGAAGTCACTGAAGTAACAGTTGCAGTAGGATCGACGATAATGATGAATTGGTGCTTGATTCCATCAAAACCTGTATGTATGTCAATTTACGTCCAGTTTGCATTACTCTTTCTTGGTGCGTCACTTTTTCTGTTATAGGGTATACTTATGAAGAATATATAATTACACTGCCCGCCCAAGGAATGGTCTCTGTGTGTCAAAGAAGTCATCATTGAGTTATCCTGAACCTCGGCAGAATCGACATTACAGTTTCGTGCTAAACTTTTAAATAGGTCTATAGTACAAGACGTGGTCTGTATTGTTTACTCAAAAGCATAAGCGAATGCTTACAAGTATAAATCGTATAATACGTTTGTTCACGTAATTTGTGATAAAATAGATCAGGAAGTAGAAGGAGGTAAGAGTGTGTTCTACAACATCTGACAAAGCCAAATAATGGTTTGAAAAAAGAATCAAAGAATGTATTAGTAGTTTCTGATGCAAAACACCCAATTGTCGACAAACGTGTCACTGTAGGAATTAAAATTACCGAAGTAGGTAGAGCAAAATATGATGCACGCTCTATTTTAACTCTGGTACCTAGTAAAACTGAGGATGGTTTTAATAAAGCTGGTACTAAAACTGGTATTTTAAAACAATTATAGGCAATAACTGAATTCAGTGTTTGCAATTAATGATTTTTAACAAAAGAAGAATTAATTACCACAGAAATATCTTTACGTAAAAAAGCAATAAAATAATCCCTTGTTACTGAGTAGGGTTTCAAAAGATGTAATTGTAAATCTAAATGTAGCACAAACAGTTGTGCTTGTCGCAAGAATGTTTTGTTAAATAAATCCTTATCGAATCATGTTCTTAGACTGACTAAGAACATGACTCGACTGGGATTTGTTTAACAAAGCAGTATTAAGTGTACATTTTTTAGACAGGGATTATTGTTAGTGCTCGGATTTTTTTTGTTGTTGACTGTACATTTTGTCTTTTTATTTCATAGTTTTTTTTCTTTTAATACAGTCGCAATACACCATAGTAATGTAAATAATAATAATAATAATAATAATAATAATGTAACTCACACATTACCTCATAAAGCTATCGTGGTCTTTAAAATATATATGCAATAAAACATGATCGCCGACTTTTCACGGGAGGGGGAATGGGGGTGAAAGGGTACTTCAAACGGTGTCTTTCTAAAATGAGTTGTGTAAAAATCGGCATCACTGCTCTTCCTCATGGTAAAATCGGTCATATATGTATTTCAGATCTGTTTAGAAAATTATTTGTCATATTTCCCGTTGAAGATGCAAAAAACTTTTGACAAAGGGCGAGATGTTTTTGTTTGACGACACATTTAAATACTCATCCAATTTTTTTTTACAGTTATAAATTTTGGATGTAATGTGTGGTAGCACGGTAGAGGGCTGTATCGGTTTACCCGTTTTGCATTTCGGGTGCATGTCGAGTCTGCGTTAATTTTCCTTCCGCGGTTCTACCCGCAAAATATTTTTCTTCGAGGAATTTTTATGCTGATTTTTTCATGAATGTAACTTTTTGAATGCAATAAGTAGACGATATTCCTTTCGCCCTCAGCAATTTAATGCAGCATGACTCATGATATGTATTAAATTTCAGTTGCATAAATATTAATATTAACATTCAAAACGTTATAGATGAAAATTATTTCTATTCCAGTGGACATTTGCTTTCCACGCACACACTCATGCACGCACACACACGCACACACACGCACACACATATATATATTAATACACGGTAAAAGTATTTTTAAAAGTAAGTTTTTAATGACTCTGAAATGTTGATGTATTGTACACTGATGTTTTCTTTATAATTAGACTATCAACTTTTTATATAATTACTAGCGAGCTCCGTTCGCTAGTGGGTCAGTACTTTCAAATGAATGACTAACAGTAACTTTTAGTGTTAAGAAAAGAAATGTGCGCGCAGCGCGCAAACCCATGCTCGCTGCGCGCACATATTCTTCTCAAATCAAATTTTTATTCTTAAGAAAAGAAAACCAAAAAAATCATTTCTCATCTGTTAAAAAGTTGGACCGGGTCTCCACTGCCCTCGGCCGCGCACAAGTTAGGGGAAACGCGCGCGGTGCACGCCTATTTCTTCCCCACCCTTTTAGCCCCTCATAATTAACCTACGTATACCAATTTTGAACGGTCTAACTCAATTAGCTGAGATGCAAAAGAAAACCTAATCAGGAAACCTCAAAACGTGTAAATCTGGTGAAAACTTTCGATAATATAAAAGAATTTTAAAATATCTTTCGAATGATGTATTAAAAATAATTTAATCATAATTAGAAATTGAAATATTGAAATTTGAAAATGTTACAGCGCCATCTGGTGGTAAAAATTTCTGTAACGTACTGTTCGATTCCAAATCAACAAAGCTTTCTAATGAGGTATATTACTTATGAAATTATTTTAATTAGTCTCTGAGATACAAAAGAAAACTGATTCAGGGAACCTCAAAATGTGTAAGTCTGGTGAAAACTTTGGATAATATAAAAGAACTTTAAAATATCTTTCGAATGATATATTAAAAATAATTTAATCATAATTAGAATTTAAAATACGCGTATTAGAATAACATTTTATTTCCAATTAAAATGTAAATTTTTTCCAAAATCGATGAAATTTGAATTGCGAGGCTGCCTTGTGATGTTAAATCTGTATACCAAGTTTAGTGTGCGACATTGAAAAACTGAAGCCTTTTCAAAATTGCAATTTTTAATCGCAGTACCAAAACACGTGACTTCATTAAATACCAGATGTGTTTCTTTCCGTTCAAGACTGTAGACGATAGTCTGCGATATTAAAATTCCTTTGATTTGTTGCCACCATTTTTTTTTTTTTTTTTTTTGGTTTAGTTAAATTAAAAAAAATCGAATTTTCCGATGGATAATCCGTTTAAACCATCGGATTGAAAAAAATCGGCCCTTTCACTTGATACCATATTTGTAACGATACGAGTGATATTTCTAATTTATTTTCCCCCTTTTCCGTAAAAATATCTCTTTAAGCAAGTAGCCGTGAATTCTCAGTCATTTTTCGATCGACATAGCTCAATGTTCTAATTAATATCTCCGCTAATTAGGGTCGCCTCGCTTAGCGAATTATCGCGATGTAGAGATGAAGAAATTCTGCGTCTGTCGACATCGGTTTCGAGGCGATGCGACCATTAGCGCCGGAGCTTTAGTGCGCACAAGGCATTTCTAACAGACAGACAGACAGACAGATGCGTACAGATTTTTAATAATATAAGGAGATACTTATGTACTAGTTTTCTAAAATAACTGTATACCAGTCATTTTGAATGTAATTTATTTTTCTAAAAAAATATGTTCGTTTATTTAACTATATTCTGGCATAATAAAATTTCGATTCTGTTCCCTAATTAAATGGAAATTTAACAAAGCGTTGTGGCGGGTCGTATTTCGGACCAGAAACTGTGGGTTTGGGTCGGGTTTAGAGTTAAAAGGTATTTTATGGGTGGGGTGCGAGTCAAGTATACCCCGACCTGTTCAAGACTCACTAGCATGGCATCATTGTAAGATGTTCCAATTAGAAATGTGTTTTCAGCAAGTACAAGAAATTTGTCAAGCGTAATAAACGAATCAAAAATTGATTGTCTTAAAGTAATTACGTTTGGAAAAGAACGATACTGTAGGGCGGTGTAGAAGGAAAGAAAAATGTTATTGAGTCTGTCGCCGCAATTTGCTCAAACACAACAGCTGCTGCGGCTGAAAAAAAAAAAAAATAGGGAAAGAAAAGAAAATTAGATTTGCGAATCGTTTTGAGTTTTGAACGCTTCATATTTCGCAGTAAATATGATGAATTTCAATAATAATTTGTGAAATTAAATGGTTGGCCCTTTATATAGTTTTCTGAAAAAATTAAACTAATCTAACCATTATAAAAGAATAAATCATATATATATATATATATAGTATTAAGCCTTTCTTTTTTGCATTCATCATAGTTATAATATTGCAAAACCGAGAGTGAAATTGGCAGAGATGAAAGTACGTGAAAAGAGCAATTGAATTTCCAAGCTATAAACAAGGAACACGATGATCAAAACAAACAACAGAGCTTGGAGTTAGAAGAGTGCTCATTGAATTCAAATATATAGATGTTCATTTCTAAACTTGTTTTCCTCCCGCAATTTCGCTAATACAAAAATAAATTGAACTCAGTTTTTTAAATATAAATAGAAAATAGAACAAATAAGTTCGTGTTTTGGCGACATATGCCGATAATTTGGTAACATTTGTCAATATGTTGGCGTGAACCGTAATTTACAACGAAAAATTTACTACATATTAAAAAAAAAAAATCATTTGAACATTCCAACAAACACTAGAACTTTTAATAATCTATTTAAAAAAACTTTTAAAACCCAAATTCTTAAAGTATCGTATCACATGTCTTTTCGAAGTTAGAATAAAATTTAATGTGGAAAAAAAAAAAAAAAAAAAAAAAAAAAAGTAACTTTTTTGTTTATTAACCAAAAAAATTGATAAAATTTGAAATGCAAGTTGGTCTTGTGGGGTACAGGCTGTATATTATATTTTTTTGTTCGTGAGAGAAAATTAAAAAAAAATTGAAAACTGCAATTTTTAATCCCACTTCAAAAACCTGTGACTGAATGTGAAGCAGATTTTTTTATTATTTCTCCTAACGGTTTCCATACAATCTTCTGCTGTTGCCACCTAAAATTCATACTTTAGTTAATTAAAAAAAAAAAAAAATGTCCGATCGATATGCTGTTTAATCCATCGGATTAATAAAACTTTTCCCTTTCATTTGATACCTTATTTGTAACGATACGACTGTTATTTCTAATTTATTTTCTAATTTTTCTAATTTATTTTCCTCATTTTAAACAAACATAAGCTTTTTTTTTTTTTAAATTTTTATGCTGTCGAAAAAAAAAAATGGCAACAATTAAATTATTTTGAGATTCACAAACATACCGTAGTGAATGACAGTAAGTACCTACTACCTACATAAGAATTTGGGGAAAATGACCTGGAACTTGACGGGGGCAATGCTATACCTGAAAATTTTCTGAGGAAACACGTGACCCGTTGCCTCAGTCGCTGCCTATGCAATAAAACAATTTGTGTATATCGCTTTTTTTTACATTCCTTCGTATTTATGTATGCCAAGAAGTTTTGGCTTTATTTTAAATTACAAAGCTCTGAGAGTTTTGTGAAATATGTGAACTTACGCAAGAAGACGACGCCTAGTTAAAAAGGTTTAGTGAAGTTATCATACATTAATACGATTTTTGTAAATTTTAAATTAACATACACTCGAAAAGTTTTTAAGGATTATCAACATGATTAGACAAAACATTATGTTAATGACTGAATTAATTTGAATGTGGCATGTTAAGTATTTAATTTACTATGACTTTTTGAAGTATGAATTGTTTTTAAACACGGTTAAGTGAAAACAGTTTTTAATGAAATGCATCATTAACAAGAAAACTCTATACATTAATTTATATGTTAAAAGACGATATAAATTTAATAATATTTCTACACTTTTTTGGTTAACATTTATGGCAATATTTTTTAAAAACGAAAATCGAAATTGTTAATTGAAAGAGTTTGCCAGATAATAAGTCTTAAAGAAAAATTGAGAATAAGCATCTAGCTAAATGTTACTGCAATATACATTCTCTCTCTCTCTCTCTCAAAAAAAAAATAAATAAATAAATAAATAAAATAAATAAATGAAAAATAAATAAATAAATAAATAAATAAATAAATAAATAAAATAAAAAAAAAAAAATACTTTCCTAGCGCTAAATATAACCTATTTTAATTATCATTTTCCTTGAGTAAATACCTCAAATTCCTTTATTTTTATGAAATTGTTATAAAAATTTAAGAAAAGATTCTTTTCAAAACATCATTTTTTTAAAACCGTAATTAGTTATACATCATATGTGCATTAGCTATTAGTTTACCGACATCATTCGTTATATGCTTCATTAGTTTATAAATTAATAATCAAGTATTATAATATTTGACTTAAACTTTAGATCTTTATATATATATATATATATATATAACAAGTTATGAAAAATGATTTGGGATAATAAACAAATAAATAAGTTATTACTTTGTAAAATTATTTGACACATTCCTGAAAATAGGCTATGAAGATATTTCATGTCCAGTGCGCCGTAATTCTCATTTTAATTGCAGACTGATTTCATTCATATAGGGATCAAATGCACTTACATTTTAATGGATGACTCAGAGTCTTCTTGGATAAAGACCAGTGGAATAAGATACACGCATTATCACATAGTTGGATGAAGCTGATGGCCATGGTTACATAGGGTATAATAATAAACAAATGAGTAATTATGTGCAAGAATTCATTTTTAAATCATTTTAAAACAAAGACGAAGGTATGATATACTTCTTATATCTTTATCTTCTACCACATATGTCAATACTAATAGGAAAAAAAAAAAAAAGGAAAAGAAAAGAATTCAGCGAGATAGTACAGTCGTTAAATTTGTCCGACAAAATCATTAAATGACGTTCTTAATTACCCCCACTTACTTTTTTTTAGATAACGTTACTAAAAAATCTTAAAGAGGACAATTGATGTAAAAATTACCAACAGCATATTTTCACAATACAAACACATAGACAAATTTATATATATTCATTAATTTACAGGATTATTGATTTGCTAACTATTCACAACTAGGCACTTGGTTACAAAAGAAAATACTTCAGTGAATATATAATAACACACATTCCCATATATATATAGATATATATACATACACACATATATGTAGGTATACACAAAATATTTTTTTACTTGAGAAAATTACCAAATATTTTATTTTTATTGAAATAATAGCTATAAGCAAAGTTTTGCAGTAATACCAGAAAGCAGAAACTTTTACTGTTCACATATCATGATACACTCGTAAATATTAAGTTGATCTTTTTTCTTTTTTTTTTTTCTGGTGACAGCTTAAATATTCAAATCAAAAATAAATAAATAAATAAATAAATAAATAAATAAAAATAAAATAAAAATTCAATGATAAATATTTTGCTGCCTTTTAGAATTATAAATTTCAGGAAATAGTAAATAAATCTTTCTATCGTATATATACACACGCATAATAAATCACTGATCTACTGATCGATCTATTTTATTACGCTTTCAGTTGATGTGTAAAAAATAGTTAGATATTTGTTTTTCTACAAACTTCAGATAAATTCGCCAAATTACTAATGAAACTACTCATAAGTAATAAACAAATTTCTAAGACATTCTAAGAAAATTTTAAAACAATAATATGATAACTATGTAAAGTGTATAATATATAATTTTCGGCATTCTAATCATTCATCACTTTGCTTCATATTGAAATTTTCTTTAGTACTCTTGTTAATATATATACTCTTATATTCTGTATGACAAAAAATTCTTCTTTACATAGTTAATATAATATTTAATTTTTATGTGTTTTGTAAAAGTTTTTTATCTATCATAATATGCACTGAAATTATATATGACATTAGTGAAGGTATACAAAAAATTTTAAAATAGAAAAAAAAAAAAAAAAAAAAAAAAAAAATAGTTTTTTTGGATTTGTTATGTTTTTTGAGTAAGGTAAGATGAAGTTCAACACAGATTAAATAAATTTTTGCTATATGAAATAGTTAATCTACTTTATTAAGTATGTGGAATTATTTTCAAATTAGTTAGAACGGATATTTTTATCTTGATACTGAAAGAGCATCAATAGATGTATAATATCAATGGAATGGTATTTCAGTATTATAGAAATATTACGCATCATATATACGTAAATTAATCAAAATCGTCCTTAGCTACATTGTCAAAAATGTAATGAATAAGCATCTATGTTTTATTATATACTTTTTAAACTCCACCAAAATCAGATTTCGATAAAACAAAGTACCATAATTTTTTTTTTTTGGTTTGAATTTATAAACATTTATACCATTTTTAATAATATTATTATTTTTGTCATTTATTTTAATCATTTTAACTATGTATAATAAAGTATTATAATGATAATACTTTTTATAATATTTTAACTATTTTATTACGTTTTTCCCTAATTTAGCTAAATGTCTTTCCTCCACTTATGGCACAGGCCGGAAAGAAAAACCTCTAAATCGCCAATTGGTGGTTGATTACATTTACTCTTTTAAATTGTTATTTAGACTTTTTTTCTTCTTCTTCTTCTCTCTCTCTTTCTTTTCTTTTTTTTTTTTTTTTTTTGAAATCAAGGTAAAAATTATTATTATTATTATTTTAACACATTGTTGCATATGTAAAGCCACATTTTTTTTTGTCTAAATCATCCTTTTATTATTATTTTTTTAAATCCTCCAAATCGAGAATAAAAATTTATTTTCTTTATTATAAAAATTGTTTCAGGATTGGTTTAAAGTTTTATTTTCAATAAAATTGGGCGTTTATTATTAAAAATGTGATTAGAAAAAAAAAAAAAAAAAAAAAAAAATACTGCCACATGAAATGCAAAAGAACTATGGATTATCTTCGTATCGTTATAAAATAAGCTTCAGAATGTTTCTTTGAATATTATGCGTCATATTATAGTTAAAAAAAGAAAAAAAAAAATGGAAATTTAATGCAATTCCAAATTTTGTGTTTTAGTATGAATTATCTTCTTTCTGCTAAATAATACTTCTCTCAAGAAAGCCAAAAAAGATAGAAGATGACCTATTATTAGAAATATAAATGCAGGAGCTACATTTGTAAGTGTTAATTTCCTGTTTCCGGTTTCTCTGTTTTGATATTTCCCTAAGCGTGGCAACTTTAACAAAAATTGACTATCTCGAAGATGCTTAAAATATAGACCTGAAGCGATCATCCTGTGTACAAACATATTTATCAACTCTTTGCAACAAAATCCTTTACGTACCATCATTCCCGATAAAAGTTCAAAAAAACGATCTTCTGAGACGAATTTGTCTTCAACTGTAAAAGATGTAACCTCTTCGCCATATAACATTAAAGCAATGTTTTGCATATTTAGTTCTTCAAATATGTTCTGAGTATCCCGCCTACTTAAATTGTTCTCTTTTAAATCTTGCGCTATTACTTTAAAATTTACGTCTTCTGAATTTAAGAACTCTTCGATAAGGCCTGAGTGTTTATACGTAACGCAATGATAGTCGCCATTTTTTACAGCATTGGCTAACTGGGCCATGTTCCTTATATTGTTTATAGGGGGAATGGCGAGAAATGACAGAAATACTGAATCGTACATGAGACATAAAAACATCGCCCCGAAAATCCAAGCATACAACAATAAATTTTCTGCGATGGAGGTAAACCTCAAAATGGAACTCTGCCTTAAAAAGATGGCAAAAGTATGAAGAAGTATTTTCTCGAAAGAATATTTCCATTTGAAGGCGACATAGTACACACATAATAGGGCGAGGACAGCTGAAAAAATTGCAATCCAAAGAGACAGTGAGAAGGTCAGGAAAATGTCGAAAACACGTGGTTGGTATTCTGGTTTTCGTGTCATAAATGTTGCAGAATGCATTTGAAACGGATAAGCAAAATCCACCATTTCTATACTTGTGCGGCTCATAAACATAGGATTTATCACGACATCTATTTCTGACCGATTTATTTTTCCAGCCAATCCAGTTATAGTACCATTAGTATAAAAAGAGTTTTCCTCAAAATCGATATCCAGGTTTATTCTTTTGAAATTTTTTGTATTCATAATATATTGTAAAAAATCTAAAAGCAATTGTGCTTTATAATGTGTCTTATTTAAATAATAAGAAAAAATTCCTTTTGTAGAATTTATGTATTCTAAAAAACTGGGGAGGGGCGAATATCCGATTTTTATGAACATGTTTGCGGAAATGCAATGCAACGAAATTGATCCCGATTTTATATACGTGCATCTTTGTGACTACTTGCGCCATCTGTTGACAGCTAAATAAGCTGTCGATTGCTGACTATCAGAGGCATTGCTGCGAAATTGAGGGAATTTTTTATTCAATATCCATCACTAAATTTTAATTTTGATGATTGCCAAATCATTTCCCTCAATCTGGCAGATTATAAGCAATATTCATAATTCTAAATGAATAAAATAAATTAAATAGTTTAAATGTATTTGTAATACGATAGATTTATTTCGTGTTCTGTTATTTATCTCAAAAAGAAAAATTTATGATTTCCAAAATAGTTATATTTTTTCGTTTCTTTCCTTTTCATTTTTTAAGAATTTAATTTTAGATTTTTTAGATTGTTTCTTAACATTTTTGCATTTATAAATACTTTCGAATAATATTAATTCAGTGAAGAATTTTATTCTTTAAGTATGTAAGATTTTCAAATGTATGAATTAAAAGCCTGAGAAATGCATAAAACATATTAGATGCAATAAATTTATTGCGATAAAGAAAAATTTTTCTTACAAAATTACCAAGACATTTACAATATATATATATATATATATATATAACAATATATATATACAATATATATATATATATATATATATATATATACAAATGTGTATTATTTCAATTATTTTTCCTGACATTGATTTTATGCAATTCATGAATATTTTCTTATAATATTAATATTTGCATGTTATACTTGGCATTTAATTCGTTGTTTGAAATACCAACTCTTTACCTCTAAATTGTAAATAGTTAATGACTCCAATTAGTATGAAACTTTATAAGTAATCCTTCTAAATATTAATATCATTGTTGGTATTTTCATCTTTCTCTTATTTGCTGAGTATTGTAAAGGAATTAAATTATTTATTATATATATATATATATATATATATAAGCAAAATAACTAAAGCCAGATGAAAAATTAAACCCAAAACACATGGGGTCCTTCATCAGGGGAGCTCCCACATGTATGAGAAGTTTTATGAGAACTTTCTGACGAAACGCTGGTAATTTAACCAGAAAAGACGTTTCTAGCCCCCAACTTCTTACAGGTGGAAGCAAGACCATACAGCAAACGAATTTAATTAATACAAAGCATAAAATGCGATTAAATTCAAAAATCAAGCACAAAATATAATACATTAATATAAAATACAAGAATATAAATAATACAAGAATATATAAATACATACCTGGACAAACTCTAATAGTCATTAGAATATGGAAAATTGATCCCCCCCCCCCCATTATAAACATAGAACCCGCTTAACTCCGTTCTAATTCTATATATTTAATAATTAAAGTTTTACTCCATCTTATATTTAAATTTTATCATGTATATATATATATATATATATATATATATATATATATATATATATATATATACATGTAGACAGATAGATAGATACAGATTTTTTTCATGCTAATTATGCCTTAATTGGAACCAAAATTTTTAAATAATAAATAGGTAGTGTCGTGTAAGCTTTAAGGCCAATTAACGACTCGAGGGCACTTGGCCTCACTATTTTAATAGATTTATTTTTAATTCATTAATTAAATACCGCAAGTTTCATAGCTTTTAAATTGTTAACAATAAATAAATAATAATAAAATAATCAATAAAAGTTTTAAAAAATTTCTATACTTTTCAAAATATTCTTTTCATTGTTCTTTTCTAATTGTAATTTTCATTGAGTAAAAATTTAATTTTAGATTATTTGCATGAATGGCAGCCATCTCTTATATTTTTTTACTATTATAAATACCATTAAAATATACAATTTACTATTGTGCATTTTTCTTCTCTTTATCTCCCTTTTCTTTTTCTTTCTTTCTTCTTCTTGTCTTTTTTTTTTTTTTTTTTTTTATATAATATAAGAATTTTAAATCCATGAAATCTGAGAAAATGTTAGTAAAGGGCGATTGACTACCTGAAGATCCAATGCCAAATTGGAGTGTTTACCGTGGAGGTCCTAGTTCGCACTTACACGAATTTCAGAGAAAACTACAGAAATCTCCGAAAAGCTAAGCAGACGAGCGTGCGCGGTCTGGGATTGAACCCGGCACTTCCTGTCTGCTACCTTCGAGAGCAAAACCTCTTGGCCACTGATGAGACTTCAGTAGAAAAATATTTACTTAAAAAATCATCAAGGCGCTTACTTTCTTTTTCTTTTCTTTTTTCATACTAGGTACATTTTACGTGGAAGAAGAAAAAAATTAAAACATGAACTGAAAGATTTGCATATAAAGTAAAAATGGTTTAAAATTTTGTATAAAAACAAATTTGCATTTTTCAGATGTTAAAACATTTTTTTTTTTAATAGCCTTACCAACTTTAATTCAAAATTTATAACACCTATTTTCAAGAGTGCCACCGAGTTAATCAAATGATAAAAAGCAGCGATATAATCACTATTTTTTAAAGTTTTTTCTTTTTTCTTTTTTCTTTCTTTCTTTCTTATTTTTCTTCTTCTTCTTCTTTTTTTTTTCTTTTTAATAGCCTTTCCAACTTTAATTCAAAATTTATAACACCTGTTTTCAAGAGTGCCACCGAGTTTAATCAAATGATAAAAAGCAGCGATATAATCACTATTTTTTAAAGTTTTTTCTTTCTTTCTCTCTTCCTTTCTTATTTTTCTTCTTCTTCTTTTTTCTTTCTTTCTTTCTTTCTTTCTTTTTTTTTTTTTTTTTTAAGCCAAGTTTTCTTAGCTTTTAAAATGTAAAAAAAAAAAAATATATATATATTAAATAGAAATTTAAAATAATTTCTATACTTTCCAAATTAGTTATTCTCTATTTTACTTGATTCTTTTTTCTAATTTTTTTTTTTTTTAACTATACGTATTTTTAAAAGGTTCGATTTGGATAAATTGAAACCATTTCTTATGCAACATTTCTACATATATAAATAATATCTTTACTTATTTTTCTTTTCTTCATTTCTTTATATCTTTTTTTTTTTTTTAATTTCTTTAATAATGTAAGAATATTTTATCACCTGAACAAAAAATATGAGAAATTGATGGCATGATTGTGTGGTGGTGTAGGTGTTAAAGCCGATTCACTACACGAGTCAATGGGGGAATGCCCTTCTTGAAGGTCTTTCTAAAGACTCCTATGCCGTATTTACAGAAGATTTAGAGAAAACCATGGAAAATGTTTATAGGCTAAGCTGTCAACCGCGATTTGCAATCGAACCCGGCACGTCTTTTCTGTCTAGAACAGAATCTCTCGGCGATCTCAGTGGTGGGACCTCAGTGGCAAGAAGAAAAATATTTCCTTGCAAAACCATCAAAACATTTTATTATTATTATTATTATTATTATTATTATTATTATTATTTTCATATTAATTATATTTTATGTAAGGAAAAAAAAAAAAAAAAAAGAATAAATAAATCGGGAAATGAAGGCTTCGTATGTGAAGTAAAAAGACTTCATTCTGTATAAAACAACTGGACATTATTTCCACACTAAAACAATTGTTTTTTCTAGTCTTTTAAACTTTAATTAAAGATTTATAATAGTAATTTTTAAAATGTCAACGAGTTTCATCAAAAACAAAAAATACAGCAATTTAAGTCACAATTTATTTTTATTTATTTATTTCTTTTTAACAGTAATTTATTGTTCAAAAAATACCGCTGTTTAGCGGCATATTACCGAATTTTAGTGAAGATAAACCGCAGGCTATCAAAAAAAAAAAAAAAAAAAAAAACATTGATTTTGGGGGGCTTGCGGCTTATCTATGAGTGCAGGCTTCTAATGATAATGCCGAATTCCGTTGTCCATACTTCTTGGAACAGTCGATCTCCCCCGAAAACGGAAGTTCAGTATTCGAATTTCTAGAGCACTGATTCACGCTTATAATCTCTTAATTTCACGCCTATAATATTAACTAATAATCTTTTATTTTGATTAATTTGCATATACGTCTAGAGTTCGCCATCTTGTTCTCTTGTTTTTGATTTTTTGCATCGTATTTGTATACTGGCTTTAATTTTTGTTTAAAAAAATTTTTATACAGTGCCTTTTAAAATAATTTATTACTTTTATTTATAATTAATTATTTCTGTGACTTTGTATATGTGCCCGGATTCCACCATTTTGCTACCGTGTTTCTCATATTTGTTGCATTACATCTGCATACTGGTATAGTTTGATTTTATTTTCTTTATGCCGAATTATTTTTTAAATAATTTAGTTTTTTCATTTATTACTTTCATTTATAATTAATAATTTATTATTTTTATTAACTTTCGTAGATGTCAGAAGACTGATATCTTTTTTCCTTATATATCTGTCACATCATCCTAACATGCTTGCATAAACCGTGGCTTATCTTCAGGTGCGGTTTATCTAAGAGCATTGTTTTTCCCGCAACATTTTAATGAGCTGCGTATTATCTACCAGTGCAGCATATATACACTAAATTACGGTACATAATAAATGTAAAAAATCGTAATAAATAAAAAAATTTTAAAAAATTCTAGATTTTCCAAAATACGCTCTTGCTTAAAAGTTTAGCAAGATTTGCAAATGATCAGTTTTTTCAATTTAAAAACTTATCTCTCGATGAAGTGTTTTCAAACATGTTAGATTTTAGATATTTTCCAAGAGTTTAAATTTCCTTAGGGGTTTTTCACATGCCGCGTCGTTAATTTGAAGATTCAATTATTTCAAACATGCTCCTTTTTTTTTTTTTTTTTTTTTTTTTTGTGGAAAAACCCCTTATAAACTTCTAACTCTGAAATTTTAACTCTTAGAAAATACCTAAAACCTAGCTCGTTCTTATTTGGATAATTTGCTCAATTTTTGTTCTATTCAAATACTTTTTTGACAAAGTTGTCCAATATATCTAGCTTTCAACTTATATAATAAATGTTTTTCTATCTTTCGCCCATACGCAGTGAAAACATTTTTCATAAAAATGTTCATATTTCATGAGATATTTAAGATACTTCTATTCCGGTTGCAGTATATTGTTTTAAAAGTACTTTTCCAACTTATCTGAGAGTGGGACTAATTTTCGTTGAAAACTCGCTGAAAACAAATATAAACTAGTTGGCATAGGTGGACTCTGCTCAGTTCCACATAATATTTATGTTCTCATAAATTTCTAGTGCGATTCTTTTTATAATCATGTTAAAAGAAATGAATTTGACCAAAGCTTGATACAGTGACAGAATGAAATCCCCGCCTAATAGGCTATCCACCGTTCAATTCAATATATTTGTCTTATTTTAATCTATTAATTTATTTTATCAGGGTCAATTCCGTTGTTTAGTTTTCATGCTATTATTTCCAATGCAATAATCCTCAAAATTCATATTTATATGAAAAATTTACAATTTCGCTATGTTGATAAAAACGTAAATTACGAATAATTTACGAAATTTTCCTATTAGAATATTTGTATTCAATCATGTTCAAACAAATATCATAAACGTAATTTTGAAGTTGTCTAATGTATTTAGGATCCTCAAAATGGAAGTTTATGCTCAATTTTGCCTTATTCTGACATGTTAAGTAAATCGTAAATTCCAAATAACTTACGAATTTTTTAAATTGGAAAAATCATAGTCTATGATATTCATGCCAGTATCCTAAATAATATTTCGAAAGTTGTTTGACATCTTTACGATGAAAATATCCCTCAAGATTGACGTTTATGTGAAATTTTGCTCTATTTTGCCATGCCAAGAAATTCGTAAATTTCCAGTAACTTACGAAATCTTTATATTGGAAAATTCATATTCATTAATATTCATGCCAGTGTCCTAAATAATATTTCAAAAATAGTCTGACATCCTTACGATGAAAATATCTCTCAAAATTGACGTTTATGTGAAATTTTGCCCTATACTGCCATGTTAAGAAATTCGTAAATTTCCATTAACTTGCGAAATTTTCAAAGTAGCATATTTATAGTTACTGATGTGCATTCCGGCATCAAAACTGATATTTTAAAACTGGTCTGACATTTTTACAGTAAAAAGTTTCCATTTAATGCACGTTTAAGTGAATTTTTGTCCCATTCTCCCATGTTAAGAAAATCATAAATTTCTAATAACTTACGAAGTTTTTAAATTCGAATGTTGCCAATGAATAGGGTTCTTGCCAGTGTCGAAAGTAATATTTTAAATCTGATCTGACCTCTCTGCGACAATTTGTTCTTGAGATATCGTGTACACAGACTAACAAACTAACGGACTAACACACTAACCCCTAACAGACTAACAGACACCCTACAGACAGACACCATAGAAATTTTGCCATTTTCGGATTCCTCACACCTGAAAACGCGTAGAAAAGCCAAAAAACCGAGGTCGAAAATTTTCACGATTACCTAAGTTCCCCATACCTATAGTATGATGGGGAACTAAGAACATGCTGATATTTTCTGGAGTTTTAAAATAAATGCTTGCAATATGATATCGTCACACAAATTTATCAACAAATTAAACTGGGTCTGTATTAACGTAGCCTAAAGTTACACTTATTTCGTTCACTTAACGTTACAGGGTGATCAGAAACAGTATTGATTTTCCTCAATATATTACCGACCCCCTAAATGTTGTATTAAACCAATCTTCACTGAGAAACATGAGGAAGACCCAGTCCTTTAAATACCCAATGTTTGAATGCATTTCATCCAGAGATAAGATTTTAAATTGAAAAAAAATAATAATAATAACTTATCATTCGCAAATCTTGCTAATCTTTTAAGTAAGAAATGTAGTTTTCTTTTTTTTTTTTTTTTCCTTTTTTAATAGAAAATAATAATAATAAGAATAATCAGTTTCGTAACGGACAGTATCGAAAAAGTTTTTTTAAATAATTTTGAATTATGAAATAAAAAGCGCGCGTGCAAAGAGAAATAAAAAATAAAATAAGATTTATAAATGGATAATATTTAAGTTCGTGGACTCAGTTCAGTGATATAATACGAAAAAATAACGACATTAGTATAATGAGATTATTATGGTTATTATTACTTTCTTTAATTTAGATATCATTTCTCGATTTCATTAGATGGATCTTTAGAAAGTTATTTTAGCATTTCTATTATACTAGAAAAGCGCCCCGGTTCGGGAACGAACCAAATTCCGAATGCGGAAAACTTTCAAAATCAAACTCGAAATTTGTAAAACTCGTCCTGATACTGTTTGGGTGCCAATAGATCAAAGTTTGTTAACGAACCATTTTTTTTCCCTTGATATACATTTCTATTGCATAAAGGCTTATTTAAAAAATAAGTAAAAAAAAAAAAAAAAAAAAAAAAAAAAATAGAGTAATTCCGTATCCATTTATTTCTAGTAATGTGATATTAAAATATTTTTGCGATTGAGATGGATTGAAGGGAATAAATTCATTTAGCTTATTAGATAATTAAAAATTAGTTTGATTTTTAATCTTTTACAAGACCATAAAAGTAGAATTACCACTCATTTCATTCATTTTAAATGAAAAAAACGTGATAAGCTACCTTTCTCTGCCTACTTTTTTCTGCTTAAGCACACATTTTGGTGGTAAATTTACTTACCACGACATTAGAAAGAGAATTTCAGCAAAAAAAGAACCAAAAAAGAATGTGGCATTTTGACAGTGTGTTTTATATTTGACTTTTTACAAAACTTGTGCTATATCTGCTACTTTACGTTTTGCATCTATACAAAGAAAGAAATCCTTTTCGAACATCAGGTTGGAGGCTTATTAACACTTGTGAGTTCAATTGTAAAATTACCAGTTTATAACTATGTTGGCATACTGTCAACACCCCCTATAATAATGCCTCCGAACTATGAGCTTTATGTCACAAAGATCGGCTGATAATATCCAAATAACACTTCTCATAATATCCATAGAATGGAGTGGACTGGATGCAATCGGCGGATTTTCCGTGACTTAAAGCTCAGTTTGAAGGCATTATTATAAGAGATTTTGATACAGTGGAGTCTCCGTACTTTGAGCTAATTGGGCGAAAGAGCGAATAACACACACACACCAAAAAAAAAAAAAAAAAAAAAAAACCCTCTTTTGTAAGTCGTTTGTATTCTGCCATATAATGATTCAACTTGAGAAGCTATATATGAGAATATTTCATCATCTACTTCATATGGTCATAGCAAACGGATTGCTATTGTGGCGACACAAAATAGGTTTGTTCATGCCACTCATTTTTTTCAAAAGCGCAGTTTCCGGTGCCATTGAGTATGGAAGAAAGTAATATAAATATTTTGTGATTAATATTAATGAAAGCCAGAGTAAATTAATGGAACGTACGAGTAGTAACAACAACAATTAAAAAAAAAAAAAAAAAAACAGGAGGAAGGGGGCAAAATAAATAATGAAAAATTCTGCTGTGAAACACCTACACGACCTCCATTACCCACTATTACACGTATTATATGCATTTTGTTTGGAGATAATGTGATCACAAGACATACATGCTTGCCAATCATCTCATTAATAACCGTACAATTGTTAACGCCCCCTGAAAAAACGCTCCTTTTCTCACACCACTATATTTTTAGAATTATTCTCTCCAAATGTTGTTACGATTAAATAAGGCTAAAATTACTCTAAAAAATTATTGGTGTGAAAAAAAAGGCGGTTTCTAAAAATTGAAAGGTTCATAATGAGATGGTTGGCAAGCATGAACATAGAATTGACCTAACGAAGAAGAAATCTAAATATTTTTCAGTAAGATAACCTCGATACACATGTAGAGACATATAAAACAAATCTTACGTAGCGAGGAAAAATTAGAAAAAAAAACTAGTAGAGTTACATTTTGAAACACCAGTTACCGAGATCTAAAATTGACCTACCTAAACAGGATGACTGTTAATTTTCCTATAATAACCACGTAATACATGAGAAAGGATATCTAAAATGGATTTATGTAACAATTTTCAAGAAAATCGTTTGAGCCATTTTTGAGATACCAACTTTTACCAAAATTTTATATACTCAATTATTGACCGCAAAACAATAATTACATACAAAAGGATATTTAAAAGGGAGAAAATATCGCGAGTTCGGGAAAAAAAAAATCCGCACTTGCGAGACCTGAAATTGAGCTATTTATACAGGACGCCTATAAATTTTCCTGAACTAACCAACTATATCATTCGAAGGGGCATCTAAAAGAGTGTTAATACCGCAACTTTGAAGAAAATCGTTACAGCCGTTTTTGAGATATAGTTTTACTGTCCCACGTCTGGTTTCCAATGTCCTACTTCCGGTTTTTCAATTTTCACCAAAATTTTAAAAATTCATCTGTAAATCAGACCTGTCTGAATTCTGAAGTTTCGTTGTTCTATCGTTATTAGTTTCAGAGATATGATAGCCAGAAGATTCCACACATGCATACGTGCACGCATACCTACATACATACACACACACTGAACAATTTTCAAAAACTCCTTTTTTGGACTCAGGGGGCTTTAAAACGTGTAAATCAGGTGAAAACTCGACATCGAATTTTTAGACCGAATACAATACTTCCATTACCTACGGTAGTAGGGTAATAGACGTGAAAAAGAAAGAGAATAATGTTCTTGGTGAATACTTCTATCTTTATATTCTATCTTGAAAAAAAAAAAAAAAAAGTACCGTTACCAGATGATAAAATTTCTGAAGTGGGATTCTGATAATTTTCACCATAAGCATCTAAGTGCATAGTTGTATTTATTATTTCCTTACACCAAGTATAAAGAAGTATTGTAATCCCAATTTCAGAACTGGTTTTTATATCTAGCATAGCTCAAAAAAGAATCATCGTAGAATGCTTCAAATTTATATGTGTGACTGTCATGATGTCAAATTGTACACCTGCAAGTTCCATCTTAAAACGAGCTCTCGTTTTAGAGACATCAGCAATTTTACACGATTTTTCGTGAAACCTGTATGCGTGTATGCGTATATGTATCTCGCATAATTCAAAAACAGCAGACGTAGAACGTTGTAAATTGGTATATACGTTTATTATAACATCTAGTTATAATAAATTAGTCATAATAAATTCTAGTCATATCTATTTATAATAAATTCTGGGACTTTCGTTTTGGAGATTTTTACGAAAATTATGTTCATTATGACCCAATATACAACGCTTTTGTCGATTATATATGACCTACCATGATAGAGATTTCGGAGTAAGCTAATGATAGAGCCCGTGATGATATTATTATGAGAGTTGTCGGCATTTTTGCATGATAAAAGTAATTCTTAATATAATAAGTGGGTTCTAATCGAGGATTGCACTTTATTTTGTTTTAGACTTGTTTGTCATTTAAAGAATTTTCGAAGAATTTAGTTCAGCGCTATAAAGAAATGAATCGTCCCGGAAAATTCCAGAGTTCTTTTCTTATTGAAGTTAGAGCTTCGAAACTTTGGCAATTTTAAACCACAAATTTTCGCCACACTTGTTCACCAAGTCACCAAATTCGACGTAAAAACGCCAAAATCGATGCCAATACAATAAAGCTGTATTATGATCATATTTGCATATTTATTTATTTTTCTATATACCAACTACTATTAAGTAACTCAACTACTGTTATAACCACAAAAAATTAATTGTCTCATGCGATAGATATATAGTCGATGTAATATTATGTCTTTTTGTAATATTATATTTGGCCTGAAATTGTTGTAATTTTATAGTTGATCGTATAAATCAAATATATATAGAAAATAACACGAAAGAAAATATTATGTGCACCACGTATAGTGTTGTTCAGCTGGGATTTCAATATAAAATTGCTACTTCAATTTTTTCGATACTGTTCGTTTCGAAACTGTCATCTGATAAGTACCCAAATGGAAGCCCACTGGTAAGCTATTGTCAGAGGCAATAGGGACAGGTACCCGAGAGTCTGTGAATGAGTGGGTTGCTGCCGAAGGCTGCGAGGAACCAAAGCGTCCTTTAGAGAAATTTCATGATATTTTTTAAATTTTACTTTTGTTTATAAAGTGATATAGAAAAGAGTTTCCTTTAAATATAGTGACCAGCAAAGCAGGCAAAACCTTCATTGATTCACTACCTTAATTGGTTTCGCATTCCGTCATATTTGACGGGATTATATACTAGTATATAATAATATTATAATGACTTTTATGGTTGGAGTAGTAGTTTTTCCGTTTTTTTTTTTTTTTTTTTTTTTTTCATGATTGGAACCTGCCTGTTTATTTACGAATCAGTTACCTCACACAAAAATGATAATGTTTTCATAAGAATATATATATATTCCAATAGGTGTATGAGGAAGTCGTTTGGAGTCCACACCAGATTTCTTTTTAAATGTATTCCAGATATAACAGCATTTTTCAGTATCATTTTCATTATAAATTATCTGGTGTGTCACTCACACGACTTCCTCTTATCCCGAAATTTAATACTATAAGTACGGATTGGAGATTAAGGGTTATGATAACGAGTACTGTTATGAAAAGCTATGTTAAAACAATTCAACATAGGATTCGGAACAGCTTTATTTGACAAATAATTCTATGTGAGGGGGGCTAACATCCCCCTCGACCCCTCGTTTCACTATTGTACCTACATTTATAGAGAATTCAAATCTGTTATTAAGCTCAAAAATTCATTTAAAATTATTTAGACAACTTTCACAAGCATCATTCCTTGAAACTTATCAATCTTGAACAAAGTTTTCTAATAACAAATGTATTCACTTCAAAATACATCATTTGGATCCCCTGAAATTATTAATTTTTAATTTACTCTAACAGACACAGGCACAGGCACAGGCAAAAATCAAACTATAAAACTTGACTTCAGTATTAAGGAAACCTCAAAATGTGTAAACATACAAGAAACCAATCGATGAACATTTAGATTTAAAAAAATAATAATAATTATTAATAAATACATTATTTACCATATGGCTTTGAGGAATTAATTTCAATTCCTGAGCAGCTTTCATGGACATGGTAAAATATTATATGATGTAGTAAATTACAGTATACAAATAAAAACGAATGCTATGGCTTAAATATTGGTAGCCCTGTATATCTTCTGAAAGTTATGTACACATCACGTGGTGCACATACATATAATCATTTATTAATAACACACAGCACAACCTGAAATACACTTCCATCAATTTTCAAGTATTGTCGCATTATAATCTAGTTCTTTTGTGTAGCCCTGTAAACCAACAGTGAATGATTTCTATACCATATTCCACATGAAACACGTTTTTTCGCATAATATATATATATATATATATGTATTCGTTTAATTTGGTTTAGTGTAGTCTATAGATGTTAAACTCTATTTACCAGCAATTTCAACCGTAGACGCAAAGTATTTGAATTCTCTTGGGTGTCCCTGTAACTATTTGCTTGATCTCAACGAAAAGCTTAGTGTAGCATTCCTATATGATACACATTTAGAATACCAAGTTTATAGTTTCTGCTGTAGTGAGATATGCTGATAAGAGACAGACACACACACGCACAGACCAACTGCTAAAAACATGATTTTTGGATTCAGGGGATCTCAAAACGTGTAAGCATAACAAAAACTCAATTTCAAAAATTTGACGTAAAAACAATACTTTATCTACCTTATGGGTAAGAGAAAGTAAAGATTTTTAAAGTGACGTTGTTGACACAAATGAATGGAAATGAAACTCTGATTCGTTCAGACAATATTTATACACTAAGCGACAAAAAATAAAAAGTCGCACTTGAATATTTTCCTTTTACTTTTTTGCAACCGCCAATTTTATCATTTAAAAAGCAAATTTTTAAACAGATTTTATTACGTAGCCCTCCACGTACACTTTAGGATTGAACCCAGTGTTAATAATAAAATGCAACTGTCAAGAAAATTATAATTTTAGAAAGTATTTCAAAAATGGCAAGTAAGGCATTTAACGATGCCACAAAAAGTATTAATTTTAGAATGAAAGTCAAAAAATATTTTAATACTTGAGATGGCAAATTAATTAAATGTTAACAAAATATTTCTGAGATGATTTTTAGAAACATATAAAATTTTTTGGCTGTTTAAACGGAAAGTGTGTTTTTAGACGGCCATGTTGCCCATCCAAGCGAGATTATGGCAAGTTAAGAAACAAAAGTTTAAAAAAATCGATTTGTAGTTGTCGGCATTTTTGCGTGTAGAAAGTAATTTGTAAAGATATAAGTAGGTTCTAGTCGACAAATGCATTTTATTTAATGAATATTCAGCTAGTAATGATATTTTTTATGAAACTAGCCGACATTTTTGCATGTTGAAAGTAATTCTTAATATATAAGAAGGTTCTAGTCGAGGAATGCACTTAATTTTGTTTCAGATTTGTTTATCATTTAAAGAATTTTCGAAGAATTTAGTTCAGCGCTATAAAGAAATGAATCGTTTCGAAAAATTCCAGAATTATTTTCTTATTGAAGTTAGAGCTTCCAAACTCTGGCAATTTTAAACTACAAATTTTCGCCACCTTCGGTCATCAAGTCACCAAATTCGACGTAAAATCGCCAAAATCGATGCCAAGACCAAAATCCGCGTTGGCTACAAACTTGGCGACTTGGCGAGATTAGCAATCAAATTTGGCAGCAAATATTGTTTCAGTAGTCAGTATTATTAAATCCTTTCTCAATTGTAAATGAATTAGTTGTTTCGGTAAAATGAATCGTTTTTCACCTCTAATTTTCAGCAAAGAGAATAACAGTAGGCAATCTATACTCGAATTACTTTCATTAAACTCTAAGCTATAAATTTGCCAATGAGACTGTGCTAAACCATTCCTGAAAGAACTATTATAATTGTTTGGCGGTATCTATTTATATAATTTCCAAGAGAGGTGATGATTCCGGTTCGTACTCATATATATAGCAAGTCGCGACCTAATTTTCATATTTTAGTTAATTTAAAATAATTTTATTGTCCAATCGATAAGCTGTTTATTCCGACAGATTCAGAAAAATCGTCACTTTCATTTGGTACCTTATTTGTATCGAAGTTTTTATTAGATTTTTTAAAATTAATTAAAATATGAAAATAACAACCTAGTAATAACTTCAAAATTGGACATTTAAATTTATAATTGTTGCCAAAAAAAAAAAAAAAAATTCCAGTTATTTATTTTTATTTATTTATTTATTTATTTTTATTTTTATTTTATTTATTTTTTTAGCATGAAATGAAATATCTTTTCACGCGAAAAAAAAAAAAATATCAAACATTAAATTTGCTCATGCATATAAAAAAAATAAAAATATGAAAATGGAGAAAAAAAAAATATTTTTTAATATACCTCAGTTTTAGATTTTTTACTTTCTCTTACCCATAAGGTAGAGAAAGTATTGTTTTGGGGTCAAATTTTCGAACGCGAGATTTTGTTATATTTACACGTTTTGAGGTGCCCTGAATATGAAAATCATGTTTTTAGCAAATGGTCTGTGTGTATGTCTGTGTGTCTGTGTGTGTGGGTCTGTGTGTGTGTCTGTCTTTTATCAGCATATCTCAAAAACAAATTATGGCAGAAAGTTCAAACTTGGTATTCTAAATGTGTATCATATAAGGATGCTACAGTAAGCTTTTCGTTAAGATCAAGCAAATGGTTCGTGTACAGGGACAATCAAGAGAATTCTTATGCATTACGTCTATGGGGGAAATTGCAGTTAAGTAGAGTTTAGCGTATATAGACTGCACTAAACCAAATGAAACGAATATATATTTCTTGTAATAGAGATAGTTAACTGGGAAAAAATTTTTGTGTATGTAGGGGTCTCGCCTCGCCCCCTGGAGGGGAAGTCCCCCCTCGAGGGGAGTAAATTTTCATAATGGGTAACTTTCAAAAGAGCTTGCCAATACCTTTAAAACGAATGGTTGAACCATTGATCTGTGAAAATTTAAAAGAAAGTTATCGATTTTTTTTTTTTTTTTTTTTTTTTTTTTACTTTTAACGAAAAAAAAAAAAAAACTTAGAAAAAAAATCGTACTTTTTTTTTTTTTTTTTTTTTTTTTTTTTTTTTTTTTAAATATTGAGAATAAAATGGACTTTTTTTTGGATATTTGGTGTTACACGACTTCTCTAATATGGAAATCGTCAGTATTATCATAAAAGATAATTTTTTTTAATAATAATTTTAATAAATTATTTTTTAAAAACAGAATTTTTTTTTTAATAACCGAATTAAATTCTATATAAATGCAGGTGCATTAATGAAACGGGGATTTGAGGGGGGCGGTAGCCCCCCTCACACATAACTAATTATCATATAAAACTCTTCAGAAGCCTAATATGAATTGTTTAACACAGGTTTACATAACAGTACTCGTTATCTTACCTTTTAATCTGCAACATGTATTTATAGTATTAAATTTCAGGGCAAGAGAAAGTCATGTGAGTGACACACCAGATTATTTTCTTTTGTTTAAATAGTATGTTTTTGGCACGGATGAATCGCGCTTGACATGAATATTTTAAGATTTTGATGCGGAAATAGATCGGAGATTTTTCACCAGGGACTCTACTTTTGTAAAAGCTATTTTAAGCCAAGCTAGCGAATCAAAATTATACATAAATTATAAAATATTGAAAAACAAAAAAGAAAGAAAAGAAAAGGAAAGTGAAAAGAAAAGAAAGAAACAGAAAAAATGATCGAATAAATTATGTATTTTTGTCTAAAATGGCGATAAAAATTCAAAAGTCGACACGGCGAGCTATATTAAGGCTCTACTGTGATCAGATTTACATATTTAGATAGTTATTTATTTTTCTATATACCAACTACTATTAAATAACTGAACTACTATTGTAACCACAAAAAATTATTTGTCTCATGCGATAGATTAAGCCGATCGTAGCATATTGTAATATTATATTTGGCGCGAAACTGTTGTCATTTTATATTTGTCGAATAAATTAAATAAATATAGAAAATAACGTGAAAGAAAATGTTATGTACACCACGTTTAATGTTCATATGTAAGTGGGATTTAAATAGAAAATTGCTACTTCAATTTTTTCGATACTGTCCGTTTCGAAACTGTCATCCGATAAGCACCCAAATTGAAGCCCACTGGTAAGCTATTGCCACAGGCAATAGGAACAGGTACCCGAGAGTGTGCGAATGAGTGGGTAGCTGCCGAAGGCAGCGGGGACAGGAAAAGGGCTTTTGAGCAATTTCTTGATTTTATTTTTTATTTTTTATTTTTTTTGTTTATAAAGCGATATAGAAAAGCGTTTCCTTTAAATATAGTGACCAGCAAAGCAAACAAAGCCTTCCTAGATTCACTACCTTATATGATTTCACATTCCGCTGTTTTTGACGGGGTTAATTATTATAATGACTTTTGTGGTTAGAGTAGTAGTTTTTCTGTTTTTTTTTTTTTTTTTTTTCTTTTTTTTTGTTTCGTGGTTGGAACCTGCCTGTTTATTTACGAACCAGTTAACTCATAAAAAAATGACAGTGTTTTCATAAGAATATATATATGCCAATGGGTGTGTGATGAAGTCATGTGGAGTCCACACCAGATTTCTTTTTAAATGTATTTCAGGTATGACAGCATTTTTCAGTATCATTTTCATTATAAACAATCTGGTGTGTCACTCACACGACTTTCTCTTACCCTGAAATTTAATACTATAAGTACGGATTGGAGATTAAAGATTAAGATAAAGAGTACTGTTATGTAAAGCTACGTTAAAAGAATTCAACATAGGCTTCGGAAAAGCTTTATTTGATAAATAATTCTATGTGAGGGGGGATGCCGTCCCCCTCAACCCCCCCTTTTCACTACTTTATCTACATTTATAGAGAATTCAAATCTGTTATTAAGTTCAAAAATTCATTTTAAATTATTTAGAGAACTTTCACAAGCATCATTCCTTGAAACTTTTCAATCTTGAACAAAGTTTTCTAGTAACAAATGTATTCACTTCAAAATACATCATTTGGATCCCCTGAAATTATTTGTTTTTAATTTATTCTAACAGAGACAGACACAGACAAATATCAAACTAATCAAACTATAAAACTTGACCTCGGAAGCCTCAAAATGTGTAAATATACAAGAAACCAATCGATGAATATTTAGCTAAAAAGGAATATATATGTATATATTTATTTACTATATGGCTTTGAGGAATTAATTTCAATTCATGAGCAGTTTTTCTCGACATGGTAAAATATTATATGATATAGTAAATTACAGTAAAGCTCTTCCACTAACAAATAAAAACGAATGTTATGGCTTAAATATTGGTAGCCCTGTATATCTTCTGAAAGTTGTGTACACATCACATGGTGCACATACATATGATCCTATATTAATAACACACGGCGCAACCTCAAATACACTTCCATTAATTTTCAAGTATTCTCGCATTATATTCTAATTCTTTTGTGTAGCCATGTAAACCAACAGTGAACGATTTCTATACCATATTCTACATGAAACATGTTTTTACGCATATAATATATATATATTCGTTTCATTTGGTTTAGTGCAGTCTATAGATGTTAAACTCTACTTACCAGCAATATCCCCCAGAGACGCAAAGTATTTGAATTCTCTTGGGTGTCTCTGTACACCAACTATTTGCTTGATCTCAACGAAAAGCTCGGTGTAGAATCCCTATATGATACACATTTAGAATACGAAGTTTAAAGTTTCTGCTGTGGTTTGTGTTTGAGATATGCTGATAAGACAGACACACACACAGAGACCAACAGCTGAAAACATGATTTTTAGATTCAGGGGGCTCAAAGCGTGTAGGTATCACAAAAACTCAATTTCAAAAATTTGTCCGAAAAACAATGCTTTCTCTACCTTATGGGTAAGAGAAAGTAAAAATTTTTATATTGACATTGTTGACACAAATGAATGGAAATGAAACTCTGTTTCATTCAGATAATATTTATATATAAGGCTGAACATAATTTCTTTCTTTCTCCCTTCCTATGTAACCCTATGCGGGATATTCTTTACTTCATATTATTCGAATACTCATTTGAAATTGGAGTTTTTCGAATTTTATTATTTGAGCATATTGCCATTTATCTATTTAAAAAAAAAAAAAATAATAATAATAATAACAATAATAGTAATAATAAATAAAATAGAGATTAGATATATATATATATATATATATATATATTGTAAGTATTCTTAGTGTTCTAATCTCGAATATAAATATTTAATCTCAAAAATAAATTTACTTCTTAAGAGAAAAAAAAATAATAATTAAAAAAAAAATAATAATAATGATCACTTAGATAAAATATGACAAAGTGTAGAATAATAATAATAATAAAAATTCATTCATTTTTGAGTAAGTTATCCTTATAACTGGAAGCAACGAAAATAACTTAGGATTACACTTTAAAAGTGAAAAAAATGAATGTGACCAATCTGAAGCCATTAACTGGGAATTAAAAAAATTAAAATAAGTATGACGTAACAAACTGAATCAGGAGATTGTATTCATAAATGCACGCAATACCGTTGTTTTATGCGATTGAAATTGCTTTTAAATATACGGAAAATTAGTATATCCATTCTGTGAAAGAGTGCCTAAAAAGGTAAAATGGTTGCTTGTACAAGAGAACACCATCCAGTAGAGTGCAAAATTTAAGTGAGAAGTATGTAAAAATATTTTCTAGGACGCTACATGATTGTTACATTTACGAATAATCGTTAAAAGGTTTTTATAGCAGAACTTGATTACAGAATGGTTACAAGTGAACCAATTCACCATTTACAAGATTAAACAAAAGAAAGCTTTCAAAAATAAATATTTTAAATTACTGTATTTACAAAGAAATGCTTGTTTCTTTTTAAAATATAGCCTTCCCATTGTATTATGAAAAACACATTCGATGAAAATTAAGGTACAACGAAAGGAAACAGTTATAAGTATAAAAAATAGGAGATTTATAAGCATAACATTTTGCATAATGGGTTTTAGCTGTTTGATAAAAGTATTTTAAAATGTTTCGTCTGATGGATGGACCTGAAGAAATGTATCACATAAGTAATATATAGTGTAAAATGATGTTTTCTGTGAAATGTTTTGCTAATGTAGTACTTTAAAATAAACAAATTATAAAGATATTAACTCATTTTTAAGCAAACATAAAAAGTCCGTACCGTTATTCCGAAGCTTTGCGTTTAAAATATTCATAAAATGTGTTTGTGAGCCATTATTTTTAAACTATGTGTACAAAATAATACATAAAATGTATTTGCTCTGCAATAAGAGGAAGCATGAAGTACTGTATGCAAATAATAAGTAGCTACTTTTTATAAGTATTTGCAATAATTCGATACTGAACCTTGTAAATTACGGCAATTTTAACTACTGCCAAATTTTAAAAAGGCCTAGTAAGTTTGTTTGTTATTAAGTATTACATGGCTCAAAAAAAGATTATTGAGTTAGATCCTTTTACATTCACAATGTATTTCTGAAAGTGTCAAATAATTGAGAGAGGCGGGAACGGTGGGTGAAGAAACACGTGCGCCGTGCGTATATACGCTGCCGCAAGCGGTGGGGGACCGGACCGATTATTACACCGATGAGAGAAGAATTTTTTTGTATTTTATATTTATGTTTTTCTCTTACGATAAGATAGTGATTCCTTAAAAGTGTCGAACATAAATGCGCGCGCGCAGAGCACAATGGTCTGCGCGGCCGAAGGCGGTGTAGACCCGGTCCGACATTTTCCCTATCAGGTTTTTAGCTCCCCATCATACTATAGGTATGGGGAACTTAGGTAATCGTGAAATTTTTGACCTCGGTTTTTTGACTTTTTTATACGGTTTCAGGTGTGAGGTATCCGAAAATGACAAAATTTGTATGGTGTCCGTATGTAGGGTGTCTGTTAGTTTGTTAGTCCGTTAGTGTGTTAGTGTCTTAGTCCGTTAGTTTGTTAGTCTGTTTACACGATATCTCACGAACAAATGATCGCAGAGAGGTCAAACTAGTTTTAAAATATTATTTATGACACTGTCAAAACCCTATTTATTTGCAACATTCTAATTTAAAAACTTCAGAAGTTATTCCAAATTTACGATTTTCTTAACATCGGAGAATAGGGGAAAAATTTCACTTAAACGTGCATGAAAAGAAATATTTTTATCGTAAAGATGTAAGAACAGCTCTTAAATATGAGTTTTGATGCCGGGATGAACATCATTAACTATAAACATGCGAATATTACTTACAAACTTTGAATATATTTTTTACAACGCCAGTTTTGTGGTGCTTTTTTATTAAATATGAACATGCGACTTTAATTCGTGTTCGCTGTTAACAATTTATCGGCCCATTGTAACATATAGCAGAAATTGGGTTTACTCGGAAATAGATATAGCGATTTTCAAAAAAGTTTGCAGTTAAGTGTTTTTCGGGGTGCTTTGATTAACCCTCATCTTTTGAAAATATTGCGTTCGCTATTAACCCTTTATTCACCAATGGCAAGATATGGCAAAAATTGGGGTTTTCGGCAATGGTTATAGGGATTTTGATGAAAGTTTGGAAGTAAATGCTTTTGGGGGTGCTTAAACGATTGGAATTGTCCTCTTTGTCAGAAAAATTCGCTTTCACAGTTGAACCTTTAAAGGCCAATTGTAACGTATGGGAGAAATTGGGTTTACACAGAAATGGAGAAAGTAATTTTGATGAGATGCAAGATTTTTTGATTTTGAGTTAAGGATTTTTGAAGAGAAAAAACGATTGGATCTCATCTTCAGATAAATCCTCGTTCACAGTTAACCCTTTATTGGTCTATTGCAAAACATAGCAGAAATCGGGTTTACTCGGAAATGGATATAGCGATTTTGTTGAAAGTTTGGGATTAAGTGTTTTCGGGGAGGTGCTAAAACGATTGGACCTACCCTCATCTTCAGAAAAATTCGCATTCTCAGTTAACCCTTCATCGGCCAGTTTCAACATATGGCCGAAATTGGGTTTACTAGGAAATCGATATAGAGATTTTGGATGAAAGTTTAGGAGTACATAAAAGATTGGAGGTATTTTCATCTTCAGAAACTTTCGCGTTCCCTGTTAAAACTTTAAAGGCCAATCGCAACGTATGGCAGAAATATGGTTTACACGAAATTAGACATAGCGATTTTGATTTAGTTAGGGACTTTTTGGTGAGAAAAAGCGATTGGAAATATCCTCTTCTTCAGAAAAATTTCGTTTGCTGTTAACCCCTTGTCGTCCCATTGTAATATATGGCAGACATTTACTTCGAAATGGGTATATAGGGATTTTAAAAAATTACTGGAGTTAAGTGTTTTTCGGTGTGCTAAAGAGTTTAAACTTATCCTCATCTTTAGAAAAATTCTCGTTCAAAGTTAACCCTTTATCGGCCAATTGCAACATATGGCAGAAATTTGATTCACTTAGAAATGGATATAGGAATCTTGATGAAAGTTTGGTATTAAAGGCTTTTCGGGCAGATTAAACGATTATACTTATCCTCATCTTCAAAAAAATTCGCATTCGCAGCTAAAACTTTATCGGCCAGTTGTAACATATGGCAGAAATTGGGTTTACTTGGAAATGGGTATAAGGATTTTGATGAAAGTTCGGTGGGTGCATAAACGATTCGAAATATTTTCATTTTTAGAAAATGTCGCGTTTGCTGTTAAACATTTAAGGCCAAAATATTGCAGAAATAGGGTTTACACAGAAATGGACAGAGCGATTTTCATGAAAGCTTACAGTTACCGATTGTTTGGAGAAAAAAAATGATTGGAAATATCATGGCGGATAAAATTAACTTATAAACTTTTTTGAGACCCTTATATGGTCTATGCATACATCGCCACTTGAAAACAAAATTGTGGAGCAACTTGGTTAACGAATTTATCAAAGATATTTATAAGATAAATTCGCTGTCCAAAATTGGTTCGATTTGGAGTATTATTTCGGGCGTTATCGTGATGAAAAGATTTCGATTATATATATATATATATATATATAGAGAGAGAGAGAGAGAGATAAACGATGTGATTGGAATACTTCGATTTCCAAAGAAATCAACCTATGGCAAATTTACGTTTATGTTATTGAAAAATGCATATACAATGCCCCCAATAAGCGCGGAAAATGTCGCATCTATAACTCTCAATTCATCCAACTGAGAGGCATTCATGTTAGTTTTATTATAGCTAAGTTCATTCTTTATACCATCTTTAAGTTAGTTCTTCTCAAATACTGCATTTTTAAGTTGTACCATTTTTCTTGCGGGGATGCGATATGTCAATTTTACTTTGATAGTTTTTAACAATAATTAAAATGTGTGGAAACAAATCCGTGATGGGGAACTGCGCTGAGTCCACCTATGACAACTAGTTCTTTTTTTTATTATCATATGATAAAAATTAATGCAATTTTGAGAATTCATTAATTATAGTGGTTCATTTAAAAATAGTGACCAACAAAGCGGACGCAGCCTTCTAGTCAAGGCATTAATCCTCTTGCTAATTTACGAAGTTGAGAATCGACCCTTTTTTTAGATTTGGCGGAAAGATCAGGCATTGTATTTTTAAAAAGCATCCGAATTTCTTTTTTTGTGATTAAACTACAGTTTATAAAACCTACCAAACAAAGAACAAGTTGATTTTTTAACACTTATTACATAAAGGGAGATATATTAACGATCCAAGCTAATCTAATAAATTCATAAAAATTCTCAAAAAAGTAACATACGTTTTTGTACTGGTACCCATGAAGGTAGAGAGAGGATTGTAGTACCATGCTGGTTCCTCTTCTATGAATCGCTAGCGTCACCTTACGGCGAATGCGTGCAAGAGCGCCAAGTGACAAAATATCTTCTTTAACTAGGGTGCCTAGCCACCCTTACCGCAACAATCACGAATAGTAAAAAAAAAAGGGGCGAATGAAGTAGCCTATAATTCGCTTGATATTTTTCTTGTTTTTCATGTTACAAGTATTTTGCATTCTGATAATAGACGCGAATTTTGTAATTAAGTGTTAGGACGTGTAACACAGTTGTGGCTAGAACTCAGAATGTTTCATGGCAAACCTAGACATTGCCAAAGTCCCGGAAGTGTCAAGTGGTCAAGTCAAGACATTGAAAACGTGCTCAATATTTAGATGGCTGCTAACCAAACTAGCAATAGGCGTAAGAGCATGCGATTTCTATAATTCAGGAAAAATCGTGCCTATTATTCTGATATTAGGAAGAATCCTTAGAAGCCATGTTCGGTTGTGCCACAAAAACGGGATTGTCTTCTTCTATTATGCCACAAAGAGCAGTACATTCAATACATGCTGAAAAATACCTTGAAAAATTAAAAGATTCACGAAAGGCTATGATTATTGTGATCACAATCAAAATTTAAACAGGATATTTCATTAATCACATTTTCTGCAGAACCACCAATAGACGTACATGGATTCATTGATAGTAATTTTACTGCTTTTTACGTTATTATCATTGAGAATATACACTTTATAACAAAAGATAAAAAAAAAGACGTACCAAGAAAAAGTGGGGACAAAAATTGGTAGATGGGGTGGAATGGGTGGTCCGAATGGGACAAAAATTGGTAGATGTGTTGTACATATGGAGAAAAACAATTCATTACAGTTTCAGAAAATTCGAATGATTTAATCAAGAGAAAGGGCTTCACAAAGTAAACAAGTCAATAACGCGTTGGTCCACTTCTGGTTCTTATGTACGCAGTTATTCGGCTTGGCATTAATTGATAGAGTTGGCAGCTGTGTTCTTGTGAAGTATCGTGCCAAATTCTGTCCAATTGTTGCGTTAGATTGGCAAAATCCCGAGCTGGTTGTAAGACCTTTTTTATGAGGCTCCAAACGTCCTCAGTGGAAGAGAGATCCGGGGACTGATCTCTACCCCGATGTGCCGCCTATTAAGGGTATTTGAAGTCACTGAAGTACCAGTTGCAGTAGGATCGACGATAATGATGAATTGGTGCTTGATTCCATCAAAACCTGTATGTATGTCAATTTACGTCCAGTTTGCATTACTCCTTCTTGGTGCGTCACTTTTTCTGTTATAGAGTATACTTATGAAGAATATTTAATTACACTGCCCCTCCAAGGATTGGCCTCTGTGTGTCAAAGAAGTCATCATTGAGTTACCCTGAACCTCGGCAGAATCGACATTACAGTTTCGTGCTAAACTTTTAAATAGGTCTATAGTACAAGACATGGTCTGTATTGTTTACTCAAAAGCATAAGCGAATGCTTACAAGTATAAATCGTATAATACGTTTGTTCACGTAATTTGTGATAAAATAGATCAGGAAATAGAAGGGGGTAAGAGTGTGTTCTATAACATCTGACAAAGCCAAATAATGGTTTGGAAAAAGAAGCAAAAAACGTATTAGTAGTTTCTGATGCAAAACACCCAATTGTCGACAAACGTGTCACTGTAAGAATTAAAATTATCGAAGTAGGCAGAGCTAAATGTGATGCACGCTCTATTTTAACTGTGGTACCTCGTAAAAGTGAGGATTGTTTTAATAAAGCTGGTACTAAAACTGGTATTTTAAAATAATTATAAGCTATAACTGAATTCAGTGTTTGCAATTAATGATTTTTAACGAAAGAAGAATTAACTACTACAGAAATATCTTTACGTAAAAAAGCAATAAAATAATCCCTTGTTACTGAGCAGGGTTTCAAAAGATGTAATTGTAAATCTAAATGTAGCACAAACAGTTGTGCTCGTCGCAAGAATGTTTTGTTAAATAAATCCTTATCGAATCATGTTCTTAGACTGACTAAGAACATGACTCGACTGGGATTTGTTTAACAAAGCAGCATTCAGTGTACATCTTTTAGACATTGATTATTGTAAGTGCTCGGTTTTTTTGTTGTTGTCGACTGTACATTTTGTCTTTTTATTTCATAGTTTTTTTTTTTTTTAATACAATTGCCATACACCACAGTAATGTAAATAATAATAATAATATAACTCACATATTATCTCATAAAGCTATCGTGGTCTTTAAAATATATATGCAATAAAACATGATCGCCGACTTTTCACGGGAGGGGGAATGGGGGTGAAAGGGTACTTCAAACGGTGTCTTTCTAAAATGAGTTGTGTAAAAATCGGTCTTACTCCTCTTCCTCATGGTAAAATCGGTCATATATGTATTTCAGATCTGTTTAGAAAATTATTTGTCGAATTTCCTGTTGGTGATGCAAAACAACTTTTGACAAAGGGCGAGATGTTTTTCTTTGACGATACATTAAAAAACTGATCCAAAATTTTTTTACAGTTATATATTTTGGATGTAATGTGTAGTAGCACGGGAGAGTGCTGTATCAGGTTACCCGTTTCGCATTTAGGGTGCATGTCGTGTCTGCGTTAATTTTCCATCCGCGGTTCTGCTCGCAAAATACTTTTCTTCCAGGAATTTTTATGCTGCTTTTTTTAGTTAGTTATTAGTAGGTTTTTAATTCAAATTGACCTGGTCATCGTGTCTTCGTGTCACGCTAGTAAATATGGCGCCTTCATTTTAAAGTAAATATATGCTGCGTCATTTTTCGCTCTTTGGCTCAGTTGGTAAAAGCGTCCAGTTAATAGTGCGGTGGTCGTGAGTTCGGTTCCCAGAAGATCCATCGTGTTAGTTTTTGCAGATAATTAGTAGAAAAGGTGTCAATTGATGCAAGAAAATTTTTCGTTGCTTACACTAAGAATTTTTTGAGGAGTTTTTTTATAGGGCATTTCTTTTTTTCTTTTTTTTTTTTTTTTTTTTTTGAATTTAGATAATTGAAAACACAAAACATTTTAGATATTAAAAAAACACAAAATAAAATGTTTTAAGTAAAAAATACTCAAAAACAAATATTTTTAGAAGCTTTATATATATGTATATATTACAATGATATGAAATTGGATTTGTCATCGGCTTTTTGTCACGTTAAAAAACCAGGACACTTCCATTGTATAAAAAATTCCATTAAAAAAAAAAAATAAGTTGCACTTCGGGAGTGCCGACAGAAGTGAAAACGTGAACAATTATGTGTGTATTTCTTGAATCGTCAGGAAATATGTTATTCTGTAGGAAATACTTTTAAATAAAGTGTTTTTTAATTCGTTAATATAAACTACTACTACAAAAATTATATTACAATTTTATTTAATGCGCTAATTGCAATAGCGACAGTGTCCGGAGATGAGAGAAGTCGTGTAGAGCCGCACCAGAATGTAAAAACGTGAGAAAAATGGCAGCTTTGGCCTTTCTCACGGTTTTGTGAGGTCTAACTGGAATAGAGACAGTGTCCGAAAGTGAGAGAAGTCGTGTAGAGCCGCACCAGATTATAAAAACGTGAGAGAAATGGCGGCTTTCGCCTTTATCACGGTTTCGTGAGGTCTAACTGCAACGTTTCCGGCTGCAATCTATAAGAGACTGTGTCCGGAGATGAGTGAAGTCGCGTAGAGCCGCACCCGATTGTTAAAACGTGAGAAAAATGGCGGCTTTGGCCTTTCTCACTGTTTTGTGAGGTCTAACTGCAAAAGAGACAGTGTCCGGAGATAAGAGAAGTCGTGTAGAGCCGCACCAGATTGTAAAAACGTGAGAAAAATTGCGGCTTTGGCCTTTCTCACGGTTTTGTGAGGTCTAACTGCAACGTTTCTGGCTGCAATCTTTAAGAGACAGTGTCCGGAGATGACAGAAGTCGTGTAGAGCCGCACCAGATTGTAAAAACTTGAGAAAAATGGCAGCTTTGGGCTTTCTCCCGGTTTTGTGAGGTCTAACTGCAATAGAGACAGTGCTCGGAAATGAGAGAAGTCGTGTAGAGCCGCACCAGATTTTAAAACAATATACAGTATATAATTACTAATACTTCACATTAGCAAGTTAATTGTATGATACATTATTTGTATCATACAAGGATGGAAAGCGTTTCGATGACGCGAATTCAATGATTTTTGTTCACGCAAAAGTTTTCACTTCAAATGGAAAGCGTCAGCTGACGATGACGGGAGTTCAAAGATTTTTCTTCACCCAAAAGTGCTCAACGTGCCTAAAGAAGTTTTCACTTCAAAAAATGTAAGCAACTGATTGTATCTCTTAATGAATCAGCTGGTTACAGCGTCATGTTGATAATGCGAGAGTCGTGTGTTCGATCCTCGCCAGGCCAAGGTGTTATTCTTTTGCAAATAATTAATAGAAAATGTGTCAATTGATAAAAGAAAATATTTCGTTGTGTACACAGTATCCTAAAAATTTTTCAAGAGTTTTTTAAACGGCTTTTTATCTAGTTTTAGTTCCCCATCCTACTATAGGTATGGGGAACTTAAGTAATCGTGAAAATTTTCGACCTCGGTTTTTTGACTTTTCTACACGTTTTCAGATGTGAGGAATCCGAAAATGACAAAATTTGTATGGTGTCTGTCTGTAGGGTGTCTGTTAGTCCGTTAGTCCGTTAGTTCGTAAGTTTGTTAGTCTGTGCACACGATATCTCAAGAACAAATTATCGCAGAGAGGTCAGATCAGTTTTAAAATATTACTTTCGACACTGGCAAGAACCCTATTCATTTGCAACATTCGACTTTAAAAACTTCGTAAGTTATTAGAAATTTACGATTTTCTTAACATGGGAGAATAGGACAAAAATTCACTTAAACGTGCATTAAATGTAAACTTTTTACTCTAAAAATGTCAGACCAGTTTTAAAATATCCGTTTTGATGCCGGAATGAACATAAGTAACTATAAATATGCTACTTTGAAATTTTCGCAAGTTATTGGAAATTTACGAATTTCTTAACATGGCAATATAGGGGAAAATTTCACATAAACGTCAATTTTGAGCGATATTTTCATCGTAAAGATGTCAGACTACTTTTGAAACATTATTTAGGACACTGGCATGAATATTAATAACTATGAATTTTCAAATCTAAAAATTTCGTAAGTGGAAATTTACGAATTTCTTAACATGGGAGAATAGGACAAAAATTCATTTAAACGTACATTAAATGGAAACTTTTTACTGTAAAAATGTCAGACCAGTTTTAAAATATCAGTTTTGATGTTGGAATGAACATCAGTAACTATAAATAGGCTACTTTGAAAATTTCGCAAGCTATTGGAAATTTACGAATTTCTTAACATGGCAGTATAGGGAAAAATTTCACATAAACGTCAATTTTGAGAGATATTTTCATCGTAAAGATGTCAGACTACTTTTGAAATATTATTTAGGACACTGGAATGAATATCAATGACTAAGAATTTTCCAATATACAAATTTCGTAAGTTATTGGAAATTTACGAATTTCTTAACATGGCAAAACAGAGCAAAATTTCACATAAACGTCAAACTTGAGGGATATTTTCACCGTAAAGACGTGAAACCAATTTCGAAATATTATATAGGATACATGTATGAATATCATAGACTATGATTTTTCCAGTGTAAAAAATTCGTAAGTTATTTGGAATTTACGATTTACATAACATGTCAGAATAAGGCAAATTTGAGCATAAACTTCCATTTTGAGGATCATAAATACCTTAGACAACTTCAAAATTACATTTATGATATTTGTTTGAACATGATTGAATACAAATATACTAACAGGAAAATTTCGTAAATTATTCGTAATTTACGATTTTACCAGCATAGCGAAATTGTAAATTTTTCATATAAATCTGAATTTTGAAGATTATTGCATTGGAATTACTAGCATGAAAACTAAACGATGAATTTGACCCTGATAAAATAAATTAATAGATTAGAATAAGATAAATATATCGAAGTGAACGTTGGATAGCCTATTAGGCGGGGATTTCATTCTGTCACTGTGTCAAGCTTTGGTCAAATTGACTTCTTTTAACATGATTATAATATGTCTCGCACGAGAAATTTATGAGAACATAAACGTGATGGGGAACTGAGCAGAGTCCACCTATGCCAACTAGTTTTAAACGGCTTTTTATCTAGTAACAAAAAGCACAAAATAAAAATGTAAGTAAAAATAAATAAATAAATAAATTTTTTAGAAGCATTTTATTGAAATTGGAATTTCTCATCGTGTCTTCGTGACACGCCAAAAAACAAGGTGTCTGCCCTTTAAAGTAAGTATAAGCAATGGATAGCATCCCTCGTTAGCTCCGTTGGTAAGAGCGTCCCGGTAATAGTGCAGTGGTAGTGAGTTCGGTCCCAGGAAGGTCCAGCGTGTTAAATTTTGCAGGTAATTAGTAGAAAAGGTGTCAATTGATACAAAATTTTTTTTCGTTGTTTACACTAAGAATTTTTTGAGGAGTTTTTTTTTAAGAAGCTTTTTTTAGGTGAGTTTTATATGAAATTGACTTTGTCATCGTGTCACGCTAGTGCAATTAAAGTAAATATAAGCCGTTCCGTTTGTGGCTCCATGGCTCAGTTGAGTAGAGAGTGATGTTAAAAAAGCTGTGGTCAAGAGTTCGGTCCCCGGAAGGTTCGGCATGATAATTTTTGAGGATAATTAGTAAAAAAAGTTGTCAATTGATGAAAGAAAATTTTTCGTTGACTACACAATATCTTAATAATTTTCGAAGAGAAAATAAAAATTTAAATAAAAAATAAATAAATAAATAAATATTTTTTTTAGAAACTTTTTAAAAGCTTTTTATTGAAATTGGATTTCGTTATCGCGTCTTAATGTCACGCTAATAAATAAGGCACCTCAACTTTAAAGTAAATGTCAGCAGTCCTTATAGCCACTGGTTGACTCTGTTGGTTAGAGCGTCAAGTTGCCAATACGATTGTGGTGAGGTCCATCCCCGAAGGATCAATGTACTATATTTTGCAGATGAAATGCGTAATAGAAAATGTGTCAATTGATAAAAGAAAATTATTCACTGTCTACACAGTATTCTAAGAATTTTTGAAGAGTCTTTTATAAGAAGCTTTTTTCTAGATATTAAAAAGCACAAAATAAACGTTAAATATATTTATTCTTTTAGAAGCTTTTTATTGAAATTGGATTTTTATCATCGTATCTTTGTGTCATTCTGAAAAAGAAGGCGCCTCCACTTCAAAGTAAATTTTAACAACCTTTTCCTTCGCTCGTGAGCGCATTTGGTTAGAGTGACATGGTGATAAAGCGATGCTCGTGGGTTCGATCCTCGCAAGCCGATGTGTTACTTTTTTGTAGATAATTAATAGAAAAGACGTCAATTGATAAAAGAAAATCTTTCGTTGTCTACACAGTGTCCTAAAGAATTTTGATAATTTTTTAAAAAAGCCTTTTTTTTTAAATTACTAAACGCACAAAATAAAAACTTCAGTAAAAATAAAAATAAATATAAAAATAAATAAATAAATAAATAAAAATATAAGTAAATAAATAAATAAAAATAACACTGGAAGTTTTTTATTATTCTGGATCCCTAAAAGCCTAAAATAAAAATTTATTCTTGCATAGGCATGCTGTAAAATCATAAAAGTTTCAACAACAAGAAAATTTTTAAGAAAAATATGGATATTTCCCTTTTGGAAAACATGAAAAATTTTAAATATTCCAAATATTTTTAAAAGCATTCTAAACAATATTCATTTTGTATAAGTATTTGCTAGATTTTTCTAGAATGTTCTATGATTTTTCTTGACAGTTCTTAGACTTTTGGTTAGAGCGTCATGCTGATAACGTGATAGTCCCGGATTCGGTCCTCGAAAGACGATATAGCACTTTTTTCCAGATAAATAATCGAAAAAAAAATGTCAATTGACAAACGAAAATCTTCCGTTGTCTACAAAATATCCTTAGAAATTTTAATTAGGTTTTTTAAAAAGCTTTTTCCTTTTTTTGTAACTAAAAAGCACAAAATAAAATTTAATTCTGGCAAAGATATGTTACAAAGAAATGAAAGTTTGAACACTAAGAAAATTTTAGATAAAAATATCGGTACTTTCCTTTTGCGAGAGATGAAAATTTTTTAATGTTCAAAATATTTTAAAAAGCTTTCGAGACATTTGAGATTTCTGCCCTAACGAATGATTTTACAAAAACTAATAACTAAGAATATTGGTCTCGAAAGCTTTTTAAAATATTTTGAACATTAAAAAATTTTCATCTCTTGCAAAAGGAAAGTACCGATATTTTTTTCTAAAATTTTCTTAGTGTTGAAACTTTCATTTCTTTGTAGCATATCTTTGCCAGAATAAATTTTATTTTATGCTTTTCAGGGCTTCACATTAAAAAGCTTCTAACTTTAAAAAATGATTTTTTACTTAAATTTTATATGAATATAACTTTTTGAAAGCAATAATTAGACGATATTATTTTCACTCGTAGCAATTTAATGCAGAATGACTCATGATATGTATTAAATTTCAATTGCATAAATATTAATATTTAACATTGAAAACATTATAGATGAAAATTAGTTCTCTTCCAGCGGACATTTGCTTTACACGCACACACACATACACACACACACATACACACACACACAGTATTTATAGAATAGTATTATAGAATTAGTAATAATGTAGTAATAATTAGTAATAATTAGTAATAATGTATTATAGAATAGTCGGGAAATATGGAATACCGAGGTTTTGGCTATGATTAGTGCTGCTATCTCTTCAAAATACCATGAATCACTCAAGAAAGATTCTCATGAAGCAATGCAGTAAGAAGCAACCTTTCGTAGCATTCTCTACAGAATAAAGTATATTTTGGGATTTTCAAAAGTTTTTGAAAGTAAGTTTTCAAACATTTAAACTTACTAGTACACATGTGATTTGAGCATTGATGTGAAGGATAATGTATGCTCAAAGAATTATATTTTTTTATACTTTGGTTGTTTTTTATAGCTGAAAATATTTCGTACATCAATTTAAAAGTTCATTTTCAAAGATGGCGTGTCGGATATTATGGAATACTAGGTATTTCATAGTATCATCTGAAACTGACTTCATGTGTTCAACTAAAGAACCAGAAAATAAAGACGCTGAATGTATCTTCTATGACGGAAAATTCTTCGAAGATAAACAGGAGAAAATTGGATTAAGTGTTTAAGTTGTTAGGTGTGGACTGATCTTGACTATACCGGAGCAGAGAACGAAGATTATATCTATGACTTTTGTAAATACACTCGAAGCAGAAATGGCTTTCACATAATCTTAAAAATATGTGGGTTTTTTTAGTTAAAAATAACTATATTTCATGAAGTCTAATTAGTTTTTCTATGAATTAAACCACCTATTCCATATTACTCGACTATTTCATATTAAACTCCAATTGTATTTTTTTTTTTTTTTTTTTTTTTTTTTTTAAATAAACTTTTTATAACAAAACAAGTTGGCATAGGTAGACTCTGCTCAGTTCACCATCGTATTTATGTTCTCATAAATTTCTAGTGCGAGACATATTATAATCATGTTAAAAGCAATGAATTTGACCAAAGCTTGATACAGTGACAGAATGAAATCCCCTCCTAATAGGCTATCCACCGTTCACTTCGATATATTTATCTTATCTATTAATTCATTTTATCAGGGTCAATTCCGTTGTTTAGTTTTCATGCTACTATTTCCAATGCAATAATCCTCAAAATTCATATTTATGTGAAAAATTTACGATTTCGCTATGTTGATAAAATCGTAAATTACGAAAATTTACGAAATTTTCCTATTAGAATATTTGTATTCAATCATGTTCAAACAAATATCATAAATGTAATTTTGAAGTTGTCTGATGTATTTATGATTCTCAAAATGGACGTTTATACTCAATTTTTCCTTATTCTGAAATGTTATGTAAATCGTAAATTCCAAATAACTTACGAATTTTTTAAATTGGAAAAATCATAGTCTATGACATTCATGCCAGTATCCTAAATACTAATTCGAAAGTGGTTTGAGATCTTTACGATGAAAATATCCCTCAAGATTGACGTTTATGAGAAATTTTACTGTATTCTGCCATGTTAAGAAATTCGTAAATTTCCAATAACTTACGAAATTTTTAAATTCGAATGCTGAAAATGAATAAGGTTCTTTCGATTATCGAAAGTAATATTTTAAAACTGATCTGACCTCTCTGCGATTATTTGATCGTGAGATATCGTGTAAAAAGTCTAACAAACTAACGGACTAACACACTAACAGACACCATAGAAATTTTGACATTTTAGGATTCCTCACACCTGAAAACGTGTAAAATAGTCAAAAAACCGAGGTCAGAAATTTTCACGATTACCTAAGTTCCCCATACCTATAGTATGATGGGGAACAAAAAAAAAAAAAAAAAAAAAAAAAAAAAAAAAAAATCAGTAACAATTCTTTACAGATAATTACACTATGTACTCCTCATGATTTTGGAGATTTTTATTTAAAACAAGTAAAGTTATTTTAAGAAATGTAAATGGTATTCCATAATACCCTCCTCTCATCTATATCAATACACGTCAAAAGTATTTTTAAAAGTAAGTTTTTAATGCCTCTGAAATGTTGATGATATACACTGAAGTTTTCTTTATAATTAGACTAGCAACTTTTAATATAATTATTCTTATGTACTAGTTTTCTAAAATAACTGTATAAAAAATATGTTCATTTATTTAACTATATTCTGGCCTAATAATATTTCGATTATATTCCCTAATTAATTGGAAATTTAACAAAGCGTTGTGGCGGGTCGTATTTCGGACCAGAAACTGTGGGTTTGGGTCGGGTTTAGAGTTGAAAGGTATTTTATGGGTCGGGTGCGAGTCAAGTATACCCGACCTGTTCAAGACTCACTAGCATGGCATCATTGTAAGATGTCCCAATTAGAAAATGTGTTTTCAGGAAGTACAATAAATTTGTCAAGTGTAATAAACGAATCAAAAATTGATTGTCTTAAAGTAATTACGTTTGGAAAAGAACGATACTGAGAGGCGGTGTGGAAAGAAAGAAAAATGTTATTGAGTCTGTCGCCGCAATTTGCTCAAACACAACAGCTACCGCGGCTGAAAGAAAGAATAGGGAAAGAAAAGAAAATTAGATTTGCGAATCGTTTTGAGTTTTGAACGCTTCATATTTCACAGTAAATATAATGAATTTCAATAATAATTTGTGAAATTAAATGATTGGCTCTTTATATAGTTTTCTGAAAAAATTAAACTAATTTAACCATTATAAAAGAATAAATCAAATATATATATATATATATATATATATGATTAAGCCTTTCTTTTTTGCATTCGTTATAGTTATAATATTGCAAAACCGAGAGTAAAATTGGCAGAGATGAAAGTACGTGAGAAGAATAATTGAACTACCAAGCTATAAACAAGGAACACGATGATCAAAACAAACAACGGAACTTGGAGTTAGAAGCATGCTCCTTTAATTCAAATATATAGATGTTCATTTCTAAACTTGTTTTCCTCCCACAATTTCGCTAATACAAAAATAAATTTAACCCAGTTTTTTAAATATAAATAGAAAATGGAAAAAATAAGTTCGTGAAATATTTCTAGCGAAAAAATTTTCGTCCATGTCCGGGATTTTGGCGACATACGCCGATAATTTGGTAACATTTGCCAATATGGGTGAGTGAACCGCAATTTACAACAGACAATTTACTAAATCTTAAAAAAAAAAAAAAAAAAAAAAAAAAAAAAAATCATTTGATTATTCCAACAAACACTGGAACTTTTAATTATCTATTTAAAAAAAGACTTTTAATACCCAAATTTTTAATGTATCGTATCACATAAATCTTTTCGAAGTTAGAATAAAATTTAATTTGAAAAATAATAATAATAATAATAATAATAAATAAATAAAAAATAAATAAATAAATAAATAAAAGTAACTTTCTTGTTTATTAACCAAAAAAATTGATGAAATTTGAAATGCAAGTTGGTCTTGTGGGGTACAGGCTGTGTATTGTATTTTTGTGTTCGTGAGAAAAAAAAAATTGAAAACTGCAATTTTTAATCCCACTTCAAAAACCTGTGACTTAACGTGAAGCAGATTTTTTTATTTTTTTTCCTAACGGTTTCCATACAATCTTCTGCTGTTGCCACCTAAAATTCATAATTTAGTTAATTTTTAAAGTTCTAATTTTCCGATCGATATGCTGTTTAATCCATCGGATTCCCAAAAAATTTCCCTTCCATTTGATACCTTATTTGTAACGATACGACTGATATTTCTAATTTATTTTCTAATTGTTCTAATTTATTTTCTTCATTTTAAATAAATGTAGGCTTTTTTAGTTCCCCATCATACTATAAGTATGGGGAACTTAGGTAATCCTGAAAAATTTCGACCTCGGTTTTTTGATATTTTTATACGTTTTCAGGTGTGAGGAATCTGAAAATGACAAAATTTGTATGGTGTCTATCTGTAGGGTGTCCGTTAGTGTGTCAGTCCGTTAATGTGTTAGTGCGTTAGTTTGTTAGTCTGTTAACACGATATCTCACGAACAAATGATCGCAGAGAGATCAGAACAGTTTTAAAATATTACTTTCGATACTGGCAAAAACCTTATTCATTTGCAACATCCGAATTAAAAAACTTCGTAAGTTATGAGAAATTTACGATTTTCTTAACATGGGAGAATAGGACAAAATTTCACTTAAACGTGCATTAAATGGAAACTTTTTACTCTAAAAATTTCGAACCAGTTTTAAAATATCAGTTTTGATGCCAGAATGAACATCAGTAACTATAAATATGCTACTTTGAAAATTTCGCAAGTTATTGGAAATTTACGAATTTCTTAACATGGCAGTAAAGGGAAAAATTTCACATAAACGTCAATTTTTAGAGATATTTTCATCGTAAAGATGTCAGACTACCTTTGAAATATTATTTAGAACACTGGCATGAATATTAATGACTATGAACTTTCCCTTATAAAAAATTCGTAAGTTATTGGAAAATTACGAATTTCTTAACATGGCTGAATAGAGCAAAATTTCACATAAACGTCAATCTTGAGGGATATTTTCATCGTAAAGATGTCAAACCACTTTTTAAATATTATTTTGGATACTGGCATGAATATCAAAGACTATGATTTTTCCAATTTAAAAAAATTCGTAAGTTATTTGGAATTTACAATTTACTTAAGATGGCAGAATAAGGCAAAATTTAGCATAAACTTCCATTTTGAGGATCATAAATACATTAGACAACTTCAAAATTACATTTATGATATTTTTTTGAACATGATTGAATACAAATATTCTAATAGGAAAATTTCATAAATTATTCGTAATTTACGATTTTATCAACATAGCGAAATTTTAAAATTTTCATATAAATATGAATTTTGAGGATTATTGCATTGGAAATAGTAGCATGAAAACTAAACAACAGAATTGACCCTGATAAAATAAATTAATAGATTAGAATAAGATAAATATATCGAAGTGAACGGTGGATAGCCTATTAGGCGAGGATTTCATTCTGTCACTGTATCAAGCTTTGGTCAATTTCATTTCTTTTAACATGATTACAATATGTCTCCCACTAGAAATTTATGAGAACATAAATATGATGGGGAACTGAGCAGAGTCCACCTATGCCAACTATTTTTTTTTTTTTAATTCTGTCGAAAAAAAATTGGTCTCAATTAAATTATGCTGAGATTCACAAACATACCATAGTGAACGACAGTAAGTGCATAATAATTTGGGGAAAAGGACCTGCAACTTGACGGGGGCAATACTTCACCTGAAAATTTTCTGAGGAAACACGTGACCCGTTGCCTCAGTCGCTGCCTATGCAATAAAACAATTTGTGTATATGGCTTTTTTTTTACATTCCTTCGTATTTATTTATTAATGCCAAGAAGTTTTGGCTTTATTTTAAATTACAAAGCTCTGAGAGTTTTGTGAAATGTGTGAACTTACGCAAGAAGACGACGTCTAGTTAAAAAGGTTTAGTGAAGTTATCATACATTAATACGATTTTTGTAAATTTTAAATTAACATACACTCGAAATTTTTTCAAGAATTATCAACATGATTAGCCGAAACATTATGTTAATGACTGAATTAAGTTGAATGTTGCATGTTAAGTATTTAATTTACTATGACGTTTTGAAGTATGAATTGTTTTTAAACACGGTTAAGGGAAAACAGCTTTTAATGAACTGCATCATTAGCAAGAAAACTCTGTACATTAATTTATATGTTAAAAGACGATATAAATTTAATAATATTTCTACACTTTTTACTTTCTTCTATCTTCAATAGAAGAAAGTATTGGATTCGTAAAAATTTTCGATTTCGGGTTTTTGATGGATTTACACGTTTTGAGAGGTGTAGAACACGATTTTACCATTTTTAGAAAATGTCTGTCTGTCTGTCTGTCTGTCTGTCTGTCTGTCTGTGTGTGTGTGTGTGACAAAATTTTGTGGCAACTGTATCTCTGGAACTACTGCACAGAATTTCATACAAATTGGTATGTAGTTGCACCTTGACATAAATTAGTGCCTATCAACTTTTGGTAAAAATCGTCTTACAGGTTGCGTTGCCATCCCGCTTTTTCTAAATTTTCAACAGGGTGATAAAGGCAAAAATTTTCAAGATCGGTATCTTTCGAAAGGTCTCGTCAGTACCTTTAAAACGAATGGTTGAACTATAAATCTGTGATAATTTAAAACAAAGTTATCGATTTTTTTACTTTTTACGAAAACAAAACTTAGAAAAAAAAATCTTTTTTTCTTTTTTTCTCCCCTTAATTTTATCAAACTCCCACGGTTTCCGTGTTCTGACAAACTTAAACTAATTTTTGCTTTTTTCCCCTAATTTTGTCAAAGTCCTACGGTTTCCGTGTCTTGACAAACTTTAGCATATTTTTGCATTTTTCCCCTAATTTTGTCAAAGTTCCACGGTTTCCGTGTTTTGACAAACTTTGACAAAATTTTGGGTAAAATGTGAAAATTATTCTAAATTTGTCAAAACACGGAAACCGTGGGACTTTGACAAAATTGGGAGGAAAATGCAAAAATTTGTTTAAGTTTGACAGAACACGGAAACCGTGGGAGTTTGATAGAATTAAGGGGAGAGGGAAAAAAAAAAAAAAAGTGGGACTTTGACAAAATTTTGGGTAAAATATAAAAATTTGTTTAAGTCCCACTTTTTTTTTTTCCTCTCCCCTTAATTCTATCAAACTCCCACGGTTTCCGTGTTCTGACAAACTTAAACTAATTTTTGCTTTTTTCCCCTAATTTTGTCAAAGTCCCACGGTTTCCGTGTTTTGACAAACTTGGACTAATTTTCATATTTTACCCAAAATTTTGTCAAAGTCCCACTTTTTTTTTTTTTTTTTTTTTTTTTTTTTAATTATTGTTGCTGAGTGAATTTGTATAGGAAAAGATAGAAGAAAGTCATGTGGTGGCCACAACATACTAGTTTGGTTAACGTTTATGGCAATATTTTTAAAAAACGAAAATCGAAATTGTTAATTGAAAGAGTTTGCCAGATAATAAGTCTTTAGAAAAAAATTGAGAATAAGCATCTAGCTAAATGTTACTGCAGTACATTCTCTCTCTCTCTCTCTCTCAAAAAAAATAAATAAATAAATAAATAAAAATAAAAAATAAATAAAAAATAAATAAATAAATAAATAAATAATAATAAAAAAAAAATACTTTTCTAGCGCTAAATATAACCTATTTTAAATATAATTTTCCTTGAGTAAACACTTCAAATTCCTTTATTTTTATGAAATTGTTATAAAAATTTAAGAAAAGATTCTTTTCAAAACATCATTTTTTTTAACCGTAATTAGTTATGTGCATTAGTTATACATCATATGCGCCTTAGTTATTAGTTTACCGACATTAGTTATATGCTTCATTAGTTTATAAATTAATAATCAAGTATTATAATATTTGACTTAAACTTTAGATCCTTATATATATATATATATATATATATATATATATAAAACAAACAAATTATGAAAAATGATTTCGGATAATAAACAAATAAATAAGTTATTACTTTGTAAAATTATTTGACACATTTCTGAACATGGGCTATGATATGAAGGTATCATGTCCAGTAATTCTAATTTTTATTGTACACTGATTTCATTAATATAGGAATCAAATGCACTTACATTTTAATGGATGACTCAGAGTCTTCTTGGATAAAGACCAGTGTAATAAGATACACACTTTATTGCATACATGAATGAAGCTGATGGCCACGATTACATAGGGTAATATAATAAACAAGTGAGTAATTATGTGCAAGAATTAATTTTTAAATCATTTTAAAACAAGGACGCAGGCATGATATATTTCTTATATCTTTATCTTCTACCACATATGTCAATACCAATAAGGAAAAAAAGAAAATGAAAAGAATTCAGTGAGACAGTACAGCCGTTAAATTTGTCCAAAGAAATCATTAAATGCCGTTCTTAATTACCCCACTGAGCTTTTTTTTAGATAATGTTACTAAAAAATTTTAAAGAGGACAATTGATGTAAAAATTATCAACAGTATATTTTCAGAATACAAACACATAGACAAATTTATATATATATTCATTAATTTACAGGATTATTGATTTGCTAACTATTCATAGGTAGACAATTGGTTACACGGGAAAATACTTCAGTGAATATGTAATAACACACATTCCAATATATATATATATATATATATATATATACATACACACATATATGTATGTAAGCACAATATTTTTTTTTAGTTGAGAAAATTACCAAATATTTTATTTTAATTGTAATAATAGCAATAAGCAAAGTTTTGCAGTAATACCAAAAAGCAGAAACTTTTATTTTTCACATATCATGATAAACTCGTAAATATTAAGTTGATCTTATTTTTTATTTTTTTATTTATTTTTTTATTTTTTTATTTTATTTATTTTTTTTAGGTTTGACGTCGCCAGTTAACTACCCTTTAGCTTAGGTTCCATGCAAAAGGTTCTCAAACTTCAATTCTTCTTCTGCTTTGATTGGAGACGTTAAATTAAAATGCCTTCTTTTTCAGATTCTACATATTTATAATATACGGTAAGGTAGGTGAACAGGAATTTTTACTGACAATTTCTTAATTTATTCCAAAGTAAGTGTTTTCTACTGTTGAGAAATTCATTTACTCAATAGAGGTTTCCGTATTGTTTACATTAACATAATGAGAATGAAAAATTGCGACAATGCAATACTTTTTGACTATTTTAGAAAACATTCTCTATTACTTTATATCACAGGAGTATTTCCGTACATCCAAATTTATTCCATGGTAAGTTATCCGTAAAGAATTACTGAACTTCTAGAATTGTCTCTTTCGATCATAAATTAATTTACTGAGTTAGAAATTTGTGGTGACAGTTTCAATATTCAAGTAAAAAAAATAAATAAAATAAAATAAAAATAAATAAATAAATAAATAAAATAAAATTCAATGATAAATATTTTGCTGCTTTTCAGAATTATAAATTGCATGAAATAGTAAATAAATTTTTCTATCGTATAAATATACACGCATAATAAATTACTGATCTACTGATCGATCCATTTTATTACGCTTTCAGTTGATGTGTAAAAAAAAATAGTTTGATATTTGTTTTTCTACAAACTTCAGATAAATTCGCCAAATTACTAATGAAACTACTCATAAGTAATAGACAAATTTCTAAGACATTCTACGACATTTCTAAGAAAATTTTAAAACAACAATATGGTAACTATGTAAAGTGTATAATATATAATTTTCGGCATTCTAACCATTCATTACTTTGCTTCATCTTAAAATTTTCTTTAAAACTCTTGTTAATATATATACTCCTGTATTTTGTATGACAACAAATTCTTCTTTTCATATTTAATATAATATTTAATTTTTATGTGTTTTATAAAAGTTTTTTATGTATCATAATATGCACTGAAATTAAATATGACATTAGTGAAGGTATACAAAGATTTTAAAATAGAAAAAAAAAAAAAAAAAAAAAAAAAAAAAAAGAATAGTTTTTTAGGATCTGTTATGTTTTTTGAGTAAGGTAAAATGAAATTCAACACAGATTAAATAAATTTTTACTATATGAAATAGTTAATCTACTTTATTAAGTATGTGGAATGATTTTCAAATTAGTTAGAACGGATATTTTTATCTTGATACTGAAAGAACATCAGTAGATGTAGAATATCAATGGAATGATTTTTCAGTATTGTAGTAATATTACGCATCATATATACGTAAATTAATCAAAATCTTCCTTAGCTACATTGTCAAAAAGGTAATGAATAAGCATATATATTTTATTATATACTTTTTAAACTCCACTAAAATCAGATTTCGATAAAACGAAGTACCATAATTTTTTTTCAGTTTGAATTTATAAGCATTTATACCATTTTTAATAATAATATTATTTTTGTCATTTATTTTAATCATTTTAACTATTTATAATGATAATATTTTTTGTTATAATTTAGCTATTTTATTACGTTTTTCCCTAATTTAGCTCTTTTCTCCACTTATGGCACAGGCCGAAAAGGAAAACCTCTAAATCGCTATTTGGTGGTTGATTACATTTACTCTTTTAAATTGTTATTTAGACTTTTTTTTTCTTCTTCTTCTCTTTTTCTTTTCTTTCTTTTCTTTTTTTTTTTTTTTTTTTTTTGAAATCAAGGGTAAAAATTATTACTATTTTTTAACACATTGTTGCATATGTAAAGCCACATTTTTTTTTTGGTCTAAATCATCCTTTTCTTCTTATTTTTTTTTAATCCTACAAATCGAGAATAAAAATTTATTTTCTTTATTTAAAAAATTGTTTTAGGAATGGTTTAAAGTGTTATTTTCAATAAAATTGGGCGTTTGTTATTAAAATGGTGATTAAAAAAAAATACTGTCACATAATATGCAAAAGAACTATGGATTATCTTCGTATTGTTATAAAATAAGCTTCAGAGGGTTTCTTTGAATATTATGCGTCATATTATAGTTAAAAAAAGAAAAAGAAAAAGAAAATAGAAATTTAATGCAATTCCAAATTTTGTATTTTGGCATGAATTATCTTCTTTCTGCAAAATAATACTTCTCTTAAGAAAGCCAAAAAAGAAAAAAGATGACCTATTATTAGAAATATAAATGCAGGCGATACATTTGTAAGTGTTAATTTTCTCTTTTCAGTTTCTGCATGTCCATGTTTCACTAAGCGTGGCAAAATCATCAAAAACTGACTATCTCGAAGATGTTTAAAATATAGACCTGATGCCATCATCCTGTGTACAAACGTATTTATCAATTCTTTGCAACAATATCCTTTACGTATCATCATTCCCGATAAAAGTTCAAAAAAACGATCTTCTGAGACGAATTTGTCTTCAACTGTAAAATATGTAACCTCTTCTTCATATAACATTAAAGCAATGTTTTGCATATTTAATTCTTCAAATATGTTCTCAGTATTCCACCTACTTAAATTGTTCTCTTTTAGATCTTGCGCTATTACTTTAAAATTTACGTCTTCTGAATTTAGGAACTCTTTCATAAGGCCTGAGTATGTATTCGTTATGCAATGGTAGTCGCCATTTTTTACAGCATTGGCTAACTGGGCCACGTTCCTTATATTGTTTATAGGGGGAATGGCGAGAAATGACAGAAATACTGAATCGTACATCAGACATAAAAACATCGCCCCGAAAATCTAAGCATACAACAATAAATTTTCTGCGATAGAGTTAAACCTCAAAATGGAACTCTGCCTTAAAAAGACGGCAAAAGTATGAAGAAGTATTTTCTCGAAAGAGTATTTCCATTTGAAAGCGACGTAGTACACACATAATATGGCGAGGACAGCTGAAAAAATTGCAATCCAAACAGACAGCGAGAAGGTCTGGAAAATGTCGAAAACTCGTGGTTGGTATTCTGGTTTTCGTGTCATAAATGTTACAGAATGCGTTTGAAACGGATAAGCAAAATCCACTGTTTCTGTACTAATGCTGTTCATAAACATAGGATTTATCACGACATCTATTTCTGACCGATTTATTTTTCCAGCCAATCCAATTATAGTACCATTAGTATAAAAATAGTTTTCCTGAAAAACGATATCCACATTTATACTTTTGAATTTTCTTGTACTTATAATATATTCTACAAAATCTAAAAGCAATTGTGCTCGATAATGTTCCTTATTTAAACTAGTATGTTGTGGCCACCACAAGACTTTCTTCTATATTTACCTATACATATTCAATCAGTAACAATATTAAAAAAAAAAAAAAAAAAAGTACGTTTTTTTTTTTTTTTTTCTAATTTTTTTTTTTTTTTTTTTTTTTGTTAAAAGTGAAAAAAATCGATAACTTTGTTTTAAATTATCACAGATTTATAGTTCAACCATTCGTTTTAAAGGTATTGACGAGACCTTTCGAAAGATACCCATCTTGAAAATTTATCCCCCCCGGGGGGGTAATTCCCCCCCAGGGGGGGAAGCGATGCCCCCCCATCCATAAAATTTTTTTCATAGCTACATACTACTATTATCAATAATTCATATTAATTTTACAATCACAAGTTTAAAACAACTCTAATTACGCACATTTATACGAATTTTTGTCCTATGCTGCCATGTTAAAAATTTAGATAAAATGCTATCACAGCGCCACCTGTTGAGCTATTGATCCCCAAACATAGTCAGCACCAGTTTATGTCGAGGACCAACTAAATACCAAGTTTGGTTAAATTTCGTTAAAAAAAAAAAAAAAAAAAAAAAAAAAAAAAAATTGCGATATTTTTCTAAGTTTTTTTTTTGTTAAAAGTAAAAAAAATCGATAACTTTGGTTTAAATTATGACAGATTTATCGTTCAACCATTCGTTTTAAAGGTATTGACGAGATCTTTCGAAAGACACCCATCTTGAAATTTTGCCCCCCCGGGTGGGAAATTCCCCCCCCGGTGGGGGGGCAACCGATGCCCCCACATGCACAAAAATTTTTTCCTAGTTAACTACTACTATTATCAACTTGATCTTTCGAAAGATATCCAATGTGAAAATTTACCCCCCCTGGGGGGGTATTTCCCCCCTAGGGGGGGGAAGCGATGCCCCCCCATGCAAAAAATTTTTTTCCTAGTTACATACTACTATTATCAATAATTCATATTAATTTTACAATCACAAGTTTAAAACAACTCTAATTATGCACATTTATACGAATTTTTGTCCTATGCTGCCATGTTAAAAATTTAGATAAAATGCTATCACAGCGCCACCTGTTGAGCTATTGATCCCCAAACATAATCAGCACCAGTTTATGTCAGGGACCAACTAAATACCAAGTTTGGTTAAATTTCGTTAAAAAAAAAAAAAAAAAAAATTGTGATATTTTTCTAAGTTTTTTTTTGTTAAAAGTTAAAAAAATCGATAACTTTGGTTTAAATTATCACAGATTTATCGTTCAACCATTCGTTTTAAAGGTATTGACGAGATCTTTCGAAAGATACCCATCTTGAAATTTTGCCCCCCCGGGTGGGAACTTCCCCCCCCGGTGGGGGGGCAACCGATGCCCCCACATGCACAAAAATTTTTTCCAAGTTAACTATTACTATTATCAACGAGACCTTTCGAAAGATACCCATCTTGAAAATTTACTTCCCCGGGGGGGGATTTTCCCCCCCAGGGGGGGAACCGATGCCCCCCCATGCACAAAATTTTTTTCCTAGCTAACTACTACTATTATCAATAAATCCTATTAATTTTACAATCACAAGTGTAAAATAACTCTCTTTATGCCCATTTATACGGAATTTTGTCCTATGCTGCCATGTTAAAAATTTGCATAAAATGCGATCACAACGCCACCTATTGAGCGATTGATCCCAAAATCTAATCAGCACCAGTTTATGTCAGGGTGCAACTAAATACCAAGTTTGGTTAAGTTTCATTCATTGGTTCGTGAGATACAGCGTCCACAAAAAAATGATACAGACAGACAGACAGACAGACAGACAGACAGACAGACAGACAGACAGACAGACAGACAGACAGACAGACAGACAGACAGACAGACAGACAGACAGACAGACAGACAGACAGACATTTTTTAAAAACTATTAATTCGTGTTCTCCATATCCCAAAACATGTAAATCCATCAAAAAATGGACTTCGAAAATTTTCGCGAATCCAATACTTTCTCTATATTACATATAGAAGAAAGTAAAAATAGGAAGAAATTCCTTTTGTAGAATCTTTGTATTTTAAATAACTGAGCAGTGGCTGATATCCGATTTTTATGCTTGTTTGATTGAACATCTTATCCGAAATGCAATGTAACGAAATTGATCCCGATTTTATATCTTACGTGCATCTTTGTGACTACTTGCGCCATCTGTTGACAGCTAAATATGCTGTCGAAAACGTTGACGACTATTAGAAGCATTGACGTGAAATAGGGGTAATATTTTATTCAGTATCCACCACTAAATTTTAATTTTGATGATTGTCTAAGGATTTCCCCCAATCTGGCAGATTATAAGCAATATTCATAATTCTAAATGAAAAAAATAAATAAAATAGTATAAATGCATTTGTAATACGATAGATTTATTTCGTGCTCTGTTATTTATCTCAAATAGAAAAATTTATATCTATGATTTCCCAAATAGTTATATTTTTTTTTGTTTCTTTCCTTTTCCTTTTTTAAGAATTTAATTTTAGATTTTTTAGATAATTTCTTAACATTTTTGCATTTATAAATGGTTTCGAATAATATTATTTCAGTGAAGAATTTTATTCTTTAAGAATGTAAGATTTTCAAATGTATGAACTAAAAGCCTGAGAAATGCATAAAACATATTAGATGCAATAAATTTATTGGGATAAAAAAAAAAAAAAAAAAAAAAACAATTTCCTTACAAAATAACCAAGACATTTACAATCTATATATATATATGTGTACATATATATGTGCAAAATAACTAAAGCCAGATGAAAAATTAAACCCAAAACACATGGGGGCCTTCATCAGGGGAGCTCCCCCATGTAGGGAAAGGAATATGAGAAGTTTCTGACGAAACGCTGGTAATTTAACCAAACACGTTTCTAGCCCCCAACTTCTCACAGATGGAAGCAAGACCATACAGCAAACGAATTTAATTAATACAAAGCACAAAAAGCAATTAAATTCAGAAATCAAGAACAAAATATAATACATCACTATAAAATACAAGACTAGATATAATACAAGAATATATAAATACATACCTGGACAAACTCGAATAGTCATTAGAATATGGAAAATTGAACCCCTCCCGCCCCTCATTATGAACATAGAACCCACTTAACTCTGTTCTAGTTCTATATATTTAATAATTCAAGTTTTACTTCATCTTATATTTCAATTTTATCATATATATATATATATATATATATATATATATGTAGACAGATAGATACAGATTTATTTTCATGCTAATTATGCCTTAATTGGAACAAAAAATTTTAAATAATAAATAGATAGTGCCGTGTAAGCCTTAAGGCCGATTAACGACTCGAGGGCACTTGGCCTGATCTGGGTCACCGTGGGGGATCTTTCTAAGGGGTCTTAGTCCGTTTTTGAGCAAATTTAGAGAAAATCACGGAAAACTCCGAAAGGCTAGAGTAACGAGTGTAACATGGATTTGAACCTGGCACTCCCCGTTTACAAACTTACCCATCAGCCACATTGATTAGAGAGATATTTTTGTATATGAAGTGAGATTGACTTCAAAATTTTGTATAAAACAAATTTGCATTACATTTCCATGCTAAAGTTATTATTATTATTATAATTTTTTTTTTTTTTTTTTTTTTTTTTTTGTTAATCTTCCGACTTCGTTTCAAATGTTTAAACGCTAATTTTTAAGAATGTCACTGATTTTAATTAAATGATATGAAATAGCTTTTAAGCCACTATTTTAATAGATTTATTTTTAATTCCTTAATTAAAAACCGGAAGCTTATTAGCTTTTAAAATGTTAAAAATAAATAAATAATAATAATAAAATAACCAATAATAGTTTTAAAAAATTTCTATACTTTTCAAAATCTTCTTTTCATTGTTCTTTTCTATTTATAATTTTCATTGATTAAAAATTTAATTTTAGGTTATTTGCATGAATGATAGCCATCTCTCATATATTTTTATTATTATAAATACCATTAAAATATATAATTTACTATTATGTATTTTTCTTCTCTCTTTCTCCCTTTTCCTTTTTCTTTCTTTCTTTCTTCTTCTTTTTCTTCTTCTTCTTTTTTTTTTTTTTTTGAGAAATTATTTTTTTTATAAGAATTTTAAATCCATAAAATCTGAGAAATTGATACTAAAGGGCAATTGACTACCTGAAGATCCAGTGACAAATTGGAGTGTTGTCCGTGGAGGTCCTAGTTCGCACTTACACGAATTTCTTAGAAAACTACAGAAAACTCCGAAAAGCTAAGCAGACGAGCGAGCGCGGTCTGGGATTGAACCCGGAACGTCCTGTCTGCTACCTTCGAGAGCAAAACCTCTTAGCCACTGATGAGACTTCAGTAGAAAAATATTTACTTAAAAAATCACGGAGGCGCTTACTTTGTTTTACTTTGCTGAAAAGTATACAAAACAAGCTAAATAAGTTCCAATACATCTGCGGGACTATAAGAAAAACATTAAGAAATACAAGAAAAGATACCAGAATAAAATTTTTCAAGACAAATGGCGATACTAACTCTTCTACACTGATGGAAAAAAAAAATCCCAACACCAAGAAAAAATTATTGTACAGTAATGAAATTTTAGCAATACATTTGTCTAGGTAACATATTTAATTGATTAAAGTTTCAAGATCACAGGTAGAGCCATTGGCGAGAAGAGCCATTTCAAATGTGAAATGTTGGTACATTAGTAACCGGTGTAACCGCCAGAATTTTGAATGCAAGCATGCAAACGTGCATGCATTGTGTCGTACAGGTGTCGGATATCATTTTGTGGGATGGAGTTCCATGCCTGTTGCACTTGGGCGGTCAATGCAGGGACGGTTAATGCTGGTTGTGGATGACGCTGGAGTTGTCGTCCAATGATGTCCCATACGTGCTCGATTGGAGAAAGATCTGGTGATCTAGCAGGCCAAGGCAACATGTCGACACTCTGTAGAGCATGATGGGTTACAACAGCGGTATGAGGGCGAGCGTTATCCTGTTGGAAAACACCCCCTTGAATGCTGTTCATGAATGGCAGCACAACAGGTTGTATCACTAGACTGACGTACAAATTTGCAGTCAGGGTGCGTGGGATAACCACGAAAGTGCTCCTGCTGTCATACGAAATTGCTCCCCAAACCATAACTCCAGGAGTAGGCCCTGTGTATCTAGGCCGCTGACAGGTCACTAGTAGGCGTTCACCTGGTCTCCTTCTAACCAACACACGGCTATCACTGCGACCAAGGCAGAACCGGCTTTCATTAGAAAACACAATAGATCTCCACTCCGTCCTCCAATGAGCTCTAGCTTGACACCACTCACGTCGCAAACTGCAGTGGTTTGGAGTCAGTGGAATGCACGCTACAGGGCGTCTGGCTCGGAGCTGTCCTTGAAGTAACCGATTTGTAACAGTTCGTTGTGTCACTGTGGTGCCAACTGCAGCTCGAATTTCAGCTGCAGACGCAGTACGATTAGCCACAGCCATACGCCGAACACGGCGGTCTTCCCTCTCAGTAGTGCCACGTGATCGCCGGAACCCGGTCTGCTTGAGGCAGTACCTTCCCTTGACCACTTCTGCCAACACTCATGCACAGTGGATTCATTCCTGCCAAGTCTTTCTGCAATATCGCAGAAAGAAAACCCACCTTCTCGTAGCCCTACTACACGACCTCGTTCAAACTCAGTGAGCTGTTGATAATGGCTTCTTCGTCTTCTTAGAGGCATCCTTGACTAACATTAACCCACTACGTCAAATCTCAATTGTAAATAACGATCACTAACCTTACAGCGCTTATTTAAAGCAAACCTCATTTGCATGTTCATAGTGTCGCTACAAGCGCCACACTTATGCGCGTAGCTCGAAATTTGAATCAACGTCATCTTTCAGATGTATAAACACGCCTACCAAATTTCGTTTATCTAGCACAGCTCCTTCCTGGTGTTGGGATTTTTTTTTTCCATCAGTGTATATGGAAGAGAGGCAAAAATGATTAATTTTGTATAAAAACAAATTGGCATTTTTTAGATGCTAAAACATTTTTTTTTTCTATAGCCTTTCCAACTTTAATTCTAAATTTATAACACCTATTTTCAAGAGTGCCACCGAGTTTAATCAAATGATAAAAAGCAGCGATATAATCACTATTATTAAATGTTTTTTCTTTTTTCTTTCTTTTTTCTTTCTTTCTTATTTTCTTCTTCTTGTTCTTCTTATTTTTTTTTTTTTTTTTCCATAATTAAAAGCCAAGTTTATCTTAGCTTTTAATACGTAAAAAAAAAAAAAAAAAAAAAAACTTTAGTAAATAGAAATCTAAAATAAATTCTATACTTTCCAAATTAGTTATTCTTTATTTTACTTGATTCTTTTTTCTGTTTTTATTTTTATTTAAATATATTTTTAACAGATTCGATCTGGATAAATTCAAACCATTTCTTATGCAACATTTCTACATATGTAAATAATATCTTTACTTATTTTTTTTTCTTCATTTCTTTCTATCTTTTTTTTTATTATTATTATTTCTTTAATAATGTAAAAAAGTTTTAATAAATGAGCAAAAAATATCAGAAATTTGTGGCATGATTGTGTGGTGGTGTAGGTGTTAAAGCCGATTGATTACACGAGTCAATGGGGGAATGCCCTTCTTGAAGGTCTTTCCAAAGACTCCTATGCCGTATTTACACAAGATTTAGAGAAAACCGTGGAAAAATTTTATAGGCTAAGACTTCGACCACGATTTAAAATCGAACCCGGCTCTTCTCTTCTGTCTAGAGCAGAATCTCTCAGCGATCTCAGTGGTGGGACCTCAGTGGTAAGAAGAAAAATATTTCCTTACAAAACCATCAAAACATTTTATCATTATTATTATTATTTTCATATTAATTATATTTTATGTAAGAAAAAATCAATCAATCAATCAATAAATAAATCGGTAAATGAAGGCTTCGTATGTGAAGTAAAAATGACTTCAAACCTCTGTATAAAACAATTGGACATTATTTCCACACTAAAACATTTTTTTTCTAGTCTTTTAAATTTTAATTAAAGATTTATAATAGTAATTTTTAAAATGTCGACGAGTTTCATCAAATAATAAAAATACAGCAATTTAAGTCACTATTTAAAATATTTTTGTTACAATAATTTATTAATCAAAAATACCGCTGTTTAGCGTCATATTATGTTATAAATGTAAAAAATCGTAATATCTAAAAAGTTTTGAAAAATTTCTAGATTTTTCAAAATACGCTCCTGCTCAAAAGTTTAGCAAGATTTGCAAATGATCAGTTTTTTCAATTTAAAAACTTATCTCTCGATGAAATGTTTTCAAACATGCTGGATTTTAGATATTTTCCAAGGATTGAAATTTCCTTAGGGGTTTTTCACACGCCGCGTCGTTAATTTGAAGATCCAATTATTTCAACCATGCTCCAAAAGTACTCTTTCTTGTGTGAAAAATTCCTTATAAACTTGTAACTCTAACATATAATTTTTTATTTACTTAGATTTATGAGATGATAAGGGGTTTTTCACAAAAAAGAACATTTGCTAAGTGGATAGAATAATTAGATCTTTAAATACATTATGCGGCATGGGAAAAAACCCCTTATGAAATTTTAACTCTTAGAAAATACCTAAAACCTAGCTCGTTCTTTTTTTGGATAATTTGCTCAATTTTTACTCTATTTAAATGCTTTTTTGACAAAACTTTCCCAATATATCTAGCTTTCAACCTATATAATAATTTTTTTTCCATCTTTCGCCCATGCGCAGTGAAAACGTTTTTCATAAAAATGTTCATATGTCATGAGATATATAAGATACTTGTATTTCGGTTGCAGTGTATTGTTTTAGAAGTACTTTTCCAACTTATCCGAGAGTGGGAATAATTTTCGTTAAAAACTCGCTGAAAACAAATATAAAAATCTTGCTGATTTTCTCTGGAGTTTTAATATAAATTCAAAAATTCATATAAAATTATTTAGACAACTTTCACAAGCATCATTCCCTGAAACTTATCAATTTTGAACAAACTTTTCTAATAACAAACGTATTCACTTCAAAATACATCATTTGGATCGTATAAAATTATTTCTTTTTAATTTACTCTAAGAAACACAGACACAGGCAAATATTAAACTAATCAAATTAAAAAACTTGACTTCGGTATTCAGGAAGCTTCAAAATGTATAAATATACAAGAAACCAATCGATGAATATTTAGCTTAATATATATATATATATATATATATACTACTGGCCATTAAAATTGCTACATCAAGAAGGAATAATAATAACGGAATGAAATTTGTTGGACACATACATTATAGCAGGAAGAACAATTGATTAAAATTTCAGGAAATTTGGAGTATCATGTACTGAGAAAACAGTACATAAAGCAGCGACCTCTTTGAGCAATAACAGCACTTCTCTGCCTAGGCATTGAATCGAACAGCGATTGGATGACATGTACGGGTAGAGCACTTCATGAAGTTTTAACACGATGACACAATTCATCGATCGAAGTTACTGGTGAGTGATGGGGGCCAGTCGATTTTCAACGATTAAACAGTCATTTTCATTGGTACGAGATCAGGAGAATGCGCTGGCCAGAGAAATAGTCGAACACATTCTGTATCAAAGGAGGCCGGGACAATAAAAACAACTTGCGGGCGTGCATTATCTTGCTTACAATTTCAGCTACGGAGGCCTAGAATACAGGGCAGGGGGGCGGGCCTTAACTCATCAGAAATTTAATGGCCGCTGTTCAGAGTGCCAGAAATACGAACATGAAGTATTCGAGACGTGTATCCAATGGGAACCCATAACATCATTGCGAATGATGGACAGTATGATGATGTCGAATCCCAGCTTGCAATGTGCATTATTCATAATGCCGTTAAATACAGATAAGGCAATCTTGATGCTGTAAACAGGATTGTGATTTGTCTGAAAAGTGACTTCACGCCATTCCTGCGTCCAGGTTCATCGTTGATCACACATTAATGGCTCCCATATCAGTGATGCAGTTTTGAGGGTAATCAGAATTTTAGTAGCCGCATACTGAGTCACCACCTGGATGGATGGTAAGTGGTACCGTTAGATACACGTCCTGGTCACCACTTGTTTTCATTCCCACCACTGTGAATACCGGCCATTACGTTTCTGACAAGTTAAGGCCCATCGCTCTGTCCTATGTTCAAGGCACCCGAAGCTCAACATTTAAGTAGGACAATGCACGACTGCAAGTTGTCCATATTGTCTGGACCTTCATTGATGCCGAATGTGTTCGACTGTTGCTCTGGCCAGCGCGTTCTCCTGATCTCGCACCGATGAAAATAACTGTTTAATCGTTAGAAAGCGACTGCCCCCCCTCCACTCACCAGTAACTTCGATCGATGAATTGTGGAATCGTGTTAAAACTTCATAAAGTGCTCTACCCGTTCATGTCATCCAATTGCTGTTCGATTCAATGCCTAGGCAGATATGTGCTGTTATTGCTCACAGAGGTCGCTGCTTTATGTACTGTTTTCTCAGTACATATTATTCCAAATTTCCTAAAATTTTAATCAATTGTTCTTCCTACTATAATGTATGTGTCCAACAAATTTCATTCCGTTATTATTATTCCTTCTTGGTGTAGCAGTTTTAATAGCCAGTAATGTATATATATAACATATGGCTTTGTGAAATTAATTTCAATTCCTGAGCAGCTTTCCCGGACATAGTAAACAATTATTTGATATAGTAAATTACAGTAAAGCTTTTCCACTAGCAAATAAAAACGAATGTTATGGCTTAAATATTGATAGTCCTGTATATCTTCTGAAAGTTGTGTACACATCACATGGTGCACATACATATAATCCTATATTAATAACACACACCTGAAGTACACTACCATTAATTTTCAAGTGTTGTTGCATTATATTTTAACTCTTTTGTGTAGCCCTGTTAACCAATAGTGGATGATTTCTATACCATATTCTACATGAAACATGTTTTTAATCATATAAAATATATATATTCGTTTCATTTGGTTTAGTGCAGTTATCAGTTTGGTTTAGTTATGTTAAACTCTACTTACCAGCAATATCCCCCAGAGGCGCAATGTATTTGAATTCTCTTGGGTGTCCCTGTACTCAAACTATTTGCTTGATCTCAACGAAAAGCTTGGTGTAGCATCCCTATATGACACACATTTAGAATACGAAGTTTAAAGTTTCTGCTGTGGTTTGTGTTTGAGATATGCTGATAAGACACAGACACACACACACAGACCAACAGCTGAAAACATGATTTTTAGATTCAAGGCACCTCAAAACGTGTAAGTAACAAAAACTCAATTTCAAAAATTTGACCGAAAAACAATACTTTCTCTACCTTATGGGTAAGAGAAAGTAAAAATTTTTATAGTGACATTGTTCACAAATGAATGGAAATGAAAATCTGTTTCATTCAGATAATATTTATATTGTAAGGCTGAACATAATTTCTTTCTTTCTCCCTTCCTTTGTAACCTATGTGGGATATTCTTTGCATCATATTATTGGAATACTCATTTAAAGTTGGAGTTTTTCGAATATTATTATTTGAGCATATTGCCATTTATCTTAATAAGCATTAAAATAATAATAATAATAATAAATAATACATAGATATATAGATATATATTTTTTAAAAGTGTTCCTAGTGTTCCATATCGAATATAAATATTTAATCTCAAAAATAAATTTACTTCTTAAAAATAAATAAATAAATAAATAATGATAATAATAATAATAATAATAGTCACTTAGATAAAATTTGTCAAAATGGAGAATAAAAAAATAAAAAAATGAATTAATTCATTTCTGAGTAACATATACTTATAACTGGAAGCAACGAAAATAACTTAAATAGTGAAAATACACTTAAAAAGTGAAAAAAATGAATATGGCCTTAAACTGGAAATTAAAAAATTTAAAATAAGTATGACGTAACAAACTGAATCAGGAGATTGTATTCATAAATGCACGCAACACCGTTGTTTTATGCGATTGAAATTGCTTTTAAATATACGGAAAATTAGTATGTCCCTTCTGTGAAAGAGTCCCTAAAAAAGTAAAATGGTTGCTTGTACAAGAGAACACCATCCAGTAGAGTGCAAAATTTAAGTGAGAAGTATGTAACAATATTTTCTAGGACGCTACATGATTGTTACATTTACGAATAATCGTTAAAAGGTTTTTATAGCAGAACTTGATTACAGAATGGTTACAAGTGAACCAATTCACCATTTACAAGATTAAACAAAAGAAAGCTTTCAAAAATAAATATTTTAAATTACTGTATTTACAAAGAAATGCTTGTTTCTTTTTAAAATATAGCCTTCCCAATGTATTATGAAAAACACATTCGATGAAAATTAAGGTACAACGAAAGGAAACAGTTATAAGTATAAAAAATAGGAGATTTATAAGCATAACATTTTGCATAATGGGTTTTAGCTGTTTGATAAAAGTATTTTAAAATGTTTCGTCTAATGGATGGACTTAAAGAAATGTATCACATAAGTAATATATAGTGTAAAATGATGTTTTCTGTGAAATGTTTTGCTAATGTAGTACTTTAAAATAAACAAATTATAAAGATATTAACTCATTTTTAAGCAAACATAAAAAGTCCGTACCGTTATTCCGAAGCTTTGCGTTTAAAATATTCATAAAATGTGTTTGTGAGCCATTATTTTTAAACTATGTGTACGAAATAATACATAAAATGTATTTGCTCTGCAATAAGAGGAAGCATGTAGTACTGCATGCAAATAATAAGTAGCTAATTTTTTATAAGTATTTGCAATAATTCGATACTGAAACTTGTAAATTACGGCAATTTTAACTACTGCCAAATTTTAAAAAGGCCTAGTAAGTTTGTTTGTTATTAAGTATTACATGGCTCAAAAAACGATTATTGAGTTAGATTCTTTTAAACATTCACAATGTATTTCTGAAAGTGTCAAATAATTGAGAGAGGCGGGAACGGTGGGTGAAGAAACACGTGCGCCGTGCGTATATACGCTGCCGCAAGCGGTGGGGGACCGGACAGATTATTACACCGATGAGAGAAGAATTTTTTTGTATTTTATATTTATGTTTTTCTCTTACGATAACATAGTGATTCCTTAAAAGTGTCGAACTTAAATGCGTGCGCGCAGAGCACAATGGTCTGCGCGGCCGAAGGCGGTGTAGACCCGGTCCGGCATTTTTCCCTATCAGGTTTTTAGCTTCCCATCATACTATAGGTATGGGGAACTTAGGTAATCGTGAAATTTTTGACCTCGGTTTTTTGACTTTTTTATACGTTTTCAGGTGTGAGGTTTCCGAAAATGACAAAATTTGTATGGTGTCCGTTTGTTAGTCCGTTAGTGTGTTAGTGTCTTAGTCCGTTAGTTTGTTAGTCTGTTTACACGATATCTCACGAACAAATGATCGCAGAGAGGTCAAACTAGTTTTAAAATATTATTTATGACACTGTCAAGAACCCTATTTATTTGCAACATTCTAATTTAAAAACTTCAGAAGTTATTCCAAATTTACGATTTTCTTAACATCGGAGAATAGGGAAAAAATTTCACTTAAACGTGCATGAAAAGAAATATTTTTATCGTAAAGATGTAAGAACAGCTCTTAAATATGAGTTTTGATGCCGGGATGAACATCATTAACTATAAACATGCGAATATTACTTACAAACCTTAAATATATTTTTTACAACGCCAGTTTTGTGGTGCTTTTTTATTAAATATAAACATGCGACTTTAATTCGCGTTCGCCGTTAACCCTTTATCGGCCTATTGTAACATATAGCAGAAATTGGGTTTACTCGGAAATAGATATAACGATTTTCAAAAAAGTTTGTAGTTAAGTGTTTTTCGGGGTGCTTGGATTAACCCTCATCTTTTGAAAATATTGCGTTCGCTATTAACCCTTTATTCGCCAATGGCAAGATATGGCAGAAATTGGGGTTTTCGGCAATGGTTATAGGGATTTTGATGAAAGTTTGGAAGTAAATGCTTTTGGGGGTGCTTAAACGATTGAAATTGTCCTCTTTGTCAGAAAAATTCGCGTTCACAGTTAAACCTTTAAAGGCCAATTGTAACGTATGGGAGAAATTGGGTTTACACGGAAATGGAGAAAGTAATTTTGATGAGATGCAAGCTTTTTTGATTTTGAGTTAAGGATTTTTGAAGAGAAAAAACGATTGGATCTCATCTTCAGATAAATCCTCGTTCACAGTTAACCCTTTATTGGTCTATTGCAAAACATAGCAGAAATCGGGTTTACTCGGAAATGGATATAGCGATTTTGTTGAAAGTTTGGGATTAAGTGTTTTCGGGGAGGTGCTAAAACGATTGGACCTACCCTCATCTTCAGAAAAATTCGCATTCTCAGTTAACCCTTCATCGGCCAGTTTCAACATATGGCCGAAATTGGGTTTACTAGGAAATCGATATAGAGATTTTCGATGAAAGTTTAGGAGTACATAAAAGATTGGAAGTATTTTCATCTTCAGAAACTTTCGCGTTCCCTGTTAAAACTTTAAAGGCCAATCGCAATGTATGGCAGAAATATGGTTTACACGAAATTAGACATAGCGATTTTGATGAAAGTTTGCAGTTAGGGAGTTTTTGGTGAGAAAAAGCGATTGGATATATAATCTTCTTCAGAAAAATTTCGTTTGCTGTTAACTCCTTGTCGTCCCATTTTAATATATGGCAGAAATTTACTTCGAAATGGGTATAGGAATTTAAAAAAATTACTGGAGTTAAGTGTTTTTCGGTGTGCTAAAGCGTTTAAACTTATCCTCATCTTTAGAAAAATTCTCGTTCTAAGTTAACCCTTTATCGGCCAATTGCAACATATGGCAGAAATTGGATTCACTTAGAAATGGATATAGGAATCTTGATGAAAGTTTGGTATTAAAGGCTTTTCGGGCAGATTAAACGATTGTACTTATCCTCATCTTCAAAAAAATTCGCATTCGCAGCTAAAACTTTATCGGCCAGTTGTAACATATGGCAGAAATTGGGTTTACTTGGAAATGGGTATAAGGATTTTGATGATAGTTTGGTGGGTGCATAAACGATTCGAAATATTTTCATTTTTAGAAAATGTCTTCTTGCTGTTAAACATTTAAGGCCAAAATATTGCAGAAATAGGGTTTACACGGAAATGGACAGAGCGATTTTCATGAAAGCTTACAGTTACCGATTGTTTGGAGAAAAAAAATGATTGGAAATATCATGGCGGATAAAATTAACTTATAAACTTTTTTGAGACCCTTATATGGTCTATGCATACATCGCCACTTGAAAACAAAATTGTGGAGCAACTTGGTTAACGAATTTATCAAAGATATTTATAAGATAAATTCGCTGTCCAAAATTGGTTCGATTTGGAGTATTATTTCGGGCGTTATCGTGATGAAAAGATTTCGATTATATATATATATATATATATATATATATATATAGAGAGAGAGAGAGAGAGAGAGAGATAAACGAAGTGATTGGAATATTTCGATTTCCAAAGAAATCAACCTATGGCAAATTTAGGTTTATGTTATTGAAAAATGCATATACAATGCCCCCAATAAGCGCGGAAAATGTCGCATCTATAACTCTCAATTCATCCAACTGAGAGGCATTCATGTTAGTTTTATTATAGCTAAGTTCATTCTTTATACCATCTTTAAGTTAGTTCTTCTCAAATACTGCATTTTTAAGTTGTACCATTTTTCTTGCGGGGATGCGATATGTCAATTTTACTTTGATAGTTTTTAACAATAATTAAAATGTGTGGAAACAAATCCGTGATGGGGAAATGCGCTGAGTCCACCTATGACAAATAGTTCTTTTTTTTATTATCATATGATAAAAATTAATGCAATTTTGAGAATTCATTAATTATAGTGGTTCATTAAAAAATAGTGACCAACAAAGCGGACGCAGCCTTCTAGTCAAGGCATTAATCCTCTTGCTAATTTACGAAGTTGAGAATCGACCCTTTTTTTAGATTTGGCGGAAAGATCAGACACTGTACTTTTAAAAAGCATCCGAATTTCTTTTTTTGTGATTAAACTACAGTTTATAAAACCTACCAAGCAAAGAACAAGTTGATTTTTTAACACTTAATACATAAAGGGAGATATATTAACGATCCAAGCTGATCTAATAAATTCATAAAAATTCTCAAAAAAGTAACATAAGTTTCCGTACTGGTACCCATGAAGGTAGAGAGAGGATTGTTCTACCATGCTGGTTCCTCTTCTATGAATCGCCAGCGTCACCTTACAGCGAATGCATGCAAGAGCGCCAAGTGACAAAATATCTTCTTTAACTAGGGTGCCTAGGCACCCTTACCGCAACAGTCACGAATAGTAAAAAAAAAAAAAAGGGGGCGGATGAAGTAGCCTATAATTCGCTTGATATTTTTCTTGTTTTTCATGTTTCAAGTATTTTGCATTCTGATAATAGACGCGAATTTTGTAATTAAGTGTTAGGACGTGTTACACAGTTGTGGCTAGAACTCAGAATGTTCCATGGCAAACCTAGACATTGCCAAAGTCCTGGAAGTGTCAAGTGGTCAAGTCAAGACATTGAAAACGTCCCCAATATTTAGATGGCTGCTAACCAAACTAGCAATAGGCGTAAGAGCGTGTGATTTCTATAATTCATGAAAAATCGTGCCTATTATTCTGATATTAGGAAGAGTGTCCTTAGAAGTCATGTTCGGTTGTGCCACAAAAACGGGATTGTCTTCTTCTATTATGCCACAAAGAGCAGTACATTCAATAAATGCTGAAAAATACCTTGAAAAATTAAAAGATTCACAAAAGGCTATGACTATTGTGATCACAATCAAAATTTAAACAGGATATTTCATTAATCACGTTTTCTGCAGAACCACCAATAGACATACATGGATTCATTGATAGTAATTTTACTGCTTTTTACGTTATTATCATTGAGAATATACACTTTATAACAAAAGATAAAAAAAAGTCGTACCAAGAAAAAGTGGAGACAAAAATTGGTAGATGGGGTGGAATGGGTGGTCCGAATGGGACAAAAATTGGTAGATGTGTTGTACATATGGAGAAAAACAATTCATTACAGTTTCAGAAAATTTGAATGATTTAATCAAGAGAAAGGGCTTCACAAAGTAAACAAGTCAATAACGCGTTGGTCCACTTCTGGTTCTTATGCACGCAGTTATTCGGCTTGGCATTAATTGATAGAGTTGGCAGCTGTGTTCTTGTGAAGTATCGTGCCAAATTCTGTCCAATTGTTGCGCTAGATTGGCAAAATCCCGAGCTGGTTGTAAGACCTTTTTACTGAGGCTCCAAACGTCCTCAGTGGAAGAGAGATCCGGGGACTGATATCTACCCCGATGTGCCGCCTATTAAGGGTATCTGAAGTCACTGAAGTAACAGTTGCAGTAGGATCGACGATAATGATGAATTGGTGCTTGATTCCATCAAAACCTGTATGTATGTCAATTTACGTCCAGTTTGCATTACTCTTTCTTGGTGCGTCACTTTTTCTGTTATAGGGTATACTTATGAAGAATATATAATTACACTGCCCGCCCAAGGAATGGTCTCTGTGTGTCAAAGAAGTCATCATTGAGTTATCCTGAACCTCGGCAGAATCGACATTACAGTTTCGTGCTAAACTTTTAAATAGGTCTATAGTACAAGACGTGGTCTGTATTGTTTACTCAAAAGCATAAGCGAATGCTTACAAGTATAAATCGTATAATACGTTTGTTCACGTAATTTGTGATAAAATAGATCAGGAAGTAGAAGGAGGTAAGAGTGTGTTCTACAACATCTGACAAAGCCAAATAATGGTTTGAAAAAAGAATCAAAGAATGTATTAGTAGTTTCTGATGCAAAACACCCAATTGTCGACAAACGTGTCACTGTAGGAATTAAAATTACCGAAGTAGGTAGAGCAAAATATGATGCACGCTCTATTTTAACTCTGGTACCTAGTAAAACTGAGGATGGTTTTAATAAAGCTGGTACTAAAACTGGTATTTTAAAACAATTATAGGCAATAACTGAATTCAGTGTTTGCAATTAATGATTTTTAACAAAAGAAGAATTAATTACCACAGAAATATCTTTACGTAAAAAAGCAATAAAATAATCCCTTGTTACTGAGTAGGGTTTCAAAAGATGTAAATGTAAATCTAAATGTAGCACAAACAGTTGTGCTTGTCGCAAGAATGTTTTGTTAAATAAATCCTTATCGAATCATGTTCTTAGACTGACTAAGAACATGACTCGACTGGGATTTGTTTAACAAAGCAGTATTAAGTGTACATTTTTTAGACAGGGATTATTGTTAGTGCTCGGATTTTTTTTGTTGTTGACTGTACATTTTGTCTTTTTATTTCATAGTTTTTTTTCTTTTAATACAGTCGCAATACACCATAGTAATGTAAATAATAATAATAATAATAATAATAATAATGTAACTCACACATTACCTCATAAAGCTATCGTGGTCTTTAAAATATATATGCAATAAAACATGATCGCCGACTTTTCACGGGAGGGGGAATGGGGGTGAAAGGGTACTTCAAACGGTGTCTTTCTAAAATGAGTTGTGTAAAAATCGGCATCACTGCTCTTCCTCATGGTAAAATCGGTCATATATGTATTTCAGATCTGTTTAGAAAATTATTTGTCATATTTCCCGTTGAAGATGCAAAAAACTTTTGACAAAGGGCGAGATGTTTTTGTTTGACGACACATTTAAATACTCATCCAATTTTTTTTTACAGTTATAAATTTTGGATGTAATGTGTGGTAGCACGGTAGAGGGCTGTATCGGTTTACCCGTTTTGCATTTCGGGTGCATGTCGAGTCTGCGTTAATTTTCCTTCCGCGGTTCTACCCGCAAAATATTTTTCTTCGAGGAATTTTTATGCTGATTTTTTCATGAATGTAACTTTTTGAATGCAATAAGTAGACGATATTCCTTTCGCCCTCAGCAATTTAATGCAGCATGACTCATGATATGTATTAAATTTCAGTTGCATAAATATTAATATTAACATTCAAAACGTTATAGATGAAAATTATTTCTATTCCAGTGGACATTTGCTTTCCACGCACACACTCATGCACGCACACACACGCACACACACGCACACACATATATATATTAATACACGGTAAAAGTATTTTTAAAAGTAAGTTTTTAATGACTCTGAAATGTTGATGTATTGTACACTGAAGTTTTCTTTATAATTAGACTAACAACTTTTTATATAATTACTAGCGAGCTCCGTCCGCTAGTGGGTCAGTACTTTCAAATGAATGACTAACAGTAACTTTTAGTGTTAAGAAAAGAAATGTGCGCGCAGCGCGCAAACCCATGCTCGCTGCGCGCACATATTCTTCTCAAATCAAATTTTTATTCTTAAGAAAAGAAAACCAAAAAAATCATTTCTCATCTGTTAAAAAGTTGGACCGGGTCTCCACTGCCCTCGGCCGCGCACAAGTTAGGGGAAACGCGCGCGGTGCACGCCTATTTCTTCCCCACCCTTTTAGCCCCTCATAATTAACCTACGTATACCAATTTTGAACGGTCTAACTCAATTAGCTGAGATGCAAAAGAAAACCTAATCAGGAAACCTCAAAACGTGTAAATCTGGTGAAAACTTTCGATAATATAAAAGAATTTTAAAATATCTTTCGAATGATGTATTAAAAATAATTTAATCATAATTAGAAATTGAAATATTGAAATTTGAAAATATTACAGCGCCATCTGGTGGTAAAAATTTCTGTAACGTACTGTTCGATTCCAAATCAACAAAGCTTTCTAATGAGGTATATTACTTATGAAATTATTTTAATTAGTCTCTGAGATACAAAAGAAAACTGATTCAGGGAACCTCAAAATGTGTAAGTCTGGTGAAAACTTTGGATAATATAAAAGAACTTTAAAATATCTTTCGAATGATATATTAAAAATAATTTAATCATAATTAGAATTTAAAATACGCGTATTAGAATAACATTTTATTTCCAATTAAAATGTAAATTTTTTCCAAAATCGATGAAATTTGAATTGCGAGGCTGCCTTGTGATGTTAAATCTGTATACCAAGTTTAGTGTGCGACATTGAAAAACTGAAGCCTTTTCAAAATTGCAATTTTTAATCGCAGTACCAAAACACGTGACTTCATTAAATACCAGATGTGTTTCTTTCCGTTCAAGACTGTAGACGATAGTCTGCGATATTAAAATTCCTTTGATTTGTTGCCACCATTTTTTTTTTTTTTTTGGTTTAGTTAAATTAAAAAAAATCGAATTTTCCGATGGATAATCCGTTTAAACCATCGGATTGAAAAAAATCGACCCTTTCACTTGATACCATATTTGTAACGATACGACTGATATTTCTAATTTATTTTCCCCCTTTTCCGTAAAAATATCTCTTTAAGCAAGTAGCCGTGAATTCTCAGTCATTTTTCGATCGACATAGCTCAATGTTTTAATTAATATCTCCGCTAATTAGGGTCGCCTCGCTTAGCGAATTATCGCGATGTAGAGATGAAGAAATTCTGCGTCTGTCGACATCGGTTTCGAGGCGATGCGACCATTAGCGCCGGAGCTTTAGTGCGCACAAGGCATTTCTAACAGACAGACAGACAGACAGATGCGTACAGATTTTTAATAATATAAGGAGATACTTATGTACTAGTTTTCTAAAATAACTGTATACCAGTCATTTTGAATGTAATTTATTTTTCTAAAAAAATATGTTCGTTTATTTAACTATATTCTGGCATAATAAAATTTCGATTCTGTTCCCTAATTAAATGGAAATTTAACAAAGCGTTGTGGCGGGTCGTATTTCGGACCAGAAACTGTGGGTTTGGGTCGGGTTTAGAGTTAAAAGGTATTTTATGGGTGGGGTGCGAGTCAAGTATACCCCGACCTGTTCAAGACTCACTAGCATGGCATCATTGTAAGATGTTCCAATTAGAAATGTGTTTTCAGCAAGTACAAGAAATTTGTCAAGCGTAATAAACGAATCAAAAATTGATTGTCTTAAAGTAATTACGTTTGGAAAAGAACGATACTGTAGGGCGGTGTAGAAGGAAAGAAAAATGTTATTGAGTCTGTCACCGCAATTTGCTCAAACACAACAGCTGCTGCGGCTGAAAAAAAAAAAAAATAGGGAAAGAAAAGAAAATTAGATTTGCGAATCGTTTTGAGTTTTGAACGCTTCATATTTCGCAGTAAATATGATGAATTTCAATAATAATTTGTGAAATTAAATGGTTGGCCCTTTATATAGTTTTCTGAAAAAATTAAACTAATCTAACCATTATAAAAGAATAAATCATATATATATATATATATAGTATTAAGCCTTTCTTTTTTGCATTCATCATAGTTATAATATTGCAAAACCGAGAGTGAAATTGGCAGAGATGAAAGTACGTGAAAAGAGCAATTGAATTTCCAAGCTATAAACAAGGAACACGATGATCAAAACAAACAACAGAGCTTGGAGTTAGAAGAGTGCTCATTGAATTCAAATATATAGATGTTCATTTCTAAACTTGTTTTCCTCCCGCAATTTCGCTAATACAAAAATAAATTGAACTCAGTTTTTTAAATATAAATAGAAAATAGAACAAATAAGTTCGTGTTTTGGCGACATATGCCGATAATTTGGTAACATTTGTCAATATGTTGGCGTGAACCGTAATTTACAACGAACAATTTACTACATATTAAAAAAAAAAAAATCATTTGAACATTCCAACAAACACTAGAACTTTTAATAATCTATTTAAAAAAACTTTTAAAACCCAAATTCTTAAAGTATCGTATCACATGTCTTTTCGAAGTTAGAATAAAATTTAATGTGGAAAAAAAAAAAAAAAAAAAAAAAAAAAGTAACTTTTTTGTTTATTAACCAAAAAAATTGATAAAATTTGAAATGCAAGTTGGTCTTGTGGGGTACAGGCTGTATATTATATTTTTTTGTTCGTGAGAGAAAATTAAAAAAAAATTGAAAACTGCAATTTTTAATCCCACTTCAAAAACCTGTGACTGAATGTGAAGCAGATTTTTTTATTATTTCTCCTAACGGTTTCCATACAATCTTCTGCTGTTGCCACCTAAAATTCATACTTTAGTTAATTTAAAAAAAAAAAAAAAAATGTCCGATCGATATGCTGTTTAATCCATCGGATTAATAAAACTTTTCCCTTTCATTTGATACCTTATTTGTAACGATACGACTGTTATTTCTAATTTATTTTCTAATTTTTCTAATTTATTTTCCTCATTTTAAACAAACATAAGCTTTTTTTTTTTTAAATTTTTATGCTGTCGAAAAAAAAAAATGGCAACAATTAAATTATTTTGAGATTCACAAACATACCGTAGTGAATGACAGTAAGTACCTACTACCTACATAAGAATTTGGGGAAAATGACCTGGAACTTGACGGGGGCAATGCTATACCTGAAAATTTTCTGAGGAAACACGTGACCCGTTGCCTCAGTCGCTGCCTATGCAATAAAACAATTTGTGTATATCGCTTTTTTTTACATTCCTTCGTATTTATGTATGCCAAGAAGTTTTGGCTTTATTTTAAATTACAAAGCTCTGAGAGTTTTGTGAAATATGTGAACTTACGCAAGAAGACGACGCCTAGTTAAAAAGGTTTAGTGAAGTTATCATACATTAATACGATTTTTGTAAATTTTAAATTAACATACACTCGAAAAGTTTTTAAGGATTATCAACATGATTAGACAAAACATTATGTTAATGACTGAATTAATTTGAATGTGGCATGTTAAGTATTTAATTTACTATGACTTTTTGAAGTATGAATTGTTTTTAAACACGGTTAAGTGAAAACAGTTTTTAATGAAATGCATCATTAACAAGAAAACTCTATACATTAATTTATATGTTAAAAGACGATATAAATTTAATAATATTTCTACACTTTTTTGGTTAACATTTATGGCAATATTTTTTAAAAACGAAAATCGAAATTGTTAATTGAAAGAGTTTGCCAGATAATAAGTCTTAAAGAAAAATTGAGAATAAGCATCTAGCTAAATGTTACTGCAATATACATTCTCTCTCTCTCTCTCTCAAAAAAAAAAAAAATAAATAAATAAATAAAATAAATAAATGAAAAATAAATAAATAAATAAATAAATAAATAAATAAATAAAATAAAAAAAAAAAAATACTTTCCTAGCGCTAAATATAACCTATTTTAATTATCATTTTCCTTGAGTAAATACCTCAAATTCCTTTATTTTTATGAAATTGTTATAAAAATTTAAGAAAAGATTCTTTTCAAAACATCATTTTTTTAAAACCGTAATTAGTTATACATCATATGTGCATTAGCTATTAGTTTACCGACATCATTCGTTATATGCTTCATTAGTTTATAAATTAATAATCAAGTATTATAATATTTGACTTAAACTTTAGATCTTTATATATATATATATATATATATAACAAGTTATGAAAAATGATTTGGGATAATAAACAAATAAATAAGTTATTACTTTGTAAAATTATTTGACACATTCCTGAAAATAGGCTATGAAGATATTTCATGTCCAGTGCGCCGTAATTCTCATTTTAATTGCAGACTGATTTCATTCATATAGGGATCAAATGCACTTACATTTTAATGGATGACTCAGAGTCTTCTTGGATAAAGACCAGTGGAATAAGATACACGCATTATCACATAGTTGGATGAAGCTGATGGCCATGGTTACATAGGGTATAATAATAAACAAATGAGTAATTATGTGCAAGAATTCATTTTTAAATCATTTTAAAACAAAGACGAAGGTATGATATACTTCTTATATCTTTATCTTCTACCACATATGTCAATACTAATAGGAAAAAAAAAAAAAAAGGAAAAGAAAAGAATTCAGCGAGATAGTACAGTCGTTAAATTTGTCCGACAAAATCATTAAATGACGTTCTTAATTACCCCCACTTACTTTTTTTTAGATAACGTTACTAAAAAATCTTAAAGAGGACAATTGATGTAAAAATTACCAACAGCATATTTTCACAATACAAACACATAGACAAATTTATATATATTCATTAATTTACAGGATTATTGATTTGCTAACTATTCACAACTAGGCACTTGGTTACAAAAGAAAATACTTCAGTGAATATATAATAACACACATTCCCATATATATATAGATATATATACATACACACATATATGTAGGTATACACAAAATATTTTTTTACTTGAGAAAATTACCAAATATTTTATTTTTATTGAAATAATAGCTATAAGCAAAGTTTTGCAGTAATACCAGAAAGCAGAAACTTTTACTGTTCACATATCATGATACACTCGTAAATATTAAGTTGATCTTTTTTCTTTTTTTTTTTCTGGTGACAGCTTAAATATTCAAATCAAAAATAAATAAATAAATAAATAAATAAATAAATAAAAATAAAATAAAAATTCAATGATAAATATTTTGCTGCCTTTTAGAATTATAAATTTCAGGAAATAGTAAATAAATCTTTCTATCGTATATATACACACGCATAATAAATCACTGATCTACTGATCGATCTATTTTATTACGCTTTCAGTTGATGTGTAAAAAATAGTTAGATATTTGTTTTTCTACAAACTTCAGATAAATTCGCCAAATTACTAATGAAACTACTCATAAGTAATAAACAAATTTCTAAGACATTCTAAGAAAATTTTAAAACAATAATATGATAACTATGTAAAGTGTATAATATATAATTTTCGGCATTCTAATCATTCATCACTTTGCTTCATATTGAAATTTTCTTTAGTACTCTTGTTAATATATATACTCTTATATTTTGTATGACAAAAAATTCTTCTTTACATAGTTAATATAATATTTAATTTTTATGTGTTTTGTAAAAGTTTTTTATCTATCATAATATGCACTGAAATTATATATGACATTAGTGAAGGTATACAAAAAATTTTAAAATAGAAAAAAAAAAAAAAAAAAAAAAAAAAATAGTTTTTTTGGATTTGTTATGTTTTTTGAGTAAGGTAAGATGAAGTTCAACACAGATTAAATAAATTTTTGCTATATGAAATAGTTAATCTACTTTATTAAGTATGTGGAATTATTTTCAAATTAGTTAGAACGGATATTTTTATCTTGATACTGAAAGAGCATCAATAGATGTATAATATCAATGGAATGGTATTTCAGTATTATAGAAATATTACGCATCATATATACGTAAATTAATCAAAATCGTCCTTAGCTACATTGTCAAAAATGTAATGAATAAGCATCTATGTTTTATTATATACTTTTTAAACTCCACCAAAATCAGATTTCGATAAAACAAAGTACCATAATTTTTTTTTTTTGGTTTGAATTTATAAACATTTATACCATTTTTAATAATATTATTATTTTTGTCATTTATTTTAATCATTTTAACTATGTATAATAAAGTATTATAATGATAATACTTTTTATAATATTTTAACTATTTTATTACGTTTTTCCCTAATTTAGCTAAATGTCTTTCCTCCACTTATGGCACAGGCCGGAAAGAAAAACCTCTAAATCGCCAATTGGTGGTTGATTACATTTACTCTTTTAAATTGTTATTTAGACTTTTTTTCTTCTTCTTCTTCTCTCTCTCTTTCTTTTCTTTTTTTTTTTTTTTTTTTTTGAAATCAAGGTAAAAATTATTATTATTATTATTTTAACACATTGTTGCATATGTAAAGCCACATTTTTTTTTGTCTAAATCATCCTTTTATTATTATTTTTTTAAATTCTCCAAATCGAGAATAAAAATTTATTTTCTTTATTATAAAAATTGTTTCAGGATTGGTTTAAAGTTTTATTTTCAATAAAATTGGGCGTTTATTATTAAAAATGTGATTAGAAAAAAAAAAAAAAAAAAAAAAAAATACTGCCACATGAAATGCAAAAGAACTATGGATTATCTTCGTATCGTTATAAAATAAGCTTCAGAATGTTTCTTTGAATATTATGCGTCATATTATAGTTAAAAAAAGAAAAAAAAAAATGGAAATTTAATGCAATTCCAAATTTTGTGTTTTAGTATGAATTATCTTCTTTCTGCTAAATAATACTTCTCTCAAGAAAGCCAAAAAAGATAGAAGATGACCTATTATTAGAAATATAAATGCAGGAGCTACATTTGTAAGTGTTAATTTCCTGTTTCCGGTTTCTCTGTTTTGATATTTCCCTAAGCGTGGCAACTTTAACAAAAATTGACTATCTCGAAGATGCTTAAAATATAGACCTGAAGCGATCATCCTGTGTACAAACATATTTATCAACTCTTTGCAACAAAATCCTTTACGTACCATCATTCCCGATAAAAGTTCAAAAAAACGATCTTCTGAGACGAATTTGTCTTCAACTGTAAAAGATGTAACCTCTTCGCCATATAACATTAAAGCAATGTTTTGCATATTTAGTTCTTCAAATATGTTCTGAGTATCCCGCCTACTTAAATTGTTCTCTTTTAAATCTTGCGCTATTACTTTAAAATTTACGTCTTCTGAATTTAAGAACTCTTCGATAAGGCCTGAGTGTTTATACGTAACGCAATGATAGTCGCCATTTTTTACAGCATTGGCTAACTGGGCCATGTTCCTTATATTGTTTATAGGGGGAATGGCGAGAAATGACAGAAATACTGAATCGTACATGAGACATAAAAACATCGCCCCGAAAATCCAAGCATACAACAATAAATTTTCTGCGATGGAGGTAAACCTCAAAATGGAACTCTGCCTTAAAAAGATGGCAAAAGTATGAAGAAGTATTTTCTCGAAAGAATATTTCCATTTGAAGGCGACATAGTACACACATAATAGGGCGAGGACAGCTGAAAAAATTGCAATCCAAAGAGACAGTGAGAAGGTCAGGAAAATGTCGAAAACACGTGGTTGGTATTCTGGTTTTCGTGTCATAAATGTTGCAGAATGCATTTGAAACGGATAAGCAAAATCCACCATTTCTATACTTGTGCGGCTCATAAACATAGGATTTATCACGACATCTATTTCTGACCGATTTATTTTTCCAGCCAATCCAGTTATAGTACCATTAGTATAAAAAGAGTTTTCCTCAAAATCGATATCCAGGTTTATTCTTTTGAAATTTTTTGTATTCATAATATATTGTAAAAAATCTAAAAGCAATTGTGCTTTATAATGTGTCTTATTTAAATAATAAGAAAAAATTCCTTTTGTAGAATTTATGTATTCTAAAAAACTGGGGAGGGGCGAATATCCGATTTTTATGAACATGTTTGCGGAAATGCAATGCAACGAAATTGATCCCGATTTTATATACGTGCATCTTTGTGACTACTTGCGCCATCTGTTGACAGCTAAATAAGCTGTCGATTGCTGACTATCAGAGGCATTGCTGCGAAATTGAGGGAATTTTTTATTCAATATCCATCACTAAATTTTAATTTTGATGATTGCCAAATCATTTCCCTCAATCTGGCAGATTATAAGCAATATTCATAATTCTAAATGAATAAAATAAATTAAATAGTTTAAATGTATTTGTAATACGATAGATTTATTTCGTGTTCTGTTATTTATCTCAAAAAGAAAAATTTATGATTTCCAAAATAGTTATATTTTTTCGTTTCTTTCCTTTTCATTTTTTAAGAATTTAATTTTAGATTTTTTAGATTGTTTCTTAACATTTTTGCATTTATAAATACTTTCGAATAATATTAATTCAGTGAAGAATTTTATTCTTTAAGTATGTAAGATTTTCAAATGTATGAATTAAAAGCCTGAGAAATGCATAAAACATATTAGATGCAATAAATTTATTGCGATAAAGAAAAATTTTTCTTACAAAAATACCAAGACATTTACAATACATATATATATATGTATAACAATATATATATACAATATATATATATATATATATATATATACAAATGTGTATTATTTCAATTATTTTTCCTGACATTGATTTTATGCAATTCATGAATATTTTCTTATAATATTAATATTTGCATATTATACTTGGCATTTAATTCGTTGTTTGAAATACCAACTCTTTACCTCTAAATTGTAAATAGTTAATGACTCCAATTAGTATGAAACTTTATAAGTAATCCTTCTAAATATTAATATCATTGTTGGTATTTTCATCTTTCTCTTATTTGCTGAGTATTGTAAAGGAATTAAATTATTTATTATATATATATATATATATATATATATAAGCAAAATAACTAAAGCCAGATGAAAAATTAAACCCAAAACACATGGGGTCCTTCATCAGGGGAGCTCCCACATGTATGAGAAGTTTTATGAGAACTTTCTGACGAAACGCTGGTAATTTAACCAGAAAACACGTTTCTAGCCCCCAACTTCTTACAGGTGGAAGCAAGACCATACAGCAAACGAATTTAATTAATACAAAGCATAAAATGCGATTAAATTCAAAAATCAAGCACAAAATATAATACATTAATATAAAATACAAGAATATAAATAATACAAGAATATATAAATACATACCTGGACAAACTCTAATAGTCATTAGAATATGGAAAATTGATCCCCCCCCCCCCATTATAAACATAGAACCCGCTTAACTCCGTTCTAATTCTATATATTTAATAATTAAAGTTTTACTCCATCTTATATTTAAATTTTATCATGTATATATATATATATATATATATGTAGACAGATAGATAGATACAGATTTTTTTCATGCTAATTATGCCTTAATTGGAACCAAAATTTTTAAATAATAAATAGGTAGTGTCGTGTAAGCTTTAAGGCCAATTAACGACTCGAGGGCACTTGGCCTCACTATTTTAATAGATTTATTTTTAATTCATTAATTAAATACCGCAAGTTTCATAGCTTTTAAATTGTTAACAATAAATAAATAATAATAAAATAATCAATAAAAGTTTTAAAAAATTTCTGTACTTTTCAAAATATTCTTTTCATTGTTCTTTCCTAATTGTAATTTTCATTGAGTAAAAATTTAATTTTAGATTATTTGCATGAATGGCAGCCATCTCTTATATTTTTTTTACTATTATAAATACCATTAAAATATACAATTTACTATTATGCATTTTTCTTCTCTTTTTCTCCCTTTTCTTTTTCTTTCTTTCTTCTTCTTGTCTTTTTTTTTTTTTTTTTTTTTGAGAATTTTTTTTTTTTTTTTTTTTTTTTTTTTAATAATATAAGAATTTTAAATCCATAAAATCTGAGAAAATGTTAGTAAAGGGCGATTGACTACCTGAAGATCCAATGCCAAATTGGAGTGTTTACCGTGGAGGTCCTACAGTCCCTGGCCAAATTATTAGACGCACTGTACGATTCTATGTAAAATCTTAATTATCAGGTGATACTATATAGCTTTATTGTTTTTACTAGATACAATGTATTTCTTTTTTTTATTATCCAACTTATTACCTGTTTTTTAACACAAATAAAATACCATAGTTATAGAAAAAATATGTATTTATTAACTCTTGAAAAAATTTGAAATTAATGCAATTAAATGTTAATATTTTGTTGAGCCACCTTTAGCCGCTATGAGAGCTTCAATTATGCATCTGAGGATGGTGATCCCACACATGAATGACCTTTTCCAAGAGTTGCGTTTTATTTATGATCACACCTTTAGCCACTTCTCTCGTCATCAGCTCCCTCACGTTTTCAGTAGGTTTCATATCTGGGCTATTACCCGGCCAATCCAACAGAGGGATTTTTGGCACTTCCAAACAATCTTTAACAGGCCGTTCTGTGCGGCAGGGAGCTCCATCTTGCATAAAAATGAATGGTTATCCATTTGGAAACCATTCTCTGAGCTGCAAAACATGTAATTATTAAAAAATTATAGTGCGTCTAATAATTTGGCCAGGGACTGTAGTTCGCAGTTACACGAATTTCAGAGAAAACTACAGAAATCTCCGAAAAGCTTAGCAGACAAGCGTGCGCGGTCTGGGATTGAACCCGGCACTTCCTGTCTGCTAGCTTCGAGAGCAAAACCTCTTGGCCACTGATGAGACTTCAGTAGAAAAATATTTACTTAAAAAATCATCGAGGCGCTTACTTTCTTTTTCTTTTCTTTTTTCATACTAGGTACATTTTACGTGGAAGAAGAAAAAAATTAAAACATGAACTGAAAGATTTGCATATAAAGTAAAAATGGTTTAAAATTTTGTATAAAAACAAATTTGCATTTTTCAGATGTTAAAACATTTTTTTTTAATAGCCTTACCAACTTTAATTCAAAATTTATAACACCTATTTTCAAGAGTGCCACCGAGTTTAATCAAATGATAAAAAGCAGCGATATAATCACTATTTTTTAAAGTTTTTTCTTTTTTCTTTCTTTCTTTCTTATTTTTCTTCTTCTTCTTCTTTTTTTTTTCTTTTTAATAGCCTTTCCAACTTTAATTCAAAATTTATAACACCTATTTTCAAGAGTGCCACCGAGTTTAATCAAATGATAAAAAGCAGCGATATAATCAATATTTTTTAAAGTTTTTTCTTTCTTTCTCTCTTTCTTTCTTATTTTTCTTCTTCTTCTTTTTTCTTTCTTTCTTTCTTTCTTTCTTTTTTTTTTTTTTTTTTTTTTTTTTTAAGCCAAGTTTTTCTTAGCTTTTAAAATGTAAAAAAAAAAAAAAAAAAAAAATTAGTAAATAGAAATTTAAAATAATTTCTATACTTTCCAAATTAGTTATTCTCTATTTTACTTGATTCTTTTTTCTATTTTTATTTTTTTTTTAAACTATATTTTTAAAAGGTTCGATTTGGATAAATTGAAACCATTTCTTATGCAACATTTCTACATATATAAATAATATCTTTACTTATTTTTCTTTTCTTCATTTCTTTCTATCTTTTTTTTTTTTTTTTTTTTTTAATTTCTTTAATAATGTAAGAATGTTTTAGCACCTGAACAAAAAATATGAGAAACTGATGGCATGATTGTGTGGTGGTGTCGGTGTTACAGCCGATTGACTACACGAGTCAATGGGGAAATGACCTTCTTGAAGGTCTTTCCAAAGACTCCTATACCGTATTTACAGAAGATTTAGAGAAATCCAAGGAAAATGTTTATAGGCTAAGCCGTCGACCACTATTTGGAATCGAACCCGACACTTCTCTTCTGTCTAGAGCAGAATCTCTCGGCGATCTCAATGGTGGGACCTCAGTGGCAAGAAGAGAAATATTTCCTTAGAAAACCATCAAAACATTTTATCATTATTATTATTTTCATATTAATTATATTTTATGTAAAAAAAAAAAAAAAAAGAATAAATATATCGGTAAATGAAGGCTTCGTATGTGAAGTAAAAATGACTTCAAACCTCTGTATAAAACAATTGAACATCATTTACACTAAAACATTTTTTTTTTTAGTCTTTCAAATTTTAATTAAAGATTTATAATAGCAATTTTTAAAATGTCAACGAGTTTCATCTATATATATAAAAATGAATTGCTGTTCGTTAGTCTCACTAAAACTCGAGAACGGCTGAACGGATTTATCTTATCTTAGTCTTGAAATGTTCGTGGAGGTCTAGGGAAGGTTTAAAAGGCGAGAAAAAATCGAATAATTTCCGGGAAAAACCTAAAAACCCTTTCTGATTTATTTTCCTCATCTATCTATCATGAAAAACGGCAGTTTTTCGAGTGACGCAAGCGGAAGGACAAACGGACGGAAAGCTGCGAACTCATATATACGCCTAGTTCGACATCAAAGAGATTTGTAAAAGCCGACACTTAATATCTCAGCAAATATACCATATTTTGTTCTGATATTTTTAAAATAATCTTTTATCTTCGGTCTTAATCTATCCTGAAAATTTTACATTTCTACATGCAATATGTTTTGAGATCTGAATCTCAATTTAAAACCAAAATGGGAAAACGATTGGAGTAATGGACTGAAATTCTGAAAAATATCTCTAAAACGGCTCGAAGGATTTTCATATAATTAATATATGTTGTTAATAGGACCTTTCTGAATCTAGTAACGTTTTCGTTTTTTCCAGGAAAACTCTTGTTTTTTATATAAATCGCTTTAAATATGGAACTATATTACTCCGCCAATTACATATGTTTCTTCGGGTGAAAACGCTGTTATTCGGTTCTTACTTGTAAGGTATGTGGGTTGGTTTGTTGACCGACTTGAATGCAGCCAATGAATTATTTAGAATTTTTTTTTAACGCAAAAGCACTTTATTACATGTTTAAAATATTTATTGTATATATACTAAGTCAAATTCACTTAAATATATTTTCTCTTCTGTTATGAAAAAAAATAGTTTTGATTTCAAAATTTCACATTTAGTCAAAGAAATATTTAGATAATATTTTAAATAAGGAAGTATTTTATAATTTTAGATATTCCATTTTATCATAATAATGATGAATTTACAATTTTTTAAAGCGAAATTTTTTTAATCATTCATGAAAATCGATTTTATAATAACTCAATGATTTGCGATTCCTATTCATGTATCCTTACGCTACGGGAATGGAAAAAAACAGTAAATACAGTTTTGGCGCCATCTATCGTTTTTATTTAAAACATACTCTTTCGTAAATACATATATATATATATATTTCTTTTTAAAAATTAAAAATCTCTTTTGAAAATACAGTTAGTGTTTATTCATTTATTTATTTTTCAGACTTTAAAATGATACATATTTTAAATATTAACATAATCAATTTTTTTTATTATTATTATTCAAAGCAATGACTAGAGGATGAAACAATGTTTGCACTGTTTATTAGAAAAAACAGTGTTTTAATAAACAGTGTATAAACAGTGTTTTAATAAAATTCATTTTTCATGAATTTCGGTAAAATTCATGAAAAATGTGTCAAATAGCAATTATTAAAAAACATGTCAAAATAAATAAATAACATCTTTACTTTGAAACCCATAATAATTTATTTAAAAAAAAATTATTCTTTCTTTTCTTTTTTTAATTAATTAACTTGTGCATGAAAAATTCTATTTCATAATTTACAATTACAGTAAACAAAAAATCCTCCTTTAATTTTAAATAACTATTTCTACCTGTTTCTAAACAAGTTTTTTTTTTTTTTTTTTTTTTTTTTTTTATGGGAAAAAAAAAAAAAAAAAAAAAAAAAAAAAAAAAAAAAAAAGTTAAATCTGTATGTATATGATTTAAAAAAAAACTACTAGATGGCGCCACTACATTTAATTTATTTTTCTTAAAAAAAAAAAAAAGAAAGAAAGAAAGAAAAAAACTTTTAATAGCTTCGAAACATGTAGAAATAATTATTTAAAATTAAAGGAGCGTTTTTTGTTTATTGTAGTTGTAAATACATTTATGAAATAGTACTTTTACGCAGAAATTTCATTTTTTTTTTAAACTTAACTTATATTTTCCATAAAATTTTTCTCCAGGTGATTTTATCTTATTTTTAAAATTATAGAAATGTAAAGCTTAATTTATATTTTGTCTATTTTTCCCCCCAAGCGTTTTATATGAAAATATATAGGAAGTAATTTTTACCTGCACTTTTGATGAAAATTTAAATTGTGAATATTGGAGCAGTATACTTAGCCTCAAAAGGGGAAAGAAAATATATAAAATTCCATTTTTATTATTTACTTGATACATTTTTTTAATTGTTTAATTTGTAATTCTCTAAAAAGAAACTTGCAAAATGTAAATTACGTAATTCTAACTTAAATTTAAAAAATTTCACTTACTTTTTTTTTTTTTTTTTTTTAAGAGTTTGAGAATCCCAGTCAATAAATTTTTCTAGTGCGAAGCTTCTCCATTTTGTTTCCAAGTGGCAGGCTACTTGAAAATTTGTGAGTATGATAACGTTTGAAATACTGAATTAATTCACACTAAATTTGTAGTGTGGATTTATCTCAGAAATGTATTTGATATGTTCATTTGCCAACTTAATCCACCCTCTTGTTTCCCTGTGCCAACACACTGAAAATTTCAAATTTACATTAGAAAGGTTTTATGAACCGATTTGCTTAAAACTCCATATATAAATAGCCTTCATTTATAAATCCACTAAGTCCATAATAAATTGTAGCTACCATTTTGAAAAAAAATGGTGACAACTTCATACGAAAAGATAAATTAGTTTACCCTTCCTAAGAGCCAGAAGGACTTGTTTTAATATTTTTGATCAATAACCACTAAAAAGTAATGATATCAGTACAAAAACCCCTTAACGGCTTAAAAGTTTGTGACGCCGCTACTTTGTGGCTATAAGAATTTGAAATATGAGTCTTAAAAATAATGATATTAAATTTTAAGTGACGCTTTGCAATTAGTTAAAATATAGATAGATTTTATTATTTGATCATTCACTTTTATCTTTTATTTATATTTATAATGCAAACGTAATATTTTTAACTTCAAGATCAGACAGATATTTAAAATACACTCACTGATGCTTTTTCATTCGCATTTCAAATTCAAAATAACAGTTTTAAAAGGAATGATATAAAAATTCCAGTGGCGCCTCGGTGTTATTTTAAAAGATTTGTTTTTAGATTCCATTAAAATTACTTTTGTTTTGCTAATAAAATATATTTACACATTTAAACAGTGCTTTTAATTTTCAAATATACTGTCAAATAATTATACTTTCACTGAGTTTGCATTATAAAGTAAAATTATTTATTTCAATAAATTGATTTATCCTTTGCGTCACGCTATCCAAAACTGCAAGTAAAATTTGTGTAAATGTTTTCTTTACATCACACTACCTCTTTGAGCAAATTTTCACTTAGTTGGACACTATGATACTATGTTTTGGATAGCGTGATGCAAAAGATAAATCAATTTATTGAAATAAATAACTTTACTTTATAATGCAAACTCAGTGAAAGTATAATTATTTGACAGTATATTTGAAAATTAAAAGCACTGTTTAAATGTGTAAATATATTTTATTAGCAAAACAAAAGTAATTTTAATGGAATCTAAAAACAAATCTTTTAAAATAACACCGAGGCGCCACTGGAATTTTTATATCATTCCTTTTAAAACTGTTATTTTGAATTTGAAATGCGAATGAAAAAGCATCAGTGAGTGTATTTTAAATATCTGTCTGATCTTGAAGTTAAAAATATTACGTTTGCATTATAAATATAAATAAAAGATAAAAGTGAATGATCAAATAATAAAATCTATCTATATTTTAACTAATTGCAAAGCGTCACTTAAAATTTAATATCATTATTTTTAAGACTCATATTTCAAATTCTTATAGCCACAAAGTAGCGGCGTCACAAACTTTTAAGCCGTTAAGGGGTTTTTGTACTGATCTATCTATCTATACATATAATAAAATAAGATGTTTGTGTGTGTGTCATTGTGTATGGTTTCCAGAGCTTTTTAAGAAAACGGCTGATGGCTGAGCTACAAAAATTTGTATGGTGGTTCGTAATGACATCCCCTGATGCACCTCGAAGCCGGATTTTCGAATTTTGTTTTAGTTTTCTTTTAATTAATTAAAATGTTAAAATAAAAACCTTCTAATTACTGATGAATTGGCCATTTAATTTTAATCCTTAATTTAATTGTTGCCAAAAAAAATTATCATTATTTTTTGGACAGAAAAAAAAAAAAAAAAGTGAACAATAAAAATTACATTTATTTAAAATATTTAATTTTATTCCTTAATTTAATTGTTGCCAAAAAAATTATCATTATTTTTTCGACAGAGAGAAAAAAAAAAAAAAAAAACGTGAACAATAAAAATTACATTTATTTGAAATGAGGAAAGTAAATTAAAAAAATTAGAAATATCAGTCGTATCGTTACAAATAAGATACCAAATGAAAGATGCAATTTTTGTGAATCCAACGGATTAAACAGCTTATCGATCGGGCAATTAGATTTTTTAAACTAATGTATGTATTTTAGGTGGCAAGAGAAGGAGATTGTATGGAAACCGTTTGGAAATTTTTTTAAATGTGCTACTGATTAAGTCACATGTTTTTTTAAAAGTGGGATTAAAAATTGCAGTTTTGAATTTTTTTAAAATTTTCTTTCACAAACACAAACATATAGTATACAGATTGTACAACACTAGACCAAATTGAAGTTCTAATTTCATCAATATTTAAATAAATAAATGAAAATAAAAATATGTTTAATGGGAAATATATATAACCATTAAAAGTTTAGTTGTCTAAAATATGGCAGAAACAGCGCTCATAGCATATTGTTACAAGGTATTAAGTCTTATTTTTACAAGGGATTAAATCTAAAATGGTGACAAAAATTCAAAAGTCGCCAAAGAGAGCTATATTAAGGTGGTACTATGATCTTGCTTATAAACCATGAATTATATATAACCACAAAAAATTAATTGTCTCATGCAACAGACGTAGCCGGTCATAGCATATTATAATATTTAGCGTGAAATTGTTATCATTTTTATGGTTGATCGGGGATAAACAAAATAGACATAGGAAATAACGTAAAAGCAAATATTATGTGCACCACGTATACTGTTGTTCATATGTAACTGGGATTCAAATATAAAAGGGATACTTCACTTTTTTCGATACCATCTATTTCGAAACTGTTATCTAATAAGGACTTAATGATGGAAGCCTATTGGTAAACCATTGTCTCAGGTAATAGGGACAAGCGCCAGAGTTTTAGCGGATGACCAAATCGCTACCGAAGGCAGCAGGGATCCGAAGCGAGCTTTTGAGCAATTTTAGTATTTTATTTTATTTTTATAAAGCTATATAGAAAGAAGTTTCCTTTAAATTTAGTGACCAGCGAAGCGGGCAAAGCCTGCTAGTCAAATAATAAAAATACAGCAATTAAAGTCACTATTTATTTTTATTTATACATTTTTTAATCGTAATTTATTGGTCAAAAAATACCACTGTTTAGCGGCATATTACCGTATTTTAATAAAGATATGCCGCGGGCTATCTTTAAAAAAAAAAAAAAACATTGATTTTGGGGGAATTGCGGCTTATCTATCAGTGCAGGCTATCTAATGATAATACCAAATTCCGTCGTCCATACTTCTTGGATCAGTCGATCTCCCCCGAAAACGGAAGTTTAGTATTCGAGTTTCTCGAGCACTGATCCACGCTTATAATCTCTTATTTATTAACTAATAATCTTTTATTTTGATTACATTGCATATACGTCAGGAGTTCGTCATCTTGTTCCCTTGTTTTTGATTTTTTGCATCGTATTTGTATACTGGCTTTAATTTTTGTTTAAATTTTTTTATATATATTCAGTGCCTTTTAAAATAATTTATTACTTTTATTTATAATTAATTATTTTTATGACTTTGTATATATGCCCGGATTCCACCATTTTGCTCCTGTGTTTCTCATATCTGTTGCATTACATCTGCATACTGGTATAGTTTGATTTGATTTTCTTTATGCCGAATTATTTTTTAAATAATTTATTATTTTCATTTATAATTAATAATATATTATTTTTATTAACTTTCGTAGATGTCAGAAGACTGATATCTTTTTTTCTTATTTATCTGTCACATCATCCTAACAATGTTTGCATAAGCCGCGGCAAGAGCATTGTTTTCCCCCCGCAACATTTTAATAAGCTACGGCTTAGCTACCAGTGCGGCATATATACACTAAATTACGGTATACAATAAATGCAAAAAATCGATCTATATATATAAAAATGAATTGCTGTTCGTTAGTCTCACTAAAACTCGAGAACGGCTGAACGGATTTATCTTATCTTAGTCTTGAAATGTTCGTGGAGGTCTAGGGAAGGTTTAAAAGGCCAGAAAAAATCGAATAATTTCCGGGAAAACCCTAAAAACCCTTTCTGATTTATTTTCCTCATCTATCTATCTATCTATCTATACATATAATAAAATAAGATGTTTGTGTGTGTGTCATTGTGTATGGTTTCCAGAGCTTTTTAAGAAAACGGCTGATGGCTGAGCTACAAAAATTTGTATGGTGGTTCGTAATGACATCCCCTGATGCACCTCGAAGCCGGATTTTCGAATTTTGTTTTAGTTTTCTTTTAATTAATTAAAATGTTAAAATAAAAACCTTCTAATTACTGATGAATTGGCCATTTAATTTTAATCCTTAATTTAATTGTTGCGAAAAAAAATTATCATTATTTTTTGGACAGAAAAAAAAAAAAAAAAAAAAAAAACTGAACAATAAAAATTACATTTATTTAAAATATTTAATTTTATTCCTTAATTTAATTGTTGCCAAAAAAATTATCATTATTTTTTCGACAGAGAAAAAAAAAAAAAAAAAAAAAAAAAAAAACGTGAACAATAAAAATTACATTTATTTGAAATGAGGAAAGTAAATTAAAAAAATTAGAAATATCAGTCGTATCGTTACAAATAAGATACCAAATGAAAGATGCAATTTTTGTGAATCCAACGGATTAAACAGCTTATCGATCGGGCAATTAGATTTTTTAAACTAATGTATGTATTTTAGTTGGCAAGAGAAGGAGATTGTATGGAAACCGTTTGGAAATTTTTTTTAAATGTGCTACTGATTAAGTCACATGTTTTTTTAAAAGTGGGATTAAAAATTGCAGTTTTGAATTTTTTTTAAATTTTCTTTCACAAACACAAACATATAGTATACAGATTGTACAACACTAGACCAAATTGAAGTTCTAATTTCATCAATATTTAAATAAATAAATGAAAATAAAAATATGTTTAATGGGAAATATATATAACCATTAAAAGTTTAGTTGTCTAAAATATGGCAGAAACAGCGCTCATAGCATATTGTTACAAGGTATTAAGTCTTATTTTTACAAGGGATTAAATCTAAAATGGTGACAAAAATTCAAAAGTCGCCAAAGAGAGCTATATTAAGGTGGTACTATGATCTTGCTTACAAACCATGAATTATATATAACCACAAAAAATTAATTGTCTCATGCAACAGACGTAGCCGGTCATAGCATATTATAATATTTAGCGTGAAATTGTTATCATTTTTATGGTTGATCGGGGATAAACAAAATAGACATAGGAAATAACGTAAAAGCAAATATTATGTGCACCACGTATACTGTTGTTCATATGTAACTGGGATTCAAATATAAAAGGGATACTTCACTTTTTTCGATACCATCTATTTCGAAACTGTTATCTAATAAGGACTTAATGATGGAAGCCTATTGGTAAACCATTGTCTCAGGTAATAGGGACAAGCGCCAGAGTTTTAGCGGATGACCAAATCGCTACCGAAGGCAGCAGGGATCCGAAGCGAGCTTTTGAGCAATTTTAGTATTTTATTTTATTTTTATAAAGCTATATAGAAAGAAGTTTCCTTTAAATTTAGTGACCAGCGAAGCGGGCAAAGCCTGCTAGTCAAATAATAAAAATACAGCAATTAAAGTCACTATTTATTTTTATTTATTCATTTTTTAATCGTAATTTATTGGTCAAAAAATACCGCTGTTTAGCGGCATATTACCGTATTTTAATAAAGATATGCCGCGGGCTATCTTTAAAAAAAAAAAAAAAAAAAAAAAAAACATTGATTTTGGGGGGATTGCGGCTTATCTATCAGTGCAGGCTATCTAATGATAATACCAAATTCCGTCGTCCATACTTCTTGGATCAGTCGATCTCCCCCGAAAACGGAAGTTTAGTATTCGAGTTTCTCGAGCACTGATCCACGCTTATAATCTCTTATTTATTAACTAATAATCTTTTATTTTGATTACATTGCATATACGTCAGGAGTTCGTCATCTTGTTCCCTTGTTTTTGATTTTTTGCATCGTATTTGTATACTGGCTTTAATTTTTGTTTAAATTTTTTTATATATATTCAGTGCCTTTTAAAATAATTTATTACTTTTATTTATAATTAATTATTTTTATGACTTTGTATATATGCCCGGATTCCACCATTTTGCTCCTGTGTTTCTCATATCTGTTGCATTACATCTGCATACTGGTATAGTTTGATTTGATTTTCTTTATGCCGAATTATTTTTTAAATAATTTATTATTTTCATTTATAATTAATAATATATTATTTTTATTAACTTTCGTAGATGTCAGAAGACTGATATCTTTTTTTCTTATTTATCTGTCACATCATCCTAACAATGTTTGCATAAGCCGCGGCAAGAGCATTGTTTTCCCCCCGCAACATTTTAATAAGCTACGGCTTAGCTACCAGTGCGGCATATATACACTAAATTACGGTATACAATAAATGCAAAAAATCGATCTATATATATAAAAATGAATTGCTGTTCGTTAGTCTCACTAAAACTCGAGAACGGCTGAACGGATTTATCTTATCTTAGTCTTGAAATGTTCGTGGAGGTCTAGGGAAGGTTTAAAAGGCCAGAAAAAATCGAATAATTTCCGGGAAAACCCTAAAAACCCTTTCTGATTTATTTTCCTCATCTATCTATCTATCTATCTATACATATAATAAAATAAGATGTTTGTGTGTGTGTCATTGTGTATGGTTTCCAGAGCTTTTTAAGAAAACGGCTGATGGCTGAGCTACAAAAATTTGTATGGTGGTTCGTAATGACATCCCCTGATGCACCTCGAAGCCGGATTTTCGAATTTTGTTTTAGTTTTCTTTTAATTAATTAAAATGTTAAAATAAAAACCTTCTAATTACTGATGAATTGGCCATTTAATTTTAATCCTTAATTTAATTGTTGCCAAAAAAAATTATCATTATTTTTTGGACAGAAAAAAAAAAAAAAAAAAAAGTGAACAATAAAAATTACATTTATTTAAAATATTTAATTTTATTCCTTAATTTAATTGTTGCCAAAAAAATTATCATTATTTTTTCGACAGAGAAAAAAAAAAAAAAAAAAAAACGTGAACAATAAAAATTACATTTATTTGAAATGAGGAAAGTAAATTAAAAAAATTAGAAATATCAGTCGTATCGTTACAAATAAGATACCAAATGAAAGATGCAATTTTTGTGAATCCAACGGATTAAACAGCTTATCGATCGGGCAATTAGATTTTTTAAACTAATGTATGTATTTTAGGTGGCAAGAAAAGGAGATTGTATGGAAACCGTTTGGAAATTTTTTTTAAATGTGCTACTGATTAAGTCACATGTTTTTTTAAAAGTGGGATTAAAAATTGCAGTTTTGAATTTTTTTAAAATTTTCTTTCACAAACACAAACATATAGTATACAGATTGTACAACACTAGACCAAATTGAAGTTCTAATTTCATCAATATTTAAATAAATAAATGAAAATAAAAATATGTTTAATGGGAAATATATATAACCATTAAAAGTTTAGTTGTCTAAAATATGGCAGAAACAGCACTCATAGCATATTGTTACAAGGTATTAAGTCTTATTTTTACAAGGGATTAAATCTAAAATGGTGACAAAAATTCAAAAGTCGCCAAAGAGAGCTATATTAAGGTGGTACTATGATCTTGCTTACAAACCATGAATTATATATAACCACAAAAAATTAATTGTCTCATGCAACAGACGTAGCCGGTCATAGCATATTATAATATTTAGCGTGAAATTGTTATCATTTTTATGGTTGATCGGGGATAAACAAAATAGACATAGGAAATAACGTAAAAGCAAATATTATGTGCACCACGTATACTGTTGTTCATATGTAACTGGGATTCAAATATAAAAGGGATACTTCACTTTTTTCGATACCATCTATTTCGAAACTGTTATCTAATAAGGACTTAATGATGGAAGCCTATTGGTAAACCATTGTCTCAGGTAATAGGGACAAGCGCCAGAGTTTTAGCGGATGACCAAATCGCTACCGAAGGCATCAGGGATCCGAAGCGAGCTTTTGAGCAATTTTAGTATTTTATTTTATTTTTATAAAGCTATATAGAAAGAAGTTTCCTTTAAATTTAGTGACCAGCGAAGCGGGCAAAGCCTGCTAGTCAAATAATAAAAATACAGCAATTAAAGTCACTATTTATTTTTATTTATTCATTTTTTAATCGTAATTTATTGGTCAAAAAATACCGCTGTTTAGCGGCATATTACCGTATTTTAATAAAGATATGCCGCGGGCTATCTTTAAAAAAAAAAAAAAAACATTGATTTTGGGGGGATTGCGGCTTATCTATCAGTGCAGGCTATCCAATGATAATACCAAATTCCGTCGTCCATACTTCTTGGATCAGTCGATCTCCCCCGAAAACGGAAGTTTAGTATTCGAGTTTCTCGAGCACTGATCCACGCTTATAATCTCTTATTTATTAACTAATAATCTTTTATTTTGATTACATTGCATATACGTCAGGAGTTCGTCATCTTGTTCCCTTGTTTTTGATTTTTTGCATCGTATTTGTATACTGGCTTTAATTTTTGTTTAATTTTTGTTTATATATATTCAGTGCCTTTTAAAATAATTTATTACTTTTATTTATAATTAATTATTTTTATGACTTTGTATATATGCCCGGATTCCACCATTTTGCTCCTGTGTTTCTCATATCTGTTGCATTACATCTGCATACTGGTATAGTTTAATTTGATTTTCTTTATGCCGAATTATTTTTTAAATAATTTATTATTTTCATTTATAATTAATAATATATTATTTTTATTAACTTTCGTAGATGTCAGAAGACTGATATCTTTTTTTCTTATTTATCTGTCACATCATCCTAACAATGTTTGCATAAGCCGCGGCAAGAGCATTGTTTTCCCCCCGCAACATTTTAATAAGCTACGGCTTAGCTACCAGTGCGGCATATATACACTAAATTACGGTATACAATAAATGCAAAAAATCGTAATAAATAAAAATTTTTGAAAAATTACTAGATTTTCCAAAATACGCTCCTGCTCAAAATTTCAGCAGATTTGCAAATGGATTGGAAAACTTATCTCTCGATGAAGTGTTTTCAAACATTCTAGATTTTAGATATTTCCCAAGAGTTTAAATTCCCTTATAGGGGTTTTTCACATGCCGCGTCGTTAATTTGAAGATCCAATTATTTCAATAATGCTCCAAAAGTAATTTTTTTTTTTTTTTCGTGAAAAATCCCTTATAATCTTCTAACTCTAACATATTTTTGTTTATTTACTAAGATTTGTGAGATGATAAGGGGTTTTTCACACACACACACACACACAAAAAAAAAAAAAAAAAAAAAAACATTTGCTAAGAGGATAAAATAATTGGATCTTCAAATACATTACGCGGCATGGGAAAAGAAACCTTATGAAATTTTAACTCTTAGAAAATACCTAAAACCTAGCTCGTTCTTTTTTGGTTAATTTGCTCGATTTTTACTCAATTCAAATACTTTTTTGACAAAAGTTGCCCAATATATCTAGCTTTCAACCTATGTAATATTTTTTTTTCTATTTTTCGCCCATGCGCAGTGAAAACGTTTTTCATAAGTCATGAGATATTTAAGATATTTGTATTCCGGTTGCAGTATATTGTTTTAAAATTGCTTTTCCAACTTATCTGAGAGTGGGAATAATTTTCGTTAAAAACTCGCTGAAAACAAATGTAAAAAACATGCTGATTTTCTCTGGAGTTTTAAAATAAATTCAAAAATTCATTTAAAATTATTTAGACAACTTTCACAAGCATCATTCCCTGAAACTTATCGATCTCGTACAAACTTTACTAATAACAAACGTATTCACTTCAAAATACATCGTTTAGATCGCCTGAAATTATTTCTTTTCAATTTACTCTAAGAGACACAGGCACAGGCAAATATCAAACTAATCAAATTATAAAAATTGACTTCGGTATTCAAGAAGCCTCAAAATGTATAAATATACAAGAAACCAATCGATGCATATTTAACTTAATATATATATATATATATATATATATATATATACCATATGGCTTTGTGGAATTAATTTCAATTCCTGAGCAGCTTTCCTGGACATGTTAAAATATTATTTGATATAGTAAATTACAGTAAAGCTCTTCCACTAACAAATAAAAACGAATATTATGGCGTAAATGGTAGCCCTGTATATCTTTTGAAATTTATTTACACATCACATGGTGCACATACATATAATCCTATATTAATAACACACGGTGCAACCTGAAATACACTTCCATCAATTTTCAAGTGTTGTCGCATTATATTCTAATTCTTTTGTGTAGCCCTGTAAACCAACAGAGAATGATTTCTATACCATATTCTACATGAAACATGTTTTTAATTATATAAAATATAAATATCTTATAAAATAATTCGTTCCATTTGGTTCAGTGCAGTCTTTAGATGTTAAACTCTACATACTACCAATATCCCGAGAGACGTAATGTATTTGAATTCTCTTGGGTGTCCCTGTACACCAAATATTTGCTTGATCACAACAAAAAGCTTGGTGTAGCATCACTATATGATACACATTTAGAATACCAAGTTTAAAGTTTCTGCTGTGGTTTGTGTTTGAGATATGCTGATAAGACCGACACACACACAGACCAACAGCTGAAAACATGATTTTTAGATTCAGGGGACCTCAAAACGTGTAAGTATAACAAAAACTCAATTTCAAAAATTTGACCGAAAAAGAATACTTTCTCTACCTTATGGGTAAGAGAAAGTGAAGATTTTTATAGTGACATTGTTGACACAAATGAATGGAAATGAAAGTCTGTTTCTGATACTATTTATATTATAAGGCTGAACATAATTTCTCTCTTTCTCCCTTCCTATGTAGCCCTATGTGGGATATTCTTTGCATCATATTATTAGAATACTCATTTAAAATTTCAGTTTTTCGAATTTTATTATTTGAGCATATTGCCATTTATCTTAATAAGCATTAAAATTATAATAATAAAAATAAAAATAAATAATGCATAGATATATAGATATATATTTTTTAAAAGTGTTCTTAGTGTTCCATATCGAATGTAAATATTTAATCTCAAAAATAAATTTACTTCTTAAAAAAAAAAAAAAAAAAAAAAAAAAATAATAATAATAATAATAATGGTCACTTAGATAAAATTTGTCAAAGTGGAGAATAAAAAAAAAAAAAAATAATAATAATAATAATTCATTCATTTCTGAGTAACATATACTTATAACTGGAAGAAACGAAAAAACCTTAGGATTACACTTAAAAAGTGAAAAAAATGAATATCACTAATCTGAAGCCTTAAACTGGAAATTAAAAAAATTAAAATAAGTATGACGTGACAAACTGTATCATTAGTTTATAATCACAAATGCACTCAACACCGTTGTTTTATGCGGTTGAAATTGCTTTTAAATATACGGAAAATTAGTATGTCCCTTCTGTGAAAAAGTGCCTAAAAAGGTAAAATGGTTGCTTGTACAAAAGAAAAAATCCAGTAGAGCGCAAAATTTAAGTGAGAAGTTATGTAACATTATTTTCCAGGACGCTACATGATTGTTCCATTTACGAATAATCATTAAAAGGTTTTTATAATAGAACTTGATTACAGAATGATTACAAGTGAACCAATGCACCATTTACAAGATTAAACAAAAGAAAGCTTTTAAAAATAAATATCATAAATTACAGTGTTTACAAAGAAATACTTGTTTCTTTTTAAAATAAAAACGATATAAATATTTACCATTTAAAATATAGCCTTCCCATTGTATTATAAAAAACACATTCGATGAAAATTAAGGTACAACGAAAGGAAACTGTTATAAGTACAAGAAATAGAGGTTTATAAGCAAAACATTTTGCATAATGGGTTTTAGCTGTTTGATAAAAGTATTTCAAAATGTTTCGTCTGATGGATGGACTTAAAGAAATGTATCACATAAGTGAGATATAGTGTAAAACGATGTTTACTTTGAAGTGTTTTGCTAATGTAGTACTTTAAAATAAACAAATTATAAAGATAGTATTTTTTTTTTTCTTTTTTTTTAAGCAAACATAAAAAGTCCATACAATTATTCTCAAACTAAGCGTTTAAAATATTCATAAAATGTATTTGTGAGCCATTATTTTCAAGCTATGTGTATTAAATAATCTATAAAATGTATTTGCTCTGCAATAAGAAGAAGCATGAAGTACTGTATGCAAATAATAAATAGTTACTTTTTGTATATAATTGTTTGCAATAATTGGATATAACCACCTATGTAAACAATCATATGCTTGTAAAACTTATGTTATTAAATGAAGAGATTGGAAATAAATTGTATGTTCTATGTAAAATTATTTACCGTGTTTTGCACGTTTAAAAGCAATTTTAATGGAAATAGTTTTTAATTCTTCTCTGTCAGATTTGCTTTTTGAAGTACATTTTAAGATTGTGTCCTACAATTAATTATATATATATTAAAAAAAAAATAATTATAAATGTAAATAAAAATAATTAATATAAAATATAACTTGGCAATTATTTCGAAATTTTTGTTCTTCAATATCTGACCACTTTTATTGTTATTTGTTGCTTTGGTTTTCTTTAGAAAGTTGTGTTTTTCTTAAAAATTAATTAAAAATGTTAAAATTTTCTGAATGTAAGAACAATGCTGAAAAAACTAAAACTAATAATATTATATTTTTTTAAAAATTAAAGAACAAGCTTTTACTGAAATGTGAAGTAAAAAGCACAAAATATCTATATTTATAGTATTAAAATGCAGGGTAAGAAATAATCGTGTGAGTGACGCACCATAATATTTACATCTTTAATAATAAAAAAAAAAAAATAATTGATTAATTGTTGCCACTCAACGTTATACAAATACGGCCAAATCCTGTGCCACATACAATAGAGTTTAATATATATATAGATTTTTTTGTTTGCCCCTGATGGAATAGGAGCTTGGAAATACTTGTATATAGTACTGTCATCGACTATGAAGTCGTGTGCAAAATTTCAGGATAATCGAACGAACAGAAATGGTTGAAAATTGAATTCCAAGATTCCGTTACATACATTAATAGTTACATCATATCAAGTTAATAAAACATAACAAAAAATATTAATTATTAAATATTATTAATATTAAAAATAACATAATGAAGGAATGAGAAATAAATAATTTAGAATTAAACAAAAACCATTTTTAAAAAATCTCCCCTGACTGGACTCAAAAGTTAGACCTTTAGGTTCGTAGCCCGGAGCTTTACCTCACAGCCACAGTGTTCACGTAGAGAAAGCCTGTTTTTACAATATAGATTTTTTGTTTGTTCCCATACACTCTTAAAAATTTCCGTTCAACGTTGAACCAGCGAATGGGTCTGGCTAAGAGAAAATTCCAAACAATGGAATACTTGCTTTCTCGAAAAATGTGATCATGGTTCAACTTTCAACATGGTTCAAAGTTTAACCAACCCATGAGAATACCTTTAGTCCAGAACACCGCTTTGCGCATGCTCGCTTAAAAGCCTGCTCCGCTGCTCACGTGACTTATCACGAGACGACTTGTTGTTGTTGCTCACGGTCAACTTTTGTGAAAGTTTCAGGTAGTTTCAGAAAGATATTTCAGGTATGTAGTATATTTTTTATTATATTTCTGTTAATATTACTTTTCTTACACGAATTTATAATGTTCATCTGAAAAAAATATATAATTATCTCGTTTTTTTTTTTTTTTTTTTTTAATTCATCCCACTTTCCACTCAACAAAAATGTACTGTTCTGTACTGGGCGCGATAACAGCAGTTACTATCTTTTTCCATATATTTCTCACTATAGAAGTTCTGCGTATCAGATATTTAATTCAAATTTTAACGTACACACTTGTGTAGTCTTATTAGATATATGATATAAGGATCAGTTTCTGTTCTTAAATTTTAGAACGTCTGTTTATACATTTTTCTGTTTTATTGTCTCTCGAATTTATGTTCACGAGAGCGAGATCAAACGTTTTCATAAATAATTGCTTTTACAGAATATTATTCGTTTTAATCAGAAGTGTATTCAGTATTTGAGAAAAGTAACTATTACTTATCAATTAAAGCTTTAAAGACCAGTAAAAACTAAGTAAACCTTCAAATAATGCCTTTTCAAAGTTATTATTTTGATTTAATTTATTTATTTTGCATCCCTAATAATAAATACTTATGTTCTAATTTTGCAAATACTTATTATGTTCTAATATTACTGTTTCCATTATTGAGAAATAAGATTAAATATATAATTTATCTAATTATATAACTAACCTTAGTAATAAGCTTTACTTAGCCTTTTAAATCTAAGTTAGGCTTCAGATATTGCTTTTTCAATGTTATTATTTTAATTATTTATTTTGCATCCCTAATATAATAATTCATTAGCAAATACTTATGTTTTAATATTACTGTTTCCATTATTGGGAAATTAGGTTAATTATTTATCTCAATAAAAATGCTTTTAAAACTAGAACTATAAAATGTTTAATTTTAAATTAAACAGGCGTGCTACTTTTCAGCTTTTTTGCCTTTCAATGAATATGTTGGTAGTCCTAATATATACTTCCAAAACAACTTTCTGAATTTTAGTTACCTTATAATTTGGATGTCTAGTGTATGGATGCAATAAAAGTAATAATCAACTATCTAATATTACCATTAGTTGCATGTTGTGAGAAGGACATAAAAAGTTCAGCTTTTTTTGCTGTTAGTCCATAACATGTCTGAGATTAAAGTACATCAACAAATTATTATATTCTCTTAAGCATCTTTAGAGGAAAGTGACGAGCCAAACTTTAAAAATGTTAATGTGACCGACTATGTTAAAAACATCGATTTTCGTCAAAATAGGGATTTTTTTTTTTTTTTTTTGGTGTGTGTGTGTGTGTTTTATAAAATTTGGACTCTTTTCTTTCTAAAACTTGTCTCTACGTAAATTAGAAAACAATTTATAGCCAATTTAAAACATCGCGTCTGCCAAAAATGAAACCGAAAGCTAGACTTTTAAACCGGAAGTTGTCCTAAAAAGGAACTTTTTCCGCTTATTTTCGACTTTAAAGTTTATTAATTTTTTATTAGAAGTTTAAATGATATTTTTACACTATTTTTCAAAACTCCTTGGCTCCTTATTATTAATTTATCGTCTTAAAACTAGCAACAATTCAACTTTTGAGTCTTGATCTTGAGTTTATTTGTTTACATCGCGTTGCCGCTATTTTGTTCGGTTTTCTTTTAGATATTTCTTATAGAAAAAAGTTTTTTTTTTGATTAAAAATCACTTTACATTGTTTGAACAAGCCCTTAAAGAATGGGTAAATGCAAAACATATCGTTAAAAAAAGCGAAAATTTGCCGGAAATCAGCATAATATTGCGAAAAGAAAGAACATCGCTTCTGATGATTTCAGTAATGTTAAAACTGCAAGTTCCTCGAAACTTGAAGACAAAAAGGATCTTGTTTTGGCTAAAAACTCAAATTTTATTGACCTTTGTGGAAATCGAGTGATGGATATAGAGATTTTAATATCTGTATTTGCAATATTGTGTTGTCCAGGTTGTTTGGAAAATGAACTAACATTGATTGAAGATTCAATATTTGGTATGTGCTCTAATTTCGTAATAAAATGCAACAACTGTAGTTTTTCAAAAGGATTTTCATCTTCAAAAAAAAAAAAAAAAAAAAAAAAAAAAACTAACAAGTCTAATAATATCAATATTATTACTGTTTATGCTTTAAGACTTACAGGAAAAGACTTTATAGCAGGAAAAAAACTATTCTATATGGTTCTAAATATGGTTCAATGCTGGGTGCATCCATATGATGGTAAAACCTGTCACCATAACATGGTTCTTCCTTTTCTGAAAATGTGGTTCAACATTTTCTCAAAACATGGTTCTTGCTTTTCTGAAAATATGGTTCAACCTTTTCCCAAAACATGGTTCAACGTAGTTCCAAAGTATGGCTCAAAGCAAGTACCATGTTATGGAGACAGGTTTTACCATCATATGGATGCACCCAGCATTGAACCATATTTTGGTTCAACGTTGAACCAAAATTTTTTACAGTGTAGCGGTTACAAACATACATATATACATACAGGAGAAGTTAATAAAAGCGTATTAAAAATTAATCAACAAAATTTTAAAATTAGTACCAAATGTTAAAAGTAACGAAAGTAAAAAGTAACGAAAGTAAAAAGTAACTTTCTATCGATTACTTTGGAGAGCAATAGTTACTTTCGTAGTGGTCGTTGAATGGTAGGTATTATTGCATACTCGAGGGTTCATGAATTGTCTCTGAATGAAAGGTGAAACTTGCAGAAGCTCAAACGTTTATTCACAGAAAATTCGAGAAGACTGCAGGTCTATAAACCAAGTATCGACTACAGTTACACTAGTAAACACATTTTAAATAACAGCTGAAAGCATCAAATTCACAGCATAAACCGTAAAATAACATTAACACACGGTAAAGTCTGTAGTCAAAGAGGTTCAGTGCGTCTTTTTCAGCAATCAATGCCTTGGCGAAACTGAACTGAGACCGACTCGTTTGGCGCGAAGCAATTCCTTAAGTGTCTCTGTAGAAGAATGGGGAAAATTTCAGAAACTTGGTTAAATCAAGTTAGAGCTTCCATATTTGGTATATCGATAATAAGGATTTTTACGCCAATGTTGCCAAAAAGTCACCAAGGAGCAAAAAGTCACCAAATTTGGCCCCAAAGACATTACCAGTCTTATTCAGGCGTGTTTTTAACGGGAAATGAACTATTTTAATGACTAAACAAATTACAAATGCTGAAAATTAACATTTTATCCCCTTATTAAGCCTCTTTGAAAGAATTTATATATATAAAAAAAAATGACAACGAATTATTTGCAAATTCGTATCACTATGAGATAGTTACTATCGACAGCTTCGATTAAGCTCACGTTTTTGTGAAAATAAAAGAAATTTACAAGTTTACTCCTTAAAAGTGATTTATTCAATCATAAAATGAGCTCTACTTTCATTCTGGAGTTGTGCAACTTTTAACACCAGTTCCTAATATATTATTTTATAAAATTAGTTCTTTCTTTATCCTACTGTTTTATCGTGTTACATAATTAAAAAGAAAACAGGAGAGTTCAACGTGCAAGTCTGATATCACCTACTGAAAACAACGTCTTTATTTTATTATTATTATTTTTTTTACTTTCTTCAATATTCAATAGAAGAAAGTATTGGATTCGTAAAATTTTTTCGACCTCGGGTTTTTGATGGATTTACACGTTTTGAGAGGTGTAGAACACGATTTGACCATTTTTAGAAAATGTCTGTCTGTGTGTCTGTCTGTCAGTCTGTCTGTGTGTGTGTGACAAAATTTTGGGGCAACTATATCTCAGGAACTACTGCACAGAATTTCATACAAATTGGTATGTAGTTGCACCTTGATATAAATTAGTGCCTATCAACTTTTGGTAAAAATTGTCTTACAGATTGTGTTGCCATCCCGCTTTTTCTAAATTTTTAACATGGTGATATAGGACAAAATTTTGTATAAATGTACATAAAAAGAATTATTTTTTAGTAACCATTGTGAAATTTACAAGAAATATTTATAATAGAGATAGTAAACTGGGAAATTTTTTTTGTATGTGTAGGTGCCTCGTCAACTCCCCTGGGGGGGAAGTCCCCACTCGAGGGGAGTAAATTTTCAAGATGGGTATCTTTCGAAAAGTCTCGTCAATACCTTAAAAACAAATGGTTGAACTATAAATCTGTGATAATTTAAAACAAAGTTATCGATTTTTTTTTTTTTACTTTTTACGAAAAAAAAAAAAAAAAAAAAAAAAACTTAGAAAAAAAAAAAAAAAATCGTAATTTTTTATTTATTTATTTTTATTTTTTTTAGCGGAATTTAACCAAACTTGGTATTTAATTGGCCCCTGGCATAAATTGGTGCTGATTAGATTTAGGGATCAATTGCACAACAGGAGGCGCTGTGATCGTATTTTTTCTAAATTTTTAACATGGCTGTATAGGACAAAATTTCATATAAATGTACATAATGAGAGTTATTCTTAACCTGTGATTGGAAAATTAATATGAATTATTGATAATAGTAGTAGTTAATTAGGAAAAAATTTTGTGCATGTATCGCTCCCCCCCCCCCGTGGGGGGAAGTACCCACTGGGGTGGGGTAAATTTTCAAGATGGGTATCTTTCAAAAGGTCTCGTCAATACCTTTAAAACAAATGGTTGAACTATAAATATGTTATAATTTAAAGCAAAGTTATCGATTTTTTTTTTTTTTTTTTTTTTTTTTTTTTTTAATATTGTTACTGAGTGAATTAGGAAAGTATAGTAGAAAGTCTTGTGGTGGCCACAACATACTAGTTTTTTTTTTTTTTTTTTTTTTGTTTTATTTGATGATAAACCGAACTAATTTCAGTTTCTAGTAGAAGATAAAAACGCAAGTTTAAAGATAACGATAAAAGTAAAACTACTCTCTAATTTAGATGTATTAATCATTGTAAATTATTTGAACTCTAAAGTGCTACAACAAAGTCATATAACTATTACGGTATTTATGTCTAATTTTTAAAGATACTTCAAGTCTAAAAAAAGTTTTGAATTATATATTTAAACAGTTATATTTTGAAACAATTTCAGACGGAATATGTCTCATGTGAATTGGAAAATATGTCTATTAGTGCTATTCATGTTAAATCAAACATTGGACGCGTTTTGGGGAAGAGATGAAAATTTTCTGCTTGATACAAAATATGCAGTTGATGGTGTGAAATTTACTTGGAGAATTGAAAAATATTCAGAAATATTCGCCAATGTTTCTGCTGAATTTTCTCTGAAAAAGAGTTCGACGAAATGGAGGTTGCATCTCCAAGATAAAAGGTTTGTGAAACTAGAAAGACTGGATGGCGGAGAAGCTGTAAAAGTTAACTTTAAATATGATTTGACAACTCCAGAAACAAGAAATTTTGCCGGCACAAAAGATTATACGTTTCATAAGGACCAACATTCAATTCTTGAACTTTTCGATATACAGGGTGAATATCCCTATTATCGCCGTATTTTTTACATTAATGATTCTATTTTTATAATGAAATGTGCGATGAAAGTTTTAGGTCCTCCAGTAACTGAATTGGAACTGAATCAATGGTAAGATCTGAAAATCTAAAATGAACTACTGCAAAAAAAATTTATATGGTATAATAAGACTTTGAAATAAACTTGTGAAAATTACAAATGCATAAACATCTCTTTATAGATGTTTGTTCTACAAAACCTCACTTTTTTTTTTTTTTTTTTTTTTTTTTTTTTTTAAGATAACCGCTTTTATCCCAATATTTCTTAAATACTGTGTTCAAGTGCTTCTAATTGAATTTTATTTTATTTGGGATTAACATGTTGCTTCGTTTTATTTTATTTTAAATGATAAAATAAAAATTATAACGTCAAATGGAAGATTATTATTTTTTTTTTTTCCCGGCTCCTCTATTTTTCAGCTCCTCTATTCTGATAAATAAATAAATAAATAAATAAATAAATGATTTAAGCGTGAAATAAGCAACAAAAGTTAAAATTTAGAAAGAGTGAAATCAAATACAATAAAACAATTAATAAAATAAACAGTCTAACAATTGTATCACTTGAGAAAAGTATACACTCATTCTCATATTTATGAAGACACTTTATATTTTGAAATAACTAATGTAAAAATAATTGTGAACAAGATTATACTAAGTGCACTTAATATATCTAGTATTCTAAAAACCAAAACTGCTATAATTTTTTTAACATGAAACAAAATTAATAAAAAATAATGCAAAATACTTTTTTCTCCACGTTTTTAGATGTTCATAATTATAGGGACAATCAAGAATTTTTCGTTTTATTTAACTTACTAGCGGATAAATCACAGTTGACATGCGAATTCGTTAACTACTGGACTAGATTAGTTCATATATAAGCCTGCAATTTTTCTTGGACGGACATTATTGATAATTCCTCGAAAAAAAGAACGTTCATGTAGTGAAATACGATGAATGTGTTTTTTAAGTGGAAGGATAATTTCAATCCGCCGAATTTCTAATGAAATTCGAAGATCTAAAATTGCTGAAGGAAATATGACCAAACGTTGAACTGCTGGTTCGATAGGATAGAGATCTGATGCAAAATCAGAGTTGGTTTTACAGAGATCGAAGACTCATAATTCCTCTTACTGTTCTACTCATAATGACTGCTGATGAATTTGCTCGTAATTTTTAACGAAAGGTTGGGGTCCACATTTATGCATGCTTAAATAATTAATAATATGTTAAAATGAATAAAAAAAAGCTGTAATAATCAATAAGCATTTAATAGGGGAAAGAACGTATGTGTTAAAGTTGAATAAAAACAATATTAAATGGTAAAATGTTGCATTTTCGGATGAAAAACATTTTATTCTTGATTAATCAAATGGTTTTAACAGTTACTGGCACGATCTGAAGATAACGAAAGACAGAGCAGATTTTTTAAAGGCAGATATGAATCAGGCATTTTAAAGGTGGATCTATGGTGCTCTGGGGAGCTGTTTCTACTGAAGACAAAATGAATTTAGTAATTTTTTCTATTATTATGAACATCAAGAGAATATCCGCAATTTTTTACTTAGACTTCTTAGATTTTCATTAGATTTTGGGGGGTAATAATATTGTTTTCAACAAGATTTACATTTTATCTCTACTTCTAGAGCAATAGGAAATAGTTTGAAGAAAGAAACTTCTGTATCGTTGCCTTTCCCGTGGCCTAAAAGTTGAAAAAAACCTTAACTTATCATATTAGAAAAGTGCATGCAAGTAGAAAGCAATTTTAAATAGTTTTACTGTATTCAGTATATCATCAATGCTGTATGAAATGATATTGAAACTGAATATTAAAGAACATATATATATATATATATATATATACATATATATATATACCAGAGAGAATGTCTGACTGTTTCACCCTAAAAAGAGACCCAAAAAATATTAATTTAAAGATTAAGAGAAAAAAAAATTCCTAAGATTCGAGCTGTCCTTATAATTGTGAACACCTGAAAAATCATATTTTTTCCATATTTAAAGTTTTTTAAGATAGAAAACGATAAAAGTTTTTAAATATAGTCTATTAATGAAATTCAAATTAATAAAAAATATATTTGTTTAAATAATAGTGTTCAGTGTTTAGTTAATATAGAAAAATGGGTGTCCTTATAATTATGAGAAGGAGTGTACATACATCAACCGCTATCATTATTTTTATTTATTTTTTATTGAATTCTATTTATTTTATTTCTACAATGTAAATGAGTTTCTAAATGAGTGGAAATATATGTTGTGAAAATAATCTATTCATCACTTGTTTAAGAATTTAGAAATATCTCCAAAAAATAACATATACAGTCGGTAACAAAAATGTCCGAACACTAGTAAAAATTCCTAAGTAAAAAAAAAGTACACTTAATACGGTTTTGTTAAATAAATCCTTATCGAATCAAGTTCTTACATTTCATTTAAATTAATTCAAGTCGTTGTGGGATGTATTTTAATAGTATAAGCCTCTATACTCTCTCATTAAAAATATCGCTTTCACTTCGAACTTGGTCGCTTTCACTTTGAACTTGGTCGCTTTCACTTTGAACTTGGTTGCTTTCACTTCGAACTTGGTGAAACATAATTACCTAAAATGTTCCTGAATAAGCAGAAAATCGAATATTATAAAATTTAACAAACAATCATTTAAATTATTTGTACTGAACGCATTATTTCATCTGACTACACTGAAATAATCTTTGCAATAAGCCTTGTTATTGTATTTAACTATTTAGTTAAAAAATACTTCTTTTAATTCATTGAAAAAATTTTTAAATAGAGTATATTTTTTGTTTTTAAAATATTGTAATAAACTAAATTTTTTAAAAATGTAATTAATGACTGCAGATTGAGCAGTTTGGGTTTTTCTGTAATACTTAACAGTAATTCAACTTGAACTAGTAATGGTGGAATTTGCTTTTTAATTAAATGATATAAAAAATTATATGAATTTAGTCTTATACACTACTTAAAGCCTTTTTTCTTTCTTTACAGATTTAAAGTTATGAAGAATTAGTATCTATAACAAGGATTTATCTATGAAGAATTTGCAATTTATAGTATTATCAACTTCAGATTGCTTCAAGTGCTGATTTGAAATTGTAATCCTGTGAAGGTGGCTCTATGTAACTTCTTCTAGAACTCTTATAAGCAATACACTCATAATTTTATGATAAAAAATTAAGTTTGTAAAATACAGGATAAATTCGTTAACAACAAATTCTATTAAATTTAATAGAATTTTTCATTCGTAACTTTATATTATTGATGCATCATTAAAATGTGCGTAGATAAGAATTTAGGATAATTTGTTCATAAAATGTAAATTTCTTTAGCTACAATTGGATTTTTAAAATTTTGATTCAATTTTGTAAAGGAATAAGAAAGATAACTTTTTTGTGAAGTTTAAGTATTGCGTAAATCTTTTTGAAAAATTATTCCTAAAATAGTAGTTATTTTAAAATTTTTAATAAAGTTAGCTTCGAATCAATTTTATTCAGTTCTTAATATTTCTTGGTCTTTGTCGGCACGAGTTTCTTTCAATAACTTCACTAGAGTTGTATGTGCTACTTTTAATAATTCTTAACTTTTAAATAACTTTATTCTTTCCTATCACTCTTTAACTTTCAAGTTAAGAATCCGTGATGCCGATTAAGACTAAGTTGTTGAATTCGATTTTTTAAAATTTAAGTTTTACAGAGAAAGTAAATTAACCTTTATCATTCCATTTATACATTTATAATTTTTCAATGATTGGATTTTACAATCTACGAAAAATTGTAAGAAAGCTTTGATTCTAATGTATAATAGACTAGAGAATTTATATATTTTCGTGAAAAGAAGACTACAGTCGGCTTTTTGAGAAAAAGATAATTTCGCTCATTTAAAATGGAAAGCCACACGAATTTATGAACAAGGTTTTTTCTTAAAGTTTGTTGGAGAGAGGAAACCGTGACTAGTTTTTTGCAGTTAGGAAGTAAAAATTAAGTGGGATATAATAGTATATCCCACCATCTTTCAAGCTTGTATGATCGAGTGTTTTAATACACTAGTGCCACCTTCACTATGCAAAATATGTAATGAAACCGTTTTGTCAAGACTCCCCTTGTTCAAAAATTTTTAAATGTTTTTACAAAGTATACTGTATTGAAACAAATGTCATTGAAAAAGTGCAATAAATGATTTTTTTCATTCCTTAAAAATAATCTTTCTTTGCCTATGCACTTTCATTGAACTTTTGAAGTAAAGAAAATTGACTTATTTGAAGAATTCTTCAAATGAAGAATTTGAAGAATTCAATTTTAAAGCTGCAAAATACGAATTTTTCAATATCGGAATTTTTTTCATTTTGCAATTTCAAAATAAAATATTAAAAATAAAAAAATACATTTTTAAAAAAGGTTCGTCAATTTAACAGTTGGGAATTTTCTGAATGTGAAAGCAGAATTTAAAAATATTTATAGTTAATAAGCTATTTGTAAAGAAAATTTCCCCATAGAATAACGTTGACTCGGGCTTCCGGCGACGGTAAGTGAAGAAGGCCGTTAAGGGGTTTAATTAAATGAAGCTAATTAAATGCTGTAAATTTTATAAGTTTAAATTTTTGATCGCAAAATAATTTAAGAAATTCTTTACTATCACCTTAAATTCTGTACTAATTTTGGATATGCAATATTAAAATTTTAATGTTACTAGTATTTAAAGATATTTAGAGTTGTTTTTTTTTTTTTGGGGGGGGGGGGGGCTGTAAATGAAGTATTAAAGGCGACAATTTCCATTCAAATTGAGTACAATAATTTGTCATGAATTTCTAAAATCTTGTGACACTCGCAAAACTTCCCTGCCCTCCCCCCTTTTCATTTCAATACTATAGATTTAAGATTAAGGGTTTAAGATAAGTACGATGGATGAATGCAGAGCTGCCAACCTAATCCGGCAAATTGTTAGTACCGCCCCTATTTCTACACCACTTAATTTTTAGAATAATTCTCTTCAAATATATTTACAATGACTTAAGTAAACAAATACTCTAAAAATTAAGTGGTGTAAAAAAAGGGGCGATAAAAACAATTTGCAGGATTAGGTTGGCAGCTCTGTGGATGGTACAGTTTTGACACAATTCTGCAGTAGGGGCAACTGCTTTCTCCTCACTCCCAGTTTGATTATAGTACCTACACTTTCAAAAAAAAAAAATAAAGGCTATTAAGTTTAAAAGTTATGCCGGACTAATAGGACGACCCTCGCACTCCTTGAAAATTTTTAATCTTCATCATACTTAAGTGACAATCTCATGTGAACTTCAGAATACAAAATTAGAATTTCCTGCAATTATGCGTTTATAAATAGATATACACAGGAAAACTTGACTTTAGTATTCAGGGAATCTCAAAATTGGTAACTATGAAAGAAACAGTACATAAAACTGAACTTAAATAATACTTTATCTACTATAGTAGGTATGATAAATTTTCTTTCATAAGCAATTTTTCTGGACATTGTTAAATATAGTAAAGCACCTCCACCAATTGCATTAAAAATGGGGAGAAATCGCTCTGTTAATAGTCCTGTATTTTCTATAAATTATGTACATGTCACACGGGTGAAACTTTCAGGGGTTACCCTGAAGTCACGGTTTTTGAAAATTTTGTTGCCTCTTAAATTCATATTAAAATATTTTGTTTTTATAGAAATTTCTCATTTTGAATGTATAATTTACCTTAAAAAGTATTAAGAACTCTCAAAATGTTAATTATCATAGGTGATATACGATTGATAAATCTCGCCTATCTGCATGCAAGTAGCTGTTTTCAGGGTTTTTCCCATGTTAGGTAATTTCATACCTGATTGCCACTTTGTGTATTTAAATATGTGCTATCCTTTTTCATCATAGGACTAATCAGAAATGAATTTTAAAAAATACCACAGTGTAGGCCGAACTTATTAAAATCATTTTGGATAGCCCTGTAAATTAAGAGGGAATGATTTTCATACCGCATTCTGCACTGAATATGATTGTGTGAATATTAAATTCATACATACTTAATTTTTAATGCGGCCAATAGATACTAAAATGTACCTTTCGAAAATTGCGACCCTAGACGTAATGCATATAAGGTGCCTGCTTACCTTTAAAATGCAATTTTCGGTCAAAACTAAGATTTTCTATTTTGTGGGTTAGTATTAAAGCCTGACATTTTAGCTTTCTAAATCAGCTTGAATTTTGTTTCTATCTTGCTTAGAACTTGAGTTACAGGCATTTTAATATTAGTCACTCGCCAGTTTTTGAAACCGGAACTGACCCGTAAATGTTTGTTTCCATAAATGTTTTACTTAATATAAGCATCAAAATTTGTTACCGAATATAAAATGAATTTAAAAAAGAAAATAAGAAGCTTTGAAATAAATCAGGAACTTATTAAAATTATTTTTTGTTTAATAGGTAAAATCTTGTTTTTAAATTTTTCTGCTTTTTCTCAAAATGAGATTTTTAGCATTTTGCTTTATCCCAAAACATCATAACTCCAAAAGTTATAACTGAAACGTTATGAAACTTTGACAAAATACTCTAGAGGAGTCGTTTTAGGGATTGAACTACAACGATGAATCTAGCTAATTTTTTTTTTTTTTTTTGATAGAAGTTATGAACTGTCATACATATTCATGATTTTTTCAGCATGTAAAAATGTTATCTTCTCTAAAATATTGAATAACATGGTTATAGTTTTGAGAGTAGTTCACTCCCTTAAAGACCTTTCAAGAATTTAAATAATATTTACAGAATAAAAATATCTCTATTTAAATTTGACTTATGATGTTTTGTAAAAGTGCTTTTTTTTTTTTTCGCAAATTTTATGCATATTTTGAGCCTAAATATCAAATTATTTTTAAATTTGTATATTTTTTCACGTTATTAACTGTTTTCTACTTTATTCTTTCATATAATGCGCATAAATACGCAGTTTTTAAATTATTAAAAAAAATCACTTCTGAACGTCGGCAGGTATAGTCGGTAACAAAAGTCTCCGAACACTAGCAAAAATTCCTATATAAAAAAAGTACACTTAATACGGTTTTGTTAAATAAATCCTTAACGAATCCCGTCTATAATTGACATAATTTTTAAATTAGTGTTACACACTTCAAAAGTTTCAAAATACTGACAAAGATTTTACTTTTAATTTTAAATGAGTAATATTTATATTGAAATCTAAAACTATCCCTTTTATAACATTATGTTTTTATTTCTCTTAATTAATCGTAAAATATTTATATAACCAGATATTTAAGAATCAGTTCAAAAAAGGAAAAGAAATGCAATCAGTGAGTTTATAATATTTTTCATACCCATAAACAAGCACATCCCTAGGTACTACGGACACTCCTATTTTATTAATGGACCAGTCTTTTTCACCCATGCGCATATGACGCCAGGGATCATCCTTCTGCGGTTTATCAGTACATGGCTGTCACTTTGTGTACTTAAATATGTACTGGCCTTTTTTAGCATATGACTAATCTGAAATGAATTTAAAATAAAAAATACCAAAATACCCAACTTATTCAAATCATTCTGGATAGCCCTGTAAATTAAGAGGGAAGGATTTTCATACCACATTCTACATGGAATATGATTGTATGTATGTGTATCTATCTATCTATCTATATATATATATATATATATATAATTAATACATATTTAATTCTTAATGCGGCCAATAGATACTAAAATGTACCTCCCGAAAATTACGACCCTAGATTTTTTTTAATTATCTTGTATTTTTAATTACCCTAGTATTTGAATTATCTTGTACGTTCCTGTAAACGAACCATTTGCTTGACCTCAATGGAAAATTTCGTGTAGCCATTCTTGTATGATAATTTGGAAAGCAAAGTTTAGATTTCCTGCTACAAATTTCTTGCTCTACTTTAACACTATCGGAGGCAAATGTAACATCGTTCGTAAATACTGGTGTCTATTTGATTCTAAATGAGCAATCTTAGAAGTGAAGAAATGTTTATTCTCTTAATTATAAAAGTAAAAATTTGTTAATTCCGGGACGAAATTTTGCAGTAAGAAATCCTGGTTAAGTAGATCCCTTTTTCACCAGTTTTCGACTGCAACATACTGCAGTAGAGCGAATTCGGAACTATCTAAATTAGTTATCGTTCATTTGAAACTGTTTTCGTAATTATTAGGACTAGTTAAAATTCTCCTCCATTCACACATACATGTATGTTTATCTGACAATCGTTGAAATTGATCACAGAAAAAAATTTTTTTCATTGGGAATACTTGGAAATAAACGCAAGGTTGAAAATTTTAAAATGAAAAAATTTTTAGTAAACGTTGAAATGATACTATAAACTTAAAGCAGAATTCCGATAAACTTTTGTTCTACTTTTTAATCAAAGTTAATTAGTTTGTTTTAATCCTTATATGTATACGTTGAAAAAATGCACAAAACAATCAAACATGATCTATATTTCTAGATAGGTATGTAATTTAAAATGGGATGTAGTCTTTTTCGAAAGTGATTTTTAGTATAGAGCAAACTACCTAATGACTTAATTTTTAAGTTTGAGCTTAGTGTCGAAAAAAAGTCCGTTATTATGTTTATCTAATCATACTGTAAACCCCTCACCTCCCCAAAAAAATCCCTAAATCTTTAGGTACATTTATATTTTCTGTTTTCAAAGTTTAAATAAAAATTGAATATGGTGATGCGATTTGTTTTTTCGACACGAACAGCTTATTCAAGTACAGTCTCTAACAAAAGCGTCCGAACACTAGCAAAAATTCCTATGTAAAAAAAGTACACTTTATACGGTTTTGTTAAATATATCCTTGCCAAATCATGTGCTTACACTGACTAAGAACAGGATTCGACAAGGATTTATTTAACAGAACAGTATGAAGTGTACTTTTTTTACATAGGAATTTTTGCTAGTGTTCGGGCACTTTTGTTAACGACTGTAACACATGGTTGAAGTCACTGTCTTAACGATTTAAATCCCTGCTTATATTTGGCACAATTTTAAGACAGTTATCTTTTACTTTAAGTAGAATTGAAAATATTGCATTAATTGTCCCCTAAGTTTTTGATACAATAGCCAATTGCCTCCTCCCACCCTTTTTTTCTTAATTACTTTCCATATAACACTACTGTGATGCAGACATGAATGTTAAAAGTATAAAAGTGTATGTATATATATATTTTTTTTTTGTTATGACAGAAATATTTTATGGTCTTCAAAAGATTCTTTATCTTCTCTTAATTGAAAAAAGAAAAACATGCAAATAACACGATTAAGTAAAACCAACAAATTTTTGAAAAAAGAATTAAAAAAAAAAAAAAAAAAAAAAAAAAAAAAGCAAGAGACGAAATAATTAATATTTATTTATTTTACTTATTTTAAATAGGTCTAACCCCCCCCCCCCCCAAAAAAAAAAAAAAAAAAAAAAAAAAGGAACGAGAAGAATGTAAAATGCATACGGAAATAAATTAACGAGTATATTTATTCTGGCTATTTATAAGCATATTTTAAAATAATGAAATTCCTTCCCTCTCCCCCAATAAATTACAAAGATAGAAAATTATTCATTAATTCATAATTAATATATTTACTGATCAGATTATATATTCACGATTGTTATAACGAATAAATTATCTTGATAATTAATTTATTAGTTAATGAGTTAGTTTTTTACTTTCTCTTACTCATAAGGTAGAGAAAGTATTGTTTTTGGGTCAAATTTTCGAAAGCGAGTTTTTGTTATATTTACATGTTTTGAGGTCTCGTGAATCCGAAACCATGTGGTCTGTATATAATCTTCGAAAGATATACAGGGCTGCAAATATTTAAGCGATAACATTCTTTTTTATTGTTAGTGGAAGTACTTTACTATAATATTTTATCATGCCCTGGAAAGCTGCTGAAGAATTGAATTCCTAATAGACATATGGTTAATAATATATGTTTTAAAGCTAAATATTCATCGCTTGCTTTTTGTATATTTACACGTTTTGAGGCTCCCTGATTGCCGAAGTCAAATTTTTAACATTTGATCTTTGTGTCTCCTAGAGTAACTTAAAAACGAAAAATCTCTGGATATCCAAAAGTTGTATTTTCAAGTTAATATAAGTTTGTTGCTGGAGAAGTTTGATCAAGACTGATAAGTTTCAAGGAATGTGGCGCATGAAAGTTGTCTGAATAATTTAAAGTAAATTTTAATTTTAATAAAAGGTTCAAATTCTATATAAATGTAGGTGCAGTAATGAAACGGGGGTTGACAGGGGTTGTAGCTCCCCTCACATAGAACTAATTATCATATATACTCTTCCGAAGCCTAGTTTGAATTGTTTTAACATAGGTTTACATATCAGTTTTCGTTATCTTACCTCTTAATCTCCAACCAATATTCATAGTGTTAAATTTCAGGGTAAGAGAAAGTCGTGTGAGTGACACACCAGATTATTTAAAATGGGAAAGATCTTTTGGATGAAACATTGCTTACTGACATTTCTAAAACGCTAGAATGTTATGGCCACCACAAGACTTTCTTCTATATGAACTTATACAACTTCTCGCAGGATAAATTATTTATTAAATTATTTTTTGTGATGAAATCACATGATGTTTATCAGATAAGTATTAAATGTGGAAAGAAAATCAGTTTTCTGCCAATATATATAAAAAAAAGAGATTTTTAGGATTTTTTTTTCCCCTTTTGAAAATGAAATTTGTTTCAAATTCAACCATTCACTTTAAAAACAATCAATAATTCTTTCAAAAGATACCATACTGAAAATTTATACTCCCTCCTAGGGGAGGGGGAACAATGCTCCTACAGCGTCCCCTTTGAGCGATTGATCCCCAAACTAAATCAGCTCCAGTTTAAATCAAGGCCCAACTAAATACAAAAGTTTATGTAACTACAAAGTCTATGTATCTATTCATAAAGTCTTTAATTTCTTAATCTTTGAAAACTTAGAATTTTTAATTTACAAATGAACAGGTGTATAGCCAGGTGGGTTTGAAACATTTTTAATTTTTTTTTTTTTTTTTTTTTTTTTCAAATTAAAAAAATCTGGAGTGACTCCACTCGATTTTCCGAACTTTGAGTAATTAACGGTTTTGTATATAAAGTAAAGTGAGAGGAGTCGTTAAATAAACAAAAAAGAGAAAATTATAATAGGGTGTTTCAGTATTTTTCTCCATATAGTGCACGTTGTTTAATTTAACGTTACTGAACTTTGAGCACATAGATTATAATGATAAAGAATTTTTCGTTGTATCCCTGTAAAAACCTATAAATGCTAGATTCATTAAAATGCTTATAGTTAGTGCAACAGTGACTTATAATATTCATATAAATTTTCAGCTACATAAAATAAGGCGTTTAGACACTATTGCATTTTTAAAAAAATGATCCCATAGGCCATAATGATAAAGAATTTTTCTTGGTGTCCCTGTAAAGAAAATATAAATGCTAGATTCACCAAAATCAATAGGGTTCTTGCTATGGTGACTTACAATATGCGTACCAACTTTCAGCTCATTCGAGCAAAGCGTTTAGGCGCTAGCGTGTTTACTCACACACATACATACACACATACGTACACATACATACATCATCGTAAAAATAATGAAAACGGACTCAGGGGACCTCAAAACGTATAGAAACATCAACATCTCAAAATCGGATTTTTGACATGATTACAATACTTTCCTCACTATAGTGTTCGGAAGGTAAAAAAAAAATAATAATTTCTTACTTTTTCATAATCGGTATAAGTTTAATAGAAATTTTTGTTTCATATTTTATCGTTATATGGAATATAGTCGGAAACTGAGATATTTTTAACTTTTCTTCACGACTTTAACATCTTTAATCTAGTTCTGCCATTTATACGTCTCAAGAAAATTATAAAATGTCTCAAAGAAAAGCACTTTTTTTCATCAATGTAGTTTCATTTTCAGAAGATAAATTGAAATGCCGATTGCCATGGTACCACTATGTGGGTCATATTTCCATTATTTTTTAAACTGCGAGTAATCCCGCTGGTTACTTGCAAAAAAGTGTTTTCGGGGAAAAAGATATATATATATATATATATATCTTTACGAATCTAATTTTTTGAATTCAGAGATTGGATAACATTCTTTTCCCCATACTAATTTAAAACAGCATGTCTCATAACAGGAGTTTAATTAAAACTACCTAAATATTAATATATTATGTTAAAGACGTTCATATGCGAAAATTGTTTTTTCAATTTATATTTGATTCCTGATTTTGATTTCTTTTTAATACACACTGTTAAAACAGAAAACTCTGTGTAATCTATTATCTTAAGTCCTACGTAAAATTACATAGAAAAATAAACGGAAATGTTAAAAAACTTATTTTATACATTCATTTTAATAACTAATATTAATTTAAATAATTATTGGTGAGAATATATTTCGGACTTGGAATGCTTTTTCTAAAATAGAAACAGCCATTTTTAATTTTAATTAAGTAATAAAATTACGTAAAAATACAGAATAAAGATTGAGTATCTCGATTATTCACTTTTAACTAAGAATTAGTATAAATTTGCAGAGACTCTGGATAAGTATTTACATTAAATTTACAGAAATTTTTAACAGTGCAATAAAAATATTTCGAACCATTGATTTTTTAAAAGTCAGGTTTATACATTAGAAATTTTGTTATGTTATTAACTGAAGTTTTGTTTGTAATATATACACATAATTTTTTATGTTACAGGTAATTTTCTGAAAGAATTGTTAAAAAATATAGCCATATTTTGTATAATGGAATTTTGAATTCGGTGTCTTATAACGCAAATTTAATATCTTATTGTTTCCTTTATCTCTTTGGGTTACAGTTTTGATTACCATATACACTGCTCGACATTGGAAATGCAACACCAAGAAGGAATGATAATAACGGAATGAAATTTGATGGACACATACATTACAGTAGGAAGAACAATTGATTAAAATTTCAGGAAATTTGAAGTAATATGTACTGAGAAAACAGTACATAAAGCAGAGACCTCTGTGAGCAATAACAGAACATATCTGCCTAGGCATTGAATCGAACAGCGATTCGATGACATGTACGGGTAGAGCACTTCATGAAGTTTTAACACGATGCCACAATTCATCGATCGAAGTTACTGGTGAGTGGTGGGTGGCAGTCGCTTTTCAATGATAAAACAGTCCTTTTCATTGGTGCGAGATCAGGAGAACGCGCTGGCCAGAGCAACAGTCGATCTGTATGAAAGTAGGTCCGTACAATACAAACAACTCGCGGTCGTGCATTATCTTGCTTAAATTTTGCGCTACTGAGGCCTCGAATACAGGGCAGAGGGGCGGGCCTTAACTCATCAGAAATTTAATGGTCGCTGTTCAGAGTGCCAGGAATACGAACATGAAGTAATCGAGACGTGTATCCAATGGGAACCTATAACATCATTGCAAATGATGGACAGTATGATGATGTCGAATCCCAGCTGGCAATGTGCATTATTCGTAATGCCGTTAAATACGGGTAAGTCAATCTTGATGCTGTAAACAGGATTGTAATTTGTCTGAAAAGTGACTTCACGCCATTCCTGCGTCCAGGTTCATCGTTGATCACACATTAATGGCGCCCATATGTGATGCAGTTTTGAGGGTAATCAAAATTTTGGTAGCCGCATACTGAGTCACCACCTGGATTGATGGTATGTTGTACCATTGGATACACGTCCCTGTCACCTCTTGTTTTCATTCCCGCCACTCTGAACACCAGTCATTACATTCTGACGAGTTAAGGCCCATAGCTCTGCCCAATGTTCAAGGCCTCCGAAGCGCAACATTTAAGCAGGACAATGCACGACCGCAAGTTGTCCATATTGTCTGGACCTTCATTGATGCCGAATGTGTTCGACTGTTGCTCTGGCCAGCGCATTCTCCTGATCTCGCACCAATGAATATAACTGTTTAATCGTTGAAAAGCGACTGGCCACCCACCACTCACCAGTAACTTCGATCGATGAATTGTGGCATTGTGTTGAAGCTTCATGAAGTGCTCTAACCGTACATTTCATCCAGTCGCTGTTCCATTCAATGCCTAGGCAGATGTGTGCTGTTATTGCTCACAGAGGTCGCTGGTTTATGTACTGTTTTCTCAGTACATATTACTCCAAATTTCCTGAAATTTTAATCGATTGTTCTTCCTACTATAATGTATGTGTCCAACAAATTTCATTCCGTTATTAACATTCCTTCTTGGTGTTGCATTTTCAATGTCGAGCAGTGTATTTTGAAAGCTGTGTAATATCGTACTACTGGAAGTGTATAGTATTTTTTCCCTTCATAAATTATTTCTATCATTTATTCAAACATTTCTATCATTTATTTTATTTTTATGTGTGGGCTACTAAGACGTACTCAACACTCACTATAAAATTATTTTGGGTAATATCTCCTTCCTTTAAAGATGGGGGGGGGGGACACATTTTCAAAAGTATTTCTGCTCCAAATTATCTCAGGAAAACGATTTTTTTTATGTGTCGAGTGTTATGTGTACCTAATACACACATTATAAAGGGATTTTGCAATATTATATTCTACAAAAAAAAGAAAAAAAAAAAAAAATTGTTTTCAAGCTTAAGTATGCTTTAAATTACGTTAGAATGGCAAATTTTCGTGTATGGATGTTAATAAAATGTAAGCAATATCCACTGTAGCAGAAGCTTGTAAAAAGTCTAAGTTATCTGCGAGAAAGAAGAAGTAAAAAGGGAGTAAGCAGCTGCCGATGGCAATGGAAATGTTACGAGCAAGAAAACCATTTACGAATGCAGTAGGAACTTAATTTCTGACTAATTTCGGCCATTTTTTTTTTTTTTTTTTTTTTTTTTTTTTTTTTTTTTTTTAAATATTTAGATATTTGAGATTTTCTTATAATGATATGGAATTTTGCGAATTACGTAAAGTGTACAGTGACCAGCCAAGGGGCAAAGCTTGCTAATATTTTAAATAAAGAATAACAAGTGGCAACAAGGAAGAAAATGCGTTGGGTAATTCTATTGTGGTTATAATAAAGATTTTTCTATTTTCTCTAACAATGATTTTAAACAATGATTTTAAACAATGTTTCCAACAATGGTCTATAATATAAAAGTTATTGTTACGTGAAAAAATTCTGTGAATCTTTCACCGATTTCAATCTTTGTATGTGAATTATTTTCAACGTCTAAGATTAAATAATATATTTATTTGCTAAAATCTATCAAAGCGAACTTTCTCGTGCGTGTGAAATGTTTCCCAACGAGGTAATTCAAATAAAGTTTACTAATATAAATTTTAAGTGGATATTTCTATAGGTTCATATCTTTGATGTCTAGAGGCTTAATTCTGTTGTATATTATCGTAAACGCTCTCATACATTAAATAGAACATTCTCGATTAATTTATATAAAGATTAAACTAGTAGGTACAGAGTAAGTATAGGATCCCCTTAACAACTTTTTAATTTTTCTGCTATTTCAGCGATAAATTAAAATAACTATCGCTATTGCTTACATAAAAAGCTTGGCGAGAAATATCCTAGCTATTTTGGTGCCAGATTTCAAATTTCACCAAGAAGATCTTATACTACTTTTTTCCAATATTCGTAATATATGTACATGCATATCGAGGTACAACTATAGTATTTCCCCACAGCTGAATTTGGTGATTTTTCTTTGGCACCGATGTGAACGATAACGATGTCGTTCTGGATTGTTTGCGATGTAATATGGCAGCCTGCATGCTATTTATTTTGGATTTATGATTTTATGATTTATAATTTAGCTTATGATTTTATCATTTATGCTGTATGATTTATGATTTAGCCATAATCGCCAAATTCAGCTGTGGGGAGATACTATAGTCGTTTCCATATCGATTATATTTTAAATTCTTATTAATTTTTATCCTGATTCATTTCCTCTGGTTCCTTTGTATTGTCATGATGAAATAATATATTGATAGAATATAAGAACTGAAAGCTATGAGTAACAAGGTTAAAAAATCAGGCATAAAAATGACAAATTGTATATCAAATGAAAATTAATTAAATGTACATTTATATGTAACAATGTATGATAAATACAAAAATAGTAATATTAACTACTGTATCCATGCAAAACACAATTACATCGGGATATTTTTTTTTTTGTTTGTTTTTTCACAAAAATTTATACTGATGTATCTGCAAAGTAATATTCAAAAGATTGTTTCGAGAAATAGACTTAAAAAAAATAGTACACTGTGAGAAAGCGCAACTGCAGCTGAATTTAGAGTATACAATACATTAAAAGGTTGATATAGCTAATGAATAGCTAATTCAATGAATGTAGAAATGAACAACCAAATGAATACAATGCCAGTACATACAGTATATAATAATCAATAATAATTCAATATAAAAATAAGATATTTAATAAAAGGGATATTCAAATTTAATTCACAAAGGCAGAATATTGAATACTACATGTATGTATGTATGTATATATATATATATATATTTGTATTACAGGGGTTCTGTATATATATGTATATAAATATATAACTATTTAGGGTCTCAGTACAGTGTCACTGTGACATTTTAGCTGTAAAATTTTATAGAAAAAGTGAAATTGGTTAGAATCATGTCACCATTTCCGGGTTCTTAACGTCCTATCCCCGAGGCATTCTCCATTCACATCTTAGGAACGTAAATATCAAGTTAATATTCAGTATAATGATTACATAATAAAATTAGTCGACATAGGTGGACACTCTTATACATTCTCCATGATATATTTGTTGTAATAAATTTCTAGTATAGCTCATACAATATTCGTATTCAAATAAGTGAAGTCTACTGAACATTCAACATGCTCTCCAAATGAAATGTCCCGCTCATGAGGCGTTTGGTTTCATGCATTTACCTAATACTAAATTGCTGTTAAATTTTATTAAGATTAAATTCAATAATTTGAATTTCATGCAAATTCGTACAATTTCCTATGCAATAGTCCACGTAATACAAGTTTATGTAAAATGTGCCTCATTCTGCCATATTAAGAAAATCGAAAATTTCGAATAACTTGCGCAGTTCTCAAAGTAAAATGTTCGTAGTCAAGAACGCTCATTCAGTATCATAAATGATATTTCAAAACAGGTGTATATCTTCAAGATAGAAATAACTCTCATAATACACGTTTATGTAAAATTTTGCCCTATACTCCCCTCTTAAGAAGATCCTAAATTTCCAATATCTCAATAAGTTTCCAAATTTGAAAACAAATAGGGTTTTCGTCAGTGTCATAAATGATATTTTAGACTAACAAACACACACACTAACAAACTAATATACTGACAAACTGACTAACCATACGAATGAACACCGCATTGGTTTTTGGGATTTTCAGATCCCTCAAACCACAAAACGTGTAAAAATGTCAAAAAATTGGAAAAATTTCTTCATACCTGTAGAATGATGGGGAATGAAAAATAGAGATAAGTTAATGTTAGCTTAGCTTACAAGTTATTACCGATAACATTTCATTTAATACAATATTACATTTTTTTTTTTTTTTTTTCAAATTCTTTCTATTAAAAAAAAAAACAAAAAAAAAAAAAAAAAAAAAAAAAACCTAAACGAAATAACTTTGAACTTCTGGCAAGCAAAGAACGTTTACAAACTTATATTTTTCTCTATCGATTTAGTCCCAAGTAATTTTAGGGGACCAACCATAAATTGAAAAAAAGAAAAGAAAAAAATGAGACAAAAATACTTCGGATTATCTTGTATCATAAAATACTACAGAGAAATTGAAACTTTAACATGTTTCAATATTTGTATTTATTTATTTATTTATATTTTTTTTTTGTGGGAATTGCATGATTATCTGAACAGATATAATTTTTACTTTCTTCTATATGTAATATAGAGAAAGTATTGGATTCGCGAAAATTTTCGAAGTCCATTTTTTGATGGATTTACATGTTTTGGGATATGGAGAACACGAATTAATAGTTTTTAAAAAATGTCTGTCTGTCTGTCTGTCTGTCTGTCTGTCTGTCTGTCTGTCTGTCTGTCTGTCTGTCTGTCTGTCTGTCTGTCTGTCTGTCTGTCTGTCTGTCTGTCTGTCTGTCTGTCTGTATCATTTTTTTGTGGACGCTGTATCTCACGAACCAATGAATGAAACTTAACCAAACTTGGTATTTAGTTGCACCCTGACATAAACTGGTGCTGATTAGATTTTGGGATCAATCGCTCAATAGGTGGCGTTGTGATCGCATTTTATGCAAATTTTTAACATGGCAGCATAGGACAAAATTCCGTATAAATGGGCATAAAGAGAGTTATTTTACACTTGTGATTGTAAAATTAATAGGATTTATTGATAATAGTAGTAGTTAGCTAGGAAAAAAATTTTGTGCATGGGGGGGCATCGGTTCCCCCCCTGGGGGGGAAAATCCCCCCCCGGGGAAGTAAATTTTCAAGATGGGTATCTTTCGAAAGGTCTCGTTGATAATAGTAATAGTTAACTTGGAAAAAATTTTTGTGCATGTGGGGGCATCGGTTGCCCCCCCACCGGGGGGGGAAGTTCCCACCCGGGGGGGCAAAATTTCAAGATGGGTATCTTTCGAAAGATCTCGTCAATACCTTTAAAACGAATGGTTGAACGATAAATCTGTGATAATTTAAACCAAAGTTATCGATTTTTTTAACTTTTAACAAAAAAAAACTTAGAAAAATATCACAATTTTTTTTTTTTTTTTTTTTAACGAAATTTAACCAAACTTGGTATTTAGTTGGTCCCTGACATAAACTGGTGCTGATTATGTTTGGGGATCAATAGCTCAACAGGTGGCGCTGTGATAGCATTTTATCTAAATTTTTAACATGGCAGCATAGGACAAAAATTCGTATAAATGTGCATAATTAGAGTTGTTTTAAACTTGTGATTGTAAAATTAATATGAATTATTGATAATAGTAGTATGTAACTAGGAAAAAAATTTTTTGCATGGGGGGGCATCGCTTCCCCCCCCTAGGGGGGAAATACCCCCCCAGGGGGGGTAAATTTTCACATTGGATATCTTTCGAAAGATCAAGTTGATAATAGTAGTAGTTAACTAGGAAAAAATTTTTGTGCATGTGGGGGCATCGGTTGCCCCCCCACCGGGGGGGGAATTTCCCACCCGGGGGGGCAAAATTTCAAGATGGGTGTCTTTCGAAAGATCTCGTCAATACCTTTAAAACGAATGGTTGAACGATAAATCTGTCATAATTTAAACCAAAGTTATCGATTTTTTTTACTTTTAACAAAAAAAAAACTTAGAAAAATATCGCAATTTTTTTTTTTTTTTTTTTTTTTTTTTTTTTTTAACGAAATTTAACCAAACTTGGTATTTAGTTGGTCCTCGACATAAACTGGTGCTGACTATGTTTGGGGATCAATAGCTCAACAGGTGGCGCTGTGATAGCATTTTATCTAAATTTTTAACATGGCAGCATAGGACAAAAATTCGTATAAATGTGCGTAATTAGAGTTGTTTTAAACTTGTGATTGTAAAATTAATATGAATTATTGATAATAGTAGTATGTAGCTATGAAAAAAATTTTATGGATGGGGGGGCATCGCTTCCCCCCCTGGGGGGGAATTACCCCCCCGGGGGGGATAAATTTTCAAGATGGGTATCTTTCGAAAGGTCTCGTCAATACCTTTAAAACGAATGGTTGAACTATAAATCTGTGATAATTTAAAACAAAGTTATCGATTTTTTTCACTTTTAACAAAAAAAAAAAAAAAAAAAAAAATTAGAAAAAAAAAAAAAAAAACGTACTTTTTTTTTTTTTTTTTTTAATATTGTTACTGATTGAATATGTATAGGTAAATATAGAAGAAAGTCTTGTGGTGGCCACAACATACTAGTTTATTCTAAAATCACGTTGTTTTTATTATAATTTATTTATTATTATTTATTTATTTATTTATTTTTATTTATTTATTTTTATTTTTATCTATTTATTTGTTTATTTGGTACACAGGTACTTTTATGTTTATGACAAGAACGCATTTCAACAAAATTTTACAAAAGTTGACAAAACGTTAACGAATTTTTATTCTGGAACATAAAATGCACGCGTAAAATTTTTGCTGAGATATGAGTATTTGTAGTAAATATTTATTTTATTTATTTTATTTTATTTATTTAATTATTTATTTATTTATTTATTTATTTAACTGCGTATGCAGAAAAAGCAGGATTGTTTTATTATATTGGTTGAAAACTCTATATATTGGACAATTTATGTCAAAAGTTTATTTGAATAGAATAAAAATTGAACAAATTATCAGCAAAAGAATAAGCTAGATTTTAGATATTTTTAGAGTTGGAATTTCCTAAGGAATTTTTAGTGATTGCGATCCAATTTTTAAAATCGCATTTCAAAAGGTATTTTTCTAACGTTGGTTAAATAATTAGACTTCTAAATTAAATGCGTGTCTTGTGAAAATCCGTTATGAAATTCCAACTCTGAAAAATATCTGAAATCTTTCTCATTCTTTTGCCAATAATTTGCTTGATTTTTTAATACGCTTTTATCAATTTCACCTGTATGTATGTTTGTATGTATAATGTAACCGCTCTGGGAGCAAACAAAAAATCTATATTGTAAAAAAAGACTTTCCCTTCGTGAACGCTGTGGCTGTGAGGTAAAGCTCCGCGCTACAAACCTAAAGGTCTAGCGTTCTAGCCCAGTCAGGGAAGATTTTTTAAAAATGGTTTTTGTTTAATTCTAAATTATTTTAATTAAAGATTTAAATGTATGTAAATAATTATGGTGTATCACTCACATGATTTTCTCTTACCCTGCATTTTAATACTAAGATAGATATTTTGCGCTTTTTAGTTCACATTTCTATAAAAGCGTGTTCTTTAATTTTTTAAAACTATAATATTATTACCAAAACTAAAAGAAAAAAAAAGAACTCAATTATTTAAAGTCTGATGCTATTAAAAGAGGTTTTAGACCCTCTATAATTGATAAAGTTCTCAAAAAGTTCAGTAGGCCAACACTTATAATTCTACTCTTTCCATTGATGATAAAATTAAACCTGATAATCTTGTTGTTTTGCCTTTTTATCCCCCCCTTATGTTTTAAATTAGCCAAAGTTTTTGAAGCGTTTCAATTTTCATGTTATTTTTAAACCTGTCAATAAATTCCAATTTCCTTCAACCAAATCCCCTGTTCTTGCGCTTCATAAGTGGGGTATCTATAATGTCCCTTGTAATAATTATGATTTATCCTATATTGGTCAAACAAAAAGAAATCTTGAATGCCGTTTACGTGAAAATTCTCGGTATGTTGTTAATCAAGAAATTTCTAAATCTTCTATTGCGAAGCACAGTTGGGAATTTGATCATAGTTTTAATTTTAAGAGTGCCAAAATTATCTTTCATGCCAAACGCGTTTCCGAACTGGATGTTTTGGAAAATTTAGCGATTTACCTTAATCGTGATAAAATTGTTAATGAAAAATCGGATTCCACTTTGCTGTCTACAGCCTGGAAAAATTTGTTTACTTCGATTAAATAATTTCCTTCATTATTTTTTTAACGTAATATTAGTTATAATAAAATAATTCTAATTAAAAATAAATAAATAAATAAATTTTATTAAATTTACTTATTAGTATAATATTAATTAATTAAATAAATAAAAAAAATTAATTGTTTACTCCTTCCCTCCCCCCCTCTTTATGTGTCTGTGTGTGTGTACGTGTGTTCCTTTCTGATTGGTCCTGCCCTGCATGATGCTTCCTATTGGTTGTTTGTGTTGCTCCTCCCCACCCCCTGGATTTTGCCCTGCTTTCAGTCTTGCTTTTGCCTCCAAGGCAGTTGCACGTGTTTGCACCTGATGAAGAAAGGCTACGTCCTTTCGAAACCAGTTGTGTTGACTTAAAATTTATGGTGTGTGAAGAAGTTTTAATTTCTTTCTATAATATTATTACTCTAATTTCACGTGTGCATTTTATGTTTCGGAATAATGATTCTGTAATGATTTGTCAAGTTTTCAGAAACTTTCAGAATGATTATTTCAAAAAATGCTGTTTACATGTTGTTCTTTTAAATGCTCAAAATTTTGATTAAAATTTTGATTTACATTATTAGAAAAAGAGAGAAAAGGAGATTGAAAATTGCAACAGAATTTTTTAATCTTCATAAGAAATTATCATACCAATCTATGTTCTTTTCTTTATTTGATTAGTTAAAAAAAAAAAAAAAAAAAAAAAAACGCAGTTATAATCATGTAATCATTATAATCAATGTTTTTTAAATATACTAAAATTTATTTGAAACAAATATTTTTAACATTATCACTTATAATACACAATAGTAAAAATTACTTTAACTAAAATATATATGTATATATACATACAGTAGGTAACAAAAGTCTCCGAACACTAGAAAAAATTCCTATATAAAAAAGTACACTTAATACAGTTTTGTTAAATAAATCCTTGTCGAATCCTGTTCTTAGTCAGCCTAAGAACATGATTCGACAAGGATTTATTTAACAAAAAAGTATTAAGTGTACTTTTTTTATATAGGAATTTTTGCTAGCATTTAGAGAATTTTGTTACCGACTGTATATATATTGTTATTCATTTATTTTTCAGGAAGTTGTTGTCGGCGAATTCCATCAAGTCGACAGTGTTTATAGGTAAGCAATACATTGCGCTATAACATTTCTAATTTTATTATTTACTTATTTATTTTAAAATGTGGATTTAACCGAGAACGATCTTACCTATGTCTGATGATAATCTGCTCAGTATATGTAATGCATATAGATATATATATATAACTTTTAAAAATGTGATTTTGTTTTAGGCCATTTTGGAATCATATTTTTAAATTTGTGGGCTACCAATCTTTGACATCCCCTTTTTGTCAGATAAGTCACGTGGATTAGAGTCGAATACGAGATCTGATCACAAAATACAGTGAAAAAAAAATATGTACAAAGTAACAAGCTTACATCGAACTTTATTGGATCTCCTTCAAAATGCTTTCTTCCGCTAGCGATACATTTATTCCAAAATTGATTCCATGACTGGAAGCATTTCAAAAAAGCTTCTTTTGGAAGGGCCTTGAACTGCTCTGTTATGGCTTTTTCAATTTCAGGAATAGTGTCAAAACGTTTTCCTTTTAACACAGTTTTTATTTTGGGAAGAGCCAGAAATCACATAATGCTAAATCCGGAAAGTAAGGTAAGTGGCTAAAAACTAACGAATCGAAATCGAGGTATCACATGGCGAGTTATCGTGATAAAGTAGAAAGACACTGACCGACTTTTTTTTTTTTTTTTTTTTTTTTTATAATTATAATTATTTTGGTTTTTTTTTTCTTCATATATCGTCTCGTAATCGTTGTAAAAAGCCCTTGTAATATTCGGTGTTTACAGTTGTTCCCCCTGGGCCGAACTCTGATCTCACTATGTCTTCACTAAAAAAAAAAAAAAAAAAAGCCTGGCATTTACATTCGACTTTGAATGACGTGCATAGTTAGGATAGGCGAGAAGAGTCACTCGATTTTCATTAGGAACTATGCATTTTCGTTTCAGTGTCATAGCCGTAAACCCAACTTTCATCTCCGATTATAATTTGGGAAATGAAACTTTCTTCAACACCATGCAAACTGACATACGAGTTTCCTTCTGTTCGTCATTCAAAAATCTGGGAACAAATTTCGCACTGACTCATGTCATTTGCAAATCATCGGTCAAAATCCTGTCCAGGGACCCATACGAGATGTTCATTTCCTTGGGAAGCTCCGAATAGTCAATCGTCGGTTTGTACGAATCATTTTTGCCACCTTTTGCACGTTTTCATCTGTTTTTGAAGTTGAAGGATGTCCTGACCTTGCTCGTCTTCAATCGACTCATTTCCGCTTTTGAATCGACTCATTTCCGCTATTGAATCGCTCGTACCACTTATTCTTCGACCACATTTCCTGAAACCATGGAAGCCTCTGTGTAAGCGCTAATTCATCGAGTCTACTTTTAAAATAGGGGTAACAGTCATCCGGCTCAGAGAAAATTAATGATAACAGAGCGCGAATTATTGGATGTTTTCCAAATTAGAACCTGCCGGTCAAGCTGGCACCCCTCCAACATTTTGGACGCGTCGTCGTTGGTAGTTTTAGGAAACGTGGCTGTACTATAAAAGCAGTCTTTGGAGTCATCACATTATTACCATACACTGATTTTAACATATCATGAGCTTTTTTGGCCTTTTTTACAACATAAAATAAAATTTAATGTTAGCAGATTGCTCAAAATTCATGGTGTGCGACAGATACCGTAAACACGATCTCACTATTTCTGCTCTGGAAGCCGACAGACAAGTTTCAACTTGTTAAAATTTATATTCAACACATATTATCTCAACTAATCAGAAATCACTCATCAACTATCGAAGGTTATACTTCAAATGAATGTAACATCAGCTATTGCTGCTATAAAAAATTTGTCAACTTTTTTTTTTTTTTAATCAATCTGGTATATATATTAATATCACAATATTTCAAACGGTTTTGGCAAAAAGTAGAAAAATTGCTGCAAATAGTAATTATGAGTCCTGAGTCTCTTTAAACTCATTTGAAAAATAGAGATTTCCTAGAATTTTTTAAAAATGAATAAAAATGGGATTTCTTTTACTTAGCATTTATATTTTAGAAATTGCAAGCTGCTAGTCTTAAAACTTCTCACTCATGTTTTATATATATATATATATATATATATATATATATATATATATATATATATATCAATTTTAGTTTTTTCCTGATTTTTTCAAAAAAATAAAATGTAATATGGGGCGAACATCGATTCCGCCGCAGAGCATTACGAAACCCCCCAAGATGTTATCAGTATTTACCCCTACATATCGTTTCCGCCGAATGTCTTCCCCCCCTTTTCCAAAGGCATTACTTTTTCGCCGTTTCAGGGATTAAGAATTTATCTTTGGCGAGATTCGGTGACATTTTTCATATTATACTAAATAAAGCATTATCAATCTAACATTTTTATTAAAATTAGCAGTTAAAACATGTTACAAGAATAATTCTTGTTGAGAGTGGTAAAATTAACAATTTCCTTTCGAGGATTGTCTTTGAAACTGGTTTTTCTTCTTTCGTACTAGACATTCGAATGTAAGAATCTGTACTCATGTGTAATTTGTACTCATGTGTAGTCTCCCCATGTGCAATTTCTTAAAAGTGAAGCAATTTGGAGCCAACTTATGCTTACAAATGTGTTTTTGCCTTCTGTCCCCTCCCTTCAGGGGATGGGGGGGGGGGGGGGACGGAGGTAATTTCGATACATCCCGTTACTTTAGGTGTCGGATACATAAAAACAATCCAAGCACCGAAATTCGTGACCGCAGTCCTCATAGATTTCTCAGGACAAATTTTGCGCTAAAACGGGTATCTCGATTTTGTCCCTTCGTAAATCTCTAAAAAAACTAAAAATGTGTTTTTAGAAATATTCTAAGGAAGTCGCACAGCTTTTTTCAACATGGCGTAGTGAGCTTAAATAATATATATTAGCTTGAAGAATCTCTGAAAATATTTACGGACATTTGAACGCGGACATGCAGATAAATCGAAGTCATGAACACTTTTCAGCCTTGTTGAAAAGTGTCAAAAGGATTGCTTGTCTTTGTAAATGTGGGGCAAAAATATGTTTAAGTAAACTTAAATGAATATATGGTAATTCTTTTTCCAACAAAATCTAAGAAATATTACCAACTGCCTTAAATAATCTATGATGCTAAAATTGGGAGTCCCCCTACTTTCGCTGAGTTTCCTCCAACTGGGGGGGGTACGGGGGCCGGTCACTACGGCCCTGCCATGTTGCTTTTCGGCATTTCAGGTCGCCCATGGAAGATATTTTCACATGTGTAAACATCTGTAAGCGGTTATAATATAAAGCAGTGGAACGTATGTGCGATGCTATTAATGCCGGTCGTATAGATATCATTGTGCTGTACACTGTAAAAAATGTGTCCTATTTGCTGCCAGAAATTATCTGTAATTTGAGGAAATAAGCGTAATTTACGAAAAAATTACGTTGTCAGAACGTATTTTCTCAAGTTACAGAGAATTTCTTGCAGCAAATAGGACATATTTTTTACAGTGTATAGAGTACAAACGCCAAAATGTTTGAATCGCAAAAGGAAATCCTCGTTGACGTTACGGCAATTATTGCCTGCAGAAAATGTTTTTCTGATAAAATGCTTGGTAAAGTTAAAATTCTGAATACCATACGTCTTTTTTTTTTTTTTTTAAGGGAGAATCCATTTTGTCTTGATGAAGGGAAAGGCAGAAGTCATTCTCCCCGTATATAAATTTTTAATTTTATAATTCATAGAAGTGTATCCTCCAATTATTTTGATTAATTTTATGAAATGAAGCGTGTTTCTGTATTCATTTTGTAACTAATCACAGAATCGTAACCAGAATCGTTACCTGCAGAAGGATAAGATAGCTTGTGGGGGAATGACACCAAGTTATTAATTTGTTTCAATGGTGAAAAAGTGAAAAATTCTTTAATTTTAAAAAATATGGGTAGGCTAGAATAATGTCGTGACTAAGGAATTAAAAATGCTATCGAGTTTTATTAAACATTTTGTATGATGTAATAAAAGGGACAAAAATTGAAAGATGATTATAATACTTTTAATGTAAAATGAATACTTTTGTTTATAATATGTTTGTTGTATCTTTTAGAAACTTGAAAACTGACAAAGGAAAACTTTTCTTAATTGTGAATGAAGACGAATTCTTTGTGCTATTTCCTTCAAAAAAGCCCAAAAAGTTTAAAGCTTTCAGAAAATTTTTGTCAAGGTTATTCTGTTGTTCCAAGAATGCTCTTTAAGTACCTCATTCCTCACCGAAAATAGACATTTTATAAATCATATAATCGAAAATAGAAATATAATAGAAGTCAAAAGGTATAGCTTAAAGAATAATTAATATAAGTTAAAGAAGGAAGGATTTCCCTCGTGAGTCTTTGTGTCATTCGTGTCGACGAGGAAGGATTTCCCTCGTCGATACGAATGTGTCAAGCCCTGGCGAGGATGGATTTCCCTCGCCTTTAAAAATCTGCCAAGCATTGGCGAGGAAGGATTTCCCTCGCCAATACGAAACTACCAAGCACTCGCGAGGAAGGATTTCCCTCGCAGATAAGAACCTATTACATTATCGAGGAAGGATTTCCCTCGCAGATAAGAATCTATCACACTATCGAGGAAGGGTTTCCCTCGCAGATAAGAACCCATCACACTATCGAGGAACGATTTCCCTCGCTGATAAGAATGTGTGAAATACTGGCGAGAAAGGATTTCCCTCGCCGATATGAATCTGTGAAACGCTGGTGAGGAAGGATTTCCCTCACCGATATGAATCTGTCAAGCCCAGACGAGGAAGGATTTCCCTCGCTTATATGAGATTGAAGCTTTTTATGAAATTTATTCTAGATACTCAATAGGCGTTTCTGGACTTCCAGATATCGAGGAAAAGCAAATCTTCAAATAAAATATGTCTTCTAAACCTCATAGTATTTCAAAACATTAAAAAGTTATATTTATAAAATAAAACAGTTTTGTAATTTTTCTCAAAAAATAGAAAATAAAACAAACAATAATGAGTTAAGCTCTGTTTTTTGTGTTTTATATCTTTAAGATATTTTTTATTTTCCTCTCCTCCTTCTTCTTCCTTCTTCTTTCTTTCTTTTTCTTTTTTTTTTTAATGTATTACGAAACCTTCCTATCCAACCTCCATGTAATAGAAATTTCTTTACAACAAAATTTTATAAATTTCTTCATCATTACAATTAAAAACCTTTCTATATATGCAAAACTTTTCTAGATATCAAATATTTTTCGAGTTCTAGGACAAATACCGAAGTAGCACAACGCTCTGTGAACGTCTAATAACGTTAACAATCATTCAAACACTGTGTTTCGTCTCAAAAGAACGTTCTATTACACGTTCAAAAATAGCATTATTTAGAAAGTTTTGAAAAGATTTACTTTGTATCATCTATAAAAGTTACAATTCTAGTACTATGAAAAATGTTCAAGTGTATCACCGTCGTAAGCAGGGTTGGGTTTTTGACGCCAAAAAGTGGTTTGTGTCAAAAACGTGTCGAAAAGTGTCATAAACTGTCAAAAAGTGTCAAAAACCTCTCATTAAAAGTATTTTATTGTAAGTCAAGATACAAAACAGAGTAAATCACAATTTATATGTTATAAATAGTTTTGTATTACACTAGTATAATTTTAATTAAAATACAAAGTATAATTCATATTCGTGAAGGAAAAATAGCAAAAAAATATTGAAACTATTAGATGCGTCTTTCTCAAAATACTATTTATATTTTTTATTATTTAATTATTCAAGTTAGTTACAAATAATGTTATTAATTTAAATACTAAATTCTTTAAAGCCATTAGGAAAGGCAATTATAATTACCCAAAAGGAAAGTTGGAAAGGCAATTATAATTACCCCCCGCCTTTTTTTTTGGGGGGGGGGAGGGGGGACAGAAATGAAATTAACTATTTTCAACTAATTTTGTAGTGCAGAATTTAAAAATAATAGTGAAAAATCTGTAACATGTACAGTTTTTTTGTTATGATTATTTAATCTGTACTGGAAACAATATACAAAAGTCTTTAAAAGACATGCAATATTACTATGAATATTATTAATTTTGCAATGAATATTGTTAATATGGAGATAATATACGTATTGTAGACTAAGTAGAACTTAAAAACATGGAAAATACACTAAATGATTGAAATGTTGTTATTTGTCATTTTAAAACCAAAATACAAAAAATAGGCTTTTTTACGTCTTGTGTTAAATGTCTACCTTGTGATTTTAACATGAATAGTTCACAAATAAAGACAAACTTATCGGGTACGGTTTTACAAGGTCTACACTGAAAACTTGCCCTTTTGAACATGAAGCTTTAACTATAAAACAGCGCAATCATACTTAACAAAGAATGTCTGTTAACTAGAATACCAGGAAAAAAAACAAAAAAAAAAACAGATAAAAGGTACGAATACAGGGTTGCCAGCAGAGAGGATGACCAGGAGGCAGGGTTAGTACTACGAAAGGTTACCATGTGTGATACAGTCGGCAGCAAAAGTATCTGAGCACTAACAATAATCCTTGTCTAAAAAAAGTACACTTAATACTGCTTTGTTAAATAAATCCTTGTCGAGTCATGTTCTTAGTCAGTCTAAGAACATGATTCGACAAGGATTTATTTAACAAAACAGTATTAAATGTACTTTTTTGATATCGGAATTATTAGCTAGTGCTCGGCTACTTTGCTGTCGACTGTATTGAAAAATTATAAAAAAAATTAGTGAAATTTGCCATTTTCTGATACTTTAACAAAAAAATGGAACAAACATGTTTGCCGGGACTCTGAGTTGCCTGGACTCTTGGTTGCCAGCAGGAAGGGTTACCACCTGTGATGCTGTGAAAATGAAAAAAAAAAAAAAAAAAATGCAATTTTCTGATACTCTAACAGAAAAATGTGACGTGCTGGGACTTTTTTACTGGCAGATATTTTAATAAAAATTGGAATTATTATTAATAACAATAATTTGACCGTTGTTACCGAACTATTGTAGACCAGTGTTACCGATATCAGAATGTCTCCACAAGGGTGTGATTTTGGAAAGGCTTAAAGTGACATATCACCTATTGTCACAAATGTCCAAACGCCAAGCTATTCTATTGAAAAAAAAATTATTAAAATTATTCATTGCTTTTTAAATTCAGTTTTCACAATCATAAAATTGACAATTATTAAATTAGAACTTGTTTACCAAAATTGAATTTTAAAGCTGTAAATTGCGTCACATGAACTAAGTATATTTTTTGCATTTTGTAGCTTCAAAATTAAATATTAAAAAATATTTTTTTTTTAGGTAATGAGTAATACAGGGTTCACAGTGACAACTATTTTTGTGCAAAAGTATCTTCAAAGCTACCATTTTAATGTTAGTCAACTCTATTTTCAGAAAAATGGAGATTATTATTTTTTTTTTTTAACCCATTAAACGCCGCTATATGAATACCACTGAAAATTTATGAATTTTCACATATTTTGGGTTTTAATGTACATTTCTAATCATAATTAGTTTAAATAATTAACAAAAATATATTTTGTTAGAAGATATTATATGTTTCCAAAATGGAAGATTTGACACGTAATTGGCACAGCAATCTTCCCTGGAAAAAGCAAGCATTTATACCTACTATGATATTCTGTATATTACTTATTTTAAAAGACTTGGAAATTGATATTAGGCACACATTACTTATTTTTAAGCAAATGTACTCGAACAAAATGCGTAACTTTCTTTAAAAGAAAAGTGATATTGAATAATTGTATTCGGGAAGTGAAACGGAGGTGCCGGGTTCGACCTCAGATCGCGTTCGACTGCCTAGTTGTTCGGAGTTTTCCGAAACTTTCGTAAATATGCGCTAGGAACTTTTAAAAAGACCCCATGTAGGGTAATTCCGCTCAGGACTCTTCCCTCATCCCTGTCCCATCTCAGACCCTAACGCAGTCAATTCGTTGTGGTTGATTGTATGGGAGAAGGCCGATTGACTACACTATTATCGTAGAAGAAGTACCTTCCGGGAGGGGTCTTTCTGGGTGGCCCTAGCCTGTATTTACTCTAGTTTCGGAGAAAACCACGGAAAACTCTGAACAGCTAGGTTGACAAGTGCGATGTTGAATCGAAAAGAGGCACTTCCTGTCTCCTAACTTTAAGAGCCTTACGGCCTCTGTGCGTCCCAGTCAATCGGCCTTAAACCCAATACCATCTGGAAGTGACCAAAACTTATGTGCCTGAAAAAAAAAAAAAGGGCAAAATCACGACCTACTCAAAAATAAAGTAAAAATTTATTTCAACGTCATATTTGTGTGAATTAAGATTTTCTTTCCTCCCAGCAATTATGGATTATAAAAAAAAAAAAAAAAAAAAAAAAAAAAAAAAATTGCTTTCTATGTATTTGAGGAAATGAGAGTTTGCCTTTTAAATATTTAATTTAATTATTATAGTATATTTTTCAGAAATTTATTTATAGTGCACCTATAATTATTTTTAGGTATTTAATTTCTAACTTTGAAAAGTTTGAAAACCACCTGTGTTGATACGAGTTTTTAAAAGGAATTGTTAACCAAATTTGCAATCATTCATTAAAACGTTTTAAATAAATATAACTCCAGAAATCATAAATAGATGGCAGCACTAAAGAAATTTATTTATTTAAAGCTGGTGATCCTGATCACGGATATCCATAGACCTTATATACTATAAGGTCTATGCGGATATCCGTGCAGGGGATTTTAAAATTATTCTCTGTGAGCAGTGCTGCCAGTGTGAGGGAAAATTCGATGTGATATTTAAGATACTGAGGGAAAAAGTGAAATTTCTTTTCAAAAAGGGAAATGTTACTTAGTTTTTAAAGCAGTTTAGATTTTTTTTTTTTTTTTTCCCGCAACTCAAACTGTCCGAACCAATTTCTCTGTATGCTGAAATCTTAAAATCTAATCAGTCCAGATGTTTCCTCCTTTGAAATAAAGCTAAAATATTCTGAATGAATATATCGATTTAGTTTTCGGCCTAGTCATTCAGAGCATTCCTTGATTTTCTCAGATATATACGTGCGAATATTGACTAGGATTCCTTAGGAAGATACCTATGGAGGGCAATTTACCTAGAATCGGGTCCAACGTGGAGTACTTTTAGCTATCTCTCAATTGAATAACATACATTCTTAATATTGAAATTCGGTAATCGTTTGCAGTCCTTTATTTCGATTTACATATAGCCCCCTAAGAGAAAATCAAACCTTAAATTAATCTTTCCCTAATTAAATAGTAACTCACAATTAAGTATTAATAAGCAACAAATTATCATATAAAGTTTAAATATATTAAATCAAAATTTCAAGATCTTTCCATAAAGACACAAGCAATGTTTAAAATTCACTGTTTTCCAAAAAAAAAAAAAAAAAAAAAAAATTATAAAGTTTTTACGACACATTATACGATAATGATAAATATGTAAAACGAAAAATTAGCTTTTTTAATTTTATAAAAATGTTTGGTTTAAAACCTGTATATGTCAACCCAATTAAAGTCTAATAGTTATTAACGAAACAAAAAAATGAATAAAATGAAATAAAATAAAAATAAATAAAATAAATAAATAAATAATAGTATTAATAATAAAAAAAAACTTAACATTAACACCAAAGACTGGCAACAGTTGTGTCAAATTAAAATTATAGTACGGTCCTTCATTAGGTGAAAAATCTATGCACGATGAATCATCAGAACCCCGCCTAGTGAGAAATTTAAAGTGATTTTTGCATATGGCTTTCTTTAAAACACTGGTACCAACATGGTTCTTATCGGCCACTTGTGGACATTCCAGATTTCATGGTGTGCGATAGCATTTTTGCCCGATACCAAAGAACTTTCTTTCTTTTTTTTTTAAATTAATTTTTTTTAAATAATGAAATGAAAATACCTAAATTTAAATCCTAGAAAATATATAAAATCTAGTTCATTCTTTTGCCGCTAATTTGCTTAATTTTTGCTCCATTCAAATGAACTTTGAACGTAAGTTGCCCAATATATCTAATAACAATAATAATAATAAAATAATTCTATATTTCGTGAATACGCAGTTAAAAAAAAAAAAAAAAAAAACTAGTTGGCATAGGTGGACTTTCCTCAGTTCCCCATCATATGTATGTTATCATAAATTTCTAGTACAGAACATATTATATTCATGTTAGGAGAAATTAATTTGACCAAACGCTTGACACAGTGACAGAACGAAATCCCCGCATAATAGGCTACCCACCATACAGTTCGATATATTTTCTTTTTCTATAATCTATTGATTTATTTTATTGGGATCAATTTCGTAGTTTAGTTTTCATGCTATTATTTCCAATGCAACAATCCCCAAACTTCATATTTATATGAGATATCGTCTCATTTTGCTATATTGATAAAAATCTTAAATTTCGAATAACTTACAAAATTTCCCTATTATAATATTTGTAGTCAATTCTGTTCAAACAAGTATCATAAATGTTATTTTGAAGTGTTTGATCTTATATATTTATGGTCCTCAAAATGGACATTTATGCTCAATTTTGCCCTATTCTGCCATGTTAAGTAAATCGTAAATTCTAAATAACTTACGAAACTTTTAAATTAAAAAGTTCATAGTCGGAGATGCTCATGTCAATATCTTAAATGATATTTTTAAAGTGTTCTGAAATTTTACGATGAAAATATCCTTCAAAAGGTACATTTATGCGACATTTTGCTGTATTCTGACATGTTAAGAAATTCGTAAATTTCGAATAATTTACGAAATTTTCAAAGAAGCATATTTCTGATTAATGATGTTCATCCCGGCACCAAAACTAATACTTAAAAGCTGTTCTTAAATCTTTACGATAAAAATATTTCTTTTTATGCATGTTTAAGTGAAATTTTTCCCTATTCTCCCATGTTAAGAAAATCGTAAACTTCAAATAACTTACGAAGTTTTTTAATTGGAATGTTGCAAATAAATAGGGTTCTTGCCAGTGTCGAAAGTAATATTTCAAAACTGGTCTGACCTCTCTGCGATCATTTGTTCGTGAGATATCGTGTACGCAGACTAACAACCTAACGGACTAACACACTAACAGATACCCTGCAGACAGACACCATACAAATTTTGTCATTTTCGAATTCCTCAAGTCTGAAAACTTGCAAAAAAGTGAAAAAACCCAGGTCGAAAATTTTCACGATTACCTAAGTTCCCCATACCTATAGTACGATGGGGAACTAAAACTACTTGGCATAGGTGGACTCTGCTCAGTTCCCCATGATATTTATGTTCTCATAAATTTCTATTGCGAGACATATTATAATCATGTTAAAAGAAATGAATTTGACCAAAGCTTGATACAGTGACAGGATGAAAATTTTTTATTGGAAAATTCATAGTCATAAATATTCATGCCAGTGTCCTAAATAATATTTCAAAAGTAGTCTGACATCTTTACGGTGAAAATATCTCTCAAAATTGACGTTTATGTGAAAGTTTGCATTATACTGCCATGTTAAGGAATTCGTAAATTTCCAATAACTTGCGAAATTTTCAAAGTAGCATATTTATAGTTACTGATGTTCATTCCGGCATCAAAACTGATATTTTAAAACTAGTCTGACATTTTTACAGTAAAAAGTTTCCATTTAATGCACGTTTAAGTGAAATTTTGTCATATTCTCCCACGTTAAGAAAATCGTAAATTTCTCATAACTTACGAAGGTTTTTAATTCGAATGTTGCAAATGAATAGGATTCTTGCCAGTATCGAAAGTAATATTTTAAAACTAATCTGACCTCTCTGCGATCATTTGTTCATGAGATATTGTGTTAACAGACTAACAAACTAACGGACTAACACACTAACGGACTGACACACTAACGGAGTAACATACTAACGGACTAGCACTCTAACAGTCACCCTACAGACAGACACCATACAAATTTTGTAATTTTCGGATTCCTCACACCTGAAAAAAATATAAAAAAGTAAAAAAAAAAAAAAAAAACGAGATCGAAATTTTTCACAATTACCTAAGTTCTCCATACCTATAGTATGATGGGGAACTAAAAATAGTTAATACAAATACTAATATCTCAGCGAAAATTACACATGTGAGTTTTATTTTTCAGAATAACGTTTCTTTAATATTTTATCAATTTTTCAGCAAGTTTTGTAAAATTTTGCTGTAATCATTTTTGTTATAAGAAAAGAATTGTCAAAAAAATTAATAAAAAAAAATATATATATATATATTAGTCTAAATATTTAGTTGTGCAATTCCCATAAAAAAGCATACGAATATTGTATATAGTAAATGAAATCATCTGTTGAAGTTACAAGTCTTTTGTAGGTTTCTATGATACTGGTTGATAGAAAGTTTTTGAACTTTTCTTTAATTTGTAGTTGGTTCCTAATTGCACTAGTGACTAGATCGTGGCTGTATAGACAGAAAAATGTGAGTTTATATATCTTCATTTCGTTTCTTTTTTCTCTTTTATCTATATATTAAAAAAAGTTTCTGTCGTTGGCGTCATTTTTTTTTTTTTTTTTTTTTTTTTTTTTTTTCGACAGCAACTTCTTGCGGAGGGCAGGGTTCTCCTCGTCATGATATATATCAGTGTATTCCGATTACTTCATGGATGGCATTTCTGCTACTTCGAAATTTCTATCATTTTAATTAACGAAGTTATTAACTTAAAACGGCAGGTTCGTAAGGGTACTCTATTTGACACCGTAGAAAAAAGTTTCGCTTATGGCGTTATTTTTCTGCCATGACATCATTTTCCACGGGAAAATTAAAATGTGATCCATGGTGTAAAAAATAATGAAATCAATGTCAATGTTTCTGTTAAAAAAATATTTCTATTACTCGAAATATTTTAGTTGTTTATCTTTTTTTTTTTTTTTTTTTTTTTTTTTTTTTTGAATAATGATTGTGAAATGTGGATTAGGAAATCTGGCTTATACAATCGTATTTTTTCGGCAATTATAGAACATTTTAATTGTTTAAATGTGCGGGAAGAATACATATTGTTGCGTACTTGGGGATTCGTGAGTTGTCCGAGAATGTAAGGCAAAACTTACAAAAATTCAGTAGTTTATTCACAGAAAGTTCGAGAAAAATACAGGTCTATAAACCAAGTATCAGCTTCAATTCAACCAGTAAACACTGCTTAAACCACTGCTGTCAATAGCAAATCCACAGTACAAACTGTGTAGCAATAACACATAAAGCAAGTCTCTTTCAAAGAGGCTCAAAGCAATGCAAGTATTAGCGAAAGCTGGCTGAGAACTGAACTGACTGCCTTGGCGAAAAAACAGTCCTTATATACCCCTGTAGAAAAGTGTGGAACGTTCCAGAAATCTCCATATCTCATCAGCCAATGGGATTAGAGCTTCCATATTTGGTATATCCCTAATAAGGATTTTCTCGCCAAGGTCGCCAAAAAAATCGCCAAGGTGGGAAAAAGTCGCCAAATTTGGCGCCAAATCCATTACCTGCCTTATTGGGGCTTTTTAATGCGTTTTTAAGGGAAAATAAGGTTATTTCAACGCTAAAACGACTAGAAATGCACAAAATTAGCACTTTATCAACTTACTACGCCTCTTTGAAAGAATTTATACAAAAATAAACACAATTATTTACAATTTTGTAATAATTTATATATGCATTCTGATGATACTTGTTATTTTTTCAGGCAAAGTGAGGAAAGTTAATTTTAAATATTTGATTTATTATATTTTGATTTATTGATGTATTAAAAATAGGCTTAATTTATTTTTATCAACTTCATTTTCTTCAATGGCAACTCCCATTTTTGACATTTTTTGGGAGGGTTATTTCGATCAAATGAGCCCGGAAAGTTTCATAGTTTATATATTTCTCTCAACTTTTCATAGAGCTATAATTTGTGAAAATATGGGGATGCTATTGTTAATCATCAAGATGTTGTCGAGTTCTTTTTTAAAGATATCCACATTGAAAACCTTGACCCCCTTCCCCCTTTCCTCCTAGATATTTTCCCCGCAGGGAAGCATGCGATACACCTATGTATACATGCATTTATATTTTATTTTATTTTATTTTATTTCTTTTTTTTTGGTTGACTTTTATTGATTTTTTTTTATTTTTCTTTCCACAGGTAAAAATTAAAAATAATTCTATGTACAGTCGAAAAAAAAAAAAAAAGAAAGAAAAAAGCGTCACTTCACATCTAATTTCGTCGCAAAATCATCGTATAAATATCGACTGGTGCACTTCAATTAGTAATAACGTCAAGTTTATAACGGTATAGTTAGAATTTGTGCGTAGGGGTCGTCTACACATTAAAACTGGTATCAACTTCATTTTCTCCAATGGCAACTCCCATTTTTGACATTTTCTGTGAGGGTTATTTCGATCAAATGAGCCCGGAAAGTTTCATAGTTTATATATTTCTCTCAACTTTTCATAGAGCTATAATTTGTGAAAATATAGGGATGCTATTATTGTTAATCATCAAGCTGTTGTCGAGTTTTTTTTTTTTTTAAGATATCCACATTGAAAACCTTGACCCCCCCCTTCCCCCCTTTCCTCCTGGATGTTTTCCCCACAGGGAAGCAAGCGATGCACCTATGTATACATGCATTTTTTAAATTTTCTTTTTCCTTTTTTTTTTTTTTTTTTTTGGTTCACTACTATTGATTTTTTTTCTTTTGTTCCACAGGGAAAAATTAAAAATAATTCTATATAGAGTCGAAAAAAAAAAAAAAGAAAGAAGAAAGCGCCATCCCACATCTAATTTCGTAGCAAAATCGTATAAATATCGACTGGTGCAATTCAATTAGTAATAACATCAAGTTTATAACGGTATAGTTAGAATTTGGGCGTAGGGGTCGTCTACACATTAAAACTGGTATCAACTTCATTTTCTTTAATTTCAACTCCCATTTTTGATATTTTTGGGGGTTATTTAGATCAAATGAGGCCGGAAAGTTGTATAGTTTATATATTTCTCTCAACTTTTCATAGAGCTATAATTTATGAAAATATAGGGATAATTATGTTAAATAAATGTGACAAACATTAAATAATATAAATAAACTCCAGTTCAGAGTTGCATTAAAAAAACACGTGTCATATTGTAATAAATTAATTAAAAACACTTTAAAAACACGTTAAAAAATACATTTATTAAAATATCCAAAACTTTTCGCCTATATACAAGAAGGCATCATGAGGGAATTTGGTTTGACACATACTTCAGAGCAGTTATATGTATTTTTGAATCCCATGGTTAACAGTTAAGTTCTTACATAAAATATATTCAACTGGAAGTCAGAGGCTGGAACTATTTCAGAAAGAGAAGGTGCTACACTTGGATGCTGGAGCTATTTCAAGGGAGATGAGGTGCTACACTTGGAGGTTGGAACTATTTCAGAAAGAGGAGGTGCTACACTTGGATGCTGGAGCTATTTCAGGGGAGAGGAGGTGCTACACTTAGAGGTTGGAACTATTGCAGGCAGAGAAGGTGCTACACTGGAGGTTGGAACTATTGCAGGAAGAGAAGGAGCTACACTGGAGGTTGGAACTATTGCAGGAAGAGACGGAGCTACACTTGGAGGTTGGAACTATTGCAGGACAGTCTCCCCATCCTCCAAGTGTAAAACTTCGTCACCCTGCAATAGTTCCAACCTCCAAGTGTAACACTTCGTCACCCTGCAATAGTTCCAACCTCCAAGTGTAGCACCCTCTTTTCCTGCAATAGTTCCAACCTCCAAGTGTAGCTCCGTCTCTTCCTGCAATAGTTCCAACCTCCAGTGTAGCTCCTTCTCTTCCTGCAATAGTTCCAACCTCCAGTGTAGCACCTTCTTTTCCTGCAATAGTTCCAACCTCCAAGTGTAGCTCCTCATCTCCCTTGAAATAGCTCCAGCATCCAAGTGTAGCACCTTCTCTTTCTGAAATAGTTCCAGCCTCTGACTTCCAGTTGAATATATTTTATGTACTTAACTGTTAACCATGTGATTCAAAAATACATATAACTGCTCTGAAGTATGTGTCAAACCAAATTCCCTGATGATGCCTTCTTGTATATAGGCGAAAAGCTTTGGATATTTTAATAAATGTTTTTTTTAACGTGTTTTTAATTTATTAATTAATATCTTCCTAAAAAATTATTATATTCAAATTTCATTCTTTTTAAGCTTTAGAATGAAGGGACCCAAACATATTCCATGCGTATTTTTGATTAAAAAACCTAGTTTGAATTAAGAAAATTATTAATAAATTATTATTTCAAAAAATTATGAATTATGAACTATATTAGTTTTCGCATGAGTAGAACAGGCATCATCAATAATACGGTTTTTCATATTTACAACTCATTCCTATAATTAATTTTTGAGTTATAGTGATATTTCATTTTTATTGCTCTTAGGGGGCTGTCACTTGTTAACATTTGTGTCATCTATAACTTTTCATGCGCATGATTTAAAATAGTTATTCAAGTAAGTTTAGATGCACACATCATTTCTTAATTAGTATTGCTTTAGGTTATTTTAAATTTAAAATTTTCATACTTCTTTTCTTCTCTGGTTATTTCTTAAGTGGGCATAAGACATTTTTGTATATTTTTTTAAAAGTAGGAATTTACCCATAACACATTTTCGCTTATAATTCTATCAAGAATTAATTTAAAGTATATAAACCACACCGTTTTTCGAACCGCCTTGGTCTCAGGAATTCGAATATGCAGTCAAAAATAGAGCGGTTACTGTTCGAAAAAAAATAAAAAGTTTAGGTAAATTTTGATATGTATACAACCTCTTAACCAACATTTAACTATTGCATTAATAACGAAACGTTATTACAAATCGATCGGCAGCAGTTGCTTGTTCCTACGATAATTTATGGTGAAATTATTCGTATGGTGGCTATTTTTTTTCCGCCTGTACATTTTAAAGAAATTTTGTTCTATACTGCCACACTAAAAATTGTGAAAAAATGAGATAATAAAGCCACCTTTTGAGTGATTGATTCCCAAATATAATTAGCACCAGTGTTGGTGCTAATCTCAAATCTAGTAGTGAACCTTTTGTTTGTGAACCCTCATCTGTTGGTCAATCTGTTGGTGAATCCTCAAGTCTAGTTGAAAATGTGTTATAATTTTAACCTATTTCTTATCGTCCGATTGAGCTGAATATTTGCATACATGTATAACGCCAATGGCCATGCATGCTCAAGTAATAACAGACTTATGGGTGGGTGCGCTGGGCGCTCTGAGCCTCTATTTCAGATTTAAAAAAATTTTGAAGTTTAAACCACTTTCTACCTCCAGAGTGAGCTGAAGTTATGCTTAAATCTGCTTTATTGAAATTTTTAGTACATTTTAAAATAAAACTTTTTTTTTCTTTCTTTTTTATTTATTTATGTATTACTGCTTACATATTTACAAATTACTCTTAAGTAACTAAAAGAAAGATAAAAAAAATTGATGATTTTTTTTTTCATCATTTGGTAATTATTGGGTCAATGAAAATGAAATAAAAAGTCAAGCAAAAGGAAAGGTTTAAACAATATTTGAATAAGAAATAAATTTAACATTTTATTAAAAATCTTTATTTCGAATTGACAAAATTTTTCGTGTTACATTTCATTGAAGAGACAATCTTCTTTTACTGAAGCTTCATTCATTGCAGCTTTGTATGGTTTTATCCAACAAACACATACTGTTTACCTAAAAAAGAGAAAAAAAAAAGAATAAATATAAATGCATATAAAAATATCAGACACAGAAAATATTATATTGGCCACCCACGAATTCACGTGCCAAAACTTTGAGACTTTTTTCAATTGCGCTTTAGGCACAAAAAGAAAAAAAAAAAAAAAAAGAAAATTCCGTAATAGTTATTACGTTCTCCTCTTTCTCCATTATTGTGTTTGTTAAAACGTAAATGAAATAGTCTAGATGTCCTGCCACTGTGAAAGATACAGTCATGTTAAAAAATTTTGCAATATAAATAAATAAAGACGTTTATGTGTCAGGTGCGTACAAAGCTGAAGCTGGTGACTCTTGTATACATGTCCAGGTATTTCAAATGTTACAGATGTGTTTTCGAAAAATCTAGTGGCACTTCCGGACAAAATTTGTTTCTGTATTTCTGGTTTGTAATACTAAGGGTTTGTATCCATACGATAAACTTGAGAGAAATATATTCTTATATTAAAATGCGTGCATTTTCTCTTACACATCTAGACGTACGACTGACGAAGTTATGAGCTTAATGCATTTAAAAGTTGCAAGCTATAATAGCCGTAGTTATGGAAATGGCATATAATTATTTATTCACTGAGTCAAGACCAATAACGGTCCTTTTAAATGCTATTAATATTTTATAATAAGTTTTAAAGATACTTAAAAATATTTTTACTTTTTAAATACTTATTTATTTTTAACAAATATTAACTATTTTGTCTGTCAATTTAAAATACAAACGGTTAGAAAAACAAGTTTCCCAAAAAAAAAGCAAATAGACGAAACAATCTCTCTTCTTTATCTAGAACGAACAAGAAATGGTGAGTCACATTCCAATTCCTGAAACTATTTGCCGTTTACCTATATGTCTCCCCCCCCCCCCCCAAAAAAAAAAAAAAAAAAAAAAAAAAAACTTTACTTTTTTTATTTTGACTAGCCGACTTCTATTCGGCTACCAGCTGGTTCGCTATCCTCAAGAAAATCTCACCGTATCGTTGGCGCCTGCAGTACATTCTCCCCGTTTTAGAACTTACAACAGCTTGCTCGTTCATAGTGCAAACACCTTTAAAAATTCTAACTGTAGCCAATTTCCGCTCTGTAGCGACTGCGGCGCCATTTTACGTTTCATGATATGAAACAGCCTGTTCGCTCTCCGTGTAAACGATCTTTGAAAATTCTGATCGGGGCAAACCCCAACTTGGTGTCTCCTACGGTCGTCTAATCTACCCCTATAAGTAATTTAATCATAACTAGAATTGGAGACATTGATATTTTAAAATATGAAAGTGCCATCTGGCGATTGAGATTTGCAACATCTACTCTTCAATTCCAACTGAAATAAGATTTAAAATGTTATTTTACTTATGAAATTTTATTAAATAAAAACTGACATATAAAGTATTATAAACACTGTTATAAAAATATTTGTTTCTGATTTTTCCTTGGTTTTCTCTGAAATTTGTGTAATTCGGGGCTAAATACCGATAAAAGGCATTAGTACAAAATGTGAACGGAGTATCGGAATTCGAAAGTTTGCAAAATATAAAAGAATAAAGGCGTTGTGGGTTTTCCGTAGTTTCCTCCGAAACTCCCGTACGGAATTTGAACGGCTTATATGAGTCTGAAAGTCCCCAATAAAAGTATTTTAAAACATTTTTTGGAATGGTGTATTACAGTTAATTTAATATTTATTTTTTATATTAATTATTCATAATTAAATTTGGAGATTTTGAAATTTTCAAATATTAAAGCGCTATCTGGCGACAGATTTGGACATATACTCTTCAATTCCAATTCAAATAAGCTTTTAAATGATATATTTCTCAAGGAATTGTGTTAAATAGAAGCTGAGATACAAAAATAATATAAACATTGTTATAACAAGATTTGTGTTTGAATTTTCTTTGGTTTTCTCCGAAACTTACGTAATTCGGGGCTAAATACGATAAAAGTCATTAGTACGAAATGTGAACGGAGTATCGGAATTCGAAAGTTTGCAAAATATAAACAAAAAAGCTGTTTTGAGTTTTCTGTGGTTTTCTTCGAAACTCCCGTACGAAATTTGAACGACGTGTATCAGTTTATAAGTCAGTAAAATGTAAAAGAAATAAAATTTTTTACACTTTCTCTCATGTGAACTAACGTAATGAAAATTGTGCAAAATATAAAAGAATAAAGGCGTTCTGAGTTTTCCATGGTTTTCCCGAAACTCAAATATAAAAAAAAGCCGTTTTTTGTTTTCCATGTTTTTCTCCATAATTTCCATACGAAATTTGAATGGCGTATATGATGATTTCGTGGCATATTGAAATTTCTATGTAATCTATAAAAGTAACTATGTAATCTGTTATGTATTTCTGTGTAATCATGCTAAATTTATTTCAATCACGTTTTAACAATAAGTAAGCATCATGTGGTTTTACACACACACACACACACACAAAAAAAAAAAAAAAAAAAACAATGCCTAGTTTAAAATGAAGGACAAGTAATATGAAAATCGAAATTTTAATAAATGTTTTCGAACTTACTTCATACACATCCAAAAAAGTTGCAAGCAGGTTTATCATCTGGACAGCATGTCCAGCCCCAGAACCATACGTGGCAACAACCTCCTCCTACAAGAAAGGAAAGATTTGTTATTTAAAAAAAAAAAAAAAAAGTGTTCTTTTAGTTAATTGCATTGTGCAGGTTCTTTTTAACTTAAGTTTCATTTAATTACAGAGAATTTTTTTTATATATATAAAAGTTCTTACTGTTCTCGCTTTCTAGAATCGGAGGTCCTCTCCAAGATGGGTTCGGGCAACAACTCCACTCATCCTTGCCATTCAGGCAACAACTCATGTGATTGGGGCACATTTGATCAGTTCCAGGACAGGGTTTGTAGGGTATCTTTTTCTGCATTCTTTGAAGAGGTCTGTGAGTTAGAGGTCTGTCTAGGTCAATTTGATTAGTAGCAGAATCTGGAATACAGTTGCCACCGGGAATGTCACACCTATAAATGTGCAGAAAAACAATAAATATTATCACTTAGTATAATCGCAGAATAGTTACAAATATTATAGTCAAAAAATTTTACGGAAGATGTACGAAAATTAAATAGTCCAATATTATATGTATTTCCCTTATTTATTCCCCAAAATCAGTACAAGATAAGCAAGATAACGTAATTGAAAAAAAAAAAAAAAGTTCATATACAGTAACGTAAACTGCTTAAACTTGTTGCCCCCCCCCCTCCCCCCGAAAAAAAAGAACTGCAGCAAAAGATTACAAGTAGACAAAATATAATATTTAGCGAAAAACATCAATTACATCAAAGCGAAGGTAAGCGGCACAACATCGTAATTTAAAAATAATATCTGTCGACTGCAGTATACAATGTCTGCTGCGAACAGAAGCAACAGATTACATTACGAGTTAACAAATTAAAGTATACTGTCTAACTCAGTATATACATTGCAGGATAGATTAGAGAAATCTTAAAATTCGATATTACACGTAATTGCTTCTGTGGAAAAATATTTTTGGTACGAAATAAATATTGTTATAAGATCAAATGATAGTCAGTCAGGCGAACACATCCGTCTATAGGCACTGCGCTTCTTACTGTGTACATGGTTTGATATATACTATGAGATAAGTTAGAAAAACCATAAAGATTAGCCAAAATAATAATGATGCACTTTTTTTCCTAAAATATTTTTCTCCATATTTTTCTTACGTCAATACCTTTTGTTCCGTCTTGGACCAGAAACTTTTGCTCCACTGGAAAGGTAGGCCAACTATTCATATTCATAGACCAACTATTCAAAGGTAGACCAAATATTCAAAAACCATTCATATGCTAAAAATTATTTTTGCGAATTGAATTCGCCGCATTTGGATATTTTACTTTTCAGCTTCTACAACCGTCAATTTTATCGATTAAAAAGCAAATTTTCGAATAGATTTTATTATGTTGTCTTCCACATACACTTTCGCATTGAGTCGAGTGTTAAAATGAAAATGCAATTGTCAGAAAAACTGAAACTTTAGAAATTATTTCAAAAATAGTAAGAATAAGGCAGTTAACGATGTCACAAAAAGTATTAATTTTTGAAGGAAAATCAAAAAATATTTTTATACGTGAGATGACAAAATAATTAAATGTTAACGAAATATTGGTAAAAGGGTTTTTAGCAAAATAAAAAAATTTTTGGCCGTTGAAACTGGAAATTTGGCTTTAGGTGGCCATGTTGCTCATCCAAGCGAGATCACCGCAAGTTAAAAAGCAATGTTTAAAAAATCGAATTGTGTCATGTTCAGAACTTAAAAAAGATTTATAAATGTGTATAATAAATTACTTTGTTTTCTCTGATGAATCAAGTTTACTTTATTTCGAGCAAATGGAAAAAGCTAAAATGAGGATGAAAATGTGACAGACTTAATGAAAATCGTATTTTTAAAACAGTGACATTTTCTCCATACATTAATGTACGGAGGTGCACAATTTTTCAAGTTATCGGTCAAATTTTCATGCTCAAGCGATCAATTTCCTCAAAATAAAACACCGTGATTATAAAAGTGGCACCTGACTGACTATTTTCGAAGTATTTCAGACTTTTCTTCAAACGGCATTTCAAGATGATAATGCACTTTGTTGTACGGCGTCTGTGGTACGTCAATTTAAATGAAATTGTTAAAAATACCTATCCATTCCCATGAACACCTATAATTCTGTAAGTAATAATATCTTATTTCACTCTAAGTTAAATTCCACAAAGAATATCGTAGATTTTTTTCTTTATTAAACTTGGAAACAGGCCTAATCTCAATTCGCTCGAAAATGTTAGTCATAAAAAGACGCAGGGAGAGAGATGAGGATTTGAAATTTGCAGCCTACAACTTTGAAAGAACTAGAAAAATTATTTGCAATATTTAGCACAATGAAATTTTTGAGATTTATGTCAAAAAACGGTATAATACCATGCCACTGCGCATTACAGCTGGAATCAACCAAGCAGAATACATATTTTTACTAAAAAGTTACTTATATCTAACAAATAAATAGTTTTATTTCTTATATTAAAATATAACTTGTTTATTTCATAGAATAAATCATAATAGAATACAAAGTGTATGGTTATTGCATTATGTTTAAAAATAAAGTTTTATGTAGATTTTTACTTCGTAGAGTGTAATAAAGCGAATTATTAAATCGAAAAGGTACATAGGTATCGTTTTATCCCTTTGGCATTAGGCAAACATGACAGTTTTATTTGTTCCAACTATTAATTTTGAAGTTATTACAAATAAAAAAGTATAAATCATTTTTTCTGCAGTGCGGCCTTTTTTTTTTTTTTTTTTTTTTTCGCTTAGTGTATATGGCCCGAGTGCCCCTCAAAACATGAATTTCCAGTGTTTTATGTTTTATACAACTGTCAAAATAGAAATGTGTATTATACTTACATGTAACCGTTTGGGCAACAATGTTCACCATCGTTGCAGCTAACTGCATCTTCGTAGACGCAGCATTTGTCTGGTGCGCACTCAGTCGTTCCTTCGGGGCAACTAATTTTGAAGCTTCTGAGAGGAGTAGATTTTTTCGATGTCAGAGATACCTGTCCGTCTTTATCTGCAATCGAAAGGCATACGCCGAACCCAGGAAACCAGCCGAATCCAGGCAGGCATACCTGCCCAGTTTCGCAACATCCATGTCCCTCGCAACATGTTCCGTCTGGGTATGGGCAACAACCAGGAGCACACTCTGTCTCATTTGGAAAACAATGCTGATTCTCATTGACTGGAATAAAACAGAAAAAAAGAAAAAAAAAAACGTATTTCAAATATATAGATTACTGTCAGTTTAATACACGATTTAAAAAAGTTTGTCTAATATAAGAGCTTATATTTATCTTTCCCCTCCAGTTATATTTACTAAACTTTAAGAAACTTAGTTGTTATACTTCATTACACTTATGTGTACAGTTTAAGCAATAGTTGATCTCCTTATTTACTGGATTTCAATCCTTGTGATGATATTTTCCATTGGAGTTATGTGAAGGAATCACATAACTCCAAGGAAGGAGGTGTATGCGAAAAAATCAAGCAAGCTTGCTGATCTTATTGTGAATATTAAAACAGAAATACACTTGATGTCCATACATGTGCTAGAATACGTGGCTGTTATTTGGGATATTTGCCTCCATCAACTGCTTAATAATTAGGGATCGCACGTCGATTACAAGATATTGTATATTCCACGTGATGATTTGTATAATGCTTTTTGAACCGTCACATTATCCATAATAACTTGGGAATTTGGGTTTTACTTTTTCACTCAATATGTTAAGCTCACTAGAATAAGTGCTTATTTATCAATATATTAATAGGCAAGCATAAAATTTCTAGTCCCTTTTTAACATATTAATTATGGGGTTAAAAATGGTATCATTCGAAAGGTATGGTTAGCCGGAGGTGCGAATACAAATATTATTTTCTTACGATGTCAAGAAGGTATTTAAAAATACTTTTATTTTTTATGCATTTTCCCCCATTTTCCCTTTCATACACATATTCCTTTACATTAAAAAATACCTAAAAGTGGAATGTTGTTAAATCTGGCAATTTTCGTAAAACTCAAATAAAACCATAGACACAGTAATTTGTATAGCATCCTTATACGCAAGCGAAGTGATGACGTAACTGGCCGTCCGTGGAACCACAAAAAAGATTTCCTAAGGATTTGATTTAGGAGAAATCATTTTTTTATTTTCTAATTTATTTATGATCTAATTTCTTTCTTTTTTGTTTTATGATTTATGTCAGCTGTAATTTAAAGAGATATTAGCCGTACGATAAATTTCATGTTTGTGTATTAATATGTAAATAATATATATTATTTAATTTTTGAAACTTCAAATCTTCTTTGTTATTTGTCTTTTGGCAACAAAAAGTGACTTTATTTATTTATTTAAATATTTGGTTCTTTTATCGTTTGACTGTTATTGTTATTTATACATAGTATTTTATTGAAAGAACCAGTTTTTACGCACGGTCAATTTTATGCTGCAGCAAGTCGGATCCGTTCTTTCAATAACTTAAAATTTTATACTTCAGAACACAGTGGACAAGGTCATTTAGCTAAGGACGAAAGAGTATTTACAAAGAACATTGTTTACAGAGAAATTTTAAATTTCTAAATTTATTTATTTTGTGCTAACTTAAAAGAATTCTGAGATTTGAATAAATTTGTCGTCGAATTTCGACCACTGGGCGATACTAGTATAACTAATTATACAAGTAAACTGTCTTAAGTTAAACACCATTCAAAAAGAAAAAAAAAAAAAAAATAAGTGACTTAAAGGAAAATTTTACAACAAGACTTTTGTTGAAAGGCAAAGAATAAAATATTTTTCTAAAAACACAGTGAACTTTTAGATTACAAGACGAATTTTTTGCTCTTTTATCAAGTGAAAAGAAGTGACAAACTGAAATTACAGACTATAGAATGTCAGATGAAAAAAAGAAAAAAAAAAAAAAAAAAATCCTTCCCACATTGCAAAAAAGCCTTCTCTAACTCTCTAGCACATCCCACTTTTTTTTTTGATCCATATGTACAACACTTTATTCTAATAAAAAACGCATGTTTTTTTTTTTTTTTTTTTTTTTTTTTTAAGTGATCCTTAAAAATGCTTTCTCAAGAAATTTACCCAAACCTGGTATTTAATTAGACTTTGACCTAAATTAATGCTGATTGCATTTTGGGATCAATCGATCAATAGGTGGGGCTTTCATTGCCTTTTTTCATCTTTTTTAATACGTCAGTGTGGGAAAACAATTCATATGAATGTACTATATACTGTAAGATTTATTATTAACTTTTAAATGAGAGAAAAAAAAAACTGAGTATAGCCATAGTAAATTAGAATTATTTTGGAATATATATGGACATCGCTGCTCCCCCCCCCCCCCACCCAAAAAAAAAAAAAAAAAAAATACTGAAATAAACGCATTTTTAAAAACATCTGCTATATTGCATAAAATTGATTTTTCTTGGATATGTAGTGCTTATACTTCTATGTGACGAAAGTCTTCTGCATACGTCTCAGAAAATAACTTTAATAAATAATAAGTTTGACAAATAATATGTAATGCGTAAATTTGTATAGGAAAATATAGAAAATAGTTTTGTGGTGCCACAAAATACTTGATTATTTTTTAGATCAGAATTGTTTTTTGGCAAAATTGTTCTTACCTGATTCTGTTTCCAGTGATGATTGACAATGAATTCTTCCTACGAGCAAACATGAGATGATAAACGCAGTTGTAATCAGAAACATTTTCCTGTAAAAATTAAGATTAGTTCAATATATACATTCATTAAACGTCTAGAAAAAATCAACATTTAAGGGAGAGTATAACAGTTTATTTGATGACAAACACAAATTACATATAGCACATTGAGAGAAAATTAAAGCTTAAATTATTGCTTTCTTAATTAAATAGTAGCTGCCCTAACAACGCACTTGTCCATAAGACATCCGGAGGATGTCATTTTGGAGAAGATGTGCTGTTAGTGTCGTAATTAAGTATTAATAAGCAACAAATTACCAGGCAAAGTTTAAGTACAAATCAAGGTTTCAAGTTAAATCCCATGAAATGCCAAGCAATGTTTAAAAATTTCAATTAGCAAAAATAGTTATAATGTCTGTTAGACATACAACCGATCCTAAATATATGTAAAATGAAAAATTACCATTTTGCAATTTTCGAAAAATGTTCGATTTGAAACATTTACTATGTTAACCTGGCAAAAATTAAATAATAATTATATTAATAGATAAGTAACTTTGTAAATAAATACCATGAACCTGAAAAACTCGCAACTGTTGTGTCAAGCTATAATAATAGCACGGTTCTTGACCTGGTAGGCACGAGTGCATCGTCAAAGTATCAAGGTGCAATTGCGCCTGCGAAGAAATTTAAAAGGGATTCCTGCAGACGTCTTGCTCTGAAACAGTGGTAGTCAAACTAGTCCTTATCCCCCACTAGTGAATATCCCATCTTTCATGGTTAATGGTAGGGTTTTTGCTGACACTAAAATACTTTCTTTCTTTTTATTCTTTTTTTCTTTTTTTTTTTTTTCTTTTTTAGAACTGAGGGCCTATTAGTCTCAATCTGGGATTTTTGCGTTGTCGATTTCGATAGTTGGACATTTGTCGAAATCTAAAATTTATCGAAAATATAATTGAATAATTTGAAAGCGATGTTATAATTTGAAAAAAGAAAAAAAAAGAAAAAAACTAATAGTCCTCCGTCCTAAACTAAATTCTGTTTTTGCCAGAATTTCATCAAAATCTTTTATTATTATTATTATTATTGAAAGAAAAAGAAAAGAAAATTAATAATAATCAGTATCGTTGCAAGCGATATCGAAAAAGTTTTTTTTAATAATTTTGAATTAGGAAATAAAAAGTGCGCGTGAAATAATATGAAATAAAAATAAGTAAAAAAATGAATTTAATGATTTAATGTTTTTGTTTTTCGGGGGCTGCTCATGCATATAAAAAATGCGTATTAAAACGAATCGAAGAAGAAAGCGAAATAAGTATTGAGTTATATTACGATAAATACGATGTATAATATGATACGATATATTAGACCTATCGTCCAGGGTTAGTAGGCATTTTCGTTGAAAGAAATAGTTTGTTCGTTCGGTGCAACTTGCACATTAGTCCCGTGAGGTACAACTTTCACATTAGTCCCTTGAGGTACAACTTTCACTTTAGTCCCGTCAGGTACAACTTGCACATTAATCCCCTTTAAATATATATATATATATATATATATATATATATATAACATTGAAATGAAAATATGCTTCATTATTAAATGATTTGTCTTGCTATAATTATACCTTATAAATCTGATAAAGTTACAGTCGTCCGCAAAATTATTGAAGCGCTAGCAATAATTCTTACTTAAATGATCGGCCCCTAATATTGTTTTGTTAAATAAATATTTGTTGAGTCATTATAAAAATTAACGATGAAAGTAAATATATATATATATGAAAAACGTGGATGTAAGCTTAAATAATTTTGCTGCGGACAGTATTTCCTTTCTTTATAAATCACCATTACTGCATAACTGGTGGTCGGTTAGAAAATTTTACTAATAATAAAAGATAAAAATACAAAAGTGTGCGGTAGGTATGAAAAGGGTGACTACCCCTACTACGTTGACTACCATTCTTTATTGAATTTCGAAGTAGTGTTGCTATCTACCGAAGAGAAATAAAACAAAAGTTTAAAACTTTATAAAAACAAGGAAAATTATTGAAAAATTGTTGTATATAATAATGTTAAATGTTTGGTTTCAATTCCAATGTTGCACGTTAAATAATTAAAGGAATAGGCCCTTAGAACCCCCCAAAAAAAAGATAAGTCAAAGAAGCAGAGGGGGGGGGTGCGGCAGGAAGTCGAAGATACAGATTTGGACGTTTAGGAACATCTACATTTTAGTTGATCTACTGCGAACGGAAAATATGTTTTACTAATAGCTATTTAACAATATAACGTCCACTGGATTCACATTAACACTAAATATTTAACATTTTTTTATGAAATTTTTTTTAATATTCTTTCCATGTTTGTTCATTTTTTGTTCGGTAGAGAGCAGCACTATTCCTTAAACTGAAAAAATTAACTCCGAACTTAAGAAAATGAAACGGTTCATCATTTGAAGTAAGTGTTAAAAAATATAGTGATATGCTTGTATACATATACATACGTATATATTTGTAAGTATGCATACACGAAGGAGCAAACAGTTTTGACAAGCATTAACTTTTACAATTATGTATAAAAATTTTAATTTTTGCTTGGTTAATTTAAAAAATATATATATTTAATTATTTAATTAATAAATTTTATTTCCAGTAATTATTATCTCAATTTTTACTTTTATTATTATTATTATTATTATTATTATTATTTGAAGAGATTCAGAAAAAGTTGGTAACTGGTTTAACCCGCTCCAGCCGTCTTAAGCTGTGCTGGCCTCTGATCCTTCTTGTTATTTCTATTTCATTTGTTTGGATTTTGCCCTTGTTTCACAATTTCACATAATTTTCAGCTGTTATATTATACATATACATATATAAATACAAATGCTCCTAATTTGTCCGATTTATTATTGTTACATATTATATATATATATATATATACATAATTATTATGTTTATTTTTGTATGGTAATATGTGGAAAGCTAGCTTTAAAAAAAGCCACGACCTTGAGTTTAATTAAATAATCTTTTTCTATAAAATGTGTAATTTTCAGTTGGAAAAATGCTTCCTCGAAAAATATATTGTCAACGCAGGTCTGGTCTTGAGTTTAACTAAATGTTACAATTTTCAGACTATGAATAGAATCGTTTGTATGCTCCAATAATAATAATTAAAATAATAATAATAATAATTTAAAAAAAAAGAGAGAGTGGGAGAGAGAGAGAGAGACATGACTACAATCTAACATGAATGAAAAATGGAAAGATTCCCAGCTTGCAGACTTTATCTCTATCAGTTGGAAATTGGAAGGTTGCAAGTTCGAAAAGTTAAAAATACCAATGTAAAGTAGCCTGGAAAAACACATTTTAATTAATTAATTAAAAAAAATATTTTCTTTTAAAAAATACAGTTAAGAGCCATCCCGAATAAATCTACTTTTTTTTTTTTTTTTTTTTTTTTTTTTTTTTAAGAAAAGAAATTAAAATCGGACTATTTGTTTGGAAGCAACAGTAGTGCAAACAGGCAGACACTCAGACAAAGGCTTCAAACCTATAATTCTCGTCTTTCTAGGCCGGGAGTTAAAAAAAAAAAAAATTCAAATACTTTACGAATCTTTCAAAATTTATATTTAAAACATAATAGTCACAATTTTATTTTTCCTTATATATACGATATACATAATTGTCAGTTCTTATAGTTTTTCGGAAAGATAAAATTACATATTACATTAAAAAAATAACTCATATTATTTTTACAATTACAAGTTAAAAATAACTCTCATTATGTACATTTATACGAAATTTTGCCCTATACTGCCATGTTAAAAATTTAGAAAAAAAATGCGATCACAAAAAATGCGTCAACTGTTCAGTAATTTATCCCCAAATCTAATCAGCACCAGTTTATGTCAGGGTACAACTAAATACCAAGTCTGGTTAAATTTCATTCATTGGTTCGTAAGATACAGCGTCCACAAAAATCGTGATACACACAGACACATAGACAGACAGTCATTTTGTAAATCTATCAATTCGTGTTCAGAACATCCTAAAACGTGTAAATCCATCAAAAAACGGAGGTCGAAAATTTTCACGAATCCAATACTTTCTCTATATTACATATAGAAGAAAGTAAAAAAGAATAACTGTTTTTATATTGCAATCTAATTAACCACGTGACTCCTTTGAAATCTGCGAGGCACAGTTGGAAATTCACCAACTATAACTTTTCTAAATTTAATTGGAAGTTTGCCAACTATAACATTTTAGAATGTAAAAGCATATTTCGCATTAAAAGTCATATTTTAATGAATAATAATAATAATAATAATAATAAACTGTTTAACAGATTTTTATCAAGCATAGATAAGAATCACCCGGTTAAACCGACGTTATAATAATAGTTGTTTTTTTTTTTGTTTTTTTTTTTTTTAATATTGGAAATCGTTTATTAGTTTGGAAGCTTAGTGCCACAGACACAGAGGCTTTAAACTTATATAGCCTCTTTTCTACTTGGGGGTTAAAAAATTACGGTACGAAATATTTTTAGAAAATGAATAAAGCTGACAACTATGAATATATGACGGCTAATACGAGAAAATTAAAACTTAATAAGATATTCCCTTAACCATCAAAGGCAAGTCATGATCAACATTATATAACAGAATGTTTATAAATAAAAGAAAAGTGAAAAAAAGAGCAACGTTCAAATTTAAACAACAAATGAAATAAATGTCCGTACTGTACTTACATACTATGCATACTATATCTTTTCTTTAAAAACATTTTAAACCTACAAGACATTTTTGAAACTATGGATTAATTTTAAATTTATCTGAAGTGGTCTGAAATATATTAATTTTTAAATATCTCTATAACATCTCAAATTTAATTCGAATTTACAGATTTTTGGGTTGTGAACACATAATCATTATTTATAGCCATTCTTTAACTTTAGTCAAAATCGGTATAAAATTTGCAATTATGGGGGAAAAAAACTGTTTTAATATTGCAATTCAATCAACCACGTGACTCCTTTGAAATCTACAAAGCATAGTTGGAAGTTCATCAACCATAATTTTTAAAAATTCAATTAAAAGGTTGTCAACTATAACATTATAAAATATCAAAGCTGATTTAGTTTGAAATATAACATTTCAATAAAATAAAAAAAAAATATATTAAACATATTTTCATTAAACACAGATTAAAAAAGTACCGGTTAAATCAGCCTTTTAATAATAATAACAAACACATTCAAATCAATCTATCAGTTTAGAAGTTACAAGGAAACAGACACACAGACAAAGACATAACTTATAATATCTATGATTAAATTTGGTAGCTATGAATATATGTCGGCCGATAAGAGAAAACTTAAAAATTTAAAGTTAATAAAAATTAACCATTACCTACCAAAGATAAGTCCTCATACGGATTATCTAACAAAATATTTTTAAAATAAAAGAAAAGCACAAAAATAATACAACTTTCAAACTTAAATACCAAATAAAATAAATGTTCGTACTTACATATTCTGTCTTTTAACCATCTTCTTTTTAAGAATGTTTTCAAGCTGTAAGATATTTCTGAACTATGGATTAATTTGAAAAGTTTCATCTTTTATATATAGTTCTTTTTCATCGCATGATACTACGTTTTTCCCCATTTGAAAATTAAACTAAAATCAATGAATTGTTTTCGCTTCTGGTTTTTCCATCCTTACGATGTTAATAAACAGTATGTGATACTTCGTAGCCTCTCCTCTATCTAATCTGATGAGAAAATTGACTCGTTAATTGTTTATTGGAATTTGATCAATAAATATTATGTGATCTTATAAACAAGTTTTCTAAAATGTAAAATCAAGTTTTTGACATCTGTCAGCATATTTTATTAGGATACATTTCTCTCGTTTAGAAATGAGGGAAATCCGCTCTCTCAATACACAATTTTTTCTCGATGCATTTACAGATTAGGTTAAAATTTCCGCAGAACACTTAAATTATCAGAAAGTTCAAAAATTAGGAAAAACTAGTAGGCATAAGTGTATTGTGATTTTCCCCATCCAATGTTTTCCCCCATAAATTTCAAGCAATAACAAAGAATTTTAAAGTAACAGTGACGTATATGAGATATTAAAATTACTTTTTAGTATTTGTTTAGAATCAATAAGAAAATGCACAATAAGTTAACAAAATATAGCAAGTTGCGGCCATCACAAAAATTTCTTTCTATATAAATTCATGCAGTACCGAATTATTTATTAAAATTATGATTTAATAGTTATTTTCCTAGATGAATAAAAACGATTTTCCTCACAGAAAAATATAACACCTAATGTCGAAAGAAAGTCAATTTTGTACCCTATACACGTTATCTAAAAATTTTTTTTTTTTCCTTTAAATGAAAAAAAAAAATCGACAACCATATTTTAAATTATCACAGTTTATCAACAATCGTTGTAAAGGTAATGTCGAATTCTTTTGAAAGATACCCATATTGTCAATTTACCCTACTTACCCCCCCCCCCCCCTTCCTTTCGCAGAGAGAAAGCGATTTTACATATTTTATTTTTTCCTTGTTAAATTACTATTATATATATGTGTGTGAGTACGTAATATGTATATCAAAATAATTAGTTTAAATAATTCTAATTTACACAAAACTTTGTCCTATACTGCCATGTTAATATTAATAATAATCTATATAATATTTCTCTAACGTGGACCAATTAAGATTACATTTTGTCGAAACGATACGATAGTAATGTAATTAATAAAATACGGAAGTATAAAAAAAATACTATTTATAAATGGACAATATTTAAGCACGCGGTTTCAGCTTAATGATCTGATAAGAAAAAATGACATTGTCTTATAAGACCATTTTACGGAAAAATGTATTTTTAAAAGGGGTTCCTTTAGAATCTTTGCGCCATTTAAAACTAGCAATACTTTAAAGATATATATAGAATATGAATTATTATCATAAATTGAGTAAAAAACGCATTCTTAACAAAATATAATGAAAATAGGAAGTAGTTTTTTTTTTTTTAAACAAAAAACTATGCCAAAACAAATAAATAAATAATATAGCATTGCCAATATGCCGAGAAAAATTTAAAAGGAGAAATGGGGTCCTATATTAAAACTATACTGCCTGCGCAGTATGAGGGGGTGTCGTCAGGGGGGTACAGGGTCGTCAACAATGAATTTTATTTTGAAACCTTTCTTTGAATGATTTTGGTTTCACTATTGTACAATATTAATTTGGTTCTAATAATAATTTGGCTTTAGGCAAATTAAAATTTTAATTAGGTGGTGAAATTGGTATAATATTTATGAGTTTCAAATTTTAAAGGTAAATAAGGAAAGAAATAACGTTCGAAAATTTCGCACTGCTTTGCTAGTAATAATAAAAGGATGACAGCGTCAACTCTTGAGCCATATATCCAAAACTGTAATCAGCATTATTTTAAATTAAACTCCAACTAAATATCAAGTTTGATTAAATTCCGTTGATGGAGAGGTCCACCAGCGGCCAAGCTGTTCTGCGCTCAAAGCTGGCAGACGTGAGGTGCCGGGTTCAATCCCAGGTCGCGCTTGTTGGCCTAGCCGTTAGGAGTTTTCCATGGTTTTCTCCGAAACTTGCATAAATACAGGATAGGACGCCTTAGAAAGATCCCCACGAAGGGCGCTCCCACGCAGGCCTAGGACCCTAGTACAATCAGTCGGCCTTATATCTTACAACCAACCAACCATTGGTTCAGGAGATGCAGAGTTTTCGATTTATTACACAGACACACAAACAGACACTTTCAAAAAATGGTTAAATCTCATTCAGGACATCTCAAATTGATTAAGTCTATGGAAAACCAGAGGTCGAAAACCTTTACGAATCTTCATTACTTACGAATCTTCATTACGAATTTTCATTAATTTACTTTGTACAATTCTTCATTATATATTTGTTTGTATAAATTCCTACTTTAGGGCATACTAGTTTTATGTTAAAAGAAAATAAATCTACAGATCAGTCTACAGTTACGATGACTGAATGCCCTACCAACCAGGCAATCCTTTTTCTAGTTCGAGACATTCATCGTATACTAACTGGTTAATTAATTTTATTAAAATAAGTTTCGTATTTTAATTTTCGGGCAATTTTATATTACTCATTCCAATTGTACTCAAATTGTGTTTCATTTTGCTCTATTTGGTCATCTTAGAAAATCCTTTAATTTTGAATAATTTGAAGAGCTTTTAAAGTAGAATGTTTTTAATAATGTTCATAGAAATACTATTATAAATTATATTTTAGAACTGTTCCGACTAATGAAAATAATTCTTTTAATGCACGTTTATATGAAATTTTGCCCTATTCTACAACATTAAGAAAATCTTAAACTTCAATGTTCCCTATTGAAAATGGAATTTATACCTCTACTGGTTTGTGTACAGGTAAACCCGAAAGTATTTCAAAGCGTTGTGTTCTATGAGAAGTTTAGTTCTATAAACCATGTTTTCATATCTTTACTGTACACATATCTTAATGAAATTGAAATACGTTGTTCAAGTTCATTATTGGATGTTTCCTGTAGAAAATAGAGTAAATATCACCACTGGTTTATGTACAGGGACACTCAAAAGTATTCCAAAGCATTGCGTTCTATGAGAGATATTTCTGTAAATGTGAAATTGAAATATGTTATTTGTGTGCACAAAAGAATGCTTTGCATGGAATATAGCATGATTAGCATTAGATTTACAGGGTGACACAAAAATATTCATTTATATTTAAAGATATTAATAAAAATTTGCTAGAATTCTACTTTCGTTTACATTAAGCGTTTTAACACTTTCTAACATTTGTCAAGTGTGAATATGATTTCAGTTTGTGTATACGTCCGTCTGCCTGTATGTCTGCCCGTGCTTTAACTCCCATAAATATCTATGGGATTTTTTGAAACTGATATATGTTATTCAGGTTCACTATCGGGTGTTCCCTATTGAAAATGAAGTTTATACCTCTACTGGTTTGTGTACAGTGGCACCCAAAAATATTCGAAAGCTTTGTGTTCCATGAGAGGTGTCTCCATAAACCATATTTTAATACCTTTACTGTATAGAAACTTTAATGAAATTTTGATATGTTATTCAAGTTCCCTTTCGGATGTTTCCTATGTAAAATCGAGTACATTTCTAACTTTTTTTTTTGTACAGAGGCACTTGAAAGTATTCCAAAGCACTGCGTTCAGTGAGAGTTATTTTTATAAACCAAATTTAAATATTTTTACTTTGCACAAAGCTTAATGCAATTGAAATAAATCATTCGTATGCGCAAAAGAGTGCCTTCTATATAATATCGTATGATTAGCATTAGATTTACAGAGCCACACAAAAATATTCAGTTACATTAAGAGCTATTAATAAAATTTTGTTAAAATTGCACTTTCGTTTACATTAAGCGTTTTAACACTTTCTTATATTTTTAGTGGGAATATGATTTCAATTTGTGTATCTGTCTGTCCGATTGTCTACCTTTCTATCTGTTTGTTTCCGGCTCCTAGCGTCGGATTGGTTTAGAATTTTTTTAAAAATAATACAATCAAGTTCACTATGGAATGTTCCCTATTTAAAATGATATTAATAGATCCTGTGCAACTAGTTTGTTTACAGAGACAACAACAACAAAAAAAAAAAAAAAAAAAAAATGTCAATGGATTAAGTTTTAGGCCAGAATTTTTTTAAATTCATATTTAAAATCTTTCTATTGTAAAAATCATAAAAACAATCACATGTATTTTTAATATTCTAAAATAATGTTTTGTATAGAATATGATGTGATTAACTTTTTCAGATTGAAAGTTATTCGATACAACAATTACGTACATTTGGAAAGTGTTACTAATCAATGCGTGCTGCATGATTTTTCTTTCTTGTTTATTTATTTATTTATTTTTAAGTCTAAGGTAACATGACATACAGCGAAAAGTAAAACTTTCACTACGGTTAATACTTTAATTAGGAGTTAGAAGACAGTTTTTCGTTTTAGAGATATGAGATGCCATGCATTTAAAGGTTAAATGTATCTAGAAATTCTCTGCTTAAAAAAAAAAAAAAAAAAAAAAAAAAAAAAGTGTTAAAGTCAGATAATTCTAAACTTTTTCATACAAAGATATATCTAAAAATGTTTTTCCCTATCTCGACTCTTCCTTGTCAGAAATCACTTAACGATAATGATATTCATCTCATCTTTATACTTTCTGCACTCTCTGTGTTATCATGGTATAAATTTGGGAATAATCGCATGATAAATTCGTTTAGATAAGCGGACAGATTTTTTCTGGGCAAGATATATTTTATTTTGAAGGATTAAGAAAACATAAAATAAAGATAAAATAAATCTTACATTTACTAAAAAAGATTAGCATTGGTATTAAAATTAAGACCGATTGACTGCGTTAGGATCTTGGGATATACGGGGGTGCCCTCTTTCTAAGGAGTCCTAGCTCGTAGTTACTCAAGTTTCGAAGAAAATCTCGGAAAACTTCGAACGGCTAGGCCGACGAGCGTGACCAGGAATCGAACCTGGCACTTCACATCCAACAGTTTCGAGGACAGAACCTCTCAGCCGCTGACTGGCTGCTATACTTAGAAAGATCAGGTTTGTCTCCGAACGTCTATTCCCCACACCTCTTTTTTTTTTTTTTTTTTTTTTTTTTTTTTAAGATTATATTAAATTATTAAATAGAAAGCTTAACATATTGATTTTTTTTTTCTTACAAGAGAAGAAATTATTGGATTCGTAGACATTTTCAACTACCAGTTTTCGTTGGATTTATATGTTTTGCGATGTGCGGAACACGTTTTGAATATTTTTTATAAAAAAAAACTTCTATCTGTTTGGATCACAGAAAGTTTCTGCCAGCTCTAGTTCAAAAACTAATTCACAGAAATTTCACATAAACTTTTGTGTAGTTGTACTTTGGCATAAATTACTGCTTTTTAACTTTTTGCGAAAATTACCCAACAGGTGTGTTATGCAGATTTTAAAATATAGGTAAAATTCTACATGCCATAACCGTAGCCTCCTAAACTAGATGCCTTTCGCATAGCTCGGAAACTTGGCAACAGTTCAAGTGATAGACAGCGCCACCTGGTACAGATTGCGCGACTTTTTTATTCAACGGCCACCCAAAATTTTTAAAGATGGGATTTGATATACATAAAAGACGAATAGAATCGAAGAAACGTCGATTATATATATAATATGTCACTTCTTAAAATTATTGGTGACATTTGAATAAAAAAGTCGCGCAACCTGTACCAGGTGACGCTGTCTACCGCTTCAACTGATCCCAAGCTTCCGAGCTACGCGACAGGCATCTAGTTTAGAAGGCTATGCCCTAACATTGTGACGATGTAAAGCATGCATCGCGGCTAATAAGGCATATTTTCAGCGTTTCTAATGAGTTGTAACATTTTCAATTGTATTTTGTGCTTCGATTCCTTTTTTCTTTGTAAATGTCTTTTTACATCGTTTGTTATCTTTTCTTTGCGTGACGGTCACGATCGCGTTTCCGACCTCGCAGTTCCTATGTAACTTTTACTCCTCATGACTTGACATACCCACATGTGTCGTTTGGGCATAAACTTTTGAATCACCCTGTATAGAAACTCTTTTATGCAGAATGAGAAATTTCGCCCATGCTCACAATTTCTTTTAGGATTGAGGAATATTAGTCTCAATCTGGGAATTTGGCGGTGTCATTTTTCGATAGTTGGACATTTATCGAAATCTAAAATTTATCGAAAATATAATTGAATAATTTGAAAAAAAAAAAAAAAAAAAAAATAATAATAATAGTCCTCCGTCCTAAACTAAATTCTGCTTTTGCCAGAATTTTATCAAAATCCTTTTTATTTAGTACTGAGGACTATTAGTCTCAATCTGCAGATTTTTACGATACCAGTTTTTGATAGTTGGATATTTATCTAAATCTAAAATTTATCGAAAATATAATTGAATAATTTGAAAGCAATGAAAAAATAAATAAATAAAAATAAATAAATAAATAAATAAATAAATAAAAACTAATAGTTCTTCGTCCTAAACTAAATTCTGCTTTTGCCAGAATAACATCAAAATCTTTTTTTTTTTTTTTTGAAAGAAAAATAAAAGAAAAGAAAAGAAAATGAATAATAATCAGTATCGAAACAAACACTATCGAAAAAGTTTTTTATTATTATTCGCGTGAAAATATATTTTATTATATTATATGTCGAAAAATAAATTAACTCGTAAATTTTTTTTCGCAACAATTATAAATTAAAGTAAATAATTTAATAAAAGTATAGTTGTTAGAATTTCTAATTTTATTTTTTTAGTACAGAGGAATATTAGTTTCAATCTATGGATAAAACGTCGTCATTAGTGTTTTATGGTGAAAAAAGTTGGACATCAAATTTTAGTCATTTTTAAAAGTCATTTGTAGAAGTATATAATAAATATTGATCGTGCGTTCGTGTTTTAGATGTGTGTTCATGTAATATGTCAGACAATATACGACAAAGTATTATCTCTCTTTATTTTTTATTCACGGGAAAAAATACATATATATTTTATTTTATTTTAATTAATTAATTAATTAATTTTATTTTATTTATTTATTTATCATCATCATCATTATTATTATTATTGAAGGATTTTGTATTTCGTTGTACACGAACCATTCGCCGATTTCGATGAAAACTTTAACCCCATATGATACAGATTTGCAATAATGAACTTAAACTTCTTGCTTATATTTATTTTTGATTAATGCCAATAACGAGGACAGACTAAACGCTAAATATCAGATTTTATTTCAGTAATTTTTAAACTGCATAATGCAATTTGTAATATTTTATTACTATGGTAACCGTAGCAACAGAAAGAATGATATGCTGCCTGTCAAGAATAATCTTTGTAAATGAAAAAAAAAAAAATGGAAAATTCTTCCGCTTCTTGTAGGAAAAAAAGAAAAGAAAAGAAAAACAGTAGTGTGTTTATGGGAGTTACTTTATTACTTTGTCAAAGTAATACTTCTTGTCTGTAAAATACAAGTCGTGATGTCACTAAGTCACATGATAATTTTTAGGATAAAAAGAGAACTAAAGTGTTATAAGTTCTCTTTATCTAATAGAATAATTCTTTTTAATTGCAGACCGCCAAAAGGGAGAAAAATGATAAGAACGGACAAAAAGTAAAAATAAGGTAAGATAGTTTTAAAAGATTTTATTTTATTAGAAAAATTGATAATGAGGAAAAAAAATAAAGTAAAAATTAATAAATATATAAATATAAATAAATAAAATCAACATATCTTAGGGCTAAGCAGATTTAGACTTAGCTTTATGACATAGATGCTATAATGTAAAAGATAAATTTCATCGTTTAAAAAAAAAAAAAAAAAAAAAAAAAAAAAAAGAGAGAGAGAGAGAGAGAGAGAGAGAATACTTTGTCGTATATTATCTGACATATTACATGAACGCATACCTAAAACACGAACGCACGATCAACATTTGTTATATACTGCTACAAATGACTTTTTAAAATAACTGAAATTTGATGTCCAACTTTTTTGCCCATAAAATACCAATGACGACGTTTTATCCATAGATTGAGACTAATATTCCTCTATACTAAAAAAATAAAATTCTAAATTCTAACTTCTAAACTTTTATTAAATTATTTACTTTAATTTACAATTGTTGCCAAAAAAATTTACGAGTTAATTTATTTTTCGACATATAATAAAATATATTTTCTTGCGAATAATAATAAAAAACTTTTTCGATAGTGTTTGTTTCGATACTGATTATTATTCATTTTATTTTATTTTATTTTATTTTTCTTAAAAAAAAAAAAATAAATAAATAAATAATAATAAAAAAAAAATAAATAAATAAATAAATAAAAATAAAAATAAAAATAAAAAAAAGATTTTGATGAAATTCTGGCGAAAGCAGAATTTAGTTTAGGACGGAGAACTATTAGTTTTTTTTTTTTTTTTTTTTTTTTTTTTTTTATTATAACATTGCTTTCAAATTATTCAGTTATATTTTCGATAAATTTTAGATTTCGATAAATGTCCAACTATCGAAAAATGACACCGCAAATATCCCAGATTGAGACTGATAGTCCTCAGTCCTAATATATATATATATATATATATATATACATTTTACGAGGAAAATAAATAAATAAGTGAATAAATAATAATAAGTGAATAAATAAGTAAATAAATAATAAGTATATCATTAAAATACTTTGAGACACATCGAAAAAAAAATTATTTTTATTAATTTTAATTTTTTTATTAATATCAAAATTTTGATTTTTACTGACTTATTTCTATAAAATTTTAAACATTTTCCCCAAATTTAGTAAAAATGTCCAAACGTTTATAAAAAATAAGCTTTATTAAATTATCGTAACAATTATTTTTTAAAACAAAATAATATTTTCAACACCATTTAGCATGCCTTTATTTAATTTTAGTCGGCTTGCACTGTTGTAATTTTTATACTTATTCAGGAATGCCATCATTTTAATTTATTTCGAAGCATTTTTAACCCTGTCTCTGTTTCATACAACTTTTTTTCTTAAGAGTATTTTTTTTTTTTTTTTTTTTTATCGTACTTATGTATTAAAGAAATATATTCTGTAAATAAAGTGCTGCGAATTAAAGACGAGGCTCAAAATGCTTCGGATTAATTAAAATGTTGGCAACTATGCTTATTAAACAAATCCTTTAATCCTGTAAAATTTTAAAGATTTTCCAGATTCAGTAAAAATGTTCGAACATTTATAGAAAGAAGATTTACTATATTATCATAACAAATATTGTTTAGAGCAAAATATTATCTTTTATATCAGATAGCATGTTTATTATTATCATTATTTTAAATTTTAGATAACGCGCGCCATTTAATTTTCATACTTTTTTTTTTCTAATGCATTATCAGGCAAATATTTTAAGTGAGTTCCGAAAAACTTTAAATTTTTCCAAAACGTAGTAAGCCAGTTAGAACGTTTATAGAAAGACGCTTTATTAAATTATCATAATAAATATTTTTTTAACACAAAATATTATTTAACACTACGTTGTATGTCTTTATTATTATTTTTCAAATTTTAGACGGCACTATTGTAATTTTCATACTGTTTTTTTTTTTTTTTTTTTTTTTTTTTTTTTTTTTTTAATACATTATGAAGGAAAAACTTTAAGCGAGTCCTGTAAAATTATTATTATTTTTTTTTTTTTCCAAATTTATTACAAATGTTTGAATTTTAATAGAAAGCAGTTTTATGAAATCATCCAACAAATATTTTTTAGAATAAAATATTATTTTTAATACAAAAAGAATGTCTTTAGTATTGAAACTTCAGAGTGTATTCCGTTGTAATTTTTATACTTATTATTTTTATGCATTACTTTAAGTGAATTCTGTAGAATTTAAAACTTGTTTTAAAAGTTTAGTAGAAATGTTTAAAAGTTTATAGAAAGAAACTTTATTAAATTAACATAATATATATATATATATATATATATATATATATAGCACGAAATATATTTTTTAATACCATACAGCACGTCTTCATTATTATTATTTTCTTGTTTTGAATAAATTTTAGGCATCTAGTATCGTTGTAATTGTTATACTTTTTATTTATTTATTTTTATTTCACTAATTTATCTTTGCATTATAAGGCGAATCCTTTAACTGAATCCTCTAGATGCGATACTAAATAATCGAGTGTGGCATTTCCACTGCATTCCCTTATAATGCATTTCTATAAAAACTCATTTTTATAGTTTAAGATGTAAGTAAGGTAGAGGTACCAATACCTGGTAACATTTATCAGAGTTGCCAACATTTTAATTTATTCGCTGCATTTTTAGCCCCGCCATTATTCTATACCACTAATTTTTTAAGAGTATTTTTTTTTCTTATTTTATCGTAGTTATATATTGGAGAAAGTTTTTCTAAAAATAAAGTGGAGCGGATTAAATGCGGGGCTAAAATTGCTCCGGAATAAATTAAAATGTTGTCAACTATGCATTTATCATTTATTCGGGAGTTCTGTTAGCCCCACCCTGTTTTTACACCAGTATGATTTTAGAGAAATTTTCTGCAATATGTAATTACGAGGAAATAAGAAGAAAATGCTTCTAAAATATACTGGTTTACAAAAAAAGGGTAGGGCTAATAATTCTCCGGAATAAGTTATAAATGAAGGGTACTGTATTTATATGGAACTTAAATTAAGTATCAGAGAGAGAAAAAAAATCTATTTAATAGTGACACAATCTTAAAATTAGATGATAAATAAGGGTTATATACAATACATTTGCCTAGTATCAATGCAAATCTTGAAATTATTAAAGCAGTTAAAATCTATATAGTGGTAAAAATTTATAGCTTTTATATTGTTTACATACTTGCCAACCATCTCATTATGAACCGTACAATTCATAGTACCCGCCTTTTTCTTCACACCAGTCATTTTTTAGAGTAATTTTATTCTTATTCACAGCTGCCAATATTTTAATTTATTCCGGAGTAGTTTTAGCCCTGCCTTTATATCGTACCACTCATTTTTTTAAAGTATTGTTTTCTTATTTTATCAAAGTTATATATTGAAGAAAATTTCTCTATAAATAAAGTGGTGCGAAATAAAGGCGGGGCTAAAAGTACTCCAAAATAAAATATTGGCAGCTTTGCTTATTTAATCGTAACAACATCTGAAGAGAATTACTCTAAAAATAAAGTGGTATGAGAAAAGGGGAGTTTTTTTAAGGGGCGTTAACAATTGTACGGTTATTAATGAAATCGTTGGCTAGTATGTGTTTATAAGTAATAAAATAAATTTGTAAACACGCCACCTGTTCACGTAGGGGAGTGTCGTACTGTTTTCGAGTCAGGTTGTCTGATTGAAGTTTTCTTCAGCAGGATGTTTCGTCCTATGCTAGAAGTTCTAGGAAATTACTCGTCTGGAGTCTCCCCATGCCTGCTTCTCTCGTCGAGGTGTGCTGCAATCATTTCTTATTTTAACTTTTAACCTTCTATCTGGAAGCACTGCTCTCACATTCTGTTGTTACACGGCGAAAAGTGCTCCTGAAAAACCATATTTAAAAGCGCTGTTTTGTTTGGAGGGGTATATGATTTCCCTGTCAGATAATTTTTACCCGCAAATACCGATGTGCTTGGGAATTCCGAAGGAAGTGTGCTGTTGCTCTACGGTTGTTTCAGAGTAGGTCCTCTTTTCCAGTGAATAAATAAATCAATAAATTGATTTATTAAAATATTTTATTATTTGTAAAAATCGAAATAATAATAATAATAAATAAAATATACAGACACGACATTATTTCATTATTTAAAACATGAAAATCTGACATTGACAGATTTTAATTTAGTGCCAGAGGCCTACTGCTAAATTTTTAATATCGACAAATTCTTCTTTAGTTAATTCGTGACGATCTAAATTCCATGATAAAGTTTTCATTAAATCAAACCAATGTGTTTCAGCTGCAGATATTGTAACAAATAACGTTGGAAGTCCAAACTGTCTTATACCCGCAAAACAACGTTTTTTCTCTTTTTCCCAATGAGGGGGAGGTGTGCCTTGGGGGGGACTTATGTCAAAGGTGTGCCTTCAGGGGGGACTCATGTCAAAGTTGTACCTTGGGGGGGACTAATGTCAAAGTTGGGCCTTGGGGGGACTCATGTCAAAGTTGGACCTGCGGGGGACTCATGTCAAAGTTGTGCCTTGGGGGGACTCATGTCAAAGTTGTACCTTGGGGGGGACTCATGTCAAAGTTGGGCCTGGGGGGGGGGACTCATGTCAAAGTTGTGCCTTGGGGGGACTTCATTCAATAAATCCCCATTCAATAAACCGACTGAAATAGGCCCTTAGCACTATTAAGAGTGTATTATAAAAATTCGACAACGCTGTACCGACTGAAATAGGGGTACCTTGGGGGGGACTCATGTCAAAGTTGGGCCTGGGGGGGGACTCATATCAAAGTTGTGCCTTGGGGGGACTTCATTCAATAAATCCCCATTCAATAAATCGACTGAAATAGGCCCTTAGCACTATTAAGAGTGACGTATAAAAATTCGACAACGCTGTACCGACTGAAATAGGGGTACCATGGGGGGGACTCATGTCAAAGTTGTGCCTTGGGGGGGACTTCATTCAATAAATCCCCATTCAATAAACCGACTGAAATAGGCCTCTAGCACTAATTATGAGTGACCTATAAAAATTCGACAACTGTACCGACTGAAATAGGGGTACCTTGGGGGGGGACTCATGTCAAAGTTGTGCCTGGGGGGGACTCATGGCAAAGTTGGGCCTTGGGGGGACTCATGTCAAAGTTGGACCTGGGGGGGGACTCATGTCAAAGTTGTGCCTTGGGGGGACTCATGTCAAAGTTGTACCTTGGGGGGGACTCATGTCAAAGTTGTGCCTTGGGGGGACTTCATTCAATAAATCCCCATTCAATAAACCGACTGAAATAGGCCCTTAGCACTATTAAGAGTGTATTATAAAAATTCGACAACGCTGTACCGACTGAAATAGGGGTACCTTGGGGGGGACTCATGTCAAAGTTGGGCCTGGGGGGGACTCATATCAAAGTTGTGCTTTGGGGGGACTTCATTCAATAAATCCCCATTCAATAAATCGACTGAAATAGGCCTTTAGCACTAATTATGAGTGACCTATAAAATTTCGACAACTGTACCGACTGAAATAGGCCTCTAGCACTAATTATGAGTGACGTATAAAAATTCGACAACGCTGTACCGACTGAAATAGGGGTACCATGGGGGGGACTCATGTCAAAGTTGTGCCTTGGGGGGAATTCATTCAATAAATCCCCATTCAATAAACCGACTGAAATAGGCCTTTAGCACTAATTATGAGTGACCTATAAAATTTCGACAACTGTACCGACTGAAATAGGCCTCTAGCACTAATTATGAGTGACCTATAAAAATTCGACAACTGTACCAACTGAAATAGGGGTACCTTGGGGGGGACTCATGTCAAAGTTGGGCCTGGGGGGGACTCATGGCAAAGTTGGGCCTTGGGGGGACTCATGTCAAAGTTGTACCTTGGGGGGGACTTCATTCAATGAATCCCCATTCAATAAACCGACTGAAATAGGCCTCTAGCACTAATTAAGAGTGAGCTATAAAAATTCGACAACTGTACCGACTGAAATAGGCCTCTAGCACTAATAAACTATCCAAGATGATTTAAACCAAATAAATTCAACTTTTTTTTTTTTTTTTTTTTTAACAAATGCTTCAATTTATCTTAATTTATATCGATAACTGAAACCTCTAAAACTATAAATCCATGTTATCTGTTATTGGAAATTTATGATAATTATTATGTAAAACATGCGTTAAATCTCGTAGTTTATCACTTAACACACCATGTTTAAAAATTAAATTACTTTTGCACTAAAACCAACATAAGCACAGTATTTTTTAGCTAGTTTTTAAAAACATTGTGTTTAAGCCACATAAGGGAAAAAAAAAAAAAAAAAAAAATCTGTGTGTCCCTCACATATCTTTTTCTTACGCTGGATTTGAATACGATGAAAACAGATTACAGATTAAGTGGTAGGATAACATGTACTGTAACTTTAAAAACAGTTCAAAATTGGTTTATAAACAGTTTTATTTGACTTTTTTTTTTTTTTTTTTTTTTTTTTTTTTCGTATGAGAGACCCTTACTTCCTTAAAAATCCATTTTAATATAACGCTTACATTCATACAAAATATTAAAGCTGTTATTAAATTTAAAAGTTTGTTCCAAATTATTAAAACAACTTTCATACACACCACACCTTGAAACATACCAATCTTGCTAAAACTTTACAAGTAGCCCCCTCATTTTATCTTCAAAATACTGAAGAATTCCATGTTAGAATTTCTTCAAATTATTTGTTTTTTAAGTTAGGCTCATAAAAGACATTTGCTACACATATCACTAACTAAACATTTGATTTTCGAATTCAGAGGACCTAAAAGCGAGTAAATATAGCAAAAAGTCAGCTTTTAAAATTGGACTTAAAACAATACTACATGAGTATGAGAAAGAAATCGTCGTTTTCAAAAGGAAATAATGTTTTCGCTTAATTGTGGGTAGCTCTGTATATTGTTTATACATATACACTCCTGCTCAAAAGTTTAGTAACATTTGCAAACGATCAGTTTTTTCAATTAAAAAAGTTTAATAACTTTTTTTCATTTTATCTCTCAATGAAATGTTTTAAAACATTGGGTATTTAAAGAACTGGGTCTTCTTCATGTTTTTCAGTGAATATTGGTTTAAAACAACATTTAGGAGGCCGGTAACAAATTGAGCAAAATCAATAATGTTTGTGATCACCTTGTATCCTTCAGTGAAAGAAAGGATTTGTAACTTTAGGATATGTTAATATAGTCCTAGCACAATTTGTGGATTAATTTGTGTAATAATAGCATGATAAATAACGGAGATATAAGCATTTATTGTAAAACTTAAAAAAAAAAGTGTTTTATTTACAATATACAGAGTTTTAAAAGAAAATTATTCTCACTTTCAGATAATTAAAAAAAAAACACTTTTGAAACAATATACAGCAATCGAATTACAGTTATCTTAAATATCTCATGAAATATGAGCATTTTTGTGAAAAACGTTTTTACTGCGCATGTGCGAAAAATAGAGACATTTTTATTACATAGGTTGAAAGCTAGATATACTGAACAACTTTTGTCAAAAGTTCATTTGAGTAGAGTAAAAATTAAGCAAATTGTCGGCAAAAGAACGAGCTAGGTTTTAGGTATTTTCCAAGAGTTGAAATTTCATAAGTGGTTTTTCACATACTGCGCAATTAATTTGGAGATCCAATTATTTCAACCACGTTCCAAAAGTACTTTTTTGTGAAAAACTCCTCATAAGCTTGTAACTTCAACAGATTTTTGTTTATTTACTAAGATTTCTTAGATTATAAGATGTTTTTCACAAAAAAGAACTTTGCAAAGTGGTTGAAATAATTGGATCTTCAAATTAATTACGCGGTATAAATCTAATTCGTTCTTTTGTCGAGAATTTGCTTAATTTTTACTCTATTCAAATGAACTTTTCATTGAAGTTGCCCAGTATATCTAGTTTTCAACCTATGTAAAAACATTTTTTAAATCTTTCGCACATGCGCAGTGAAAACATGTTTCATAAAAATGCTCATATTTCATGAGGTATTTAAGATATTTGAATTCCGATTGCAGTATATTATCTCAAAAGTGTTTTTTTTTCTTCAATTTATCGGAAAGTGGGAATAATTTTCTTAAAACTCTGTATATTATAAATAAAAAACATACCATTTTTTTTTTTTTTTTTTTTTTTTTTTTTTTTTTTTTTTTAGTTTTAAAATAAATGCTTACATCTCCATTATTTAATATACTATCGTGACACAAATTCATCCACAAATTGTACTGGGTCTGTATTAACATATCCTAAAGTTACTGATCATTTCGAGCAGTTAACGATACAGGGTGATTACAAACATAATTGATTTTGCTCAATTTGTTACTGGCCCCCTAAATGTTGCCTTAAACCAATTTTCACTGAAAACCATGCAGAAGACTCAGTTCTTTAAATGCCCAATGTTTAAAAACCTTTCCCCGAGAGATAAGTTTTTAAATAGAAAAAAAAAAAAAAAAAAAAAAAAACTGATCGTTTGCAAGTCTTGTTAAACTTTTAAGCAGGAGTGTATTATATACACACCCTAGAGTGTATTTAAATTTAATACATCATGAAAAACACATTACACATGTTGAGAAGCACTTCCAGAAATTTCCAAGTATGGACATAATATATCGAAATTCTTTTGTGCGTCCCTGTAAACGAATGATAAATGATTTCCATATGCCGGGCTACCACAAGCCATTTATTTTTTATTATATTTGTACCACTATTTGCATAAAATAAAACATAATAAATTTATGCAGGCAAAATGCAGATTTACCTACGTAAATGTAATATAAATTCTATCTTTTGGAAATATTGATACAAAAAATATTTAAAAAAGATTCGTCTGTGGCAGCCCTGCATATCATATTCTATACGAAACATGCTTTTTGTATATCATGAAAAACGGCAGTTTTTCGAGTGACGCAAGCGGAAGGACAAACGGACGGAAAGCTGCGAACTTATATATACGCCTAGTTTGACATCAAAGAGATTTGTAAAAGCCGACACGTAATATCTCAGCAAATAAGCCATATTTTGTTCTGATTTTTTCAAAATAGTCTTTTATCTTCGGTCTTAATCTATCCTGAAAATTTTATATTTCTACATGCAGTATGTTTTGAGATCTGAATCTCAATTTAAAGCGAAAAAGGGAAAATGTGTGGTGTAACGATGTAAGGATGTAATAAAAATATCTCTAAAACCGCACGAACGATTTTAATTTAATTAATATAGGTTGTTAATGGGATCTTTCTGAATCTAGTAACGTTTTTGTTTTTTCAGGAAAACTCTTGTTTTTTGTAAAAGTTGCTTTAAAAATAGAACTATATTACTCCGCCAAAATGCATGCTTTTATTCGGCAAAAATGTCGTAATTCGGTCCTTACTTTCAAGGCACGTTAGCTGGCTGTCTAACGTGAATGCAGTTGATAAATTTTTGTTATGAAGAAAATATTTTTAATTTTAAAATTTCCCCTTTCGTCAAAAACGTATTTAGATAATATTTAAAATAAACGAAGTATTTTTTAATTATAAATATTCTATTTCATCGTTATTCATAATAAATTAAAACTTTATTAAAGCGAAAGAGTTTAAAGCACTAAAGCACAGGAATTTATACCATGGTCGATGGTCTGTAGAGCGCATGCGTATATCATCCGGATCGAAAATTTCTGGTGCTCGCTGTAGACGCTAAAGTTGTTTACACTATTCCTGTCCTGGTACTGTATTCCTCCGCCGCTGTTGATATTCTGATCGCATAAATGTCAGTATTCTTTTAAAACATGTTTTATTAGATTGTGAAATATATAAAGAGGTAGAATTGTTTGTAAATTGTAGAAAAATTTATAATTTTTCTTTCATTCATATTAGACCACTTTACAAATGCCTCATGTTTACAAGTTACAAGTTGATTTCCTGTATGCGATTCTTATGCGTAGTTCAGTGTTTGATTTTTCTTATGCTATATGCATGAACCAATGCATTTTTCTTGATCAACGTTGCGAATTTCTTTCCGTGAAAGATTCGTTATAATATTTTCGCTGAAGTTTTTTTTTTTTTTTTTTTTTTCAATTTGTGTTTAGTAAGATGCTTTAGCAAAAAAGCGAAAACGTGTTATTTCATTTGGGCGTTTTGGATAAGTCTTTTAGCATTTCGCGAAAAATGCTACCGTAGCAGAAACACTGTACTGAGGTAGACAAAATTTCCATTTTATATATACAGTAAAACATTATTTACATGTCTTTTGCATTTATACATCCTTTTAATGAAGTCCTGATTCATTCCTATTCAATTTAATGAAAAATTCATGTGAATTAAAGTGTTAATGACATTGAATGTGAAGACGTTATTCTATGTTCCTTTAAAGGTGCAATGGACTGCTTTTTTTTTTTTTTTTTTTGTCAAAACACAAGGAAAAAATCATTTACAGAACTTAATTCACAATGCAGTTCTTAATACTACTCACAGACAATCAGGTGATTATGAAAAATTTTATATTTTAATTAAATAACTACTGATGTGGTTATAAATCATACAATATTTATGATTGGAGATATGCAAAATGTATAATTAATACTCAAAATGTGTTAATATAGTTTTCCTTTCCAGATATGTAATGCAATACTCAAAATATAAATATCTTAGTATACTCAAATCGTGGATTAATGATTTATAAATTTTTATTTATTTTTTTAATTTTAATTATTTTTATATATAAATTTCCTATACTAGTTACAATCTTTAAAAAAAAAAAAAAAAAAAAAAAAAAAAAAAAAAAAAAGCTTTTGCTCACAGCAATAATGCAGCAAGTGCTGCAGATTATTGTGGGAAACTTATTATTGAGAGCAGTAAAGTATAATTTTTGAATTACCAGTTTCATTGTTTAATCACAATTGCTTACATTCTGTTATTTTGCTGCTCATCAATAAAATTTGCCCTTTTTTTCATGCTATTCCTGAAATGTTTACTTACGATCGTCATAATACACAATTATTTTGTTTTTGTATCTATAAAGTCTGTGATATTTTGAAAACTACTATTTTGAATTGAGCAATAATTTTGCAGCTTGTTAATAAAATATGGAATCATATTGCTGCTTATTGAGGAACTTTATGCTCAACAATACAAATAATTGCTAAAATTAGAGTATTTTATTGCTAATTGATAAAATTCTCTATTTTTTCCCACCAAAGCTATTTCTCGAAATCTGTGATAATTTTGTGGCTTATTATTGAAATGCAGAATCATTTGCTGCTAATTAACAAATTTTATGTTTAATAATACAAATAATTGCCAAAATTCATGATTATTTCTTTCCCTATAAAGAAAGTTTTTACTTTTTTCTGTTCTGTTTACCAAAATATGCAATAATTTTGTAATCTCTTATTGAAATGCACAATAGTTTTGCCGCTAACAGTCCGAATGTATGTTTAATAATGCAAAACTGTGGAAATAGATTTATTTTGCTCTAAATCGAAAGAACTTTTTTTTTTTTTTTTTTTTTTTTTTTAATTTAAGGCTATTTATACCAAAATATGAAATAAACATAAATTTGTTAATTAGTGGCAAAATATTCTGTATTTCAATAATATGCCATTAAATTATCATGGATTTCGAGAAATAGCTTTGAGAAAAAAAATAGAATTTTAACAATTAACAATAAAATACTCTCAATTTGGTAATTATTTGTGTTGTTAAGCATAAAATTTCTCAGGTGGAATGCAGTTTGCGATACTGCTTGGCGTCTTGTTAACGATCGCTGATAAAGATGCCAACCGTGGAACCCTCGATGTTTATCCATTGTTGAACGACCGATGTTTGAAATGTGGTAACCTGACCATGATGTTTTGAAGCTGTATGATTTTCACGAATCTGATTGTTGCCAAACAAAAAAATTTCGTACGTTTCAAAGATTCGTGGAGTTTGCAGGAGACGTATTTAGTGATTTTTTTGTGTGCGTGTGTGTGGTTTTCATGTACGTGTTACTGATTGATGCAAAACGAAATTTCATGCAGTTTTAAAGATTCATGCATATTGCGGATGGGGTATTTAATGATGTTTTTTTTTTAGTCTTTATGTACGTGCAACATACAAATGTGCATATTACTAATCGCTGTGAAACGAAATTTCGTGCATTTTAAAGATTCATGCAGATTGCGGGTAAGGTTGAGGTGCAGATTACGAGCGACGTTGAATTCAATCTACTTACGTACCTTGGAGTTTATTTGATATGTTTGGTTTGTTTTTTCTTTTTAATAATGGCAACAATAGACGATTTTTTATTTTTACTTATGTCCATGCTGCTGTTAGTAGACGTTTCTGGTCTGGTCTTTCTTTTTTAAAGTAAAAAGTTTGTTAACTAATGCTTTTAGAGCATGCAGTATGTATTTTGAATATATTTCACAGAAAGTTTAGAGTAGTATTTTAAATTGTGTTAATTTGACTTGTGTAGATGGTTATTTAGTTTAGATGGAAATTTTTATTTTTGACGGAGGATTCATTTTTTTATTCTAAGGGAAATATTTTCTACAAAAGTTTGGGTAAGTGAAAAAACTTATTTTTTTATTCATATATTTATTTGTTGTGTTTTTTGAATTATATGTGGTATTTTTTGTTTTGTAATATTTAAAATTACCCATACTAGTGTGGCATTAAACCCTACTTACCTGCCTTGTAATAATTAATATTTTATACTTTTCCTTTATGAAAATTGTGGAAATTTTTAAAATTTGTATTTTCTTTTGTTCAAGTTTTTGAAAAGCTACTTTTCACGCTTTATTTTTAGTTAGTTTTTTTAAAACACGTAAAATTAGCCATTTTGAAAAAGTTGGCAAACACAACCGCGAAAACGTGCCAAATTGGCGAGTTTGAAAAAAATCGCCAAGCAGTATCGTAAAGCACATTTTTCCCTTATTCTGAAATTTTATTTATTTAGTTTCAATTTATTCTATTACTGTAACAAATTTTTTGAGTAAATGTTTGGATATTGAAGTTTTAAACTTTAAAACAGGCATATTCGGAAAATAGAGGTTACAAGTGATTTGTTTATGATTGAGGATATTTCAGTTTCATCCAACTGACCAACAGACATTTATTTACTTTTTGGAAAAAATTATCTATGAATAACTACTTTTTCAGAAAATAAAACTGTAAAGTACTTACCTCTAAATCATAGTAATGGAAGTGTATATTATTCTTAATTTATTTTCCTTGTAGATGCAAATTTTACGTATTTTATGAATTGCTAATACAGTAGGGATGATCGGGATGATTTGGGTATAAATTATATTTCATTAAATAAAATGAAAACTAATAAGTTCATACGCCTACAAAAATCCACATTTATATACATCATCATTACCTATATGATTATATAATGAAAATATGTTAGCAACACTGATATTGAAATTGACAAAAAAATATTTTAGTTTCTGAAGATGGCAATACAAACAAAGCAAATACTTTCAAACAGTGCTACTAATTAACATGCTGCTATATATTTTCCAAATTTAGGTATATACCTGCTATAGATTACATATTACATATGTTTACTACTTTAATATTTTATTGAATTGAAACATTTGAGGAGCAAACGTTCAAACCAAGTTTTTTCCAAAAATAAAAAAATTGAGTTATTTTTTAATTTATTAGTTTTTTTTTTTGTCTGAAAAATTGTATCCGAAGGTGAAAACATGGTTTGAATGTTTGCTCCTCATTTATGTGTAATAGTTTTACTGTAATTAATGATTTTAAAGCATGGTATACTTTGGACTTTTTATAATGTTTATTTCATTTCTAATTTTTACATGTGATAATAAAAATAAAAAAAAGAAAACTTACATTACTGCAAATTTATCTGCAAAATTCATACTAATTAAGAGGTGTTTTTTTTTTTTTTTTTTTTTTTTTTTAATATAAGTAACTATCATAGGGAATTTATATTTGAAAATAATTAAACTTAAAAAAAAAAAAAAAGTTAGAAAAATCATTAATACATGACTTGAGTATACTAAGATATATCTATATCTTGAGTTTTGTATTACTTATCTGGAAAACTATATTAACACATTTTGAGTATTAATTATGTATTTTGCATATCTCTAATCATAAATATTGTACGATTTATATCCCTATTTAATTACATAAAATTTTTAATAATTACCTGATGTGTTGATTGTCTGTGAGTATTAAGAACTATATTGTGAATTAAGTTCTGTAAATGATTTTTCCCTTGTGTTTTGACAAAAAAAAAAAAAAAAAAAAAAAAAAAAGAGCAGTCCATTACACCTTTAAAGGAACTTCTTCGCATTCAGTGTCATCATCTCTTTAATTAACACTGGACAGTTTCTATTCAGTTAATTAATAGATAGCGAATAATTCCAAAGTAATGATATTGTATCACAGTTCACATACTGATCAAAATTTATATTTAGAATGGTAAAGTAATGATCGGTCGTGAAATTTTGTGAATTTTAGAAAAGTAGAAAAGACATATAACTGATACTGTGTGGCATACACATGAATTTTTCATTAAATTGAATAGGAATGAATCAGGACTTCATTAAAAGGATGTATAAATGCAAAAAACATGTAAATAATGTTTTACTGTATATATAAAATGGAAATTTTGTCATTACCTCATCAGTAGCAGAATTTTTTCTGAGAATCTGTGACAGCTATATGGGCACTAAAAAAATAATCTGTAGCATAACTTTACAATAAGTAACAGAAAATAATTATAAGACAAAAAAGAAAACTTTTTATATACCATGTTTTTAAATTTCCCGATGAATCATTAATAAAATATGCAAGGATAAAAAATAATAAATAATAATAATTAGCACTTATCAATGTGTATAAATTTTTTAAAGTGATAATAACATCAATTTTTATGAGATGCATCGTTTAACTTTTTATAATTTTTTAACGTTCACGTTTAATTAAACGTGTTTATTTTTATGTCGAAAGAAAATGAACACGTAATTTTTTTTTTTTTTGGCAACAATTAAATTATAGCTAATATTTTAATGGCTATTTTTATTGCTATTAGGAGCTTATTATTTTCATATTTTAATTAATTAAAAGAAAAGTATTAAAAAATCGAGCTTTAGAGTATTGTGTTGTCACCGGGTTCTGATTTATGCTAAAAGTTTCAAATGTAGGGGAGTTAGTTAAAAATAGATTGCAAGATTTGTACCAGACAAACAAACAAACAAGAATCGAAGTTAATAAAAACATGGTAAAAATGAAGTTACAAGTTTCAATAGTAGGTAATATTTTTATCACAAGATTGCATATGTAATGTTTGTTAATCAGTTAGATATGATCAAAGCATTATAGTTATAAAAATGATGATAGTTAATCATTGGGAATAGTTCTACCTCTATATATATGCAAACATGTTATAAAGAATATTGACATATATGTTATGTATGAGAAAGATTAGAAATCATAAGGATTCCATGAGGTGTATGGTCACTGATCATTAGCACAGGGACTAGGGCATCTCAAAAAATTACATGAGTGTAAGGTATTGAACAATTCTACTTCTTTATAGCTGCTAGAATTTAATAAAGGGTGTTTAAAGCAGGGTTGGCAAACTGGGCCCAGCCCAGAAAAACCCGCCCGGGTTTTTCTGGGCGGGCCCACCAACAAAAACCCACTGGGTTTTTGCAAATAAGTGGGTTTTTGTGAAAAATTATTTATAATTTACAAATCCGATCTATAAAGTATAGAAAACACCTTAACTTTAAAGAAAAAACTCTTATTGTTATTTTCTAGAAAATAGTATTTAAACATAAAATGTAACTACAGTTATAAATATAATACAAGCAAGTTTATCTTCTATAATTGGTTCAGTTTTCCTTTTCCTGTAAAGCCGAACGATATTTTTGTTTAACAGTGGATATAAATGTTGCCCAGAATCAATATTTAACTAATTAAATTGTTTAGTTTTAAAACTTTATAGTTTTATTTTAATTTTAGTAGCAACATAATTATAAATCTAATAACATAAAATTTTCTTCTATAACCGTTTCAACTATTAAAAAACTTAAAAAAAGAAAAAAAAAAAAAAAAAAAGATAAAGCAGTGCAACTTATTTTTATAATTAAAACTAGTTGGCATAAGTGGACTCTGCTCAGTTCCCCATGATATATATGTTCTCATACATTTCTAGTACAGGACATTTTCTTAACATGATTATCATGTTAAGATAAATGAATCGACTAAACACTTGACACAATGAAATCCCCACCTAATAGGCTATCCACCATTCATTTTGATATATTTATCTTATTCTAATCTATTAATTTATTTTATTAGGATCAATTTCGTAGTTTTGTTTTCATGCTACTATTTCCAATGCAACAATCCTCAAAATGTCAAAATGCATATTTATATGGGATATCGCCCCATTTTGCTATGTTGATAAATTCTTAAATTACGAGCAACTTGCAAAATTTTCCTATTAGAATATTTGTAGTCAATTATGTTCAAACAAGTATCATAAATGTTATTTTTAAGTTGTCTGATATATTTATGATCCTCAAAATGGACATTTATACTCAATTCTGCCCTATTCTGCCATTTTAAGTAAATTGTAAATTCCAAATAATTTACGAATTCTTTTAATTGGAAAATTTATACTCTATGATATTCATGCCAGTTCTTGCAAAATTTTCAAAGTAGCATGTTTCTAGTTACTGATGTTCATTCCGACATCAAAACGCATATTTTAAAACTGGTCTCACATTTTTTTCATAAAAATTTTCCATTTCATGCAAAATTTTACTTAAATGTAAAATTTTGCCCTATTTTCCCATGTTAAGAAAACCATAAATTTTTAATAACTTACAAAGTTTTTTAATTCGAATATTGCAAATGAATAGGGTTCTTGGCAGTGTCGAAAGTAACATTTTAAAACTGATCTGACTTCTATGTGATAATTTGTTCTTGAGACATCGTGTACACAGACTAACGGACTAACAAACTAATACACACCATACAAATTTTGTCATTTTTCGTATTCCTTACACGTGAAAATGTGTAAAAATGAAAAAAAAAAAAATGAGGTCGAAAATTTTCACGATTATTTACGTTCTCCATCTATAGTATGATGTGGAACTAAAAAATTTAAGTAATATGTATTGTACTTAAGAATTTAAATTCGTTTATTTTATCAGTTATTGTTATTAAGAATATTTATTTTGAATAAGCATATATTAAAATAAAATATAGCTCAATCTTACTAATTAACACTATTTTAATATTTGAATCAAACCAATTTTTATTTCTAAGATAAATATTAGATTAATTATTAATTAGTAGTTTAATATAATTAGGTGTATTACAACTAATATGCTAAATAACATATATCTAACATTGCAATGCAAATGTATTCAAACAAAAACCCACAAATACCCAGAAAAACCCAAGTGGGTTGGGTTTTTCTAGAAAAACCCGGGTTTTTGCCAACCCTGGTTTAAAGAGAACACTGACATTTATGTTGAGGATGGAGAAAGATTGGAAATCACATGACTTTTGCATTGCATTTGATCACCGAGTGTTAGAGTGGAGGGAAAGGGGGAGTGTCCTAAAAAAGTATATGAGTGAAAGATATTGAACTATTCAATTTCTTTATAGTTTCTAGAATCTATTTAAGTAAATTGGAAAAAAAATGTCATACCGTAAAATTCCGATAGTACCCCGCCCCCACCCACCCCCTCCTGAAATTTCACGTACTTTACTTTTTCGGAAAATTCTGTTTATAACCCTCCTCCCTTACTTTTGGCGGCTAAGTCCGCCATTATTTCATTTTTTCCATGATCATTGCAAACATACTTTTTTTGTAACATCTGAAGTCATATGTTTATTTAGAAACTAATTTGCATGTAAACGTATCCAAGTGCTATTTTTGCTCATCTTTTTAAAGTAAAATAACTCCAAATAAAAAAATGCTGCTTTGTTTACATTCTTTAAACTCCAAAACATTAACTGCTATTCAAGCGACCATTGCTTTCACAATCTTGTTTATGCAACTATGTTTTTGCGATCATAACTTTTTTCTAAATTTTAAATTCTCTTTTTACTTTTAAATCTTTAAATAACATTAATAGTTATTGTTCACCCTGTTCTGTTCTTGCATATCAGTTAATTGTTAATAGCAGTGCAATTAACTGTTTGTTTAACTGTCAGTGAATCTTCTAGACGACTTCGCAATTTGTTTATAAGAGGTGGGGGGGGGATGTTGCACGTGTACATCACATGTTCATGTTGATTATTCGGTATACATTTTCTTTTTCAAAATTATGTTTATTAATAAAATTTAATAAATAATAATCAATATTATTGTTATTATAATTTAGTAGCTATTATATATATTATTAATAAAATTTATGTTTTTGGAAAAGATTGTGAAACTTCCGATTATAATCCACCCCGCCTTACGAATTCGTCATACATTTCTGGAAACTTTCAATTATAACCCCTCCCCCCCAGTTTTGACAAATTTCCCATTGAAAAATAAAAGGAGGTTACTATCAGAATTTTACGGTATATATTGAGGATGGAGAAAGATTAGAAATCAGAACGATTCTGCAAAGAATTTGTATGTCGTCTGTTTAGTTTGTGAATTTTAGAAAAGTGGAAAAGACATAACTAATATTGTGTGACTAAACAAAGAAATTTTTCATTGAAATGAATAGGAATGAATCAGGACTTCACTAAAAGGACGTATAAATGTAAACGATGTATAAATTGGGTTTTTCTGTATATATAATGGAAATTTTGTGGTTACGATAACTTTCGACATAATACTCAAAATTGAATTGAACCAAAGTTACACAGCAAACTTATCTTACAAATATCTTAGATGAGTTCATTAACTAAGTTGCTCTGCAGCTTGTTTTTAAGTGAAGGCTACATGAAAATTTCAACTCAACAGTTAAGACCGCATTTGCTTGAATTTTCATGTTCACATTGACCACATAAAGGTCTCAACCAAGTGTTTATTAATGAATTTTATCTGCCATTTTTAACAAAATGACCGATATCTTAGGTACAGCCATTTCAAATCAGGCTACCACTTGTAAATTTATCATCAGAATAACTTTTGAAATACTGAATCAGTTCAAGTTGGACAATGAACTTATCACACAAATATCTTGGATGAATTTTGTTCCAACATTTACCTAGTTTCCAATTTGCAGCCACTTCAAATCAGGCTGCTACTTGAAAATGTGCCACCACGATAACTTTTAGAATACTAAACTGGTTCAAATCAAAGTTGGGGAGTGAACTTAATACAATTCAAATATCTTGGATAAGTTTGCTAGGCAACTTGCTCCACCATTTTGTTTCCAAGTGGCAACCGCTTAAAATTTTTTTATTACAATAACTTTTGTAATACGGAATCAGTCTGAATCACATTTGCACAGTTGACATATCATTCAAATATATTTGATAAGTTCACTGGGCATCTCAGTCACTCTGTCCTTTTGTTTCTAAATGGTGGCCACTTGAAAATTATCACAGTAACTTTTGAACCGATTTGCTTAACACTCCATATATACACAGCCATCATTAATAAATCCACCAAATTCATTAAAAAATTGTAGCTGCCATTTTGTAAAAAATGATGGCAACTTGATAAGAAAAGATAAATCAACCTAAGCTTCCTATGAGCCGGAAGGACTTGTTTTAATTTTTTGATCAATAACCTCTAAAAAGTAATGATATCAGTACAAAAACCCTTAACGGGTTAAAAGTTGTGACGCAGCTACTTTATCACTATAAGAATTTGAAATATGAGTCTTAAAAATAATGATATCAAATTTTAAGTGACGCTTTTCTATTAGTTAACATATACATAGATTTTCTTATTTGATCATTTGCTTTTTTCTTTTATTTCTATTTACAGTGCAAACATAATATTTTTAACTTCAAGATAAGATAGATATATAAAATATACTCACTGATGCTTTTTCATTTGCATTTTAATTTCAAAATAACAGTTTTAAGAGGAATGATATAAAAATTCCAGTCACGCTTTGATGTCATTTTAAAAGATTTGTTTTTAGATTCCATTAAAATTACCTTTGTTTTGTCTAATAAAGTATATTTACACATTGAAACAGTGCTTTTAATTTTGAAATATACTGTCAAATAATCACACTTTCACTGAGTTTGCATTATAAATTAAAATTATTTATTTCAATAAATCCATTTGTCTTTTGCGTCACGCTATCCAAAACTGCAAGTAAAATTTGTGCAAATGTTTTCTTTGCATCACACTATTTCTTTGCACAAATTCTCACTTAGTTGGATACTATGATACAAAGTAACATAGTCAAAGCGTATTTTTTTTTCTCTATTTATCTTTTTATCATCTTTTTTTTTTTTTTTTTTAAATTAGGAACTGTGTAAGAGGGAAACAACTTTATTTCAACCCTAAAATTTCTTTAATCATTGACTTAAATTAAACAAAAATATTAGTAACACATTAACACGGTATAAAACCTTTAAAATAAGTCTGAGTTTCTGTAAGATTTTGGCAAAGGACGTTTTCAGACTTTTTCAAGCAATATACACTCCTTCTCATATTTATAAGGACACTTTATGTTTTAAAATATCTAATGTAAAAATAGTTGTGAACAAGATTATACTAAGTGCACTTAATATATCTAGTATTCTAAAAACCAAAACTGTGATATATTATTTTTTTTAATAAGAAATGAAATTAATAAAAAATAATGCAAATAATGAAATTAATAAAAAATATTTTTTTCTCCACGTTTTTAGATGTTCATAATTACAGGGACAATCAAGATTTTTTCGTTTTATTGAACTTACTAGCGGATAAACTACAGTTGACATGCGAATTTGTTAACTACTGGGCCAGATTAATTCATATATAAGCTTTCAATTTTTCTTGGACGGACATTACTGATAATTCCTCGAAAAAAAGAACGTTCATATAGTGAAGTATGGTAAATGTGTTTTTTAAGTGGAAGGATAATTTCAGTCCTCCGAATTTCTGATGAAATTCGAAGATCTAAAATTGCTGAAGGAAATGTGATCAAACGTTGAACTGCTGGTTCGATAGGAGAGAGATCTGATGCAAAATCAGAGTTGTTTTACAGAGATCGAAGACTCATAATTCCGATTACTGTTCTACTCATAATGACTGCTGCTGAATTTGCTCGTAATTTTTGACGAAAGGTTGGGGTCCACATTTATGCATGCTTAAAATAATTAATGATATGTTAAAATGAATAAAAAACCTTTAATAATCAATAACCATTCAATGAGGAAAAGAATGTCTGTGTTATAAAGTTGAATAAAGACAATATTAAGTAGTAAAATGTTGCATTTTCGGATGAAAAACATTTTATTCTTGATTAACCAAATGGTTTTAACAGTTACTGGCACGATCCGAAGATAGCGAAAGACAGGGCAGATATGAATCGGACATTTTAAAGCTGGATCTATGGTGCTCTGGGGAGCTGTTTCTACTGAAGGCAGAATGAATTTAGTATTTTTTTCTATTATTATGAACATCCAGAGAATATCCGCAAATTTTAAACGTGGAATTATCAGATTTTTGTTAGATTTTGGGGGGTAATAATATTTTTTTCAACATGACTTACATTTTTGCTCTACTTTTAGAGCAATAGGAAATAGTTTGAAGAAAGAAACTTCTGTATTATTTCCTTTCCCGTGGCCTAAAACCTTAACTTATCATATTAGAAAATTGCATGCAAGTGGAAAGCAATTTTAAATAGTTTAAATGTATTCAGAATATCATATATGCTGTATGAAATGGTATTGAAACTGAATATTAAAGAAAAAAATGTATATATATATATCTATACCCCGTGGCAGAAACACGGCGACACGGCGACAATGTCGCAGAAACAGAAATGTTCTTGCAGAAAGATTTTACATAAGTCAAATAAATTTTGCCATTGTGTAGAAAAAAAAAAAATAAAATAAAAAAATAAGCGAGAGAGTGAGGAGAGAGAGAAACTCAAAGAATAGTTTATTAACTGTTCTGCAGAACAAATTTTCGCTTCTGCAGATACGATCGCCTCAATCCTGAATAAGGAGAGGAGATAAACCGGATGTAACTCACTTGGGTTAGCTTTGATACGGCATGCATTAGCGATTCGTGATGCGGTGATATGATTCGGTGTATCGAAACTTTTCACTGGTAACCTCTTCACTTCGGAACTTCATTTTCGTGTCTTAAAACTTTGTTTTCGCTCCGCGCCTGCCGCTCGTGTCGTGTGTTTTTATTGTATTACAAAAAGATGTTTTTTCAAAAGAATGTGGCTTTACGACCATTTTCCGAATTTCATATTTCATGCATTTTCAGATTCATGCATAGCAAAATAGCTGCATCCAGTGATTTTTTTTTCTTTTCTTAAGTGCGTGCTTGCTACTATACCGATTTTCATACATTTTCTGATTTACGCACGACAAATTAGTTGCATGTAGTGATTTTTTTTTTCTTTAATGTATGCGAAGCGTGCATACGTGCGTGGTAGTAAATACACGTAAATTTTTTAAAGCTACATTAATTTTAATGTTTGGTTCAAACTATGCAATACATTTCACAAATATATACAGAAATAAGACTATGGGGAAATTTGTAACGTCTGTAGTTATACGCAAAATAAAAAATGAAGCCTCAAACCTTGCTTCAAAAAATAGAAAATTGAGAAATGAATCTTAAAAATACTTTATTGATATTTAGCATTTTATATGCAGTAAAAGATCTTAGTAATAAATATTAATGGGTATCTTAAGTTATAAAATTGGTAACTTTTCTAATTTTTTTTTCTTTGCTAATCATTAATTATTTTAATTGCAATTAAAATTCTTAGCTTTAAATTTTGTTGTTTAAGCATATGAAGTCGTTAAAAAAATTATTAATTTATTTTACAAAAATACTCTTATCATTAGTTTTTACAGCTTGTTCCTTTCATTTTTTAAACATTTGAATTTTCAAAAAATGTTTATTTTTTTAATTGAAATATTTCAGATTAGAGTTATTTTGAATAAAAATCAAACCAAAGGTTTTGCTGATTTTTTTTTTTTTTTTTTGTTAGCAAAAGGAATTTTATCTAATAGCAGTTGTTTTGAATAAATACTAATTAAACAGCAAATGTTTTTATTTATTTATTTTTATTTACTTATTCTTATAGATATCAATATCAAATATTACTTTTAATTGATTTCTATTTATTTCATTCATCTGTAATCATTATTTTCCATTATAGATTTTATCCATGAAATCTGTTACATTTCAGATTTCAACATTTCCTTAAAAATTAAATATTTCACTTGCCTCAATCTTTCTGAAAATATTTCGACTATGCTTTGTCTATAATTGTGTTACTTAGATCTTGTATTCTGTTTTACTTTATGTATTTAAATGATGGTACAATTATCAGTTCAAAAAACTCTTAACGGCTTAAAAGTTTGTGACGCCGCTACTTTATGGCTATAAGAATTTGAAATATGAGTCTTAAAAGTAATGATATCAAATTTTAAGTGACGCTTTGAAATTGGTTAAAGTATACATAGATTTTCATATTTGATCATTTACTTTTATCTTTTATTTATCTTTATAATGCAAACGTAATATTTTTAACTTCAAGATCAGACAGATATATAAAATACACTCACTAGATGCTTTTTCATTCGTATTTAAAATTCAAAATAACAGTTTTAAACGGAATTATATAAAAATTCCAGTGGCGCCTCGGTGTTATTTTAAAAGATATGTTTTTAGATTCCATTAAAATTACTTTTGTTTTGTCTAATAAAGTATATTTACACATTTAAACAGTGCTTTTAATTTTCAAATATACTGTCAAATAATTATACTTTCACCGAGTTTGCATTATAAAGTAAAATTATTTATTTCAATAAATTGATTTATCTTTTGCATCACGCTATCCAAAACATAGTATCATAGTATCCAACTAAGTGAAAATTTGCTCAAAGAGGTAGTGTGACGTAAAGAAAACATTTACATAAATTTTACTTGCAGTTTTGGATAGCGTGACGCAAAAGATAAATCAATTTATTGAAATAAATAATTTTACTTTATAATGCAAACTCGGTGAAAGTATAATTATTTGACAGTATATTTGAAAATTAAAAGCACTGTTTAAATGTGTAAATATACTTTATTAGACAAAACAAAAGTAATTTTAATGGAATCTAAAAACATATCTTTTAAAATAACACCGAGGCGCCACTGGAATTTTTATATAATTCCTTTTAAAACTGTTATTTTGAATTTTAAATACGAATGAAAAAGCATCTAGTGAGTGTATTTTATATATCTGTCTGATCTTGAAGTTAAAAATATTACGTTTGCATTATAAAGATAAATAAAAGATAAAAGTAAATGATCAAATATGAAAATCTATGTATACTTTAACTAATTGCAAATCGTCACTTAAAATTTGATATCATTACTTTTAAGACTCATATTTCAAATTCTTATAGCCATAAAGTAGCGGCTTCACAAACTTTTAAGCCGTTAAGGGTTTTTTGAACTGATATATATTATGTTCATTTCAGTTTTTTAGTGATGTCTTATGAGGTTGAGACTGTAGAAGGTCACCACAGTTTGTTTGAAATTAAACTGGATCCAGCAAAGTATTAAGTTGGGATAGTTAAATCGCTTCGGCGCCAGTGACTCGGCGAAATTTTAGGTCGGTTTAGTTTTGTGTCGACATGGTGCTGCAACGAAGGAATTAGGTTGTCAGAGGTAGATGAATTGGAAGCGATTTTGAAAGTTTGATTGAAATGAAGAGAAAGGAAGTTGGTAGAAAGTAGTATAAGATGGAGATGTTTTTCGTAAAAGGTGTGGAGTCTTGTCCGACGTTTGTCTAAGACAACGGCTATGTAGTAGAGTGTGGAGAAAGTTATATTTCAGTAGTTGAGATTAAGTGGTGCTTAAGTTAAGCAGGTTGATGAGTGTTGTTATGCTTCAGTGCGATAATTTGTGAACGGAAAACTGATTCGGCCGGGAATCCATGAATCGTTTGCAAAGTCACAGTATCTACATAAAGGAGTGCATCCGTCTAACTTCTACAATTCTAAGGTGAGATATTTTGAAATTATGTAAATTAGTCATTGTACATTTATTTGATAAAGTATTTAAATACGCTGGCTGAGCTACGTGTTCCAGATCATCCTCCCATTATTCTAGCTAAATAAACTCTTAGTTTTTTTTCATATACCTGAGTCTCTGTGCTAATTTCATATCTAATACTTAAGTAGTTAACTTAACTAAGTTAATCATTGAGTTAAGATGGGGTCTGCGTCAATGCAAACCTCACAGTTTAAAGATTTCAAACTGTACTTACCAGAAATTTTGACCACACACGTAATGTGTTCGAATTCTCTTGGATGCGCCTGTACATGAAATATTTGTTGAATTTTAACAAACGGTTTCAAATAGCATCTAAATATGATACGAATTTAGAATTTCGAGTTTGGACTTACTGTTAATATTTGTTCTATAACTATGCTGATAATAAACAAACATGCACACAAACCAATTGCCTGATCTTTGGATTCAATGAACCTCAAAACATACAAATGTATCAAAATCTCACTTTCGAAAATTTGACCTAAAAACAACACTTCCTTTACCATATAAGGCTAAGAGAAATTAATTAGTAAGTTTTTGAGGTTTAGAGAAAAAGTGTAGTAAACGTTGAATACTATAAAAGCATAACTGCCGAGTGTTACAATTTTTGGATACCAGTATATATATATATTTAATGAATTTTTGTAGCAGTTTTTCTGTGACTACATAAGGGTAAAATTTCTATAAAAAGAAATACTGGTATCCATAAATCGGAACACTTTACAGTTACATAAAAACCATACAGATTTCATTGGAAAATGTCTCCATATTTAAACTGCATTTTTTTTTTTTTTTTGGGGGGGGGGGGGGGATAAAGAAATAAATAATTCTAACACTATTGACAATGACAACCGGACAGTTAAATAATAAACGATTATAATGACAAGAGAGCAGGAATAAATAAATATCTTTAAATTATATAAATGTAAGTTTTTGTGAAATTTCAGGGAAATTTAACAAGACCAGAAGAGTTAAAAAAAAAAAAAAAAAAAAAAAAACTGGCACTGTAATAAGAACCCGCATACCTGTTTCAGATAAGACCAATTAGTAAACAATTAAAATACTACTTTATTAACTATATTGTGGCGACGGATAAAATATCTTTTCTACCTCAGTTGAATCGTCGCAGTGAAAGTAAATATTACTGTGAAATTGGAAATAAAGGGGCAGTTCATTCACTTCCAGTAGGGTCAGCCTTGGCGACAAACGTGGTGAATTCGTGACAGATTTGGTAAAAGATGGTAGTTTAGGGTTCTCGAAGTTTCGAGACTCTACGTTGAGTAGGAGCCGAGATCTTGAACTTTTAATTGGATTCTAGCACAGAACTATTACTTAAATCCATCAAAGTAAAAATAGAAGCAAGTTAAAATATGAATATTAGTGTTGTTCAAAAGTCTATTCTGAGCGATTTTACTTTTGAGAGCAGGTGATTGATCTTTGTTCATGAATCAGAGAAATTCCTGATCTATGGAATATTTACTTGTTCATTTATTTAATTGGGAACAAGTGGATGTTTTCTTGGAATGTTTACAGCACCAACGGGGACTTTTGTGATACAAGCAACAGCTTTATTGACTGCTTCCAGAATAATCCTTGAAATTGGCAGTATTATCGGACTGTTTCCAGAAACTTGTCGAATAGTGACTTTTGTGATACAAACGACAGCTTTATTGGATTAATTCGAGTAAATTCCTTGAATTGACAATATAATTGGACTATTTTAAGAATATTACTTGAAATGAAAAATTTTCCCACTGATTCGAGAAGTTATGCTGAATAAAGTGCATTCATCGACTAGAACTTTCCTGTTATATACGAACTACTTTCTTCATATAAGAAAGTCGACAATTTTTTCTTAGCAATATTTTTCGTTAGTATGCATATATACATTTACTGAAAATACAAAATATTAATACTATTGTATATATACATATAAATAGAAAAAAATATATATTAACTACTTTTTTTAAATAATAAAATACAATATTTTTTCAAATCCCCAATTTTTTTCCTGAATGTATAAAATAATTGGAAATGAATTGTTACTTTTAACAAATCTAGAATAATTTTAGATATCAATACTTTTAATCCTACAAAATATGTTTCATGTTGACTATCATTTTTCTAGGTAATTGAATTCACATAACAATGCATTTTGAAGATATCCTGAAAGAGGTCGGGGGTTTTGGATTTTTCCAAAAGATCCTTGTTTTCGTTTTCCTAATTCCAACATTTATTGTGATACCAATGTGTATAATGAGTCTCATATTTATGTCCAATACACCTGAACACTGGTGCTACGTTCCTGAAGTAGTCAATTCAAACCTTTCATTGGACGTGCAGAAAGAACTCATCAGGCCACTTCAAGACCAATCTTGTTTAATGTATGACGTCAACTACTCTCAAGTCTTAACGTCCGGGAATTTGAGAGCAGATCCTTCGTGGCCAACAAAACATTGCACTGATGGGTGGCAATACAGCACAGCTAATTACGAAGCAACAGCTGTTACACGAGTAAATATGATTTTTTCTTTTTTAATGTTAAATGTTATCCTAAACCATAGCCTTCTAAATTAGATGCCTTCCTCGTGGCTCGAAAACTTGGCAGCAGTTGAAGCGATAGACAGCGCCACCTGGTACAGTCTGCGCGAGTTTTTTATTCCACAGCCACCAAAAACTTTGAAAAGTGGTATTTGATATACATAAAAGGCGAATAGAATCAAAGAAACGTCGATTATATATATTATAAATCACTTCTTAAAGTTATTGGTGACAGTTGATTAAAAATGTCATGCAATCTGCACCAGATGGCGCTGTCTACTGCTTGAACTGTTGCCAAGTTTCCATGCCACGCAGAAGGCATCTAGTTTAGGAGGCTATGCCTAAACCGTAGGTGCCAACCGTTAAGATTTTTTGACACAGATTTTTTTTTTTTTTTTTTTTTTTTTTTTTTTTTTTTGTGTGTGTGTTTTTTCGCCTTATTTATTCATGAAAAACCTGAACAAATCTTAAAAAAGATTTCTTTAAAACAATACCGGTGTCAAAAAATCGTAATGGTTGGCAGCTATATCTTAAACTTTCTTGTCTCATCCTGTTGACGATGGCATTTTTGCAAAGTGATTGAGTTTGAAGTTTGATGAACTGTGACTGTTTTTCCAGCAATGATACGTCAGTGGAGTACTTATAATATTATCTAACTGAACAACATGTGAGACCAGAGTTCCCAACTTTTATGATTTATTCACGAGCATTTTTAGCCCCGCCTCTTTTTCATACCGGAAATTTTGAAAAATGGTTTTCTTTTTATTTAATCGTTGTCACATATTAAAGAGGAATAATCTACAAAATTTTTGGTGCGAAAAGGAGGCGGGGCTAAAAATGCTCGTGAATAAATTATAAAAGTTGGGACTCTGTTTGAGACAGATATAATCAAATTTCTTCTCATAGCTTTCAGTTGAAATTTAATAAGGAATCTTAATGTCTTATTTTTATTGTAAAGATATTTATAAAAGTTAAAATATTTGAAGTTTTACAACCATAGTATAATCTCTTTCCTATAAAAAATTTGATTTTATTTATTTGTTTATTTATTTTTTTTGTATTAATCTTTTCATTTTTTTTTTTTTTTTTAATATAAGAAATTTTATCCGTACAATAAATAAAGTAAAATAAAATTCCATATGCTGCATTCACAAATATCTACTTAATAAAGAAAAATAAAATAATAATAATAATAATTTATTAAGTACTTTTAATCTATAGTGCGGTTTTGTTTTTTTCCGCACCTTCGTTTCCCATCCAAATTTAATATTATATTTCTCTCAAACTCATTATTTTTTGACTGAAGTACTTCGAAATTTAGTAATTTACGTGTATTTGTACGAGATATAAACGTAAAATTGTTTATTTCAGAGTTCGTCATCCAACTTGAAGCATTATGTTGCCTAAAAATTATTGCTCTCTTTTAAAAGGATTTTACGTGAAAACTGGAATTAAGTAATTTGTAGGGCTTTTCCCCCCAAATTCTTATGTACTAACTGTCATTCACTACGGTATGTTTGTGAATCTCAAGCTTAATAAAAAATGCACCTTCATTTTAAGGTAAATATAAGCATTTCCATTTGTCTCTTCGTGGCTCAGGTGGTTAGAGCGCCATGTTAGTAACGCGGTGGTCGAGCGTTCGAAGGTCCGGAGTGTTAATTTTTGCAGATAATTAGTAGAAAACATGTCAATTGATAAAAGAAAATTTCGTTGACTACACATTATCAGAAGAATTTTTGAAGAGTTTTTTAAAGAAGCCTTTTTTTTTTACGTTCGAATGCTTAAATTTAAGGCAAAAATTTAGTATTATTCAAACATAAAAATGTTTTATAAAAATTAACTCATAGATAAATTCACGAAGTAGTACACAAACATAGTTAAAATATTTTTTTTTATTAAAAATTAAAAAATTGTTTGCAGGGAGCAACATTCTATGTATATTTTTATAATTCTAACACAATTATGCATTTATTAAAAAAAAAAAAAGAAAGAAAGAAAGTTTTTATGCATATTTACGTTTGTAATGACCGATAGATGGCACAACCAGAGCAATGACTAATGTTCAATCGTAACAACGGATCAAATGCCTCAGAAAATTTTCGTGGTTTATAAAAGAGTACAAATTCTTTTCCGCTGAATGTGATATGATACATTAAGAATTCGGGTTTTAAAAGTTTTTTAAATAGATTATTTAACACATAAGAGATGGGTTGTATTTTCTCTGTCTGTTCCGGTTGCCGAAATTTTTTTAAAAGAATTAAATAAACATGTATATACGGGCTTTGTAGTTTCATTAAATAAGTACTATTTTTGAATAAAATTGTATACTGTTTTTATTTATACGTCAAGTAGTCCTTATGAATGGGATATTTTATAAAACATCCACTCTTACGAAGTGGAACTTGCATAATTGACGTATCATATTCAATAACTTTTCCACGTAACCCCACCCTTTAAAACAGCAAACGTAAATCTACGTTGCTCGTCTTAAGCAGTCATAACGGAAAAACGTAGATTTATGTGGCCGGACTGTTAAGCGTTAATTGTAATACGCATTTTCATGTTTGTTGTTTTTAGAGTAACTAGACATTTTATTCAAATGAAACCCGAAATTTCATTTGATAAAATGTATATTACCAATTAAAATTGCTCCAAATTTCTTAACCGAAATCACTATCCCTTGGGAAGTCTTCGAAGACCAGGCTCTTCCTTAATTGGAAGTCTGTTCGTTTAAAATCTTAAATTGCACTGACCAAATGTCTCTTTAACATCTGTAGCCTTTCTCTCTCCCCCTTCTTTTTTTTTTTTTTCCCCAGCATCTGGTACCTGTCTCTCCATCTGTTACTTATCATCTGGTATCCGAAGGTGTGGGGCAATTGGTCCCGGGTACTTCGGAGCTACGCTCCTCGATCTCTATTTGTAGTGTAGCCAGAATTAGGGATTTTTGAAACTTCAGGGGAAATGTTTCGTAAAATTGAAAAATGTTGGTAACAGATATATATACAGGGTGACAATTATTGAACTATCTATATAATATTTTTCTAACGTGGCCCATTTACTATTACACTTTTCTGAAACGATACGATAGTGATGTAATTAATAAAATACGCAAGGAAATAAAAAATATTATTTATAAAAGGACAATATTTAAGCGAGCGGTTTCAGCTTAATGATCTAATATATATATATATATATAAAAAGACATTTATCTTATGAGACCATTTTATGGAAAAATGTATTTTTAAAAGTTGCTTCTTTTCAGCATCTTTGGAAGCGTCAATTTAAATTTAGCAAAACTTATAGTCCAAGCGGCGGCTGAAAAAAATTGACTTGATAAGGTACGAAGCTAATTTTTTTTCTATAGATAGAATTCATTGTTACAATGAAAATCTGATAGGGTTGCCTGGTCAAAGCCGTCAAGTTCAAGAGAAACAACCTCACTTCCGGTCACAATTTAAACGATTTTCGAACCCCACAAATGTGAAGATGAAACCGGTGCTAAAATGTAGAGTTTAATATGCTCTTTAAAATGGTACAGGGTTGCCTGGTCAAAGCCGTCAAGAAACAGAGGTTGCCACGAAAGTAGGGGACGTATTTTACGATTTATTTACCCAAGTAAAAAGTAATTTACCCAAGTGTAAAGATGAAACCGCTGCTAAAATGAAGAGATTAATATGCTCTTTAAAATGGCATAGGTTTGCCTGGTCAAAACCGTCAAGATTCGGAGGTTGCCTCAAAAATAATGGTCAAATTTAAACGATTTTCGAACCTCACAAGTGTAAAGATGAAACCGGTGCTAAAATGTTGAGAATATTATACTTTTGAAAATGACATAGGGTTGCCTGGTCAAAGCCGTCAAGAAATAGCGGTTGCCACGAAAAAGGGGGACGTATTTTACGATTTATTTACCCAAGTAAAAAATGATTTACCCAAGTGTAAAGATGAAACCGGTGCTAAAATGTAGAGAATAATATGGTCTTTAAAATGGTATAGGGTTGCCTGGTCAAAACCGTCAAGAACAGTGGTTGCCACGAAAAGTGTGTGTGTGTGTGGTGGTGGTGGGGGGGGGGGCGAATTTTAGCGGTTTTCTTACCCTAACATATTTAAAATGAAACCGTTTATAAGAGAAATAGTGGTTGCCCCGAAAAAAAAAAAGCTAATTTTGAAGGGTTTTTTATACAATGTGAAGAAAAAATATTAAAAGTATTTAAAAAATAAAAAATAAATCAAGTTCTAAAATTTCCCATAAAAACAAAGAATTGATAGTAAAAATTAAAAATTTAGCATGCGGATACAGATAAGAAAATACGCCCGCAAAAGTTAACAGAAATGAAGATAATAATGCCCAAGAAACTCATAATAAAAAATTCTGTTAGTATACAAAATAAATAATTAAATAAAATGAAAAAAAAAAAAAAAAAAAAAACTTATTTCAGATTTGCAGCAAGATTTACAAATTTCAATTTCATAAATTAATTCATGGTTATTAAGAAACGCGAAAAATTTATCAACTTTTTAAAAATGCTTTTCGCTTTATTTGTACCCATAATTAATTTGCAGAAGGTATTATTGATTATTTTTAATTAGATATAAAAAAATTAATTGAGAAAATTTTCTAAAATTGACAAAATTTTAATATAACAAAGTCGGCACAACCCAAAATTTTCGTATAAAATTCTACAAAGCAGCCTCATACATTTTTTCAGGGAATTTATCTTCTCAATACTTTGACACAATTTGAATATTTTAAGTATTGAAAAATGGGGGAAAAAACGAGCTCGTGAGCTGACATTAGTTTTATACAGATTAGAAAAAGAATGGTCACGCATAATAATTTAATTTTCTTTATGCTTTAAAATCTCTTACATCATTAAAATAAACGTATATTGAAATACGCTTCCTTTTCTGAGTGACCGCTATACCTTGACAGGTTTGAAGCACTAGTCGAAAGCAAATTGAAAAGTGTTGTATGTTCTACATTTAGCTCGCAATTTCATCTTTGAAATATTAATCATTTCATGTTTAACCTTTTTTAAATAGTCTTCATGTGTGTTTCACTTTGTGTTAAACACCTTTAATATTCGCTAGCTTTTTGGAGACTGACCGCTATTTCTTTACGAATTTTACCAGGCAAACATGTGCCATATTAAAATAACTTCCATGCTGTACATTCTGGAACCAGCCACACCTTTCAAATATTCATATAATTTCATCCTTATTCATTTTCTTTATTAATGCTATTCGTATTTTTTTACACTTCGTTAAGAAATCTTCAAAACTCGCCTATTTTTTTGTGGCCGACTGCTTTACTTGAGAGATTTGACCTATTTTCGAGGCAACCTCCGGGTCTTGACGGTTTTGAACAGGCAACCTTATGCCATTTTAAAGAGCATATTAATCTCTATATTTTAGCACCGGTTTCATCTTTACACTTGGGTAAATCACTTTTTACTTGGGTAAATAAATCGTAAAATGCGTCCTCTATTTTCGTAGCAACCTCTGTTTCTTGACGGCTTTGACCAGGCAACCCTATGCCAATTTAAAGAGCATATTAATCCCTACATTTTAGCACCAGTTTCATCTTTACAGTTGTGGGGTTCGAAAATCGTTTAAATTTGACCCCTATTATCGAAGCAACATCTGAAACTTGACGGTTTTGACAAGGCAAACCTATGCCATTTTAAAGAGCATATTAATCTCTACATTTTAGCACCAGTTTCATCTTTACACTTGTGAGGTTCGAAAATCGTTTAAATTTGACCCCTATTTTCGAGGCAACCTCCGGGTCTTGACGGTTTTGACCAGTCAACCTTATGCCATTTTAAAGAGCATATTAATCTCTTCATTTTAGCAGCGGTTTCATCTTTACACTTGGGTAAATCACTTTTTACTTGGGTAAATAAATCGCAAAATACGTCCCCTATTTTCGTGGCAACCTCTTGTTTCTTGAAGGCTTTGTCCAGGCAACCCTATGCCATTTTAAAGAGTATATTAATCTCTACATTTTAGCACCGGTTTCATTTTTACACTTGTGGGGTTCGAAAATCGTATAAATTTCACCCCTACTATCGAGGCAACCTCTGAAACTTGACTGTTTTGACCAGGCAACCCTATGCTATTTTCAAGAGCATATTAATCTCTATATTTTAGCACCGGTTTCATCTTTACACTTGGGTAAATCACTTTTTACTTGGGTAAATAAATCGTAAAATGCGTCCTCTATTTTCGTAGCAACCTCTGTTTCTAGACGGCTTTGACCAGGCAACCCTATGCCATTTTAAAGAGCATATTAATCTCTTCATTTTAGCAGCGGTTTCATCTTTACACTTGGGTAAATCACTTTTTACTTGGGTAAATAAATCGCAAAATACGTCCCCTATTTTCGTGGCAACCTCTTGTTTCTTGAAGGTTTTGTCCAGGCAACCCTATGTCATTTTAAAGAGTATATTAATCTCTACATTTTAGCACCGGTTTCATTTTTACACTTGTATGGTTCGAAAATCGTATAAATTTGACCCCTATTATCGAGGCAACCTCTGAAACTTGACTGATTTGACCAGGCCACCCTATGCTATTTTAAAGAGCATATTAATCTCTATATTTTAGCACCGGTTTCATCTTCACACTTGTGGGGTTTCGAAAATCGTTTAAATTGTGACCGGAAGTGAGGTTGTTTCTCTTAAACTTGACGGCTTTGACCAGGCAACCGTATGAGATTTTCATTGTAACAAGGAATTCTATCTATAGAAAAAAAATCAGCTTCACACCTTATCAAGTCAATTTTTTGCAGCCGCCGCTTGGACTATTACAAGAAAACATTCAAAAGGCATCGTCTTCAAAAAATATTGAATATATATACATACATATATATATATGTGATTTTACTCTTCATAAAACACCAGAAAATGAAAAAGTTATCGGCTGAAATGAATTACATTGACCACAAAAAATTATCAAAATTAAGCATATTTGGCGATTTAGCGCTGTTAGGTGATAAGTTCGCTGGCACCGAGCTTGCCGTGTTCTCCTTCTCCGCCAAGTACTCAAAAGCAATCGCCTGTCAGTGTGAAATCGCCAAATATACTTAATTTCGATATTTTTTTGTGGTCGCTGTAATTCATTTCAGCCGATAATTTTTTCACTTTCTGGTGTTTTATGAAGAGTAGAATCACATATATTTTTTTTCAATATTTTTTGAAGACGACACCTTTTGAATGTTCCCTTGTAAGATACATTCAGAATATGAATTATCATAAGCTGACTAAAAAACACATTCTTAAAAAGTACAATCAAAATAATAATATATATATATGCCAAAACAAATAAAATGTCATCGCCAATATGGCGACAACAATTTAAAATGAGTCATAGGGGTCCTATACTAAAACTCTACTGCCTACGGAAGTATGAAAACTAGGTAGTCAATCATGAATTTCATTTTGAAACATTTCTTTGGATGATTTTGGTTTCACTATTGAAAATATTAATTTGGTTCTAATAATAGTTTGGCTTCTGGCAAATTTAAATTTTAATTAGGTGGTGAAATTAGTATAATATTTATGAGTTTCAAATTTTAAAAGTAAATAAGAAAAGAAATAAAGTGCGAAAATTTCGCACGGATTCGCTAGCATGAAATAAAATCGTCATAACTTCTGAACGGTTTGCGTTAGGATGCTCAAATTGTACGGTTGGCCACCGCAGGGCATGATGGGAATTAATATGTGCTTGAGCACGCACTTTGTTTTTGTCGGCCATTTGCAAGTGAAAATGTCACGGTACAGAGTGCCTGGGCGTATAGCGCTTGTGAAGGCCTATTATGTGAGCAATAACAGCCCGACTGCGGCTAAAAGGAAGCTTGTGACCGAGTTCAAGCTGAAGACAACCGGTCCAAGTGTGCTAACAATCAAGAATTTGATTCGCAAATTTGAGAGAACAGGTAGTGTTCGTGATGGCAGTGTTGGCAATGTCGGACGTCAAAAAAGTGTGGAAACGCCTGAAAACATCGATAAGACACGTACTGTGTTTCAAACCAGCCCCAGGAAATCGATCATACGAGTTGTCTACAGAGTTGACGAACAGGAGTTTGATGTGAATATAGTTTGGTTGAGCGACGTAGCCCCTTTTCATTTGAATGGGATGTGTCAATAAGCAAAATTGGTGCATTTGTGGGACTAAGAGTCCGCATTTCGTGATCGAGAAGTCTCTTCACCCTCAACGGGTGACTGTGTGGTGTGCAATGTCCAGTCACGGAATAATCGGAGCGATATTCGTTGACGGCACGGTGAAGACTGAAAGGTACGTGAAGGTTTTTGGAAAATGATTTTATCCCCATTATCCAAAGTGCCCCTGATTTCGACAAGATGTGGTTCATGCATAGACGAAATATTTTGCATGTCCCTGTAAACGAAGGATAATTGTTTTTTTTTTTTTTTTTTTTTTGTCATATTCTACAGCAAATATGCTTTGTGCATATAAAAAATATACGTTAATTTTATTTTGTTTAGTGCAGTCTAAAGATGCAAAATCTAAAGTCGATACTGAGAAAAAATATATATAGGAGAGCGTGGGGCAGATTGTAACAGTTTTTAGAAAATTAAGTATGTTTTGAAATGTATTTACGTTTTCCTGTTTATAATGACTTTTTGCCATAGCATGCATATTCATCTATCATATTCATAAAAAATACTTTCGTTAATTTTGCTCATTTTAGCACAAAAAATATTTTTTTCAAAATTATTTGCTTTTTACAATTTGTCCCGGATTTAGGGCAAATTGTAACGGATAGAAAGAGAACTCTAACAATAAAAACGACACTATTTCAAAATGTTTTTTGTTATTAATCATTTATTAATTTAATAAAAAAGACAATTAATAACTAATATTAAATTATAACCTTCTTGGTACAGTAACAATGAATTATATCAAATGATTATAGTAAAATAACGAGAAAATCACAGATAAAATCTACATAGAAGTCAATCTTAGTCAAAGTTTAAATTAATTCAAGCAAATGATATTTTTTGCCCTCTCATGCATTTAATGCGTGCGCACATTTTGCAAATTAAGCATTATACCCATTCTTATGCTACAGAGAGCGTTTAGCAGAGTTTGAAATCTCCGCCCTTTTTTCAGCACACTCTCACTGATGAGAAGTTTCTGCTTTTTTTCTACCACTATTTTTGAGCAATATTCTCTAATTCGCGATTAAATCGTGATTCTAATTCGTGGTTAAATAATCACGGTAGTATAATATAAAAACACAGAAAATATTTCTGCATAAATATAGTATTGGCAAAGAAGCCAAAAATTTTTCATTTCTGAAAGTTTCCTGAAAATGGGCAGAGACTTCGAGCTCTAGCTGTAGGCATCTCCACGAGGCACTCCTCTAACATGTTACAACTTGCCCCATCGCATGATTTTGGACATTTTGTTTATTTATAAAAATATATAACGATTTATACACAATATTAAACATTCATTTTATAACTCAACACAGACTAAATAAATAGCTATAAACATTTCGTTAAAGTACAAATCAACATACTCGTAATCAAAATTTACGAAATATTTTTTCCCCACTAACTAGCTAAAATGAAGCACGTGTACAGAACCTCTCCTTAACCATTTTATGGAGCACCGATTGTGCTTACATTATAAAGCGCGTCATAAGAATTATGTTTATAAAAATATTTAATCACAAATGTTACAAACTATTTTGTAAATTGCGTGTTACTTCTTACCCCTGTGACAACTAGCCCCACGCTCCCCTATACTGTGTTCGTCTAGAACAAATAAGTAGTCAGTTTCTGAATCTATAATCTACAAGTATAGATTTCCGAGTTGGGTGTATAAGGTAAACAAATAATCTGCATAGACTAAATGATTGAGAATTTCTAGTCTACATTTTTCTAGATGGTGGAATAATATAATGGATATTATGAATCGTTTCTGTTAAGAGAAATTCTCGCTTGATTTACTACAATTGGGTCGTAAACCAAAACTCTAGTTACTAAAACTCACCTCTTGTTGTGTTTGCATTTATCTTCAGAGATTTTTTCTATAAGATTGACCAGGATAACATAGGAAAACGCTTTAGAGTTCAAATAGGGGTTTCTAGAACAGTGATGCCAGATGGTCGAAAATTATTTCTCCAAACAGGTCTTCAAATTTCCCCAAATCAGGGTTTTTTTTCGAAAACATCCCCAATTTGATTTCTACTAAAAAGGGAAATAAAAATTTTTTCAGATATATATGTATATATATCAAGCAGTTTTAGGTGGATTTTAGCTCAGATTTTTCCCCAAATGAAGGCAATTTTTGAAAAAAAATCCCCAAATAACAATAAAGCTATTGAAAATCCCTGGTCGTAGGGATAAATCATTACGTTGCCAACATTGACAGAGAGTTGAAGAACTGCCCAGATTTGCCCCCAAAAATTTTGGAATTCCCCAAAAGAGTCCCCACAAACATTTGCTACCCAAAATTATCCCCAGAAGCCTCAAAAATCCCCAAAATGGAGACAAAATCCCAAATCTGGCATCACTGTTCTAGAACTCACTAACAAAGGGAACTAAAGCTTATAAGGATGACATGGAACTATTTTTGCAAGAGCCGCAATTTAGTTTCTAGACGTCAGTCACAGAATTTTTTTCTGTATAAAGACTGCACTCATAAGAATTTTTTACAAAGGACGTAATGTATTTTAATACTTTTGTGCGTTCCTGTACACGAATCATTTTTACTCGTGTAGCATTTCATATGATACAGATTTAGAATATTGAGTTTGTATTTCCTGATAATATTTGTTTTTGAGTTACGCTGATTGCACAGTCACAAAAATACACACAGACACATAGAAACCAATTGCTAAAAACCCGATTTTTAGATTCAGCAGACATCAAAGCGTTTAAATCTAGCAAAAACTCAATTTTAAAAAATTTTACCTCAAACCAATATTTTTGCTACTAAATATGGGTAAGAGAACGAAAAAGAATACAGAATTTTATGGATTAAAAATTCCTTTTCATTCAATTGCAAAATTTGCAAAATTTGGATTTCATGCAGTTCCTTATACAAAATCATTATAATAAAAAAAATTCAGAATTGTATCATAAAAAAATGTCATCACCTTTTAATGTTCTGATTATTCAATGGAAAATTTTTATTAAGAAACCTCATTTCATATATAAGTAAATAACTAGTGGAAACACAGAAGACGTAAACAAATAAACACTTTTATGTTTCAGTTTGTGGCAAAATCGTCAACAACTTCGACTAAACAGAAGTCTAACTAAGACATTTAACAGTACAGTGATGAAATTTTATTCATGACTTTATTAGGATATAACCAAAACTTATTTAAAAAATTCTTGTTACATTGTTATTATCAAGAATGAATGCAAGCCTAAAGTTTATGTGTATGTTTTCATATTAGATAATTATATATATATACATATACTAAATATTTTAAAAATTCATAACTATTGAATGAATTGATAAAATTAAATGCTGTTCACGAAAAAATCTTTTTTTTTTTTTTTTTTTTGGCTATTTGTCGATAGAGGCGTGACCAGATCACACATTTTCATCAAAAACTGTACTTATTCACATCCAAATGTTTACAAGCATGTAAATCCCATTCTATGTGTCCGTCGTCACCACACATCACAGTTTGCAAACGAGTTATAATACTGCTAACTGCAGCTTCAATCGGCAGTTCTTACCTGAGGGAAAGCATCTTCACCCATAACTCTTGAACCACCAAGTCAGCATCGCATTTAAAAGTGCATGTATACACAACTATATAGGAGGCAAAATAAGAAATTAACTGTTCTAATCGCAAATTTGTGCAATTTATAGGACTTTCATTTGCATATTTTTCTTTCACATCCGAGCGAAAATTTTAACTATTTGTCTATCGCTGATAAAAAAATTGAACTATATTTTTACTTTCTCTTACCCTTACGGTAGAGAAAGTATTGTTTTAGGATCAAATTTTCGAAAGTGAGTTTTTGTTATATTTACATGTTCTGAGGTTCCCTGAATACGAAAATCAGGATCAGGTTTTTAGCGATTGGTCTGTGTGTCTGTCTGTTATCACCATATCTCAAGAACAAATAGCAGCAGAAATTCCAATCTCGGTATTCTAAATGTGTATGATATAGGGATGCTACACTAAGCTTTTCGTTGAGATGAAGCAAATGGTTCATGTACAGAGATACTCAAAAGTATTCAAATACATTACGTCTATGGGGGAAATTCCAGGTAAGTAGAGTTTAACATCTATAGACTGCACTCAACCAAATGATATGAATATATATTTTTTGTAATAGAGATAGTCAACAGGGAAATATTTTTTGTGAATGTAGGAGCCTCGCCTCCCCCCCCTGGGGGAGTCCCCCTCAAGGCGAGTAAATTTTCATGATGGGTATCTTTCAAAAGAGCCCGGCAATACCTTTAAAACGAATGGCTGAACCATCGATCTGCGATAATTTAAGATTAAAGTTATCGATTTTTTTCATTTTTAACAAAAAAGAAAAAAATACTTTAGTGAAACGGGGGCCCCCCTCACACAGAACTAATTATCATATAAAACTCTTCAGAAGCCTAATTTGAATTGTTTAACATAGGTTTACATAACAGTTCTCGTTATCTTACCTCTTAATCTCCAACCAGTATTTATAGTATCAAATATCAGGGTAAGAGAAAGTCGTGTGAGTGAGACATCCGATTATTTTCTTTATTAAAAAAAAAAAAAAAAAAAAAAAAAAAGAAAGAAAAAGAAATTCCCCCTTCACGAGAATGATTTTTTCGCAAACCGTGTTCAGTTCTACCAATTCATTCAATAGTTATAAATTTTTAAAATGTGTAGATACTTATGGAACACCCGGTTTATATACTCTGTGCTTTAAGCATGCATTCTTATATTTTCTTTTATTATAGTGGAATATGGTTTGCAAAGACAGTCATTTCAGCAGCCTTGTACTCAGTTTATTATATATTGGCAATCTATTAGGAACACCTTTCTACGGTTTCTTATCTGACAAGTAAGAACATCTCTTGTTAGTATCATTAAGCTGTCATATTGTTAAATATACTATATTTTTTGCTGCAGATTTTGTTGTAAATGATACATAACTTTGATGGTAATTTGGAATTTTATTATTTTGAATTAGAATAAGTACTTTATTCAGGAGATATTAGCAGAAAGTATTTTTTTTTTTTTTTTTAATAAAATTAAACATAATTTATACGTCTCATTAATATATTAAAACCAATGTAACATTTAACATGAGATAAAAAATACAAAAATTTAAAACTTTAAAAATACATTTTAATTAAAAACATTAAAACATAAGACAGACGTTTCGGCTAGAACACTAGCCCTCCTCAGTGTCAAACATACAAGCACAAACAACATTTACAAAAATTCATAATACATCATAGCAAGATTAAATATTCAGGAGGAATAGCTTTAGCCTCGTTCAAGGCAGAATGTTTCATTTTGGTAAAAGCGCCCTCTAGAAAAATACGGCATTCATAGATATTTATATTAGAAGCTAAAATTTTAAAGTTTTCAAAATCTGGAATATGATCACTATTCACTAAAGTATTTTTCTTTTTTTCTTTCTAAAGTTTTCTTTCTTTCTAAAATTTTACACTTTAGTATATCACTAAAGTATTTTTCAATGTTATTTCAATAACATTAGACTATTAGCATTTTCCTTTGCTTATATACGCTCATAGTCAAAAAAAATGTGCGCACTAAAAAGTAATTGTTGGACCGTTACGAAACTTGGCATGTAGGAACATGTCAGGCAGATATGCAAATGGTTAGAAATTCAGCGTTATTTCGCATTACGTAATGCCACTAGAAGAACTTCGTTCTTCTTGGAGTATAAAACAGGTAAGCAGAGCTTGTTTGGTGTACATAATCTATTGCAGAGGGACACTTTTTAAATAAAGACGCCATTACGCCGCCATCGAAGACAATACGAGCAGCTGTAAGAATCCGAGAGGGAAAGAATCATCGGTGTGATCGAATCCGGGTGATCAGCTCGGAAGTAGCTGATCACCGTACGCTGATGAACGTAGATGTACGCTGATCACCGTACATCTACGTCGGCTTCTCTGATTTTACTTTTAGGATGTGTTTGGACCAGTGAACAAGAGAGAGGTCGCTTGCACGGCGACTAGGCTCAGGACGCACTCGACAGACCAATAATCGAAATAACCGTCACACCAAACGCCCGCATAACACCAACTGTCTCGTTGTTCGCCATCCACCCATATGCAGCACTTACACGATCTGTCCGTGTCTGCACGTACCATCGCAAGGCGCCTAAGTGAAGGACATTTGCTATCGCGAAGCCAATTACGTGTACCGCCAATAATACTCACCCCCATATCTTCCATTTGAAGTGGTGCCACGCTTGACAGAGTTGGATTACAACCAAATGGAACCACGTCGTCCTTAGCGACGAATCCAGATTCAATTTGGGCAGGGATGACTAACATGTACGTGTGTGGAGGCACCAGGGTGAATGCCTCAATTCTGCCTTTCCTTTACAGCTTCACACTGTACCCACAGCTGGCGTGATAGTATGCAAATGACACACGATCATCTCTAATATTGATTCACGGCATCAGTACAGCCCAGCGGTACGTTCGTGACATCATTCAGTGTTGCCACTCACGGCAGGGCTCCCAGAAGCCCTTTTTCAACAGGACAGTGCTCAGTCACACTCATTTGTATGTGGCTGAACAGACTGGTGCTCACACTGTCTTTTAACACCCTGCTGTCCAGAGTGTCACAGGACTGCCTTTGCCCCAATACCATCCTTCTCTGGCCTGCTCGATCTCCAGATTTGTCACCAATCGAGCATACCTAGGATCACTTGGGACTGCAAGTTGGGCATCCTACGAGTTTGGACGAATTAGAAGCGCATTTACAACGCATGTGGAACGAGATGCCTCAGGATATCCTAAGGGACTTGTATGCCTAAATGCTCGCCAGTACTGCATCATGCATTCACGCTAGAGGTGGCCTAACAGGGACCTAAAATCTCCATTCTTTCGTAATTTTTCTTGTAATAAATGATCATTTCGCTTTGATTTTGTAATCATTTATTTATATCAACGTTGCACTTACATGTGTAAAATTTCGTTTCATTCTGATAACTCTTTCTTGGTGAGCAATTTTTATGACAATGAGTGTATTTCTTTAAATTCTACACTGCTGTCCAAAAATGAAGTATAATTCTTAAAATTCAATAAAAGGCGCCTAAATCATTTATGGAAAGGTATTTTTTGAAGAAGAATTATTTTTTCAGACTTTAAGCAAAATATTTTAGTCGATGTCGTTAGATGAAAAACGTCTTTTCATGTCGAAACGTGGAGAAACCAGCTTATGCGGCATAAGCAATTCAGACAGTTTTTATTCATTTACTGTGAGATGGAATGCTGTTGCCGGCCTGGTGGTTCGGTTTCCAGGGCGCTGCCCTCTAGATCCTCAGATCTCTGGTTCGAATCCCAGTACGGACATGGGTGTTTGTGATGCCCTGTGTCTGCAACATACTGTGTATTTGTTTTAGTGAATTGTAATATGGATCAATCGAGACAAAACTCATTGTAACTATAGGTCCCAAAGCTGTCAAATAGAATGTTGTTACTGATCAAACATAACAAACATTGGCACTGGACATTCTTGAAGTTCGAATTTTGAATACTATAATGAATACAATATCAGTATGAAGTGCCACAATTTTCCATTGTGCCTAAAAATAAGATCGAAAAACTTTAGCAGATGCAGAAGTGCCAGAAATTTAGATAAAAGCTTACATCGGAAACAGGAATAGAAGATTCCAGAAAAACTATTTAGCTGATGCTTTATAATCTTGGTTTCTGTGTCAAATGACCAGAAATTGGCGTTTTCCTTATATCTGTGCATGAATAAGCTCATTTAAATTGGAGTTTGAAACACCAGCACTGAAGTTTGTAACACTAGGCCATATTAAGTCTCATTATTAACTATTCCAAAACCTGACTTTCACCGGAAAATGGATTAGGAGAATGTGGAACTCGTTTTTTCCCATAGGAATGTTACAGAAAGACATAATTTTTCGTCGAAAGATGTCATTCTGTACGGAGACTGCCATATTTTTTTTTTTTTTTTTAAAGGGCTACGTTTGCTAAAGGACTTAACGGCCCTCTTCACTTACCGTCGCCGGAAGCCCGAGCCAATGTTATTCTATGGGGAAATTTTCTTTACAAATAACTTATTAACTAATACATATTTTTAAATTTTTTTCACATTCAGAAAATTCCCAACTGTTAAATGGACGGAACTTTTTTAAAAATGTGTTTTTTAAATTTTTAATATTTTATTTTGAAATTGCAAAATGAAAAAAAATTCACATATTGAAAATTCGTATTTTGTAGCTTTGAAATAAAATATAAAAAATTAAAAAAATAATTTTTTAAAAAAGGTCCGTCCATTTAACAGCTATGAATTTTCAGAATGTGAAAGCAGAATTTAAAAATATGTATTCGTTAATAAGATATTTGTAAAGAAAAATTTCCCATAGAATAACATTAGCTTCGGCTTCCGGCGGCGGTGAGTGAAAAGGGCCTTTAAGCTTTATATTTGTCTGTTTCAGATGCAGCTGTTCCTGGCTTCATTCTCATGCATGCCATTGCACCTTAAGCGACCCTTGTAAGTTGTAACATAATATATCTAATGCATATTATAGCCTGTTTAATGATCTACTCTGAATCCTATCGACCATATGTTAAATACGGTCAGAAGAAAAATTATATGCCTGTCACACCCACCAAGTTTAGAACTGAAGAAGAGTTAAATATAACGTTTGGAACTCTTTGAATAAAAAATGCAGTGATTACATCAAGTATAGGATATCGTATATTATACACATTAAAATGACGTATGACAATTTTATTTCATTTGTTTATCGATAAATTGTAAACTCCACTTATACCCAGTTTTTTTTTTTTTTTTTTTTTTTTTGTTTGGTGAATAAAATGACTAGTTTTGCTTTTTTGCATAGTTTTCTCTTTTTCTAGCCGTTTACACTACTTTTCTGCTATTCCGACTCATATAATTTTCACTATTTTTATAATTACTATTTATACTTAACATATGTACATCAATGTACGAGGGCAGTTTGATAAGTCCGTGACTTCGAAATGAAACAAAACAATATACCGTAATTTTCTGCGTATAATCCGCAGATAAGATATGTCATTCCTCCACCAGAAATTTTGTTTAACACAAAATCTGTACTATTTTGAAGAAACTGCTCGTACAGATAGAACCTCGTGTTCTAATTATAATTTCTGGTGCAGAACTGACTTACTTGACCTGCGGATTATACGCAGAAAATTACGGTACGTACCAAAATGCATTTTGTTTTTCGACATAATCTCCTTTCACAATGATACACTTTTTCCAACGATGTCCTGACTTTCTTACTCCATCCAAAAAAAAATATTTCTTAAACTACTCAAAATAGGCATTTGTGGCAATTATGATCTCAGAATATGAAGAAAATCTCTTTCCACCAGGACATTTTTTTAAATTTGGAAAAAGAAAAAAGTCACTGGGGGGAAGGAGGGGGGGGCAAGTGAGGAGAGTAGGGTTGATGAGGGAGCAATTCGTATCGTAATTCAACCAATTTAGCGGCTGCGATTGCAGATGAGTGCGCTGACGCATTGTCGTGATAAAAAGGACTTTTTTTTTGGAGAAATGGGGGCCACTTTTCTTTCAATTTTATGTTAAAACGGTCTACTAAATCAGCATAATAGTGTCCGGTGATTGTTTTTCCTTTTTCCAGATGTTCAATGAGGATTATGCCCTTTGAGTCCCAGAAAACTGTGGCCATAATCTTTCCAGCCGATGGAACTATTTTTGCCCTTTTCGGAGCACGTTTATTAGAAGAAGTCCAGTGTTTCGACCGTTCTTTCATTTCTGGTGTGCAGTAATGTATCCATGTTTCATCAACTGTAACATAACGCCTCAAAAATTCGCTTGAATTGCGCTCAAACTTGTCTAAACACTGCTTTGAAACGGTTACATGAGTCCGCTTTTGATCCATTGTCAGTAATCGCGGCACCCATCTTGCTGATAACTTTTTCATGCCCAAATGTTTATGCAAGATATTGAATACACGTTCATTTAAAATGTTTATCTTCTTAGCAATCTCACGCACTTTCACACGGCGGTCATCTAACAGGATATCATGGATTTTGTTGACCATTTCTTCAGTCATGATTTCAAATGGACTTCCAGAACGCTCTGCATCTGTTATGCTCGTACGGCCACAACGAAATTCCGTAAACCACTTGTCAACCATACCATGTGATAGAGTAGAATCCCCAAAATGTTTTTTTTTTTTTTGTCAACTTTTCTTTAGTTTTGGTAATTGTTTTTTCGAGCAAATATAATGTTTTATCAACACACGAAATACTTTTTTCTCCATAATCAAAACAAACACGCTAATTGTTTGCTTTTGAATCCAATAGAACATAGTGTATTGAAAATATCATCTGCAAATTTCACAAATGTTGCCGCAGATAAAAATAAATTCAAAACATAATAATAAGAGTGCGATCAGAGCGCCCACTTTTTTTTAAGTCATGGACTTATCAAACTGTCCTTGTATTTATGAACTAAACGAAGGATTTAATTTTTTGAGTTACAATTTCGTTCTATTTATTTTTATTGTTTATTTAATAAGTATTTTCCCCCTCTTTTAAATTATGTATTCACTATGATTGTGTTTTTTACAGAATTGGAAGAAAACCTGTATATTTTTTGCTTGCGACAATAGTTGCGGTTACAGAGATCGGATATGTTTTAAGTCCTAACTTTGGACTGTTTCTCCTTTCAATAGCAATCAATGGAAGCACTTTTTCTACCTTTTATATGGTGGGATACATAATTGGTAAATGAAATTTTAAACTTTTGCTTTACATTATTTATTCAAAATAGTCCATAATTTGTTTTTGCTTTTATTTAGAAAAATTATTCTTTGTGTCACTTCAGTTAGAATAATTATAAAATATATAGAGATAGTATTTAGAAAAGTTAAATTAAAATCTCACACAGAAAAGAGTTATAATTATATTAACTGACAAAAAAAAAAAAAAAAAAAAAAAAGCATCAGTGATAAATCATTGTATTTGTGTAAACCTACATGAATATGTGTTTTATTTCCTAATATGCAAGTTGTTCGATGATTATATAAATATTTAAAACTGATGAATTATGTTAACACTTTCGAAACTGCTGAGGTGAATTCACGTCATTTAAAAATTCTCAGCGCAAAAACCCTCTCTCACAAAAAAAAAAAAAAAAAAAAAAAAAAAAACTCCGCGAATGGGCGTTTCTTTATGCTACATTACATCTTATAAATATATCCAAAATTCATATTTGTACAATCAATGTACTGTGGATACAAATACTTTGATTAGTATGAGTATAATTGTATCCAATTATAATATAAATATGACTAGAAAAAACATTGTTCTAATATAATGCAGAGCTGCCAACCTAATCCGGCAAATTGTTAGTACCGCCCCTTTTCTACACGAGTCTTTATTTAGAGTATTTTACTTCTTAATTCATTGTAAGGTCATTGTGCCTAAATGCGACGTGATTTTTGGTAAGTTTATCGCATTTAGGAAACTTATGACATTTTAGTAAACAAATAATTATGAAAAGAAAGAAAAAATGGTTGAATATTATACTCATAGTTCTAAACTAGTGTTTTGAGTCATTTTTTTTAAATAAATTAAAAAAATATCAGTAATTTATGAAAATATATACCAGCGTCGCATTTAGGAAATTTTTGTCGCATTTAAGGTACTATATCCTAAATGCGATGTTCAAACTCCCTAAATGCGATAATGCATTTAATGCATGGGAGCTACTTTACTGTTATTAATACTTTCCAAAGAAAGTTGAAAACTGTTATTAACACTTTCCAACAAGGTTGAAAAGTGTTTATGACTTCGGTTTGTCTGTCTGTCTGTCTGTCCGACCGTCTGTCTGTCCGCGCTCTAACTCCCGTAAATATTTATGGAATTTCTTGAAACTGATATATGTTATTCCAGATTACTATTGGACGTTCCCTATTGAAAATGGAGTTCATACCTCTACTAGTTTGTGTACAGGGACACCCGAAAGTATTTCAAAGCACTGTGTTCTATAAGAGGTATTCCTACAAACTATATTTTCTTACCTTTACTGTAGACATATCTAAATGAAATTGAAATATGTTATTAAAGTTTACTAAAGGATGTTTTCTGCATAAAATGGAGGAAATATCACCATCGGTTTATGTACAGGGACACTCAAAAGTATTCCAAAGCTTCGCGTTCTCTGAGAGATATTTCTATAAATCAAAATTTAATAACTTTACTTTCCACGAAGTTTTTGGAAATTTAAGTATGGTATTTATATGCACAAAAGAATGCTTTGCACAGAATATAGCATGATTAGCATTAGATTTACAGGGTGGCACAAAAATATCCAGTTACATTAAGAGCTATTAAAAAAAAATGGCTAGAATTGTACTTTCGTTTGCGTTAAGCGTGTTTAACACATTCTAACATTTTTTAAGGGTGAATATGATTTCAGTTTTGTGTATCTGCCTGTCCGCCTGTTTGTCTGCCTGTCTGTCTGTCCGAGCTCTAAATCTCATAAATATTTATGGAATTTCTTCAAAGTGATATATGTTATTCAAGTTCACTATCGGATGTTCCCTATTTAAAATGGAGTTTATACCTATACTGGTTTATGCACACGGACACCCGGAAGCATTTCAAAGCATTGTGTTCTATGAGAGGTATTTCTATTGGTTTTACTGTAGACATATCTCAATTAAATTGAAATATGTTATTCAATTTCACTACTGGATGTTTCTTGTATAAAATGGCGGAAATACCGCCACCGATTTATGTACAGGGACAGTTAAAAGTATTCCAAAGCATTGCGTTCTATGAGAGATATTTCTATAAATCAAATTTTAATAACTTTACTTTCCAGGAAGTTTTAGGAAATTGAAATATGTTATTCATATGCAGAAAAAAATGCTTTGCATAGAATATAGCATGATTAGCATTAGGTTTACAGGGTGACACAAAAATATCCATTTATATTAAGAGCTACTTATAAAACAATTCTAGAATTGCACTTTCGTTTACATTAAGCGTTTTTAACAATTTCTAACATTTTTAAGTGCGAATATGATTTCAGTTTGTGTATCTGTCCATCTGTCTGTCCGTCTGTCTGCTCGCGCTCTAACTCCTGTAAATATTTATGGAATTTCTCGAAACTGATATATTTTATTCATGTTCACTATCGGATGTTCCATATTGAAAATGGAGTGAATATCTCTTCTGGTTTGTGTACAGGGACACCCAAAAGCATTCGAAAGCATTGTGTTTTATGAGTGTTATTTTTATAAACATTATCCCTATAGAATGTTCCCCATTCAAAACGATATTAATAGGTCCTGTACAACTAGTTTGTTTACAGGGACAACAACAACAAAAAAAAAAAAAAAAAAAAAAAAAAAAAAATGCCAATGCATTACGGTTTAGGACAGAATTTTTTGAAAGTTAAGTCTTTCTGCTGCAAAAATCATAAAAATATTGAAATGTATTGTTAATATTCTAAAATAATGTTTTGTATAGAATATGGTATGATTAACTTTCTGATTTAAAGGGCTACACTAAAATATTCAGAGAGATCAAAAGCTGTAATTATAATTTAATGGCTGCATTTTATTTTGCGTTAAGCCTTTTTAACTCTTTCCAAAATGCCTAAGAGTAATTTTAAAATCAATTAGTCTATCTGTATATTTTTCAGTCCTTCTGTCTGTTGTGTGATAACGTTGTAAAGTTTGCGTTGACGCAAACTCCATCTTAACTTAATTAGATCACTAAATGGATAAGTAAGAGAACACAAGACTTGAATTAACAATAACTAAAGTTTATTTGAGCAGGTTAATGGGGAGGGTGGTCTGGCAATTAAACTAGCTCAGTCAGTGTATTACTCAATCAAAATATATATATCAACAATTAAATTAGATTATCTTAAATATCTCACCCCAGCAAGCAATTGAAGGTGTAGCGACGGTTCCACTCGTAACTCCACTGCTGCGACTTCACTTTCGATCAGAGGATTCCCTACAGATCGAAATTCACTTTCACGAGCGCTAGCAAATACTCGTACTAACATTCATCATGACTTATTCCTCACTTCTAAATTTCTACTACTCAATATTCGCCAAAGTAAGACTTTCAACAATCCACTATATTACTCCAATATCCACACTATAATATGCTCCGACATCCACTATAATATCCTCCAACATCCACTATAATATCCTCCAACATCCACTCCCATCTACTAAAACCATCGCCATTTTATACTTCTTCCTACATCCTCCTCTCTCTTCATTTCAATTCGTCCTTTTAAAATCACTTCTAATTTATCTAACATTCAAAATCTAAGTCTTTCATTGCAGCACCCTGCCGACACAAAGCTAACTCGACCTCAACTTTCGCCGAGTCACTGGCGACGAAGCGATTTTAACCGTCCCCACTTTCTTCTTTGCTGGATCCAGCTTAATTAAAACAACTGTGGTGACGTTCTGACGTCTCAACCTCACAACGTAGGCAAAGAATATTAAAAGTTATTCCATACAACAATTACGTACAGTTGGAAGGTGTTACTAATCAATGGGTGCTGCATGATTTTTCTTTCTTGTTTAAGTCTTAACGTGTTTGAATTTCTCTATCTATGTGCCCGAATCATCCATTTGTCTATCTGTCCGTGTACCGCACTTAGCGTCCGGAAATATTTTCTGAATTTTTAAAAATATATATATGTTGTTCATATTCACTATTGAATGTTCCCAAATAAAAAGGGCATTAATAGGTACTGTACAACATGTTTATGTACAGGAACGCGCAAAAAATGCCAATGTGTTGCATTTTAGGACATGCATTTTTATAATTTACATTTAAAGAACTTTCATACTGTACTTTCAACTGTAAAATCATAAAGAAATTGGCATTTATCGTTAATTTGCTAAAATAATGTTTTGTATAAAATATGATTTTGTTAACCTTCAAATTTACAGGGCCACACTGAAATTTTCAGATAGATTAAGGGCTGGAATTACAATCGAAGGGCGACGGTTTCTTTTGTGTTAAGCATTTTTAACACTTTCAAACAGTGTTTAAGAATGATTAGGAATTCAATTAGTCTGTCTGTATGCCTTTCAGAACTATTGTTTGTTTGTTGTGTGATAACGTAGGTACAGAACTTTCAAAGTTATAAGATACAACAATTACGTGCAGTTGGAAAGTGTTAATAATCATTGCGTAATGCATGATTTTTCGTTCTTTTTTTATAGTTTATAAAATACTTAATACCACATAACTATTTCAAGATAAAATGTTATGTAACTCTATGTGCAACTCTGCCTTTAACAGTGTGTGTAACTCTTCCTTTTTATTAACAGTGTGTGGAACTTTGTGTCTAAATCTGCTGTTTGTTAACAGTGTGTAACTCCTCTTTTTTTTTAACAGTGTGTGTGTAATTCTGTGTGTATTGCTGAACTTTTCTAACAGTGTACGTAACGCTATGTGAAACTGTCATTATGTGTGCAACCCTGTATGAAATTAACAGTGTGTGTGTAGCTCTTCTTTCTTATTAACAGTGTGTGTAACTCCATGTGTAATTTTGTTTTTTATTAACAGTTTTTTTTTAACATTGTGTGTGTAACACTGTGTCTATCGCTGATTTTTAGCAAACAACGTGTGTAATTTTACTTATGTGTAACTAACAGTGTGTGTAACCCTGTACGTAATTAAAAGTGTGTGTGCAACTCTGCCTTCTTATTAACTCTGTGTGTGTAACTCTGTGTATAACTCTTCATTAACAGCGCCTTTTTATTAACAGTGCATGTATATAATCCTGCCTTTTTATTAGCAGTGTGTGTAATTCAATGTTCAATTCCTTTTTTTTTTTTTCTTTTTGAACAATGTGTGTAACTTTGCGTGTGTTACTGATTTTTTGCTGTGCATAATTCCGCCTTTTTATTAACAGTGTGTGTAACTCCGTATGTAAATCTCTTTTTTTTTTTTTTGACAATGTGTGTAACGCTGTGTGTACCGCTAATTTTTTGCTAACAGTGTGTGTGTAACTCTGCATTTTTATTAACAGTTTGTGTGTAATTGTGTGTGTAATTGTGTGTGTAACTCTGCATTTTTATTAACAGTTTGTGTGTAATTGTGTGTGTAACTCTGCATTTTTATTAACAGTTTGTGTGTAATTGTGTGTGTAACTTTGCCTTTTTATAACAGAGTGTGTAACTCCGTGTTTAACTCTTCTTTTCTGAGTAGTGTATGTGTAACTCTGATTCCATGAATATTTATGGGAGATAGAGCACGGACAGACAGACAGCCAAACCTAAGTCTTTAACACTTTTCAACTTTATTGGAAAGTGTTAAAAACATTTAGAAAGTGATAAAAACGCTTATTGTAAACGAAAATGCAATTCAAGCAATTTTCCAACAGTACCTCTTAATGTATCTGAATATTTTTGTATGGCCCTGTAAATATAATGCTAATAATATTGTATTTTATGGAAAGCATTCTTTTGTGCATATGAATAATATATGTATATATATATATTTACGACTTGTGCAAAGTAAAATCATTAAAATTTGGTGCTTAGAAATACCTTCCATAGAACGCAATGCTTTTAAATACTTTCGGATGTCCCTGTATACAAACCAGTGATGGTATTTACTTCAATTTACATGGGGAATATCCGGCAGTGGACTTAAATGATATATTTCAATTTCATTAAAATTTGTTTAAAGTAAACGTATCAAAATACGCTTTATAGAAATATCTAGCATGGAACACAGTGCTTTGGAAAATTTTGGGTGTCCCTGTAGACAAATCAGAGGAGGAATTCCCTCCATTTTCAATAGTGAACATCCGATAGTGAACTTGAATACGATATATCAGCTTCAAGAAATTCCATGAAAATTTACAGGAGTTCGACTGCGGACAGACAGACAAACCGAAGTCATTGATACTTTTCAACCTTGCTTGAAAGTGTTAAAAAAAGAACGAAAAATCATGCAGTACGCACTGGTTATTAATACTCTCCAATTGTACGTGCTTGTTGTATCGTATAACTTTCAATATTCTTTGCCTGCATTATCAAACAAAGGAGAAAAGCACAGAAAAATACACAGATTGACTAATTCAATTTAAAACCGCTCTCAGACATCGTTGAAGAACGTTAAAAAGGCTTAATGCAAAAGAAAATCCAGCCGTCAGATTATAATTGATCCCTTAATGTATTTGAATATTTTAGTGTAGTCCTGTAAATCAGAAAGTTGATCATATCATATTCTATACAAAACATTATATTAGAATATTAAAATACATTTCAATTTATTTATAATTTTTACAGTAGAATGTTATTTAGATGTGATTTATAAAAATGTCTGTCCTAAAACGCAAAGCATTGGAAGTTCCCTGTACACAAACACGTTGTGTAGGACATATTAATGGCATTTTAAATAGGAAACATTCCATAGTGAACTTTAATAACATATATCAATTTTTCAAAATTCTGAAAATATTTAAGAACTCTTGGGACGAGAGCCAGATAGAAAGACAGACAATCGGACAGAAAGATAACCAAATTAAAATATATTCGCGCTTAAAAATTGTTAGAAAGTGTTAAAAATGCTAGCATTTTCTGGACTTTGCCTGAGCTCGGCCAATTCTTTTCACGCAGCTCTCACGTCTACTTGCTCTCTCTTAGTTCATACTTAGTATGTTTTCTTGCATTGGTACGAATTAACCAAGTTGGTTCTTATTCCGTAGCACTTTTTTTCTTCTACTTTTGTAAATTAATATCAAAATCCCTTTTTGTTTACCCTTCTGAATTTTATTTTCAATTGAAGTCATCACAGGGATCAAATTGTCATACTTTCCAACCTGTAAACAGATATGCCTAGTTTTACAAATGAAGAGTACGCGGATATGCATTTTGTGTATGAATTTTGCGGCAGTAACTCTCGGAGAGCCGAAGAAGAGTATCTTCTACGTTATCCACATCGTCGTGCGCCCAACCGTTCTGTATTTGCCGCAATTCATCGAAGGCTTAGGGAGAGTGGGTCGTTCGGTAGGGTGTACGAAAGGGGTCATGGTCGCCGCTACTCGACCGAATGGGGGAAAATCCAAATATGAGTTCACGCATACTTGCGAGAGAAGGTGAAATCTCCCAAAGTAAAGTGATGAATGTTTTGCGCAAAAACCAGTATCATCCATACCACTTCACATCGGTACACGAATTACGCCGCTCAGATTTCCAAAAACGGGTAGCATTCTGCCGCTGGCTGTTAGAGCGAGATATTGAGGAGCACCATTTCCTTAGAACAATACTGTGGACAGATGAGTCACTTTTCATTCGGGATGGCATGTTAAATTTACATAACTGGCATCATTACGCTCAACAAAATCCATTTGTAACACGAAACTCATCGTTCCAGGCGCGATTCAGCTTAAATGTTTGGCTTGGAGTGGTTGGCGATAGCTTGATAGGTAGGTCCACATGTGTTCCAAGGCCATCTGACAAGCAATACATATTTGGAGTTTCTGGAACAGCATCTTCCAGGATTACTTGATGTCATTCCTGTATCCCAACGAGCGGAAATCATTTTCCAATACAATGAGGCCCCTTCACATTCTTCCAATGCCGTTCGGGACTTCTTGAATCAGCAGTATCCGCGATGGATTGGTCGTAATGGACCAATTCCTTGGCCACCTAGATCGCCAGATCTCACTCCATTAGATTTCTGTGTTTGGGGTTTCCTGAAGCAAGAAGTTTACCGCACAGAAGTTGCCAGTGTGTAAGATTTAAGCAGCCGGCTTGATAATGCAATAATAAAACTGAGGGATGAGCTTTCGCTAAGAACTACTGTGGTTTCCGTTCGTAAGCGGGCAAAGGAATGTATCAGGTGTGGGGGTGACCAATTTCAGTAGCGGCATTAAATTTCACACATCCTTTCGAATGCATGTGCGCTTTAATCATAAACGTGAGATACGTCTTTTTTTTTTTTTTTTTTTTTTGCATATTTTTTTGTGAAAGACGTGAGAAACGTCATACTTCTTTTGTTTCCATTCCATTGTATTTGTAAACTTAATACAACTGCTAATTTCCCTATTTGTCTTTAAAACTTTCTTTTTTGCATCTGCCAAAACAGCGGGCTGAAGGCGGACATGAAATCAGGAACGACCATGTCACCCGTGAGTCTCCTTCTCGACGAATGTCGAGTTCCGTGATGAATGTATTTCAAACAAAAGGCTAAATTTCTCCTGAACTAGAACACCGATATGGTTTATTGTGGGCTCATTCTAAAGCTTGTGGAATGGAGAAGTTCTTGGTAAATTTGACCGATTGTCGCTTGAACGGTGTTTGCAGAATTACCGGTTAAAGAATTCGGTGACAATTCGATTTTAAACCTCACCATTTTAGCGCTTGTAGCTCGCCGTCAAATTAAGATATCCTGATGTAAATGGTGTCACCCGATAGGATTTTTTCTGCTCTTTCCAAATATGTGCTTATTTTGCGTGTAAGTCTTTCAGAAAGCTCACAAATTTGGTTTTTTTTCAGACGGGATGAAAAAAAAAAAACAGATTTTTCTTCTATCTACCATAACTAGGATACGGTTAGAGATAGGACAGGGTTTCCATAGTGTTTTATGCTCCCCATGGGCTGTTCTATCACCTCCTTTCGTTTGGCAGATTATGTCAAACTCACCCTGTATATATATAGTAAATGTAGTAAATACTTCGTCGGAATTCACTACGTTTCAAATAACTGGATTTAATAATCTAGCTTAAAAAATGATAAAAGATCTATTATGATATATATTATCAACTTTAGAACCGGTTAGAATTTTTGAATAGAGTTAGAAATTCTTTATGAGTTCTCATTATATGATTATTTTTACCACGAAAATAATTTTTTCATTTTATTAAAATTACGGAATTTCGTAATTTGATAATACTTACCTTTGTTTTGGTATAGAATTATTTATTATGAGGAATTCTAATATTCGATTTTTGGGATATTGTATATTCACATTTTGCTTCTTTTATTTATTTATTTTTCCCCATCAGTGGCCGAGCGGTTCTACGCTCAAAACTGGATGACGGGAAGTGCCGAGTTCGATTCTAGGTCGCGTTCGTCCACCTAGCCGTTAGGAGTTTACCATGGTTTTCTGCAAAATTCGCATAAATACAGGGCTAGGACCTCTTAGAAGGCATTGCACCTGTAGGTCTAGATCTCTAGTGTAGTCAATCGGCCTTAACACACACAACCAACCAACCTTCTCTTATTTTAATGTATAATAAAGTGAATCTGTTGCTTTCGGCATTTATTTCTTTAGGCATAGTAAATTACATTTTTTCGATTGTCATGAAAATTCGCATGTTCGTATTAATCAATAATAGGTTTATTTCAATGTAAAGAAATTAATGAAGCTATAAGGTAATTATTTCAAATATATAATCTTTTTAGTAAAGAAAAATTAATTTCCCATAAAATCTTTAATTAAACTAAAAGATAATATTCATAAAAATTTCTTATTTTCAGTTTTGGAGTTGGTAAATCCCGAAATGAGAGCTCGTATGAACGGTGTTGCTACATCATCGTGGACCATTGGATTATGCCTGTTGCCCCTCCTCGCTTGGTTAACCAGAGACTGGGTGAGGCTGAGTATCGTAGTAACATCATTAGCTACTTCTCTGCTACTCTATTGGAAGTAAGTGAATTAAATATCATTATAAGATTAATACTAATGCTATTAAACGCAATACTATGACAGGTTTATGAATTGTTTTTGAAAACGCTAATAGAGATTCAGGAATGCATTTCTTTTGAAGGCATAAAGCCGAGTTTTTTTAACCGCTTTATAGTACTTTAGTCATTAGCATACTTGCCAACCATCTCATTAATAACCGTACAATTGCTATCGCCCCCTGAAAAAACGCCCCTTTTCTCACACCGCTATATTTTTAGAGTTATTCTCTCCAAATGTTGTTACGATTAAATAAGACTAAAATTACTCTAAAAATTTATTGGTGTGAAAAAAAAAAGGCGTGTACTAAAAATTGTACGGTTCGTAATGAGATGATTGGCAAGTATGCATTAGCTGTTTAGCGGAAAGCAATTTTGAAAAATCAAGTCTAACGTCTCGCATCCGAAACTATTAGATCGCACAGTTGTTTGAAATATTTAACTATTCTTAATCTGCCATAGTAATCAGATGTAGCTCTATGGCGAAAATGCAAATCGAACATGTGATTCCATTGAAAGTATCAGCGCATTTTTTATATTAAATTAATCAAGCATTCGCTCTGGGTCGGCAGGATTTTTTTTTTTAAATAGTTCTATTAACTAACCTAATAGTAACAAGGACTAGATCACTTTCAATCTGTAGATCACCCGATTGGGTACAAATATGTACCTTAGATGCGTTATCAGTCTAAAGACTGGAAAGCATGCCTCGGCAAAAAAGGTTTTACAAAAGTTGATTTAGTCTTCAGCACAGGTCAGTTTGCTATGCGCGGCGGCATCATTGATCTATCTCTATCAGTGATTAGCCAACTGGTGTTGCACAATACTTACCAACCATTCCAAAGTCCTTACAGGAAACCCTGCACATAGCGCTCTATAAGTAGGTTACCGATGCCGTAGAAAGCAAAAAGGAACAGGTTGTAGACCTACTAACTACGCTAGATTATTCGTAATGGTATTAAATCTCGCCTTTTTTTCACACCAGAATAGTTGTAGAGCAACAGATTTCTTATTTAATCATGAGAACATATTGTTGATGTTGAATATTACTCTACAACTAATCTGGTACGAAAAAAAGGCGGGGCCTAATATTACGGATAAACTAGCATAGTTAGCATGTCTAAGGCTGCAGAAAGATGGCATGTCTTTTCGCATACCGGTAAACGTAGGCATTATTCAGATGGCACAGCCTTGCTCAATGATATTATGATGCATCTTCGTACTTTTTAATTAACCATAAAAGACCTTTTTTAATAACGTACGATAGAACCTGATTACATTTAACTCCTAATAAATTAATTAATATTTTCGATTTCAATTTAGTCGGTACATTTTTTGGTTCTAAATACTTTCTTAAGCAAGTGGACAAACAAGTGCAGAACTTTCGGTCTCTCTGGAATTACTATAGTGAGGGTCCTTATACTTTTAGTGAAATTCTCTAAAGTCTGTGATATTGTTTCAGAATGAATGAGTCCAGCACGATCAATTAAATCATTAACTGTTGCTGTCATTTCAGATTTTGTAGCTCAATTTCCGTTTCAAGTAAGTTAATTTAATTTACTCTAATTCTATTTTAGTGAGTTCGTCGAAAATTTTTTATTTTATTTTATTTTGTTTGCTCTTCTGGGTTCATTTTAACTATACGACTCAGATAAGCTCCAAGTGGGATTCATAAATCTCAGAGCTTTCTATTGTAGTTTTTTTTTTTTTTTTTTTTTTTTTTTTTTTCACATCCTTTGCGTCCGCTAGGACAGTTAGGCTCTTCGGCATTTTTTTTTTTAAATACCTTGCAATAAAATCGTGGCCTTTATAATTTTAAATAATTATGTTTAAAACAACATGTTAACATTTCTATGAAAGTTACTCCAAATTTTTTTTTTTTTTTTTTAATTCTCGTATTATAACTATTATCATTTTTAAATAATGTATGTTTAGAACATCATGTTAATATATTATTTTATGTATATCATAATCTTATATAGTATACCTTACTATTACCATTATTATCTTTTTATATTTGATTGATCATTATTATTATTACTTTTTTTAAATAATCATTCTTCTGCTACAAGATACAATGATATACAGAAACAAGCTAATATTCAAAAATACTTGGTACATTTTATAGCTTCAAAAAAAAAGTGTTTCGTTAAATTATTAATGCTTCAATATTTCAATAAACAATTAATCTTTCGATAATTTCATTATTTCAACAGCAATAATAATTATAAAATTTACCTATATGTCCCTGAAATGTTTGATATCCGATCTATTTTAATCTGTTATCTCGGCCGAGCACCTACATTGAAAATTTCAATCTAGTGTGTGGGTCTAAAAAAGGAGCACAACTCATTATTTCTTGACATTTATTGAATAGCAACAGACGATACGAAATGGACGTCAAATGGACATTAATAATATAGTACAAATAATTTTATATATTATTTCCTTATATATCTCCTTTGGCATTGACTTCTTATCGGAGATTATACCTTGTTTTGTCCTGTTTTTTATCAGCTCTAATGCAATATTTTTCTGTTAAATTATCTCTTTATTTAAATTATTTTTTTCGATTGAAACCACGGAAAATAATCACTTTTTTATTCCAATACGTCGTTGTACCTACGATGAAAAAGTGTTTTAAAGCAATTTAAAATATGTTTAAATGCCAAATCATTTGATATATTTTTCAGATTAAAATGCAGCTCTTTCGATAATGGTTTGCATACTTAATAAATAGCTAATCATACCTAAAAAGTTTCTTCACAATCAAATAATTTTTGTATTTTATCGTTCATATACACATTGAAATATTATTTAAATACCAAATCCCTGATGTAGATTTTTATAAAGATATTAAATACCTGCAAACATCCTAATTATGAAACAGAAGATTTTTAATACACGCCCCTTTTCCACCACCCCCTTTTTTTTTATAGAGTTTTAACACTTTCGCGACCGCAGGTTTTTGCCTTTTTGACTGTATGGTCAGCCTGTGGGCGTTATTCTCCCAAGTTACAATATTTCAGAACAAATTTTTTTGCATTCACATTTATAATACAAACGGCTATACATTACAATTATAATCTTTCTAATCGAAGTATCTGCATTCATAGTATATTGACTGTATAAATTTGAATATTGGGTATGTATATTCTTAGTAAATTGAATAACACACAAATTGCGAAGGAAACGCCCACTGGCAGACTTACAGATTTTCAAATGACGCGAATCTACGTCAGCGGTCGCAAAAGTGTTAAAATCCATCCGATAACACTGGTTTTAAATCCCATCTCTAAATGTAGTTACGATTAAATAAGTATAGAATAGCTCTGAAAAAAGATTGGTGTAAAAATAAGAGCGGGAACTAAAAATCTTCTGTATATTAATGATACATAGCTGCCAATATTTTAATTTATTCTGAAGTACTTTTAGCCCCGCCTTTATTTCGCACCACTTTATTTATAGAAAGTTTTCCCCAATATATAACTTTGATAAAATAAGACAAAATTACTTTTAAAAAATAAGTGGTACAAAATAAAGGCGGGGCTAAAAATTCTCCTGAATAAATTAAAATATTGGCAGCTATGATGATATGGTTGGCAGGTATGATATTACAGTGTACCTGTGATGCGTACGTATTTCACACATTAATCGATGACAGCGTTTAGATTCTATCCTGTTTGCTAATCGTCTCATGGGTATACAAATATTCCTCTAATAACACCAGATTTCAATTTTTATTAAGAAGCGCATGTCTGTTGTTACGAAAAATCCCTCGTTTTTTATAACTAGAACAATTCTTACACGTTAAAATCTTGTTTGTTTTAAATGTAGTTATATGTAGGGTATCATATATTTAGGCTACTTCCGGAATCTCCCAGCTGGCTCATATCTGAAAAGCGGTATGATGAAGCGCACACAATTATGGCTAAAATCAGCAAGACGAATGGTAAAACTGCGGATAATGAAACCCAACTGAGGCAAAAAATAGAGGTAAAATAACAAGAATTTTTCATTGTTCAGGTAAAATGATGATTTCATGTAACTAAAGAATAATAATAATGATGTGAAAAAGAGTGAATAGTTCTTTGCAGAATGTTAAATATATATGTCTCAACATCAAAATTTTGTGAAACACTGACTTAAATAATCAAAAACGTCAAAGAACCCTTTTCAGTTTGGGAACGGAGTGTGGTTGATGCTGAAGGCCGCAAGTTTTCCTAACGGGAACATTTCCTAAACGGGCAAATAATTCAAATGAGGTGATTGACCAAGACACCACAGCATGCGCTGATATCTTCCGTTTCAAGTATGGCTTTGGTTTGGATTATTGCTCTACGTTAATTTTCTGCACATTAAAGTTTATTAAGCCGTGATCTATGGTTTAAAACGGATTCCTAATCACTACGAGCATCTATGCATGAATCGGGATTCGAACTCAAGACTTGGAACTCAAGTCGTTTCAAGGAAGTCGACAAACAAGCTGCATGCCGACGAAATACAATATAATCCACACATTACGAATAGTTTGCATTGTGCATTTTTTCAATTTGATTAATCGAGTGAGAAAACTTCCATCAAATTTGGCATTTCAAGTCTGCAAGTTTAATTTTACCAGAGATCCAACTTTCAAGCTTGCACTTTTCGAGCTTGTTTTAAGCATAATAATTAAAACGTTAATCAACTAACCGTGCCAAATATCGATTGTGCTTGCCGCAGCATATACATACTTGCCAACATCCTAATTAATATTCCGTATTGTTGTTAATCCCGCCCTATCTTTCACACCAGTTAATTTTTAAAGTAATATTCTCCAAATGCAATTACGGTTAAATAAGAAAAAAAAAAAAAAAAAAAAATACTCTAAAAAGATAGTGGTGTTAAAAAAAAAAAAAAAAAAAAAAAAAAAAAAGGCGGAGCTAACAATACTACGGAATATTAGTTAGTATGTTGGCAATTATGCATGTATGAGTAAAGTACCCGTAAAATTGATTTTTTAATAAAATCCATTTTTTATGCTTTGGTATATAAAGCTACTTACTTTACTTTTGCAAAGTTAATTTTCTATGCGTCTACTATGAACTCCTAGCTAGCCTTTTGAATCCTAAAAAATTTTCTCCATGGATGCAACACTACTTCTACCAGACGATGCAACACTACTTCTACCACCACTACTTCTATCCTTACGGTGTGGTGGTTAGCGTCCCTCACTACCACATAGAGTCGGTAGGGCCCGCGTGCGAATACTAGGCACGGTATGCATTTTCGCTCTATGTTCTCTCTGTAAAGGGTAGTGACAGCCGTTCATTGGATGCTCCTTCACAAGTGGCCATTCGCTCAGTGACCCTTTGACCAATGCTTAATCTCAAGTGCCGCATCATTATATATATATATTCATTGATTGTTATACTACGTACCTGTAAAGTTAATTTTTTATTAAAATCCATTTTTTATGCCTTGGTATATAAAGCTGCCTACTTTAATTTTGCAAAATTAATTTTCTATGCGTCGACTGTGAACTCCTCTTTTGAATTCTACAAAATTTTCTCCTTAGATACAACACTACTTCTACCAGACGAGATTTGTTATTCATACGTGTGTCACCTAAAGATGCTATTTTGTAATACCAACAAACTTTGCAATATTATATTTTACAGATTTTCTGCACTTAACTAGCTTTGAGCGAGATCAAAGTAGGAAATGTGCGCGTGACATACAGTTTTAAATATTTGTCATCAAAAAATTTTCATGCTATTTTTTTTTTTTTTTTTTCCAGTTGACTTATTATGTGTGATTTTCTAAACTTGATGCTACTTGGAAACATCCTTGAGTTACCAATATTATTCTGTCAATTAAGTTCAGCAAAAAATTAAGCTTGTTTCAAGCAAGTGTGTCAAACAAACGGAGATGTGAGTTGCCGTCCAGTATGATGCCTGCCAACGAAAGAGAGTGTCTTTCTGTGATGTTTTCAAAATGAAAACTAATTTCGAATTTTCTCTAAATCGTTATATAACGAAAATTAGTGTTTAGATTAGAGCGGGGCTTTTCACTGGAATCACATTGCTCAACTCTTAATATACTCTATAACAAAAAAAGTGACGCACCAAGAAAGTGTAATGCAAACTGGACACAAATTGACATACGTACGGATTTTGATAGAATCCAGCACCCATTCATCATTATCGTCGATCCTACGTGCAACTGGTACTTCAGTGACTTGAAAGACCCTTAATAGGCGGTTCAGTGAAATGGGGCTGAGCTCAGTCCCCGGATCTCTCTGCCACTGTGGACGTTTGGAGCATCATAAAAATGGTCCTACAACCAGCTCGGGATATTACCAATGTAACGCACCAATTGGATAGAATTTGGCACGATACTTCACAGGAGCACATTTGCCAACTCTATCAATTAATACCAAGCCAAATAACTGCGTACATAAGGGCCAGAAGTGGACCAACGCGCTATTGACTTGTTTACTTTGTGAGGCTCTTTCTCTTGATTAAATCATTCAGATTTTCTGAAACTGTAATTAATTGTTGTTCTCTACATGTACATCGCATCTACCAATTTTTGTCCCATTCGGACCACCCATTCCACCCCATCTACCAATTTTTGTACCCACTTCTTCTTGGTGCGACGTTTTTTTTTTTTTTTTTTTTTTTTTTTTTTTTTGAGTGTAAATAATTAATAGTCTAACTCCAGTTTAAACGTACGTGTTTAAATGCACACATGAAATAATTATACAGATTTTTTAAATTATGTCCGTGTTAAGATAACAATGAAGTAAATAATCCTATTATATTTATGCTTAATGAAGCATTACTAACCCGTCCCACCCAGGCGTGAAGGTTATTCAGTATGGCGTCTTTGAATTCAAGATGCGATTTCGATGGATCATTATAATTGAAATATTTTAAGGAATTCAAAAATAAATAAATAATAATAAATTAATTAAAAGCTAACTAACATTGTTAACATGTACCTTATCACTCCTAGAATACTGGATATATGCCTACAAAATTATCCATGAATAGTAATTTTCATACTCTTCATTCAAATTTGTTATTTTAGAACTGTCGTTTACAGTCAATAGCAAAATTATTCGAGCGCTAGCAATACTTTCTATATAAAATAAAGTACACTTAATATTGTTTTGTTAAATAAATCCTTGTTTAATCATGTTCTTAGGCTGACTAAGAACATGGCTCGACAAGGATTTATTTAACAAAGCAGTATTAAGTGTACTTTTTTTTACATAGCAATTGTTGCTATCGTTCGAATAATTTTGCTGCCGACTGTATGCCCCCTTTTGCCGATTACACTAGTACAAATTAAAAGTATTCTCACTTAGTAATAGCCTGTGTCTTTCCAGAAACTTGGAGAAAAAATACAGAAACAGAAGATAGGCGAAGAAAAACATTCTCCGTTGGATTTATTTAAATATCCTACTTTGAGAAAAAGATTTCTTCTTGTCACTATTTGCTGGTGAGTAGGACATCCCCTCCCCCTATCTTTTTCTTTCTTGTGGCGAAAAACTGTTTTTATGAACGAAAATTTCATATTGCAGCAGAATTTAAAATCACACATTTTTGCACTATGACAGATTAAATTTGTTTCTTTTCTATCACATACTTGCCAACATTCTCATTAATATTCCGTAGTACCGCCCCTTTTTCTATACCACTTTATTTTTAGAGTAAATTCTTCCAAGTTTAATTACGATTGAATAAGAAGAAAAATACCCTAAAAAGAAGTCTGGTTTGGAAAAAAAGGCGGAGACTACAGGGCTACGGAATATTAATTAGAATGCTGGCAAGTATGCTATCATGCTATGTAATATTTATAATTTATTCCACAGTACTGTTAGACCCGCCCTTTATTCACACCAGTATGCTTTTAGAGAATTTTTCTCGAATATTTAATTACGATGACATCAGAAGAAAAGTGCATTTAAAATATACTGGTGTGAAAAAAGGGCGGGGCTAACACTACTCCAGAATAAATTAAAAATGTTAAACAGGTATGCTATAACTAGGGTCCAGACTGGCTTTATCAAGCTTTTTGTCATGTTTTAAATAGTATTAATTGTTAGTCCAGATAAGTAATTTGGGGACAGCACTGATTATGCAAATCACAAAAATAAATAAACACGGTATTAACCCTTTGCCAGTTCTATTTATACAGTACTAAAACATTTAAAACATTGAAATCTCATCAAAACCCACCTTTTTTTTTTTTTTTTTTTTTTTTAACAATATGGAATTCAAAGAAGAATAAAAATGCTTAAAACAGAAACTATTATTATTAAAATTTCATTTTTTTAAATTACGAAGTGCATAACGGAAAATTTTTTATTAACAGAACCTTAAATATGCAGCTCACTTACTACTTTAATTATTCACTCACTCATAACTTTACATCATTAATTAATTCTTGAAATAAAAATAATAATGCTTAAAATAAATTATTCTTCATCACTTAAAGCAGAATTAAAAGATAAATTATTTCTAAAAGCTTCAAAAACTTATTAAAATGGACTCGTAATAATAATATTAAAATGAGAATCTTAAAGAAAAAGTACTACATACGCACGAAAAACTTTTATCTCGTAACCAAATTAATACTTTTATCTCCTTATCTTGTAAATGTTAGACTTGGAAGCAGATTATCAAGGAAGAAAATTCTGTTAGATTTATGCCACTTTGCTTTATGTAAAAAAAAAAAAGATTATAAGTGTCTTATTACATATTTTGGATCTTTTTCAACTTGAAAATCTAGTGCAATACTTTAGCTATTTTCTAATGTATTTTTTTTTTTTTTTTCTTTTAATCGAGATCTGATTTTTAAAGATGCAAGCATTTTAAAATGGAATTCTATACAATCACCACAATCCTAAACTGAGTGATTTACTCGTATCGTTTAAAAAAAAAAAAAAAAAAAAAAAAAAAAAACATTTATTTCGCCAAATTTTTTTGTCCTTTTTTTATGTTGCGACTTATATTTTTCTACAATATTCAGAAGCTGAGTTGAGCGATAAGGCATCAACCGTTAAACTTTCAAAATTGTATAAAATGTAACGCTGCGCTGAAAGGAAAAAAAAAAAAAAAATCGAGTTGTGATACCATTTTTGCCATTTCTTATATAAAATGACCTTCTGAATTCCAATATGACTCCCAATTTTCCCAGTCACCCGTCCGTCGTTTTCTCGGCACCCCCCCCCCTCCCCCTCAACCCCCAATTTTTATCACTGTCCGGTAAATCTATGGCCATGAATCTGATTTGGAAAATGAGAAAGACTCAATTTAACACTTAAAAACAAAAACAAAAAATATAATGCTTAATAAATAACATTTATAACAGATTAAAAAAGTATAAGAAACGTAATACATAATTTTAGTGGCAAATCCCACCTAAATTTTCCCCTTGCCGCAAATGTGCATATTTTAGAATTTTCCAATTCTGTAGCCCCTCACTGTTAAAACATTCTGTAAATTTAATGTAAATATTTATCCAGAGTCTCTGTAAATTCACATTAGTTCTTAGTTAAATGTGAATAATCGAGATTCTCAATTTTCATTCTGCATTTTTACCTAATTTTATTATTTAATTTTTTAATTAAAATTAAAAATGACTGTTTCTACTTTAGAAAAAGTATTCCAAGTCCGAAATATATTCTCAACAATAATTAATTAAATTAATATTAGTTATTAAAATGATTGTATAAAATGAGTTTTTTAACATCCCCGTTTATTTTTCTCTGTAATTTTACGTAAGACTTAAGATAACAGATTACACAGAGTTTTCTGTTGAAATTTTTAACAGTGCTCAGAGGATACTAACAGTTAAAATAATCCTTCACCCCTAAAAACAAATTTATAGACATTAATTACAGAAAAGTGATAAAACTAGGGGGCCGTCCCTAGAAAAAGGGGGAGGGTGATAGGGCAAAATGGGTGTCCTATTCGGATTCAGGGAGGTTATTTTACATAAAGTGTAGAGAGTTAGACTTCTCCATCCTCATTTAACTTTAACTTGACTTAAGGTTGAATGCTGCAAACTGAAATACTTAATTTATGAAGAAATGACAGAGTCCAAATATATAAAATTAATGAGCTTTAATTGAGCTTAAATAAGAATGAGGGCGCTGGACTATAATGGCAATTAGTAACTTACGACTTAAAATGGGCAGTCCTCTTAGATACTTTGACATCAATAAATAACCACCGTTACTTTACTTAATTACTCGCAAATGATCTCAACTACTTTTATTTAAATTAGCTTCTAAGGCCAAGTAATCTTTCGCATGTAGGAGGATTCCCAGACGCTACAATGCTACTGGACTTACTCTCTTCTACCCTAAGTCGCTAACAACTAACTCCATCAACTCCCATACTTTCCTTTCCACTAACTTTCTAACTACCATCCTTCAACTCACTCGCCTTCCAACTAACGCTCTTACCAACTCTCAACTAACACCAACTAACACTCCTTTCAGCTAACACACACTAACACCTCGAAACAATCCTCCTTCTACTTTTATACTATTCAGTTTCCAAAATATTAGCATATTTCAATTTACAATTTTAAGTTAGGATAGGAACTAACTCCATTACTCAATCGAATCCTAAAACCTTCGTATTCATGTTTTATTCCCAAAGTGCGAATTTTAATCGTAGCACTTTGCTAGACCTCACAAAAGATTTGCAAAAATGGTGTTTGGGGCAATTTTCGTGCAGATAATATAATAAGAAAAAAAAGAAGAAAAAGAAGAAAATAATAATAAGAAAAACTAATTAAAACTTAAAATTATTTTAGACGTTGTTCCCCACATCATAATGTGACCACCAGTGTTTCTAAATTTAGGCAGGAACCGATTTACTCACTTTGAGGCCCAGGGCACTCATGTTCAATGGGCCCTTTTCCTCATATTTTAATATTACAAAAAACAAAACAAATCTCATATTTTTGATTCATACGTTTAAAAATTTCAATTTATTTTTTATTTTATTGGTGTGCGCCTCGGATTTAGTTAGCCTGTAAAAGTTTGGAATGCAGTATCAGTAGGATGTAGTTTTATTTGCGATTAGTGAAAATATTGCAATTTTTTCAATGAACTGATAGTTTCCTTGACAGATCATACCATTAATTTATATAACAGTGTAATACCTCCACCCATTGACGAAAAAACAAAAAACAACGATCACTATAGCAAAATTTGAAAATCTTTCATTTTAAGTATTTTTTTAAAACGTATGATGGAATTTCTTGGAGGCCCCTTCAGTGTAAGGGCCCAGGGCACATGCCCCTAATGCCCTGCCTTAAATCAGGTACTGAATTTAGGGACTTTTTTATTCAATAATCACCAATCAATTTTCAGGAGTGATAGTTGATGTACATAATAAGCAATAATTCTTGAATATCATTAGGTAACCATTACAATTAAAATTCAGTGGTAGATATTGAATGAAAAATTTCTTAAATTTGGCAGCACTGGTGACCACTGTCAAAATTTGTAGTTCTGTAATATGCGGTCGCAAAGTTGTGTAGCAGAACACACAGAGACAAACGCTTTTTTATTTATATAGGTATTGGTTTGGGGCTCTCAAAACATTATACTGTGCACTGTGCATAAGACAACAACATTTCTGAATCGTGATGCACACAGATCCTTCTTTATCCATTTATATTACACTGCTCAGCATGAAAATTGCCCCCAACACCATTTTGGCAAATTCTTATGTAAAATGACATACTGAATCCGAATAGGACGCCCATTTTGCCCTATCACCCACCGTCTTTTAGGGACGGTCCCCTATTTTTATAGATCTTCAGTAATTTTATGGCTATAAATTTTATTTTTAGAGGGGGGGGGGAATTTTAACTCTTAAATATTTCCTGAGGGGTTACAGAATTGGAAAATTCTAAAACATCAACATTTGCTGCAAGGGGAAAATTTAAGGGGGTATTTGCCACTGAAATTATGCATTACATTTCTCACGTTTTTTTTTTTTTTTTTTTTTTTTATCTATTATTAATGTTATTTATTAAACATTATATATTTTTTTATTTTTAAGTGTTAAAGTAATTCTTTTTTCGTTCTCTAAATCAAATTAATGATTATAAAATTACCGAAGAGTGATAAAAATTGGGGGAGGAGGTGGTGTCCCGAGAAAACGGTGGGTGACTGGGCGAAATGGGAGTCGTATTCGGATTCAAGAGGTCATTTTACATAAGAATCAATAAGAACGGTACTAGAGCTCGATATATATATATATATATATATATATATTTTTTTTTTTTTTTTTTTTTTTTCCACGTAGTTTAACTAGTAAAATTCTTGAGAATTTTATCTTGAAACTTCGGGAGAGTAAAAAACATGTTATATCTCATTTATGTCAGCAAAAACTTTGCCCTAAAAGAGTAAAAGTGAAAAACTGAGCAAACATGAAAATATTTTGGATCTCCCTGTAAAAAAGTAATGCTTCAAATGCGGTAAGACTACAGCATGTGATTAAAAGTATTTTTCTAATTATCAGAATAGATTTTTATAAAGCTACCACTAATGTTCATTGAGATATAACGGTTTCTTTAGAAAATTGGAAAGAAAAATAACACTTTTTAAATTATAACGCGTAAGATATTAGTGCAAAGCCATTTTTAGGATAACGTACTACATTAGATACAGCATACTATAACCGGAATACAAAAATGTTAAATAGCATACGAAATATGACAATTTTTACAAAATAATTTTTAATTACGCATGCGCAAAATTAAAAAAAAAATCATGTTGATAGTTTAATATCAAAAGGTATTGAGCTGCTTATATGAAAACCTCAAACAATCATCGTGTAAATTAAAAAAGTTATGAATTCTTGAAAGAACATAATTTCAATTTTTCTCTCTCTCTCCTCTCTCTCTCTCTCTCAAAAAAAAAAAAAAAAAACAGGAAGATGATAAGGGGTTTTATCAGTATTTATTTGCACTCAGCAAACACTGTATTACAATTGGGTATTGACTGAATCAAAATAATAATCTATTAAAAAAAAACAAAATAAAATAAAATAAAATAAAAACCGAATCATATCACATAAATCTTTTCGAAGTTATGATTTTGCAAATTTTTTTGTATTAAGGTGAAATGAGAATTTTCAGCCGAAAAGAATTTGTACTCCTTTATAAACCACGAAAGTCTAGGCGGTGAGGCAGTCGAAGATTCGATATACGTCTGCTTAAGCTTAGCGACCCTTGAGATTATCCAGGGTTTCGAGACTTAAGCTGCTCTGGTTGTGCCATCTATCGGTCATTACAAACGTAAATATGCATAAAACTTTTTTTTTTTTTTTTTTTGTAAATAACTGCATGATTGTTTTAGAATTATAAAAATATGCCTACAATGTTGCTCCCTGCAAACATTTTTTCAATTTTTCAATTTTGAGTTTTAAAAATATTTTAAATATGTTTGTGTAGTACTGTGTGAATTTATCGATGAGTTAATTTTTATAAAACATTTTTATGTTTGAATACTAAATTTTTGCCTTAATTTTCTGCATCCGAACATAAAAAAAAAGGCTTCTTAAAAAAAAACTCTTCAAAAATTTTTAGGATACTGTGTAGGCAACGAAAATTTTTCTTTTATCAATTGACATCTTTTCTACTAAGTATCTGCAAAAATTAACACTCCGGGGTATCGACCGCTCGACCACCGCGTTACTAACATGGCGCTCTAACAAACTGACCCACGGAGAGACAAATAAACAAGCTTATATTTACCGAAATGGAGGCGCATTTTTTATTAGCTTGAGATTCACAAACATACCGTAGTGAATGACAGTAAGTACACAAGAATTTGGGGGGAAATGTGAGCAAAGCCCTTTATATAGTGCGACCACGTTTCCTACGACTAGCAGTGAGGCCGAGTCCAAAAGTTTAGAGGGATGCAAAATTGGCCGAGAGATAGTTATTTGGCAAACATCCAGTTATTCGGTGTTTCCTTATCACTTTTTTTCTCTCAGTCACCCCTATTTTAACACTGGGCTCGTTCAGTCCGCACTTGCGCAGAGGTTTCCATGGTCGCAAGAAATGTGATTAAAGAATAGCTTTTATTTTGAGAGGAACTGAAATTGTGTTCGTTCTATCTCTCACAACTTTTTAATTTGCACGATATATCTTTGAGGCATTCATATAAGTAGCTCAATACTCTTGGCTATTAAATTATGCAAATGAAATTGTTTTAAAAGCATGCGTAGTTAAAAGTTATTTAATAAAAATACTCATATTTCGTGAGATATTTGAAAGTTTGCATTCTGATGGCTGTAAGCTGTATTTTATGTATTGTGCCAAGTTCCCTTAAAATGGTTTTGCACTGGGTTTAATAGCCTACAAGTTATTTTTAAACATATATATATATATATATATATATATATTAATTTTTTAAAGAAATTATTATATTTCCATGAATGTATGTGATGCCCTCATAAAACTTTAGGCAAATAATTAAAAAAGGCCTCATAATCACATGCCACAGTCACAATGCATTTCAAGCATCACTTTTTACAGGTTTCTCCAAAACACTTTAACTTAAAAAAAAATTACGGGTCCTCTTGTCCTCTTCAGGACAAAACTTTTAATAATATATATATTATAGCATGTTCCTTAAACACCTAAAGTTTCAAGATAATTCCTACAGAAGTCTTCAAGATATTTGACAAAACGTCGAAATTCGAAGGTGTCCAAATACTTATTGGTAAGAAAAATACTTTATATCAGTTTAAATACTATTTGTATTCCTAAAATAAATAAATAAATAACAATAAATAAATAACAATAAATAAATAACTATGATAAAAAAAATAAAAAAATAAAAAAATTGTAAATAGTAAGAATAATTATGTGTGAAGTTAGAAGTCATCTGTAGCATTTTATGTTATTGAATAATCCTTTTTTTTTTTTTTTTTTTTTTCAATTCCTACTATTAGTTCACACTCTCCCTATATATATCTTGTACAAATCTTGCAATCGATTTTTAACTAACTTCCCGACTAGCTAGAAATTTGAAACTTTCAGGATTGCTCAGAACTTGGTGACAACACAATACTTCGAAGTCCGATTTTCGAATTTTTGATTAGTTTTCTTATAATCAATTAAAATATGAAAATAATAACATCCTAATAGCGTTCAAATAGCCATTAAAATATCAGCTATAATTTAATTGTTGCCAAGAAAAATGTACGAGTTCATTTTCTTTCGACATAAAAATAAATACATTAAATTAAACGTGAACATAAAAAAATTATAAAAAGTTAGATTATGCATCTCACAAAACTTGACGTCATTATCAATTAAAAAATTTTATGCCCATTGACAAGAGCTTGAAAGTAAGTGCGTGTTGCGGTATGTTGTATTCGAACCAGGGTCATTTGGATAGCAACCCAGTGCCGTACCTCTGGACAAAAGGTTAACGCCTTCTCCATGGGTAAGTTAGGATTATCTACATTTGAATGGCGTTGATGGCGTCGCTACAAGCTCTATGATTCATCAGAAAATTTAAAACATAGTATATAAAAAGTTTTTGTTATCTAATAATTATTTTTATTTAATTTTGCCCGCGCGCTTTTTATTTCCTAATTCAAAATTATATATAAAAAAAAAACTTTTTTCGATAATGTTTGAAAGTAGGAATTGCTTTTAAAAATTTTTCTTTTATATTACTTGTTTTCTTTCAGTTTGTGGGTGTTCCACTAATTGCACTCGTAACGTTACTGGAAAATTAAGTTTATGAATGTTCTTTGCATGTTTGATGTTCAAGGACATTTCGTCAAGTATCTCCTCAGAAAAAAAAAAAAAAAAAAAAAAAAAAAAATTGTTTTTAATAATTTTATCGCATACTGTATCTCTAAGTAAAATTGTTAGTTAAAGTAATTTATTTGTTTGATATTTAATTGTTTACTTCGTTTCTGTCTTTCAGGGTGGGGACTTCAATCTCCTATTACGGTCTTCAAATGAACGTTAGAAATTTAGCTGGTAATGAGTTTTTCAACTTTTTCCTTATTTCGGTGGTTGAGATCCCTTCCCATTTCGCTACCTGGATATTCATGGAACGAATTGGTAGGCGGTGGTGTTCTGTCTTTGCATTCATCGTATCAACTATTGCTTGTCTGATACCAGTGATTTTTCCACCAGGTAAGTTTTATTTTTATTGCATGGCTTACAAAATTATATACAGTGATTCCTTAACATTGGCGATTTTAACGCTAGCGTATTTTGATTATTCGCCAAAATAGAAATGTGCAAAACTTAACATTCGCGCGTGAATTCCTTGATTATTTGCAATTTTCATTATTTCACCCAATGACATTTTCTAAATGAATTATGAACGAATTATCATTATTATTATTATTATTTGCTGTGTGAAATAGTGTCAATCTTTAAGATACAAACACGCAAAGAAAGTAATAGGATAGCTGTGTCAATCTGATGCTAAATCTATTATGATAAGCAAATTTTCTTAGCCTTAAAAACTCTTAGGTGTGAAAAGTTGTCGTTATGTTTTCACCTGTACTTTTGATAAGAAATAAAATTGTGTTGCAAGCACAAACTTCCTTAAGATAAATTAGATGCGCATTATTTTCTACATTTTTGAGTTTATTATTTTCTGAAATTAACAATTTTTTTGCTTAGAGAATTTTGCCTATAACATTTATTTTCTTTATGTATTTAACATGTAAATGCGGGTTACATGTGTACTTCTTGTTAGTAACCATATTTTAGTTCTCCATCATACTATAGGTATGGGGAACTTAGGTAATCGGGAAAATTTTCGACCTCGGATTTTTTTTATTAAATGTTCTGTCACTATAATTAAAATTTTATGGAATGTTATTATCTTTTTTTTTTTCCTCTCCACAGGAAGATAATCTTAACATTCTCGAATTTAATATTCACGAGGTTTCCATGGAACGTAACCTTCACAAGTGTTAAGGGATTATACTGTATATTGAGCTACACACATGTCTTAAATCCAGTAATCTATATATACAAAAGAGTACTTCCACTCACTCACTCACTAACTGACTTACTAACTGATTCACTGACTCATCAATGCACAGCAAAATTTACAGAAGCCACTGACTCGAAACTGGATTAGATTACAGAACATACAGTAAAAGCACCCCTAAGAAGGGATTTTGCAAATTTCGTCCCCCAAGGGGGGTTGGGGGGCAAAACGTAGTTTCACAAAAACCTTCATATCTCAAAGGGAAAAAAAAAAAAAAAAAAAAACCAGATATCCGTAAAATTTTGCTTTACAATATAGTTAATACAAATGCCTAAAAAAATTTCTGTAATTTTAGAAATTTGGACCCCCGAGGGGGGGGGTCAAAATGTGATTTCACATACACAAATCATGATTTCACAAAAAACTTCATATCTCACAAAAATAAATAAATAAAAAATATAAAAAATGTAGCTAGCATAAATACCTAAAAAGTAATTTCTGGAATTTTAGAAATTCGGCCCCTAAGAAGGTACAGGGGCCAAAACGTGGTTTCACAAAAAGCTTTATATCTTAAAAAAAAAAAAAAAAAAAAAAAAAAAAAAAAAAAGACCGGTATCCATAAAAGTTTTCCTTTAAAATATAGCTAACACAAATACCTAAAAACCAATTTTTGGAATTTTAGAAATTCAGTCCCCAAGGGGAGAGGGAGGAAGCATAACGTTATCTACCGGGTGATCCAAAAGTCAGGACAAACTTTAAAAATGAATAATTCGAAAACGAAGCAAGATACAAATATACGGTTTGCACCAAACGGATGGAAAAGAAGCCGGTTTTTGTGTGGCAACGAAAAAAGAAATATATATATAGTTCTGTTGGTGACCAATAGATGGCGCTGTCGAATTTCTGATGTAGGATTATGCAAAGCAACAAACGATATAAAAAGGAACAACTACAGCAGGTAATGGTAGTCGAAGCTTATATGCATCGAAATATCGCATTCTCAGTCGCTACTTTAATCACGCATGGCCTCCAAGATCTCCCAATCTGACACCCTGTGACTTTTGGCTGTGGGGATTCTTGAAGTCAAAAGTGTACCGCAACCAACCTAAATCATTATCAGCACTGAAAGATGCCATCCGCCAAAATGTGTCTGCCATAACGCAAGAAATGCTACTAAATGCTCTGAACGATGCGGTGAATCGTCTCACAGCTGTACTTCTGAATGATGGACATTGAACAGTTACTGTAGTAGTACTAATTAACTGTAATTAAGCTGACTTGTAAGTTCTCATTTTTTTTTTTCATTTGTAAACCATCTTTTGGTAAAATAAAACAGTATAGCGCCATCTGTTGGTCGTCAACAGAACTATTACTTTTTCTTTGCCACACAAAACCCGGTTCCTTTTTCATCCGTTTGGTGCAAACCGTATCTTTGTATCTTGATTCGTTTTCGAATTATTCATTTTTAAAGTTTGTCTTGACTTTTGGATCACCCGGTATATTATATATTTTATATAACAGAGATATCTTTTTTAAAGTTTTAAAATTAGCTATTTAAATTTTTAATTGTTGCCAAAAATATTTACAAGTTAATTATTTTTTCGACACTATAATAAAATATATTTTCACGCGAATAATAATAAAAAGAATAAATATTAAATTTGCTTAGGCGTGGGATAAAATGACGTCATTATCAAAATTAAATAATAATAATAAAAATCCAGCATGTTTTCTCAAATTTTGTTTCATAACTTTTTTGGCGCGGATAGTAAGCTTAGCATGAAAGTTAATTCAGCATTATATTAAAGAGCTTTACTTATTGGTAATCTTGGGTTTTTTTCTAAATTGTGATGCTGAAGTAGATAGGACATTTTCTGCCAAGGATTCTACTTTCGCGACAGCCACTTTAAGCCAAGTTCTCCATAAGAAATAGAAACAAATAAATTATAAAGTATTCGAAAAAAAAAAAAAAAAAGAAAGAAAGAAAGAAAGAAAGAAAGAAAGAAGCAGAAACAATAATCTCATAAATTATGTTTTTTTTGTTTTTGTTTAAAGTGGCGAAAAAAATTCAAAAGTCACCAAGGAGAGCTATAATAAGTTTGTACCACGATCAGGTTACATATGTAGTTATTTATTTATTTATTATTCTATATTCCAACCACTATTAAGTAACTATGAAATACATATAACCACAAAAAATTAGTTGTTTCATATGATAGACATAGCGCTTACAGCATATTGTAATATTATACACGGTGATTATAATTAAAGTTACGATTTCAAAACGCTATCATTTTAAAACTACCCATCAGAGCGATTTGATATTTTACCAGAGCAATCGTGAGGCAATGAAATTTTGTTTGGGGGAGGAAAAAAGTAGTTCCAACATGTTCCTGTAGATGGCGCTGTCAGGGGAAATGCCGAAAGGGATTCATTAAACACAGGAATGTTGTTAGCAACACAATGGAATAGCAGGAAACAATATACTTAAGGGTTTACTACAATTTTTTTTAGCAAAAAGGCAAGAATACGTGTTTACAGCGGAAACAGTCATAGTGAAAAGAAAAAAATAAGAGCTTCGTGAAACAAATACTTTACGGATAATTAACGGCACATTTTGGAACTTTTTTTTTTTTTTTTTTTTTTTTTGCCAAACAAAATTCAAATGTAAAACGGCTACTTCAATTTTTTCGATATGGTCTGTTTCGAAACTGTTAACTGATAAGCACAAAAATGGAAACCCACTGGTATGGATTCTCAGGTGCAATAGGGACACACACGCGTGATACTGCAGATGAGCAATTGCAATGGATTTTCTTTTTATTTTTTGTCTATAAAGCGATATAGAAAACAGTTTCCTTTAAATATAGTGACCAACCAAGCGGGCAAAATTCGTCCGGGGAAATCCATAGGAGCTGAGATCACCATTTTAGAGTGTGGCTTATTTACGTGTATCTAAGAACCATTGTAACGGGATTTTGTGAAATCCCCCCCTTTTCCTCCTTTCCTTAAGGGGGAAAAGGGGGGGGGGGCAATAAAGACGTTTCCAAGTATAACTTTCTTCAAATTATCTCATTAAGATTAATTTTTATGTGTCGGTTGGTTATGCTTACCCAACACGCACTATAAATGGATTTTAGGAAAATTCCCTCTCCCTCCCTCCTTTCATTGCGAGGAGAGGGGCAAAAAACCCATTTTTAAAAGTAACTCTGCTCCAAATTATCTCAGGAAAGCGACTTTTTCATATGTCGGTTGGTTAGGCGTACTCAACACACACACTATAAAGTGATTTTGTGAAGTTCCATCCTATCCCTCTTCAGGGTGGAGGGGCAAAAAACATGTATCCTTGCGTAACTCTGCTCGAACTATCTTAAAAATATTATTTTTTAAGTGTGGGCTGGTTATGCGTTCCCAAGACGCTCTATAAAGTGATTTTGCGAAATATCATCTCCCCCCTCTTTAAAGGCAAGGGGGTAAAACAAAATACGCTTTTAAGAGTAACTCTTGCTCTAAATTATCTCAGGAAAGCGATTTTTTTTGCCGATTGGTTATGCGTGCTCAACATACACGCTGCAAAAGGACTTTTTGGAATTCTGCCCTATATCCTCCTTTTGGGGATTTGGGAGGGGGAGGGGGAGAGCAAAAAACATTTTTCCATGAGTAACTCTGTTCCAAATTATCTTACAATGGCAATGTTTGATGTGTGGACTGCTTATGCGTACTCAACATACACTACAAAGGGATTTTGTGAAATTCCACGCTACCGTTCTTGGGGGGTGGGTACAAAAAACATGTATCCATGTGTAAATCTGCACTAAATTATCTTAGGAAGGAGATTTTTGATGTGTGGGTCGGTTATATGTATCTAACTCACAGTGTAACAGGATTTTGCAAAATTCCTTCCTTTAAGAGCAGGGTAAAAAATATGTTTAAAAACACAACTCTGTTTGAAATAATCTCAGGATCTGGATTTTTTTATGTCTCGGTTAGATATGTGTATGCAACATGCACTATAAAGAAATTTTCCGAAATCACCCTCCCCCCCCCCCCTCCTTTGGAGCGGTGAGGTAAAAAAACACGTTATCAAACTTAAATATATTCTAGATTATCTTAGAAAGGCGAATTTTGATGTCTGGGTGTTTATGAAGCGTACTCTATATGAACTTTGATGGGATTTTGCAAAACTTTCAACTTTACCCTCCAGGGAGGGGGAGTAAAAAGCAGGTAAGGCCCTGCCGAAGGTATAGGGGCTTCAGGTTCGACGTGTGGCGAGAGAGAAAACAACTACTGAAAGTAGCGGAAACTTTAAATTATATACATATGTATAATATATATATATATATATATATATATATATATATATATATATATTTTTTTTTTTGAGATTTCTTTTTATTAATGATATTACATATTGAGAATTCTTTTCAGTATAATGACCAACGAAACGGGCAAAGCCTGCTAGTTAAAGATATTTTTATTGCTAAATATACAATTTTTTTTAGCAGAAATTCTCTATGAATGTTGAAATTAAGAGATTAATTTAATATGAATATTCATTAAAAAATATTTTTCATAAAAAAAAAGAAAAAAAATGCGCAATTCTTTCATCATTGGGCTGTTCACCGAAAGGACACCACGGTTGTGACTACATTGTGAAAAATGTTAAAAAAGTACATGATTGCTTATTATTTTACAAAATATGAAGGAAAAAGTCTCTTTAAATTATAATTACGTGGTAACAATACCTTATTGATTTGAATTAAATTACTGAAAATATTTTCTTTTTTAATGTGCCAATATTTAGTAATTATGACTTGATTGTGAAATTTACTATATTCTGTTTTTCCTCTGCAGAATACGAAATGGTAGGGATCGTTGCTTCCTTCTTTGCTAAAGCTGGAGCAAGTTCTACTTTTATGACGGTCTACCAACAGTCTCCAGAACTATTTCCGACACCCTTGAGAGGCATAGGGATGGGATTAAGCAGCACCATTGGAAATGGTTCAACACTGATAGTGCCATACATAGTGTATTTGGTAATGACACTTTCCTGTAATCGGTGTTTGTACAGGCAACTACATTTTTTTTTTTTTTTTTTTTTAATTATGTTATATGAAAATAATTAAGGTCATTTTGTATATACCTTAGAGCACATAAAGGTTGGTTATGAATTCATATAAAGGAAATATGATGGATATTGCAGTAAACAATTCCTTTTTACCTATGGTAAAAAAAGGAGCATTAGTTTGTGAAACTTTTCGAGTATACATCTATCTGTTATAATGACTAATGTAATTTATTTCTTTATCATAAGCTAATCTTAGGGCTGTGCCGATTAATCGATTAATCAATCAATGTTTAGTCCCGATCAATTTTTTTAATCGAGTTAATCGGATCGATTAATTCGATTAAAAACTAAAATATGTGTAAATTTATTTAATTTTTCTTTCAAAATGAATTAAAAAATTAATTTATTAAAAAAAAAAAAAAAAAAAAAAAATGAAAATTATTATATAAAATTAACATTTAGAGTCACCAATTATTATTCTGAAAATTGATTTAAATTTCAGCTATGAAACGGATATAATTGATTAGACATAAATTTTCTAATTTTTTTTTTTTTTCAGTCATAAACTTATGAATAGTATGTATATATATATACACAATATGAGAGTTTTATTCATCGTTGAAATAAAATTATATAAAGAATAATGAAAACTGATTAAAAATCCGTTCTTAATCGATTTATACTCAAATGTTTGAAGCATTGTAAATCATAATGTATGAAATGTACGAAATTTCACAAAACTGCATATCTATTATGACTTTGCAATGCACTCATTTTAATTAGACATCCAGGTTTAGGTTGAGCGTGTTTAACGTTGCAATAGATTCACGCAGTAAGCAATTGGAGACTGTGGATTTACTGGAGGTGTTATGATAATTAGACTTCGAAATGTATTGTCAAAGAAATTCCGCAGCTACTTTTTAAGCTATCGTGATCAGTCTATCTCGGTCTTTGTCGTATATAATCGCACAAATCTTAAAAATTGATTATCAAGAGAAACTTTGTTGATTCAATTTGAGTACATAGAGAATTTAAGATGGTGCGGTTGTTTTACGTACTCCATAATCTGCCTTATCGTTATATCTCAGGCTTTATAACACTGAAGCCAGCAAAATAGGATAAACGTTAATTATCATTATGAATAAATTAGCTTGATTTAATTTTCATTTACATCATACGGAAGGGGTCTTCTCTATGTTACTTTTCTGTTTCAGAGAATAATAGAGCAGTTTCTCAGAACTTGTTGAATAAAAATTTACTCGACTTTATATATAGCATTTTTAGACTAGGCTAAAGACAACAATGGTATAGACAATTGTAGAAATCAGTTTACAATGTATATAGAATCTGTATAAATATTTTTCTAATGTGAACCAGTTACGATTAAATTTTGTCGAAACGATACGATTAATGATGTCATGGGAGTACAAATTTATTAGATTCACAGTGTAAACTAAATTAAAAGAAGAGAGAAAAAGAGAAAGAGAAAAACACAATGAATAATAAAAATTTCCTCAAATCTTTAAATTTAAATTATACTTATTAATCTAATTCCATTATTATGTTTATATAATTATTTCTCTAACGTCTATCATTTAAGATTAAACTTTGTGAAATGATACGATAGTGACGTCACTTTAGAACAAATTTGTTAGATTTATAAAGCAAATTAATTCTTTAAAAAAGACAGAAAAACACTGTGGCTGATAATAATTTTTATAAGTACCAAACTGTAAATTACTTTTCACGACTCTAATTCCAGTATTTTGATAAAAAACACTGTTAAATTTTAAGTAATAGTTTTTTTTTTTCATTATTAGTTATTTTTATCACATTTGGCCATTGTTTTTTATTTGGCGAATATATCAAATTTGGATATAGGTTCAATTGAAAATATCGACTGCTAGGCGGGCGAAGACCTAGTACTAATTATTCCCCGTATACACTCGGAGAACTTTGGTACTCATGAAATATTTTGACGTCGGTATTTTGGTGCCTTTACACATTTTGTGAATAAGCGATAAGAAATTCACAATATCCGTGTTGTGTTTGTAAGGTTAGTCAGTTCATCATACTTTCAGGCGTTTTAAGGTATGGAAGTTCCATAACTCGTATTATCGATGCGGTGTTTGTTTGTAGTTTAGTCAGTTTATAAGTTACTTTTTGAGACAATCACTTGGTTTGTGATGCTTTTCAGACATTGTCTCAACAATGAGTGATAGTGACGAGTGTTAAAATATTTTTTTATATTATAACAACACAGAATCCTATTTAGTTTTAACATTCAACTTCGGATATTATTCGAACTTTATGATTTTTCTTAACAAGGCAGAATATAGTAAAAAGTCGTATGAATGTGCATTAAAAAGATTATATATATACTATATATATATATATATATGACGTATTATTTTTACTCCATGTCACATAATAGCTATAATGAAGAGAGGCTTTCACTCAGTAACGAGTCCAAGGATTAGAGACAGTCGTTTATTGGTCCGCCCATCTTGAGCATCTTACAGGTTATAGTCCAGGATCTAGGTCTGAGCATGTGGAATGCAGTCTATCGGAGCCAAGAACGACGGTAGCCACGATTACATCGCGTTACCTCCCGGGGCCGTTATTTTGACGTGACTTTACTAGGCAAGAGCACACACGAAGAGAGGGCCTCATCCACGCGTGTTTTCTCTTAAATACCGGCATTTTTAGCGCGAAACTTCATCTCTCCTTCGTCTAATCATTGACTATTAACTTACTGCTTGAGAGCTTAGCTGAGGTACAGATCGCCGCAATTAATTAATATGCATCATCTAACCACAAGAAACTGCAAGTTGCGTTTGTTCAGCACTTTATTATCCTAAAATTCGTTCACTTTTATGACTTTCGCGTTATGATCGAGCATTTTAATAAAACTTACTTTACAGGGGAAGCTTTAGAATTAATTTCAAGTTAAGACTTTCTAATGGGATTTTCTTTAAGTTATTACTCACTATTAATTTAAAATAATAAAATAATAATTTAAAATCTTACCTCTCTTTATCCTTTCATATATATATATACATACATATACAGGGTGATCAGTTTAAAGGAGTACCCGTAGGTTTTTCTTATAACCCTTAAATCTGACAGATGGGGCAACTATTCTAACATTAAATTATGATTGTTTGAACCTTGTTTAAGTTTGTGAGACAATTTTTTAACATTGTTGGACTGTTACAACTTTATTTGTGAGGTAAAACAGAAATGGAGACGCACAATTTTTTTTAATCCTATAATAATTTTATTTTTGAAAAAGATAATTTAATTCATTTTTTTTACATTATCATTCCTCACAGAAAATGTTGAAAATGTTCGCCACCATTTTGAATGCAAACATGAACACGTCGAACCAGGTTTTTTTGACACACTTCGCAGCATTGTTGGTGTTATTGACGAAATTTCTTCATTTATGATCTGTTTTAATTCATCAATGTTTACATTACATCTCTGGAAAAGCCGACGAAATGATAATGTAATAAAATTATACTTATAAAAAATTAAAGAACACGCTTTTATTGAAATGTGAACTTAATAAATAATTTAGAATTAAACAAAAACCTTTCTTAAACCTTCCTTTAGGTTCGTAGCCCGGAGCTTTACCTCACAGCCACAGCGTTCACGTAAGGAAAGTATTTTTTTTGTTTGATTAGATTTTTTTGTTTGCTCCCAGAGCGGTTACAAACATACATACAAACATACATACAGGTGGAGCTACTAAAAGCCTGTTAAAAATGATAATGATAATGTAAATGTAATGTAGGAATCATAATGTAAAAAAATATTAATTGAATTTTGTTTTTCATAAATAAAATTATTACAGGATTAAAAAAATTGTGCGTCTCCATTTCTGTTTTACCTCACGAATAAAGCTATAACAGTCCAACAGTGTTGGAAATTGTCTCCCTCACAAACAAGGTTCAAATAATCATAGTTCAGTGTTAGAATAGTTGCCACATCCGTCATATTTAAGGGTAATAAGAAAAACCAACGGGTACTGTTTTAAATTGATCACCCTGTATATATATATAAAGGATTAATTACGTATCAACATTCTACTTCAATATTTCTTAAATTGCTCGAAATGGAAGAGTTTCATAATAGGGTAAAATAGGACAACATTTTACATAAATTTGAATCGTCGGGATTGCATAGGAAATATTATCGCGTTGTATAAAATCTAAAGTATAACAGTGGCATCAATAACATTACGCAGTAAATCAGGACCAGTTAAATATATCGAAAAGTGGAAAGAGAGTGCTGCCAGATTGAGGGAAATTTTCCTCAAAGTGGGAAATTTTGATGCGATTTTCGATATTGAGGGAAAAAGGGAAATTTTACGTTGTCAATTTTTAAAGCATTTTTTGTTAAGTTTTTTTCCTCCAGCTCAAACTGTCCGAACTAATTTCTCTCTATGCTGAGATCTTAAAAGCTAATCAGTGCAAATTTTTCCTTTTTTGTAATAATAATCTAAAATATTATGAAAAAAAAAAAAAAAAAAAAAAATTCATTTGGTTTTATTCATCCAAGTCTTTGAAAGCATTCCCTGATTTTCTCAGAAATACGTGCGAATATTGACTAGGATTCCTTAGAAAGGTACTTATGAAGTGCATTTTACCCAGGCTTAGGTCCAACGCATAAGGCTTTTAGCCATCTCTTAATTGAATAGCATACATTTTTAATGTTTTTCGATGTTTTTTCTATTGAATAATATGATGTTTACGATTAAAAAAGAGTGGTATTTAATTAAAAGACCGTTAGACGCCCTTAAATTGTGGATAATTTACCTTAACCCTTTACACAATACCATATCCCGTGCAAGTCATTTTACCCTGAATAGCTTCAAAGCTTTGCATGTTGAACAATTGAGGGAAATTTTATGCCAAAAAGGGAAATTTTCTAGCGAAATGTGGGAAATTTTAAAATTTCGATCTGGCAGCACTGGAAAGGGTAGGTATTTATGTGGATTATTTTATTTATTTATTTATTTATTTATAAGAAGAATTTTAGTTTTAGACAGAACCTGGTTATTAATCAAGTTTATTGCTTTTATACATTCTACGTTTTTACAAAACACCAAAAGGTCAGGGTTTCAGATCTTTATATTTTCGTCCAATGACTGGATATTTTCTCAATTAGTTTTAGTCCGTTAAAGTAATCTTATTCTAAAATGGGTGGTTTAAAATATTTGTACTTCTAGACGCTAATAATATAGGAGTGTAACATCACCAATCCTGGACGCTGCTCCAAGTTATGCAAGATTTATAAAGCTCGATTTTAAAGTTTACATTTAAAAATGTCCACTGCTGATGTGCTGATACAAGTTTCCATTGCTGGAGCATTTACCTCAATTACGTTGCACTGCATTAAGCAACAAGAAGAAAAAAAAAACAGTCCTAATACCATTTTGTTTATTCTTACGTAAAATGACCTTCTGAATCCGAATACGACCCCATTTTGCCCAATTGCCAATCGTTTTCTCCCCCTCCTCCAATTTTTATCACTGTGCGGTAATTTTACGGCGATGAATTTGATTTGGAGGCACTTACAAACAAGAGCATAATGTTTAAAAAATAATAATAACAGAGCTGCCCACCTAATCCAGCAAATTGCTTGTACTGCCCCCTTTCCTACACCAATATATTTTTAGAGTATTTGTTTTCTTAATTCATCGTAAATATATTTGTAGAGAATTACTCTAAAAATTAAGTGGTGTGAAAAAGGGGCGTTACTAACAATTTGCCGGATTAGGTTGGCAGCTGTGTAATAATAATAGATTAATAAAATATAATAAGTGTAATTTATAATTTCAGTTGCAACCACGCCCCCTCTCCCCCTAAATTTCCACTTTGGTACAAACGTCCATGTTTTAGAATTTTTCATATCTGTAGCCTCTCAGAAGATATTTAACAGTTAAAATAGTCCTTCCCCCTCCTCCAAATCAAATTCATGGCCACAAAATTACCGAACAGTGATAAAAACAGGGGGGGGGGCGTTCCAAATAAAGGGTGATGGAGGGGGCAAAATGGGCGTAATATTCAGATTCAGAAGGTCATTTAACGTAAAAATTTGCAGGAATGGTATCGGGGCCGATTTTCATGCCGAGAAGTGTTAATAGAATAGCTGCGTTGCTTTTGTGCATGTGTATTGAATTTTTATCATTTATGTCGTTATGCGCGTATTTTGTTTCTTTCATGTTTCTTTTTTAATTCCTTATTATTTTCACTGTATTTTTGTGTATTCTGTTTCTAGGCTAAATTTGGTACTTACATTCCATTCTTGATATTCTCCCTCATCACATTTTTATGTGGAATATGTGCTTCTTTCTTGCCGGAGACGCTGAACAAAAAGTTACCACAAACAGTTGCGGATGCCGAAAATTTCGAGACAAATTTCAAGTTCTTTTCTTTTTTTCCGTAGGTTTCATTGTGTAACTGTTTATCTCATATGATTAATTTTATATTTATTAATTTTGTTAAAATATGAATTTTTTATACAACGTGTCCCAGCAAGATTATCCAAACTCTCTACAGCTATACCGGCTCGGAGTATACAAAAATTGCACAAAGAAATGTATCTCAACAATAAATAGTTTTCGATAAAAATGCGAAAGAAAAAAGATGACGTCATATCCTGCGCAATTAAATATATATATCTCTTCTCTATATATTAAAAAAAAGTTGCTGTTACTTGCGTCAAATTTTTTTTGTCTGCGACAGCATCTTCTAACGGAGGACAGGGTCCTTCGCGTCATGAGAGGTATCAATGGGTTCCGGTACTCCAAGGCAGACATTTCAGCCGCTTAGAAATTTTTATCATTTTAATTAAAGAAGTTATTAACTAAAAACGACAATTTTATGAAGGTACTCTATTTGCCATTTTGAAAAAAGTTTCTCCCAGTGACGTTGTTCTTCTGTCATGAAGTCATTTTACACGAAAAAATTAAAATATGATCCATGGTTGTACGTAGGTTGGTTGGATTTAACGTCACACCAATACTGCGCTATCGGTAATTGGTGACGGTCTCGGACGCACCCCTTGAGATGTTCCGGAGACATGTCATCGCAATTTTGAATCTTCACGGAGGGGATTCCTCTTCACTTTGGTGATCCCCGTATAGTGGGAATGGGAATATGGAGGAATTTGCGACCACGACAGATTTTATCTGAACCAGCCACCATTAGTGTACACGACGGTCTTTGGCCGGCTCAAGTATCGAATCGGCAATCTTCCTATTACGTGATCAGCGCTTTACCGACTAGGGTACCGTGACCCGAAACCATGGATGTAAAAAACAAAGAAAATAAATATCAACTTTTTTTCTCTACTTTTAGAAAATTAATCTTGTTACACAGGAAAATTAAAATATGATCCATGGTTGTAGGTAGGTAGATAATTAGGTAGGTTGTGATTGACTTCACGGTCTGGGACGCACCCCTATATGGATGTTCCGGAGACATGCCACCACAGTTTTGGTCCTACATGAAGGAGATAGCTCCCCAGCTTCGGTGGCCCCTAGAGGTATAATTTTGATGGGAACACGTAGGCTATTGTGGCCACGACATATTTTACGTGTACCAGCCACCATTAGTGTACACGACGGTCTTTGGTCGGCTCGAGAACCGAACCAACAATCTTCCAATTACGAGCTGGGCGCTCTACTGACTGGGGTGCTGTGGTCCGGATTTAAGTTTGTAAAAAAATATAAAAAGGGTCATATACTAAAGCTGTAATGCAAAATGATCTAGATATTATGATTTTCTTTCTATTAATATATATATATATATATATATATATATATATTATGTATTTCAATTTGACATTGAATATGAGGATTTCCATAATAATTTTCTGCTTTTGTCTTATAATATGCACTATGAATATTCCTTTTCAGTGAAAGAAAGCAGCGAATAGGTGGGCAGAGTTCTGCATGTGTTAATAAGTAAAGTGAGTCTGGGAGGAGGCGAAGCCTCCTTCGGGGGCTGGTAAGCGGAGCGAGCAGGGGGAGATCTCCCTAGTATTGGAAACGTTAACATCGGTATTGCATATGTTTTCGGACGAGGGTGTTAAAAATACCCAGTGTGCGTAACCAGACTTACATGCTTGCACCGTTTCATAACGTCAAGCAGTGCTTTAAATCGTATTTAAAAGTTGCATCCCACAGCTATAAATAGTCTTTTTATGATAATGCATTCCGTTTGTAAATATTGCGACATATTCTTAATCTTACTAAACATGCAACGTGTGCAGTCAGCCATTGTCGTACAACACGCGCATGCATGTCTTAATATTCCTGGTGGACATTTTGAGGACTTTTCTATCTAAGCATACACTGGAAAAAAAAAAAAAAAAGGTAGTTTTTACAGCAGAACGTGCCGGCACTCATTTTTGCCATCACATATCTCTGCTGTTAAATAAGGTAATTTACTGTGGAAACGTTTGTACAGAAAGATTCTTTTGTTGTAAATTATTTCTTTTTTACATCAGAATATGCTGATATCCCTCTTTGCCAGCATATTCTGTTATAAAAACTACGGTTTTTTTTTACAATGTATGCAAATATCGATGTTAATGATTTCAATAATGTTCTTTCCGTTCACCGGATGTAATGTCATACTTTTTTCTTAGAATTTTTCTTAAAAACTATTTGTCTTTGAAGTATAGTTGGTTCTTTAGGCATTTTTATGTACTCCAAGTGATTAATCTGGCTGCGCAGAGATTGGACGATCTGGCTAAGACACTGTTTTATAACTGAAAAAATTATAAGTTTTTATAATTCTTTTTTGTTGTCTATAAGTAGCTAATAAACCCAGTACAAGACATAAATGCTGGTGTAATCGTAGATGGTGAATTTCTAGAGTAAAAAAAAAAAAAAAAAAAAAGCGATTGATGTTCCTTTACATAGCAGACACACCACAATTTCACAAGTTACGAATGCAGCTTCGTTTAATAATCATTATCTATTAATTTTATCTGTTAACGATTGTCAAGGTCGAATTACCCCCCTAGAATTTCATCTCGTGTAATCTTATAAATTAATCTTTATGAAATTCCAAATCGATAAACTTACACTGTTAAAAACTTACATTCTGGTTAAACAAAAATTTTGGGTTGTATTAGCAGTAAATACGAATTAAGGTTATACTTTACAATGATTAGAAATTATACCTTGCACAAAATATTGACAGGAGACTTGTTACTATTATTATTATTATTATTTATTATTGTTATTATTATTAATAAATATTATTTTTGGACAAATGTAATGACTTCTTTATTGTCTACAAATTTATTTATATTCAAAACGAAGTATGTGTTACAATTTTAAATTTTCAAAGCATATATCGTATTTTTAAAACGTAATACGATTAATTAAATACAAAATAATTATTTTTTAATTATAGTTTATTGTATTTTGCGCATTTATTATTCATTGTAAAAAAAATTTCTATTCTTAATTTCATTCCAGAAATGTTGAAAACGAAACAAGATCTAAAATGATGCAAAAAACATGGACTCCAGCTTCACTATCAGCAGCAGATTTAACTTCTACACTGAAGAATGTAATTACTCAAGAAGCAGTTAAGAACGACCCCGTTCTTATAAAAAGCTGTTCTATATCATCTGTTGAAGATACAAAAGCAACTTTAAATTCTGCTTATAAACAAGAAATTCTAAATTATCGCAACGATTATAACTTATCGACTCGAGAATCAGTGTAAACAAGATGTAGGCTAAATAAAAGTTTTAATGTTCCGTTCACCGGTCTTAGCTTATTCTGACTCAGTGACAATAAGCTCCTTGGAGGAATGATAAAAGAAGAGACAACAGGTCCGAAAAAATATGAAGCCAAAATCATTACCGCATACGCCATTAAGTAATGCAGCACTAGACAATGTGTTTTGGTGCACTCAATATGGCTTCTGTGGAAGAACTACTATTGCGGCAGCCATCTTCAGTAGACAACAGTTAACTTCATTTGCCCTGCATGCTGATATGCTGTAAGCCATCTCCTTTTTTATCATTCCTCCAAGATAAGTAATGGTAAATTAATTTCAATTTTAAAGTGATTATTCTAGTTACACAGGTCGACATGTAAAATTTTGATTTTATAATTTTGACTGATCTTTATGTTTTTTGATGTGCTGAAACCGGAAAGGAAGTCAGTTTTTCTCTATCACGTATAGAGTTTTGTCGATACAGGATGCCTACCTATATAGTTTCTTCCATTACTCTTCCACCAATATAATTATATGGTAAGTTTTATAGTATGTTTTCATCATTAATTAATTATGGATACCTATTGTTGCAATATCGCAGCACTAGTGCGAGGTAAAACCATACCAACCAACCTAATGTTATGATGGTATATGTAAGAAATTGATTCTGTAAGCACCCTGTATTGATAAAACTCTGTACATGATAGAGAAAAATGGGATGCATTTTCGGTTTCAGCACGTCAAAACACATAAAGTTCAGCTAAAATCACAAATCAAATTTTGTCAACTTCAACTTTGTAGGTCTGTGTTACATAAGTAAATAAATAGAACTGATTTTACATTCATAATATGTCTCGAGCAGCACTGAATCCTAGAAATGGATTAGGATTGTATTAAATACTGAAAACGCATTGCACTGAGAAAAAATTCTGTAACTGGCATCTAGAATCTAGATTGTGGCTCTAGAAAAAATAGTTCTATGTCATCCTTATAAATTCTAGTTCCCTTTGAAAGCGAGTTTTAGAAACTCTTATTAGGATTTTAGATTGTTTGCCTATATTCTCGAGGACAAAGTTATTTAAAAATCTCTGCAAATAAATGCGAATACAAGAGGCGGGTTTCAGCAGCTATAATCTTGGTTTATGACACATTTCTAGAAAATCAAGCGAGAATTTCTCGCAATACAAAAGATTCGGAATATTCAAAATATTGTTTCACCATCTGGAAATGTGTAAACTAGGAATTCTCGATCACTTCGTCTATTCAGTTTAATGCGCATAGCTTGAAAATCTATATTTCTAGTTAAGGAATTTAGAAAATGACCACTTATTCATTCTAGATGAAAGCGGTATATATTTTTTTTCTCAATATAAAAGAAGAGACGACATGTCCAAAAAATATGAAGCCAAAATCATAACCGCATACGTCATGAAGAAACACAGTAACTAGCGAATGTTTTGATACACTCAGTATGGCTTCTATTGAAGAGTTACTATTGCGGCTGCCCTTTTGAGTAGACAACAGTTAACTTCATTTGCCCTGCATGCTGATATGCTGTTAGCCATCTTCCTTTTCCTCACTCCTCCAAGATAAGTAATGATAAATCAAATTCAATTTTAAAATGATTATTCTAATTACATAAGCAAATAAATAGAACTGATTTCACATTCATAATATGTCTGGAGCAACACTGAATCCTAGAAATGGATTATGACTGTGTTAAATATTGAAAATATATTGCATAAATAAATTCGTTATCTTTGGAAAATTGAGGAACAGTGGGCGTGATTTAGTGAATTTCTTTAAATGTTACGTAAACGCCCACACATAGCTAATAACATCCTAATTAATATTCCATAGCATTGTTAATAAAAGCCCTTTTTTTCACACACCAATATTTTTACTCCCATTAGCCGACTACTGTAGGTAATAGAAATGTTATATTCGGTCCGAAAATTCGATATTGAGTTTTCACCTGATTTACATTTTTTAAGGTCCCCTGATTTGTAATTTACGTACAAAATTTTCAAATCTATATATATAAAAGAACACTTCCTGAGTGAGTGAGTGAGGGGGTGATCTATCAACGCCCAGACCAAACCCCTGGACCTAGAAGCATGAAATTTTGTGACAATGTTCTTTCTATGACGTAGGCATCCACTAAGAAGCGATTTTACAAAATTCGACCCCTAAGGGGGGGAGGGGGGGCAAAACGTGATTTCACAAAATCCTTCGTATGTCAAACAAAAAAACAGATATCCGTAAAATTTTTGCTTTAAAATATAGCTAATACAAATGTCAAAAAACCAATTTCTGGAATTTTCAAAATTCGGTCCCCAAGGGGGGCGGGGGGGCAAAACGTGATTTCACATGCGTGAAACGTGATTTCGCATAATCCTATATATCTCAAACAAAAAAATAGATATGCGTGAAATTTTTGCTCTAAAATATACCTAATGCAAATATCTAAAAACCAATTTCTGGAATTTTAGAAATTCAGCCCCCAGGTGGGGCAGCAGGGGGGGGGAGGGGGCTAAGGGGCAAAAACAAATAGAAATACAGTTAGGGCGTTCAAAATTGATGCAGATAGGTTTTAGAGGCCTGCAAGTCGAATGAGGATATTTTCGATTGTGTAAAGTTATTAGGAGGGGCAGGAAGGAGGGGAGGGGAGAGGGGGGGCAAAAAATAAAAATAGAGTTAGATCGTTCAAGGGGGCTATGGGGCAGAAACAAATATAAATGCAGTTAGGCCGTTCAAAAGGTTCAGATAGGTTTTCGAGGCCTGCAAGTCGAATGGGGATATTTTCGAAAGTGTAAAGTTATTAGGAGGGCCGGGAAGGTGGGGGGGGAGAGGGGGGCGGCAAAAAAATAAAAATAGAGTTAGATCGTTCAAAATTGGTATATAGAGGTTTTCGATACGTACAAATCGATTGCGGATATTTTCGAAGTTGTAAAATTATTAAGTGGGGCGCGAAGGGGGGTGGAGCGGTAAGGGGGGGCTATGGGCAAAAACAAATAGAAATACAGTTAGGCCGTTCAAAATTGGTACAGATAGGTTTTAGAGGCCTGCAAGTCGAATGGGGATATTTTCGAAAGTGTAAAGTTATTAGGAGGGCCGGGAAGGTGGGGGGGGGCGGAGGGGCAAAAAAAGTAAAATAGAGTTAGATCATTCAAAATTGGTACATAGATGTTTTCGATACCTACAAATCGATTGCGGATGTTTTCGAATTTTTAAAATTATTAGAAGGGCGGGAAGGGGGGGGGAGTAGAGCGGCAAAAAAATAAAAATAGAGATATATCGTTCAAAACTGGTGCATAGAGGTTTTTTATACTTACAAATCGATTGCGGATATTTTCAAATTTGTAAAATTATTAGGATAGACAGGAGGAGGGGGGGGGGGGGCGAAGTGGGAAAATAATGGAAGTAAAGGCTAGAGCATTTTGGGAATTTTTTCCGAAGGTAGTGAGAACCCGGTGCGACATTTTTCCTACTCAGATTTTGTTTCTCTTTTTTTTCACGTGATAAAAATTAATGAAATTTTGAGAATTCATTATAGTGATTCATTTAAAAATAGGGACCAGCAAAGCGGGCGTTGCCTGCTAGTCAGTATATAAATACAAACTTTATGGAGACAGATAAAGCTCTCGAAAATAAATTAAAAAACTTTGATTAATACAATGTATTTGAAGCACAGTTTTTTAAGTTGATTTCTTTAGAAATCAATCTATTGCAATCACTTATTTTATGTATGTATGTATCTCTATATAATGAAAAATTTGTCATCACGATCACTTCTGATAAATACTGAATCAATTCTATCCAAAATTGAACGGTTGACGAGCAGTCTTATCTTAGAAATATCTTGAAAGAGTTTGCTGGCCAACTTATCTTGCTTAATAATAAAAATTTCAGTTTCGTATAAAAATGTATTTATTTGTTTTAAGGTCTCCCGAGGGCAAAAAAGTGGTTTTTAGCACAGTGGTCAACGTGTGTGTGTGTATGTGTATTGGGAATATTTTGACTATCATATTTTCGAAAGTAATGAAAGTAGAACGATTTTTTACAACTTTTAGTGAAAATTTGAAAATCGGAAGTGGTCCATATGTCAAGAATGGCTCTAACGATTTCCTTCAAATCTGATATGTAAGTACCATTTTAAATGCCTTTTCATATGTATACTGGAGATTTTCATCACCGCAATATCCCAAATCCATGACTGTGCGGGCCGTGTAGAAGTTCATAAAAAAACTGTTGAAAGAAAATTTCCTTTGCAGAAAAAGTAAGCAGGCAGAGTTAAATTAACTGGTATTTATTGACAGCTTCTTGAAAACAGTTATTTTCAAAATAACTACATTTCAACAATTGTTGAGAACAGGAAGAATCTCATACGGAAATTGAGACGGGGAGGAGAGGAGGAACGTAACAGCAAAAGGTCTTACTCTAACAACGTCAAAATCGTAAAGCTTACCTAAATCTCGCAGCCTCCTAGAAGTTAAATTGCAACCCCAAAAATTGGCATCCTTAAAATACAGCCAAAAAAGGTGCCAAACAGTTTCTTTGTCCTTCTAACATATTCATACTAAATTTTGAATATAAAAAGTCGTTACAAACGTTAAATCGATTTGACATTGAAAACCATCGCCAATTGTCCTTGACTTCAACGTGCTTAAAACGGGAGGTTTAGTAGACGCCACAGAGTCGTCAAAAATCCATTATATATCTATTTTTAGAATTATAATGACCCGCTTGAAATAATAATAGGTTTTTAACGTAAACATACAAGGGAAATAAACATGAAATGAAATGATTATTTTATTTTATTAATAGCTGTATAAGCTAGAAACAGGTTGATAACGACTTTTTAAATTACCCTCTCAAAAATAAATAATTATAGCTAAATTGATTTAATGTAAACACTAGCGTAATAAATATGAATTGAAATGACTGTTATTATTTTATTAATAGCTACTTGTGCTAGAAGTAGGCTGATACGAATTTTTAAATTACCCTCTCAAAATAAATAATAGCTAAATTGATTTAATCCATTCGGGGAAATGTATAAACAACACTACATTTCAAAAACCCCGATATAAAAATTGCTTTATTTTATTATGAGAGTAATGCGTTTGTAACAAAAAGGACAAAGAACACAAATTTTGATTTCTAAATAAAACGGGAAATTCTATATAATTAATTAATTGAATTAGAAAAATTTAAAAAGATTTTTTTTATTATTTTATTAATCCCTCCTTCTTCTTATATATTAAAATTGAATAAATAAATAAACTTTTAAAGGACATATGTGTGAGAACACCCACACATATATCTCCCCTTCGACTAGCAAAAAAAAAAAAAAAAAAAAAAATAAGTCCTCCTCGCCTCCTGTAAAGAAAAGCATATACAAACAATAATATTCAAAAGCACTTACCAAAGACGTACAATTAAAAAAATGATATTACATTATAAGTAAAAATTATATGAATGCTTAAAAATGAACAAACAAAATATATGTGAAATATAATTACCAATTCAAAAACAAAAGAAAAATTTTACACATATTTAAAAAAAAACAGTGGAACCAAAAAGAATATACATGTCATGACGTACGCAAAAAAGGTGGCCTCTATAAAAAAAAGTCCAAACTGCAGTTCCATGTTGTTCATGTTGTCTTTTTTTTTTTTTTTATATGCCACAAAAATTTCAGCTGAAATGCTTTTCTATGAAAGAGTCTCTTTTTGATATACTCAGCAAACAATGCCACAGTAACAGTCACTAACGTTAGATTTTTACATTCAAAATATTAAATTTTCACACTAATATGTATAGTGAAATGGATAAAAAAATTAATATAAATTACACATATGCATATATATTGTTGTAATAACTAAAGGTTCCAGCATATTATTGTAATATTTATTTGCAGGGATGGAACACGGGCGCAGAATTCATACCGGAATCTGTTTAAGAAATTTTTTCACCTATAATAACGTTGATTCAAGAGGTAGAAAATTTTCTTATATTGATAGTGGTATGAATTCTGCGCCCGTGTTCCATCCCTGTATTTGTCTAACATCCTGGTTACACACATTGGTAAACGTTAAACAAAATTATGTACAAGAATAAATAAAAATAAAGAAACAGAAAAGTTTTCGTGTATACCACACAGGAAAGATTTTAAAAAAGGACGCCATTGGCAGTCAAAAAAAAAAAAAAAACAATCTTCCCTTAATCCTTACAAAAATGTAAGTGTAATGATGTTAACTTAAGGCTAACATCCTAGCGGGACAGGACGTGTTGAAAGACCTGCACTGTTAGGCACAGGCCTCCGTCCCCCAACAGAGTCCACAGACCCCTGTAGGGACACCTCACGAAACCGATTAATTAAGTGTCATAAATGTTGAAAAATTAATGTTAACAAAATATAGATTCTCATCACATATCCAATGTTGCTCTCCCGGGAGAAAATTTTGAACGAGACAACATATATCTAGGATAGGGTAATAAATAAGTAAAAGAAAACAAATTGACAAAATTTTGAGTGATGAGAGGGAGTGCCAAAATAATAAAAAAAATTCAGACCGGATATTGAACAAACCAAACACATGTTGTACACCAAAAATCAATTGGAAACTTATAAAATTTAGCTGTATGTATACTGTTAACACTATTATCATTAATAATTAATTTCCTATGAACTTAATCTGTATTCCAATGAAATATCTCTATTAAATATATTTCAAGTATCTTACTTTTGTTTAACCTTCACCCAATAAAAATAGATATAGTAAACATTAAATAAAAATATATAACACCTTGATTACTAATTTAAAAAATCAAAATATGATCTACAAGCATTTATGCTATCATTAGAATCATTTTTTTTTTTTTTTTTTTTTTTTTTGTTTAGGTGTATCTTATTTATAAATATTATATATATTCAACAACACTGCAATGCAAGAAATAGTCTTTACATCAAAAGAAAATATAAAAAAACAGTGGACCAGTCATCTAAAAATAAAGATAATAAAATAAATAAAGACGAGTTCCTGCACAGCAAACAAATACATTACATTCCATTGGCCATTGGAAAATGCATTTGTGATGCAAAATATATTTATCAAACTTTTTTTGCGAGAGAAAAAAAAAAATTTAATTGCGATTTCTTAAATTATAAGAATGGGTAGAATTATTGCCAATATTATGTGTTACATTGGAGTTGGGCTCAGGAAACAAATAATTACGTCGAGGAGGAGCAATAAGGAGTCTATCAATATGGACTCTGAAAGCTTTATTATCAGGTGCATGTAATCTCTTAATGGAAAAGGAAACTGGCGAGTGTTTTTGTACAACAATAAATGGCCCAGAATACTTGGGTTTAAATTTATCTATTGATTTCAAGTATACAACATCATGAACAGCAACAGGCCTCTGTTTTGCACATTTTTGAAAATTTTGATATCTTTTGTCTTGATTTTCTTTAATGTTAGAATATGCTTTGCTATAGATGTTATCTAAGTCGTGTAATAATTTATATATGTCTACATTTTTATCTAAAAATGGCTGATTTATAAATTGGTCAAATGTATCAAATATTAAAGACAGTTCCCTACCAAAATGAAGTAGGTTAGGTGAAAACAATGTGGACGAATGTGTTGAGCCATTATAAAGTGATTTATGTATAGCTAGTGAATTTTCAAAAGAATACCACTCAGAAATTAAAGTGTTAATTGAGTACTTTATAGATTTATTTACCCTCTCGGAAATAGAGTTGCTTTGAGGGTGAGCAACAGATGAATGTAAAATTTTTATGCCAAGTTTATCATTGAAAATATTATAAATAGTTGATGTAAACTGTTTGCCTAGATCTGATAATATTACTGACGGTCTACCAAATGTTGTAATGTAATTAAATAAACATTTAACTATTTTTGATGAAGAAGTGTCTTTTAATTGAAATAATTCAATGTGTCGCGAAAAATGGTCAATCACAGTCAAAACTGAATGTCCATTTATAAAAGGACCAACCAAATCGACACTAATAGTATGCCCTGGATGTGTTGGAGTATAGGTGGGTTGTAGAGGAGCTGGTGGTGTGTTATGGTGTTTATTTTGTAAACATAAAGTACACGAAGCTACAAAATTTAAAGTGTCTGTGTACATACCTTTCCAATTTGATAAAAATTCGTATGTTTTTGTCAACCCAAAGTGAGAAAGGTGTGAAATGGTCAAAACTTTAGATTTTAAAGAATGTGGTACAACAATGAGATATGAAAAAGTATTATTATGCAAATTTTTTTTCTTGCACATTAAAACTTTAGAATCTGGATGAATAAAAAAATTATCATTATTTTTTGAAAAACCTTTTCTCAAAATTTGCCTATAAATAATTGACAATTTTGGATCCTTCTTCTGCTCAGATACAAATGTATTATTTGAAATTTCCAAAAGGGGATCTTTATTGTCAGTATTATCAGAAACTAGAAAATTGTTGAATTGATTTTGTTGTACAGACTGAGTAGAAGTGGAAATTTGATTAATTGAATGTGTGTCATCTTGTACAATAGGAAGAGGTTGAGAACTGAATATTAATTCTGGATTTGTTTTTAAATTTTGTTGATTATTTGAGTAGTCTGATCTTGATAAATAATCCGCTAAAACATTTGTAGGGCCAGGAATATGTTCAAGTTCAAATGAGTATTCTGACAACCCTAACAGCCATTTAGTAGTTAAATCAGCAAGACTATTTGTTTTTCTATATGTTTTTAAAGGAGCACTGTCAGACAAAATGATAAACTTTCTATCGGTAACAAAAATGTCCGAACACTAGCGAAAATTCCTATGTAGAAAAAGTACACTTCGTACGGTTTTGTTAAATAAATCCTTATCGAATCATGCCCTTACACTGACTAAAAACAGGATTCGACAAGGATTTACTTAATAAAACCGTATGAAGTGTACTTTTTTTACATAGGAATTTTTGCTAGTGTTCGGACACTTTTGTTACCGACTGTAATATTTGAAAGCAATTACAGATTTATAAATGGTCATTAATTCAAGTTTGATAGCCGGATATCTTTTTTCAGACGGTTTAAGTGATTTAGAGAAAAAGGCGACAGGTAATAATTGATTGTCATATTTCTGCATCAAAACTCCTGCGATAGAAATATTTGATGCATCAGTGTTGAGAAAGAAAGTCTTGTTCCAATTCGGTAATCTTACCATAGGTGAGTTTAAAAATATATCTTGAAATTTCTTAAAAATATCCTGATGATGTTTATTCCAAACAAATTTTGTTTTCGGTTTAGTCAATTCAATAAGTGGTTGAATTAATTTAGAAAAATTATGAATAAGAGACTTATAAAAGGTTACAACTCCTATAAAGCGCTTTAATTGTCTTTTTGTTGTAGGTGTAGCGAAAGAGTTTATTTTAATGATGTTTGACTCAATTGGAGAGATTGAATTATTCTCTATGTGAAATCCCAAATAATTTACAGCACTCTTATGAAATGTACATTTACTAGGAGCTAAGGTTAAATTATATTTAATTAAAATCTTAAGAATTTTTAACACATGTCTCTTCAAAACTATTTGCACCAAATATTAAATCATCCTGATACGCATAAATTCCATCTATATTAATTTCATCAATTAAAGAATCCATAAGTGCTTGGTACTGAGAAGCCGCGTTTTTAAGACCAAAACATAGTCTTTTAAATTTGAAACTACCAAACATTGATGTGAAAGTAATTTTATCCTGTAAATGTTCAGGTAAATCAATCTGATGATATGCTTGTTGGAAATCAAGACAAGTGAAAAATTTATACGCAGATAGATCAGCTATTATATTTTGAATTTTAGGTAATGGTTAAGAAGAACCTTGAATAATAGAATTTAACATTCTTAAATCTAACGCGAGGCGAAATTTCTGTTTACCAGATCCATCTTGTTTTTTCTTTACCAATAAAATTGGGCAAGCCCATTCTGAGCAGTTTCGCTCAATAATCCCAGCCTCTACCAATTGGTTAATTTGATCTCTAGCTTCCTGTTGTAAAGCCTGAGGAATGGGAAAGGGCAAAGTCTTAATTGGATAGTCACTTAAAAATTTTAAATCTGGTACAATTTTGTCAGTATGACCAAGGGTTTTCATATTTTTAGAAAATGCCGCGAAATTACTTAATAAAATTTGTTTTAACTTTGTTTCATGAGCCCCATTGAGATGTTTAACATCAAAGTCCATGGGTGTTAAATCTTGTTTTCTCATTTTTAACACATCACTAGAAGTTTGAATATAATTAATAAATTGTGAATCCTCTGAAATTTCAACATTATCATTTTGTTTTGAACCATAGTCTATAATTTGTTCGATTTCTTTAATTGTACCAATATTTGAATGTTTGTTTACATGCATACTTCTATTAGTGTTATTCTTAACATATAACTGAAATTTTACTCTATCACATTTACTATTGCAATTTTGTTTCTGGGAATGATCAATATTAACTATTGAATCCAAAAAAATTAATTTGGAAGAACTCTTTTTACTCTGAAATAAATACTCACCCGAAGAAACTTTGGGACAATAAACCGTAATAGAAGATTCCTCTTTGGGTTGTAAAATAAGTTTTTGTCCCGTTTTTACTGATAGTTTCTTACATTGAGTATGCATATTAAGATTTTCTTCATGGTCGCTATATGTGTTTGTTATGGGAATACACAGGTCTTTTATTTTTAACAAAGACCTCTGCATATCTAATATTACATGATATTGTTGAATAAAATCATAACCCAAAATAACCCTAAATGCAGAACCTTCAGGAATATCTACGATGAAAAGTTTTTGTGAAAAAAATTGATTTTGAATTTTGAAAGTGGTTTGTATACAAGATGAAAACTGTACATTCGAGTTCACGGTTTTGATTGTCACATGGGAAGATAAATGTTTATATTTCAAACTATGTTTTAATTTATTAAATGTACTTTCAGCTAACAGACTAAGAGAACTACCAGTGTCAAGAAGTGTGTTTACCTTTTGTTTATCTAGCAAAATTTTAATAAGAGGTAACTTTGGAGAATTTACATGGACATTAAAAATGTTCTCCCTTTTATCGTTATTTGTTTGAGTACATTTAGAATCAGAAATTTTCAAGATTTGTTGTGTCTGAGACGCAGTAGAATTCACCAATCTAACACTAGATAATTTGGGTAGATTAAAGTCATTATCAATGTCCAGAGAAAAATTTTGTGCTGATGCTCTATTCAATTCCTGAGATGTACTTGCATCAACTAAACTACATCTCTGCGCTCGTTTAAATTACTTGTATTTTTACTATAATTATTTCTGTCATAATTTTTACCCCTAGTCTGATTTCTCTGCCATCTAAAGCACCTAGTAGCAACATGTCCTTTTTTATTGCACAATTGGCAAATAGGAGAAGAATGATATCTGTTCTTATTTTGATTACCCCTGAAATTTTGATTTCTACTTTTATAATTATGTCTTAATTCACTTTGCCTATTATTGTTTCTTTGCCTATCTTGCACTGGGGATTCGTGTGTATGATTAACCTCATCAGATTTACTAGCGAATGACAGATTATTCATCCTATCTGTCAGTTCGACTAACTTTTCAGACAGTGTATTTATGACTGGGTTATTTAAACTCATTTGTAATAATGTTTCATTAGCATTAATATCCTGCAATTTTTGCGCTCGGTTAACCGCCTCTTGATACTCAGAGATTCTCTCTTCTTGAATCTTAACTCTAATATTTGAGGGAATGGTTGAAATAAATTTAGTAAATTTAATGGAATTTAAAGCATTAGCATCATTAATCTGAGAATATACTACATCGGCCAAAATATTTAACCTGTGGGAAAAATTTCTAATAGATTCTTGTGGTAAGAGTATTAAATTATTAAATTCCACAAGAGCCTGAGTACTGCTCATTGGAGCAAAAAAATTTTTGAATTCATCCTTGATAAATTTTAAATCTGTAGATTTATATAATAAAGGAGATTGAGTCATGAACTTTAATGCAGGGCCGGTTAATTTTCCTTTTAAAATTGCCACTGCCTCTTCTGAATTTAGTCTATTTAATTTAGCATAAGACTCAATTTGATCAAAAAAAAATTCAAGTAAGGATGAGTCACCATCAAAATTTAAAATGTTAATATTAATGTTCTTTTTAGTGGCCATCTTAATTATTTATGTTGGGTCAAATAAATACCAATACATCCCAGAAATACTCGAGTAAAAAAAAAGAAATATATTGTATTAAAATTAATGAGCACAAAAATTACGCATTTTTCCTATTGATGCCTACGGAAAATGCATATGATAAAATACCTCATTAAAATATCCAAAATGTAAAAATATTATCAATATATATATATATATATATATATATATATATATTTTAAAATATTCCAAAAATATAAAAATAAATCTTAAGGAATTGCAAAAATTTGCAATAGCAATTGTAATAAATCACTTAAAAAAATAAATCACAATATGCAAATAAAAGTATTTATCATCATGAAAGGCAAAAAAAAAGTATACATACGGAATATCCCAACAAAATTTGAGAACTTTACCAAAAAGTATATTTCAAAGAAAAAAAACTCAAAATAATAAAGAAATAAATCACATTAAGTTTTATAAGCAAAGAAAAATACCAATTATTATGAACAAAAAAATATATATTTATATGAAATAAAATATCACATCAAAATACTATGTAAAATTTACCAAAAAGTATATTTCAAAAAAATTCAAAATAGTAAAGGAAAATTTCTTCCTGACTCAAAGTTTCAATAAAATGTCAAAATCTAGTTCCTAAAAGACTTATATGCAAAATATAGGAAAATTAAAACTTACCACTTCCTGCATATAACTTGGCTAAAAAAAAAAAAAATATTCTGTAAAAAAATTTTATCATTTATTTTAATTTATTTTTTCAATTTATTTTATTAATTTGCTCAAAAATGGTTTATTTTTCTTCTATTTTCTTTCTTCTCTCTTCCGTTCCTTATGCATTCCTGCAATAGTAGAAAAGAAATTTAAAAATTCGAGCACGCGAAGTTGCCGATTAGACACCGACGGATGTGTCCCACGGTAAAAAGGCTTTCTTGATTAACTTCTTCAGATCATTCTCATGCCTCGTTGGAAACAAAAACTAACAAAAACACCTTGACTAGTTCTATCTTCAGGCCCCCCTCACGGCCGCTTATCTTCATCTGAGGAATTCTATGATCACACACGGATATCTGAAGAGAGTCTTTATTCTAGAGAAGATTTACAGTCCTCGCTCATAGCCACTCATTCAAGCAAATATTTTTTGCAAGCACAAGTAAGTTCACTGCACAGAAAAGAAGAAGATTCGTCCACAAAATTTTATAGAGTCACTATTTTTCCTGTCCATGACTCTTAAAACAGTCTTTCCTGCGATAAAACTGTTACTATAAAATTCTATGTCTTTCTTTCCTTCCTCTCCCCCGCATCACCAAAGTCCGGAGAGAACCTGAAGGCACCAAAGATTTATGACGTAGCTTTTTATCACCGCAATAATCCAAATCCGTGATTGTACGGGCCGTGTAGAAGTTCATAAAAAGGCTGTAGAATGAAAAACTCCTTTGCAGAAAAGAAGGCAGACAGAATTAAACTAACTTGTATTTATTGAAAAAATTCACAAAAACAATCCTCTTCAAGCATGAATTACATCTTTTTGAAGCACAGATGCACATACCAATCTCATACGGAAATAGAGACGGGGGTGTCATTAAACTTCTTAACGACGTTATATAAATTATCATTCACAACCATGTCGCTACTTTGGCGACGTATTTTTAATATATCTTTTCATAAATAGTTATTAATAGTCATTTTCAGAGTATTAAATTGAAATAAGGTAAATATCTTACCTTATCGGTCCAGAGTCTTGGGGACTGCCGGCCACTGTTGATTCAATTCCAATTCATTGGTGTAAATTGACGACTCAAATCGAAAATAATAGAATATCAATTACTGACACATACATTTATTACAACAAGGACGAACACGAAGAACACACTGAGGAGAAAAGAAGAAACAAAAATATTAATATCGGCGCGCAGCGCCATCTACAGGTTTTAGATTTGACCAATAAATAACACATTGGCCCCCGGATGAACATTAACTTTATGTTCATTTTCTAATTTTCATTATATCAAAGAGAATTTAAAGTTCACACAAAAGTCCTAGTTTGAATATAAGTATTAAAGTTTTAGTCTCTTTCAAAAATTTCAACTGGATAAATCAACTGGAAAGGACGTCTCAATGTACCTGTAGCTGTTTTTATCTCACAAGATCGTACCTTTCCATCTGTACCGGGAAACACTTGAGTCACTACTCCTAATTTCCACAGGTATCTTGGCAACTTAGCATCGTGGATTAAAACAACATCTTTTGACGAATATTCTCGAATACTGGAGTGTCGACTTGTCATGGCGTTTTTCAGCTGAAGAAGGTATTCCTTCTTCCATCTTGACCAGAACTGTTCCAATATTCGTTCTTTTTGATTGAAACGTTTCACGTATGTTAGAGAAGTTCCAGGAAGCACATGTGGTTTCATATGCACGATAGGTAGGGTAGTTAGTCGTTGACCTACCAAGAAGTGTGCTGGCGCAATTGGAGAAGGTTCTCCTGAGTCTGCATAAATATATGTGATGGGTCGCGAATTTATTGAAGCTTCAATTTCACATATAACTGTATGTAGTTGTGTGTGTGTTAAAGTGGTTTTGCCAACCACCTTTCTTAAGGCAGATTTTACGGATCGCACCATTCTTTCATAGAAGCCTCCCCACCATGGCGACATTTCCATGATATATTTCCATTTTATTTTATTACTACTATAGTAATCTTTAACGTCGGGATGGCTAATTATTTTCCAGATGTGCCTTAACTCAATATCAGCTCGATGAAAGGTTCGTGCGTTATCGGAGTATACCGTATGGCAAAGACCACGCCTTGCTACTATTCTTCTGAAGGCCAATAAGAATGTTTCGGTAGATAGGTTCTCTACCAATTCTAGGTGCACTGCTCTAGTAATTGCGCATGTACACAACAATATATATATTTTGCTATCATTATTTCGGATGTATAAAGGGCCTGCAAAATCAAGGCCTATCACTGCAAAGGGCTTTTGTTCATTGATACGATCTGCAGGTAACGGAGCTGTTATCTGGGCTCCAGCTCTAGAATTAAATTTTATGCAAATTCTGCATCTTCTTAATACGCTTTTTACTGCCTGTCTGCCCTTGATTACTCAAAATTCCTTCCGTAATTGAACTAATGTATCATTAATGCCAAAATGAAACACTCGTTCATGCGCATTTTTAATTAACAAATCAATTAATTTACCCTTTGAAGGCAACAGGATCGGGTGTTTTTCGTTAAAGGAATAATTTGATTTCTGAAGCCTTCCTCCGATACGCATTATTCCCTCGGAATCCAAAAATGGTGAGAACTCAATTAAATTTGAATTTTTCAAAATAGGTTCCCCATTTATCAAACAGTTTAATTCATTCGGAAAACTAATTTTCTGTGTATATTTAACCCACATTGTTTGCGCACTACCAATTTCTTCTGCCGATAATGGACCCTTAACTTTCTCGTTTTTAGGATTCGCGTTATTAAGAAATCTCTTTATCCATGCCGTAATTCTGAGGACTCTTAAAATGTTACTATATTTTTCAAGATCCAATATTGGTTCATCTGTTTCTATAGAGATTTTAAACAGAATTATTTTTTCAGGTGTTTTCCTTTTTTCTTCGGTAATATATTGCGTGTCTACCTTTTCCCCAATATCTTTACCTTTACCATTTAGCTCAGATAACCATTTTGGACCTTTAAACCAAAAATCATTATTAACTAACGCATTTGCACTAATACCACGAGTAACTAAATCTGCGGGATTATCCTTTGTATTACAATATGACCAATTTTCGGGTACTGACAATTCCTGAATTTCAACTACTCTATTTTTAACAAAGGGTTTCCACTGTTTCGCCGATCCCTTCACCCAGTGTAAAACAATAGTAGAATCTGTCCAATAAAATTTCTCGATGTTAATTTCTTTAAATATATCACAAATATATTTCGCTACTCTAGCTGCTATCACCGCTCCCATTAACTCCAATCTTGGTAACGTTAGTTTCTTTAGCGGCGCAACTCTAGCCTTCGACATAATCATACTTACATAACATTTTTTATCATTACTGATAACCCTAAAATATGCAACACAACCATATGCAACACAACCATATGCAAGTGGTGAAGCATCTGAAAAAATGTGTAGTTCTACACACGAATTTTTCAAATCAACATACGTGAAATAGCATCTATCTATTCGAATTTCTAATAAATCCTTAATTTCGTTACACCACTTTATCCAAATTCCCTTAAGATCATCCGGCAATTCGTGATCCCAATCCATACCTCTTTCCCACATTCTTTGAAGAAAACACTTTATCCTAATTAAAAAGGGAGATATAATCCCAATAGGATAAAAAAATTTTGCAGCTGTATGTAATACATATCTTTTCGTACATACCGATATATCCAAATTTTCAAATATAGATTTCAAAGCTAATCCTAATTTATCACTATCTTTATCCCACACCAATCCAAGAATATTTATTACACTATCATTATTTACCTCCAAAAAACAATCATTTTCATCCCACATTTTCTTTAATTTCTGTGAGTTCGTACTAAACTTTCTCAATTTCATTCCAGCCTTTGCTAAAATATTTACCGCAGTAGAAGTTAATTCATAGGCACCGTTTACGGTATCGGAGCCATACAGCAAATCGTCCACAAAGAGAGCTGAATTCAACATTTCATAACTATCCGGATAAATTTCCCTATATTCCTTAATGTGTTTCTTAATTGTTGCCGTTAAAAAGAAAGGAGAAGTTGTACAACCAAATGTAGCTCTGGTCATTCGCATTATTTTATAATTCTCGGTGTCCTCGTCAAACCATAAAAACTTTAGAAAATTTCTATCGGGTTCCGCGATTTCTATCATTAAAAACGCCTTTTGAATATCTGCGCAAAACGCAATCTTAAACATTCGAAATCTATTAATTACATCCAAAATTGGTGGTGTAAGACATGGCCCTTTTACGAGACAATCATTTAAGGATTTACACCCCGAAACTCTACTGGAACAATTAAAAACAATTCGTACCTTTAATGTTTGTTTTTGCGTCCTAATAATCGCACGATGTGGGGCGAAATATTCGCTTTTAGAGCGACCGCATTCTTCAACTATCCCTCGATGTTCTTGTTCTGTGATTATCTGCCTATATTGCTCAAAAATCCATTTATCCGCTTTTAATCTTTTTCTCAAATAATTGAATTGGCGTCTAGCATTTTCAAAATTATTCTCAAATTTATCAATACCATGGTCATTCCATAATAAATGAGTAACATAATGACCCTGTTTATATTCTAACTGTTTATCAAATTTATTTATTATTTCCTGATCGGAAGTAGAAATCAATTTATCATCATTTATTCCCAAAAAATCCAACGACCATAAGCGTTGCAAATCATTACCCGTACATTCGGATGATTCATTTATTTTCATGCATGGATGGTTTTCATGTAAACAAATAGAGTTACGACATTCAATCTTTAACACAGAGGTCGAGGCGCCAGTAATTAAGTTGTCTGGATTGTTTCCTGAATTATTATTGCCTGACAATGTCCATCCCAATAACGTATTTACAGCAAACAACGAACGATTAATTTTCTTTTTATTTTTTTGCAGTTTTCAAAATAACCCCGCGCCGATTAATATCTCTGGAGCCTTCGAATGGAATTGCGAAAATTTATTTCCTTCCCCCCTCACTCGAAACCAAAAGTTTTCGAAATGATGCGTCTTCCAGAATCTTTAACTTCGTAAAAGATATTTGATTTACGACCAATGCCTCTACATAACATTTCTGCTTGTGGTTTTTTAAATGAGACAATTCGAAATTTACGACTGAATATTCATTTGATTGAGGTTGATCACATGAAAACGGATATATTATTAGTGTTTCTTTTCTAATCACCGGCAATTTTAATTCACGCGCGAGTGATATGTTTATGAAATTTCTTTGAGACGCATTATCAAATAATACGGCACACTTTAGAGAGTTTAAATTAGAACTATTTGTTATTCTTGCGAAGCAAGTTTGTAAATATATTTCATTATTCTCAAGCGGATTTTGTACAGGACACTTATAGGACAATACAGAATTATCATTTTCGCAAGCACTGTTCTCAGAAGTATTTGTTTGGGTATGTTCGATGTGAATTTTATCTTTCATATGAGCCGTTGGAGTTTCCGATTTTTGCTTATAGCAAATTAATGTATTGTGTTTTCCTGAACATGTGTCACATTTGAGACCCGATAAACAAAATTTAGCTGTATGTTTACCTCTTTTGAAACATAAATAACAGATTCCCTGTTTGCGTAAAGACAATTTTTTGTCCTCTAAATTTAATTTACACATTTTACTGTCATGATCATTTACTGCATCAACACAAAATATACATTTACTAACAGTTAATTTAAAGGCAGATGCCCTTTGCATTGTGTTAGAATTTTTAAATCCCGAACCAGATTTCCGGTAGGAAGCATTATATTATTATTATTTTCCGATGATTTTGAATCAAATCTGGAATTTGAGTTTTTATACCCGCTATTGTGAGTTTCTACTTCGCGTTTTACAAATAAAAAGGTTTTTTCCCTAGTCTGAACTTCTAATTTTAAATGTTTTAACAAATCTTGTACATCCCATTCCTCGGATTCTGTTTTCATTTTATTATAGTCTATCATAATACTGGTAGGTATTAATTTTGTAACAATTGGAAATAACAAATTTCCGTAGGATTTTAAATCGACTCCTAAATTTTCGAGAGATTTAATATTAACATCAAGGGCGTCGTGCAGTAAGCGTAATTCTTTAATTTGATTTGGAGATTTAACAGGGTTCAAATTTAATAACGCGTCAATTTTATATCTTATTATAATATCCTTTTTTCCAAATCTAGATTTTAATAAATCAATTGCAGTATTGTAATTTTGATCTGAGAGTGCTAAACCCTGAATAGCTGTTAAAGCTTGGGCTTTTAAAAAGCTTCTTAAGTAAACAAATTTTTGTACGTTAGACAAATCGTTATTATTGTGTGGTTATCTCATACTGATTCCAAAACTCCATCCAGTTTTCAGGAGAACCGTCATAAACTGGAATTGAGATCTTGGGCAATCTTACTGAACTCGCATTAATTCTTTCTAAACGCAAATTGGGTGTTTGCTCATTTCTTGGCTGTGATAAGATCGGAGTGACATTTAAAATTTTAATTTTCTCTATCTTATTCATAATTTGAGCTTTTACATCAATAATTGAATCCCTATATTCTTGTCTCGATTCTATTTCGGTTTGTAGCTCGTTGAGATCCGTGATTTTGGCCTCAATTTGATCTTCAACTTCTATAATTTCGTTATTCTTGACTTGCAGTTTTTCTAACTGGGATTCCAATTCGAAAACATTTAACCCTTCGTCGGGTTCATTTAACTTTATGTTTATCGTATTCATTAATTTCGTACACAATCCTTTTAGGGTAGAACGTTTTCTCTTTAATTTTTCTAGTTCGGTTGCCATATTGATTTAATTTAGAAATTTGGACTATAGAATAAGAACCACGCTAATTTAAATTTTAAGGGCCTGGCAGTCCCTGTTCGGGCGCCAAAATTTATGTCATTAAACTTCTTAACGACGTTATATAAATTATCATTCACAACCATGTCGCTACTTTGGCGACGTATTTTTAATATATCTTTTCATAAATAGTTATTAATAGTCATTTTCAGAATATTAAATTGAAATAAGGTAAATATCTTACCTTATCGGTCCAGAGTCTTGGGGACTGCCGGCCACTGTTGATTCAATTCCAATTCATTGGTGTAAATTGACGACTCAAATCGAAAATAATAGAATATCAATTACTGACACATACATTTATTACAACAAGGACGAACACGAAGAACACACTGAGGAGAAAAGAAGAAACAAAAATATTAATATCGGCGCGCAGCGCCATCTACAGGTTTTAGATTTGACCAATAAATAACAGGGGGGAGAGGAGGAACACAACAGAAAAACGTCTTACTCTAACGACGCCAAAATCGTAAAAGCCTAACTAAATCTCGCAGTTTCCTAGAAGTTAAATTACAACCCCAAAGATTGGCATCGTTGAAATGCAGCCAAAAGAATGCCAAACTGTTTCTTTGTTCTTCTAACATATTCATACTAAATTTTTGAATATAAAAAGTCGTTACAAAGATTAAATCGATTTGACATTGAGAAGCCATGCCAAATGACCTTCAACTCTCAATGTACAAAGAAGGCGACGCTTAGACTGTAAAAACAACATTATAATCTATTTTTAGAATTATAATGACCCTCTTGAAATAATAATAGGTTTTTAACGTAAACATACAAGGGTAATAAACATGAAATCAAATGATTATTTTATTTTATTAATAGCTGTATATGCTAGAAACCGGTTGATAACGACTTTTTAAATTACCCTCTGAAAATAAATAATTATGGCTAAATTGATTTAATCCATTCGGGGAAATGTATAAACACACTATTTTTCAAAAAACCCTGATATAAAAATTGCTTTATTTTATTCCTAGAGCAATGTGTTTGTAACGATAAAAGAACAAATAAATGAAAATTTTGATTTAAAAATAAAACGGGAAATTCTCTATAATTAATTAATTGAATTAGATAAATTTAAAAAGATTTATTTTATATAATCTATATTAATCCCTCCTTTTTGTTATATATTAAATTTGGATAAATAAATAAGCTTTTAAAGGACATATGTGTGAGAACACTCACACAAACACCTAAAATTATTCTTACAATAAAAATTGTTTTTAATTTTTGACACTTCCACCATGTGAAGTAAGAAGTAATTACAGCCCCATATTTGTTGCTACGTATCATTTTAGTTGGAGAACTCTATAGGTTTATATAACAAAAAAACTATTTTATAACACCAAAAGTAAACAATTGTTTAATTTTCAAGGCGAGTTTTCAACGTCACTCACTGATGTTAGCATAATTACTTTTCATATTTTATATTCCAAATAATATAACTTTTATGAATTAATAGCTAAATTAAGCCTAAAAGTAGCATGTGTCTAATAACAAATTATTTTTTGAAAAATAATGAAAAGGGAGGGATGGGATATATAAGAAAAGGAAGAAGAATGAAGATTCTGATACTCCTTAAACAGAAAATATCAAAATCACACGACTTTTGTTTACCCTTTTAACTTTTAAAAATACTTTATTTACCACATATGTATGAAGAATTAATTTTCATTCCTAAGCAGTTTTCCTGGACATGGTAAATATGCAACAGAAATTACATTCACCAATTACAGTTCGGATTTCTTGGTAATATTTATTCTTGAGATATGCTGATAACACACACAGACTAGCCACTAAAAACATTATTAATATTCAGGGAACCGCAAAACATGTAAATATAACAAAAACTTAATTTTGAATATTTGAACAAAAAAACAGTACTTTCTCTGCTAGAAGTAAAAAAAAAGATGAACTGGTTGAGCATTTGAAAATTTTTATTTAAGTGGTACATTACACTCTAATGTTGGATAAAATAGATGTTATTAGTAATTAATTAACCTTACATACATCGTGTCCCACTGTTTTTGTCATTTTTCATAGTATGTCTGTATATTATGCATTTATTTTAACTTTATAAACATGTCCCATCCCTCCCTCATATAAGGGAGAGATGGGACATTTTTATGACTATGTTAATTGGCTTCTAAAATTAATATTTTAATCCATCATATTGATATTTTTAAAAGATGTTAAAATGTTTCAATTTGTTTCTCTGAAACTTACAGTGTTGTACCAGTAAAAGTAAATTTGTAAAAAATATTTTTGTCAAAACTGTCCCATCCCCCCCTACTCACCCCTATAACACATATATATATATATATATATATAGTAATATATAAATGCAGAAATATATAAACGAATGAATGAAATTAAATGTAGAAATATATGTACACAAATGAATGTAATTATACCCCAAAAAACACTGAGATCTTCATTAGGGTCCTGATGAAGATCTCAGTGTTTTTTGGGGTATAATTACATTCATTTGTGTACATATATTTCTGCATTTAATTTCACCCTGATGAAGATCTCAGTGTTTTTTGGGGTATAATTACATTCATTTGTGTACATATATTTCTACATTTAATTTCATTCATTCGTTTATATATTACGGCATTTATATATTACTATATCAAAGTTTTGCATTTCCTTTCGCTGCAATCTTGCGCATTGGTTTGTAATTCTCCTGTTGGTTTTTCTAATCAGTAAAACTTATATTTTTATATATTTTCCTGTCAATTGTTTTCTATATATATATATATATATATATATATGTATACATATTTATAAGCACGAAATGTATATTTACTAAAATCATGTAGCGTGTCTTTATTACTTTTTACTTTCTTCTATATGTCGTGAAAATTTTCGACCTTCGTTTTTTGATGGATTTACACGTTTTGGGATGTCCAGAACACGAATTAATAGATTTTAGAAAATGTCTGTCTGTCTGTCTGTATCACTTTTTTCTGGACGCTGTATCTCACGAACCAATGAATGAAATTTAACCAATCTTGATATTTAGTTGCACCCTGACACAAACTGGTGCCGATTAGATTTGGGGATCAATAGCTCAACAGGTGGCGCTGTGATCGCATTTTATGCAAACTTTTAACATGGCAGTATAGGACAAAATTTCGTATAAATGGGCATAATGAGAGTTATTTTAAACTTGTGATTGTAAAATTAATATGAATTATTGATAATAGTAGTAGTTAACTAGGAAAAAAATTTTGTGCATGTGGGGGCATCGGTTCCCCCCCCCCCCCCCGGGGAAGTAAATTCTCAAGATGGGTATCTTTCGAAAGGTCTCGTTGATAATAGCAATAGTTAACTAGGGAAAAAATTTTGTGCATGTGGGGGCATCGGTCCCCCCCCCGGGGTGCAGAGTTTCAAGATGGGTATCTTTCGAAAGGTCTCGTCAATACCTTTAAAACGTATGGTTGAACCACAAATCTGTGATAATTTAAAACAAAGTTATCGATTTTTTTTTACTTTTAACGAAAAAAACTTAGAAAAAAAAATCGTATTTTTTATTTATTTATTTATTTATTTTTAACGAAATTTAACCAATCTTGGTATTTAGTTGATTCCCGACATAAACTGGTGCTGATTACATTTGGGGATCAATAGCTCTACAGGTGGCGCTGTGATCGCATTTTATATAAATTTTTAACATGGCAGTATAGGACAAAATTTCGTATAAATGTGCATATTAAGAGTTATTTTAAACTTGTGATAGTAAAATTAATATGAAATATTGATAATAGTAGTATTTAACTAGGAAAAAAAATTTGTGCATGTGGGGGCATTGCTTCCCCCCCTGGGGGAGTAAATTTTCACAATGGTTATCTTTCGAAAGATTTCGTTGATAATAGTAGTAGTTAACTAGGAAAAAATTTTTGTGCATGTGGGGGCATCGGTTTACCCCCCTTCCGGGGTGCAAAGTTTCAAGATGGGTATCTTTTGAAAGGTCTCGTCAATACCTTTAAAACGAATGGTTGAACCATAAATCTGTGATAATTTAAGACAAAGTTATCGATTTTTTTTTACTTTTAACAAAAAAAAAAAAAAAAACTTAGAAAAAAATCGTTTTTTTTTTTTTTTTTTTTTTTTTTTTAACGAAATTTAACCAAACTTGGTATTTAGTTGGTCCCTGACATAAACTGGTGCTGATTACATTTGGGGATCAATCGCTCAACTGGTGGCGCTGTGATCTCATGTTTTCTAAATTTTTAACATGGCAGTATAGGACAAAATTTCGTATAAATGTACATAATGACAGTTATTTTTTTATTTTTAACTTCTGATTGTAAAATTAATATGACTTATTGATAATAGCAATAGTTAACTAGGAAAAAATTTCTGTGCATGTGGGGGTATCGTTTTCCCTCCCTGGGGGGGGGGGATAAGTTTTGAAGATGGGTATCTTTCGAAAGATCTCGTCAATACCTTTGAAATGAATGGTTGAACTATAAATCTGTGATAATTTAAAACAAAGTTATAGATTTTTTTTTTTTTTTTTTTTTTTTTTTTACTTTTAACAAAAAAAAAAAAAAAAAAAACTTAGAAAAAAAATTGTAATTTTTTTTTAAATATTGTTACTGATTGAATATGTATAGGAAAATATAGAAGAAAGTCTTGTGGTGGCCAAAACATACTAGTTTTTCTTGCATTAAATAAATTTTAAGCATCTTGCATTGTTGTAATTGTTATATTTTTATTTATTTATTTATATTTTATTTTTTTATCTTTGCGTTATGAAGCGAATCCTTTAACTGAATCCTCTTGATGTTAATTCTATGGTACATTTTACATGCGATACTAAATAATCGAGTGTTGTATTTCCTTTGCATTTCCTTATAATGCATTGCTATGAAAACTCATTTTTACAGTTTAAGATGTAAGTTAGAGGTACTTATATCTGGCAGCATTTATCAGAGTGGCCAACATTTTAGTTTATACCGCTGCATTTTTTAGCCCCTCCTTTATTCCATACCACTAATTTTTAAGAGTACTTTTTTTCTTATTTTATCGTAGTTATATATTGGAGAAAGTTCATCTAAAAATAAAGTGGTGCGGAATAAAGGCGGAGCTAAAATTGCTCCGGAATAAATTAAATGGTGGCAACTATGCATTTTTCATTTATTCCTGAGTATTGTTAGCCCCGCCCTTTTTCACACCAGTATGATTTTAAAGAAATTTTCTTGAATATGTAATTACTATGAAATAAGAAGAAAGTGCTTTGAAAATGTACTGGTTTGCTAAAAGGGCTGGGCTAATAATACTCTGGAAAAAGTTATAAATGCAGAGCTGCCAACCTAATCCGGCAAATTGCTAGTACCGCCCATTTTTCTACACCACTTAATTTTTAGAATAATTCTCTTCAAATATATTTGCGACGAATTAAGAAAACAAATACTCTAAAAATTAAGCGGTGTAGAAAAATGGGCAATACTAACAATTTGCCGGATTATGTTGGCAGCTCTGTAAATGCTACCAGGTATGGGTACTGTATTTATAAGGAACTTAAATTAAGTATTAGAGCGGGAAAAACAAATCTATTTAATACCGACACAATCTTAAAGTTAGATAACAAACAATGCATTTTCCTAGTATCAATGCAAACCTTAAAATTATTAAGATGGTTAAAATTTATAGCTTTTATATTGTTTATAAGTATTAAAATAATTCACCAAACACACCCCCTGTTGACGTAGAGGAGAGTCGTAACTGTTTTCGTGTCAGTTTCCTCCAACAGGGTGTTTCGTCCGATACTAGCATACTTGCCAACATGCTAATTGATATTCCGTAGTGCTGTTAGTCCCGCCCATTCTTTCACACCAGTAAATTTTTATACTAATATTCTCCAAATGCAACTGCGATTAAATAAGAAGAAAAATACTGTAAAAAGCTACTGGTATGAAAAAGAAGGCGGAGCTAACGCCACTACGGAATATTAATTAGCATGTTTTCAAGTCTGTACTAGTGGCACGAGGAATTTACTTCCGTGCAGTCTTCTTATGCCCATTTCTCTCATCGAGGTGTGCTGCAATCATTTCTCTTTTAAACTTTTAAACTTTCCATCAGGCAGCACTCATCATCATCATCATCATCATCATCACGGGCTTTAGAAGTACCTACGGCTGTCAAAACAGCCGCTTACCTTCACCAGAGGAAGAGAAAACACAGAAAGAGGGCTTGCATCTTCGAGAGGATCGGACCCAATAAACTAAGGGAGTTCGAATGGAACTCCGGCGTGATGATTAGACGACGACATAGCAGATAGGTGATGGTAACATAACAGCATGGATATGGATGCAGAATGGTAAAAAAAAAAAAAAAAAAAAAAAAAAAAAACAGAAAGAAAGGGATCCTATCGGGGATGGGGGGGGGGGGCGGATTCGCAGACATTCTGTATTCACCGGCACTCGGTCTGTCTAGGACAGTGTAGCCTTGAGAAAGGCTCCTTTTCGGCATGAATAACAGAACTGAATGCTAACCGCCAAACCTAACACTAAAAAACAATTAATAAAATAAAATAAAATAAAGGAGAGAGTTTAAGGATAGTTAAAAATAAATTAAGTTAAAAAGAAAAATAAACAAAATAAAGTAAAAGAAAAATAAACAAAATAAAGTAAAATAAAAATAAACACAGTTTAAATAAAATAACTAAAAATTACAAACAAAAAAGAACCAGTGCATTTTTACTCTATAAAAATAAAGTCCAACCACCATTTAAGGTAGTTGGGATGACTGTTCTCCGAGGACTTCCCAGAGAATACCAATTTTGGATATAACACCCTGACAATTTTTCATTTTATTAAGAGCAATTTTAAATTTTGAGAGGAGTTCCGAAAAGTTATTAACATTTAGTTCCCTAGCGATTTCCTTAAATACATTAGAAAATTCATTAAGCGAATTGAGGGGGTTAAGAGGAATGCTCGAGGGGGCTGAGTTGAGAATAGGAGAAGTAATTTTGGCATAACTAACTTGGGGTTGGACTCTTTTAGTAATAAATGTATTTTTCCTATTCTCAGGGAAGGATGGGCAGCCTCGATAACTGGCAGGGTGGTCCCCACCACAATTACAGCATTTAGGTGTTTCAATTTTTCCTTTGCCAAGCTCGCACTCTCTAGTTTCATGTTCACCTGAGCATTTGACACATCTTGGCTTCATTCTACAATTATTTGCAGAATGATGGAAAAATTGACACCTAAAGCACTGAATTGTACGGGAAGGACTCCTGTAGTTCTCGACCTGTACCCTGAAGTACATAAGCCTATCAATTTTGAATATATCTTTACTATTATCAGTGTTGGCCAGTTGAATTTGGAATAGGGGAATAGGTCTCTTGGTTTTAAAACTGAACATTTGGGTGGCTTTCTTAACGTCGAAATTTTGAGAAGTAAGAGCATCCTCGATATCCAGAACATTAGTATCAACGGGAAGTCCACGAATAACAGCCTTAAGGGGAGGATCAGAAGCCTTGTCTTGCATTAAATAGCATTGAACTTTCTGAGTCGTTATCTTTAGGAGAATCTGGGTAGATTTTGAGAAAATCTCCCGCCGGGACGGCAGTAAAATGACACTGGTTTTTTCCGAGATTTTTAAGAACCTGAGATTTATTACCACATTTAACAGTTATGAATTTGCCTTTAGGAGGCTTAATTTTTCTTTGACTATTACTATTATTAGAGCTAGGTTGCGGAACAGAGTTATCCATTAAGACAGTTTCCTCACGTTGTTCAAATTTATTATTAGTAGGAATGCTGAAATTTTTAACTTTAGATATTTTAGAATTAGGACTAGAGTTGTTAGCTTTACGTTTAACCTGTTTAAAATCATTAGTAATACCGATGTGCGAATGCCGATGTGCTTGAGAATTCCGAAGGAAGTGTGCTGGTGCTCTATGGTTGTTTCAGAGCAGGTTCTATCTTCCGGTGAATAAATAAACCAATAAATTAATTTATTAAAATATTTTATTATTTATAAAAATCAATAGAATAAAAAAAATAAATAAATAAATAAATAAATAAAAATCCAAGATGATTTAAACCAAATAAACCGAACTTTTTTTTTTTTTTTCTTTTCCCTCGAAACATTTCAATTTATCTTAATTTATCGATAAGTGAAACTACAAATCCATGTTTATCTGTTATCGGAAATTTATGTCAATTTTATGTAAAACATGAGTTAAATTTGTAGTTTATTACTTAAACAGTACGTTTAAAAATGAGATTACTTTTGTATTAAAACCAATATAAGCACACTATTTTTTAGCTGGTTTTTAAAAACATTATGCTTTAGCCATATAAGAAAAATAATCTGTTGTGTCACTCACACATCTTTTTCCTACCCCGGATTTGAATACAATAAACACTGATTACAAATTAAGGGTTAAGATAACAAATACTGTGTATGAAAATACTTTAAAAACAGTTCAAAATAGGTATATAAACAGTTTTATTTGACATATATTTTTGTGTGAGAGGCCCTTACGGCCTTAAAAACCCATTTGAATATAGAACCTACATTCATAAAATACATTAAAGCTATTATTAAATTTAAAAATTTGTTCCAAATTATTAAAGCAACTTTCATACACACCAGACCTTGAAACACACGAATCTAGCAAGTAGCTTTGCAAGTAGCACCCTTATTTTATCTTCAAAATACTGAAGAATTTCCTGAAATTATTTGTTTTTTAAGCCAGGCTGATAAAAGACATTTGCACATATCGCTAACTAAATACTTGATTTTCGAATTCAGGGGACCTAAAAGCGAGTAAATATATAACAAAATGTCAGCATTTGAAATTGGACATCAAACAGCATTATATGAGTATAAGGAAGTAGTTGTTGTTTTCAAAAGAAAATAATGTTTTCGTTTAATTGTGGGGAACACTGTATTGTCTATACATATATTATATACACACTACAGAGTGTATTTAAATTTAATTGAGTATGAAAAACACATTACACATATTGAAAGGAACTTCCAGAAATTTCCAAGTACAGACATAATATATCCAAATTCTCTTATGCATCCCTGTAAACGAATGGTGAATGATTTCCATATCCAGTGCTGCGATTTCTTTTTTATTATATTCGTACCACCATTTCCGTAAAATAAAATTTATAATAAATTTATGCGGGCAAAATGCAGATTTACCTGCGTAAATATACTATAAATTTTATCTTTTAAAAATACTGGTACGAAAAAAAAAATTTTTAAGTCGCCTGTGGCAACTCTACATATCATATTCTATACGAAACATGCTTTATGATTATATGTATATGTATATATATAATTATGTTCATTTCAGTTTTTTAGTAAAGTTTAGGGATTTTAAATTGTATCTACCAGAACATTTGACCATACACGTCATGTATTTGATTTCTCTTAAATGGACCTGTACATGAACTATTCGTTGAATTTTAACAAAATGTTTTAAATAGCATTCAAATGTTAAAAATTCCGAGTTTGGATTTATTGCAAATATTTGTTCTTTAGTTATGCTGATAAAAAACAAACAAGCACGCAGGCCTAAAAACCTGATTGATGGATTCAATGAATATCAAAGCATGTAATAAATATGTCAAAATCTCAGTTTCAAAAATTTGACCTAAAAACAATACTTTCTTTACCATGTACGGCTAAGAGGAATTCATTAGTAAATTTTTGAGGTTTAGAAGAAAAGTGTAATAAACGCAGAACACTATAAAAGCATAGCTGTCATCTGTTACAATTTTTGGATACCAGTATTTTTAAAGATATCAGTATTTAATTAATTAATTACTTTTTTTTTTAAATGAATTTCTGCAGCAGTTTTTCTATGACTATATAAGGGGAAAATTCTTATAAGAAGAAATACTGGTATCCAAAAATCGGAACTCTTTGCAGTTATGTTAAAACCATACATATTTCATTGGAAAATGTCTCCATATTTAAAACTGCATTTAGGGGGTGGGGATAAAGAAATAAAAAATTCTAACCTTAATGACAACGGAACAGTTAAATGATAAACACTTATAATGACAAGAGAATAGGAATAAATAGTTTCAAATTATATAAATGTAGAATCTTGGCTGGGCGTCTAGGGGTGGGGCAATGATGAGTTGCGACTTAGATGACTAAACATTTATTAGGTAACACACATACAACACAAGATACACAAAGAAAATAAGATAATAGAAGAATTTGCATAATTATCCAACAGCTGGTTTCGAGGCTTAGCTCATAACAAACTCTCTTCATCAGTATAACCGTAACAAAACAACATTTAAGTACCTACTCGTACTTATATACACAAAAACACCTACGCGTGCTATCAAATAGTGAAAATGAAGTAACGAGCCCTCCATGGCTCTACACACTTATTAAGAGCACAACAAGCTCTAATTAGGAGAAAATGAGCATGTCAGCCTTCGCGCTGACGGTCTCAACCGATCCCCACTGCAGCCAGATCTCAACTGACTCCCGTTCGTCATCTCGTTCAAAGATAAGCATCAGAGGCAGCGCCATCTGTTGGCTGTGCAAGGAACTTCCCACAACGCTCTGCCATTCTGATATGCGGTGACCTCACCGTACCAGCCTGGGATACTAAAGGATATCTGCAAAATACAATTAAAAGAAAAAAAAAAAAAAAAAAAAAAGAGAAACAGACATTAAAAAAAATTATGTACATAAAAATTCACAGTTAACTGTTTCTTTAAAGTTCATCAGTCCATAGTATTGGATTTTAGTTTAGTTTGTGGACCATAATTTCATATGGTCTGCAGAAGTACTAGTATGTATAGGTCCTTCGTGATCACCTATCTTCTCGACTTCATATCTGTCTTTGGTCTTTACTCGCACAACTTTATAAGGACTTAAGAATTTTGGTCTTAGTTTCATGCCGGTTCCAAACTGAGTTCGCTGGATGGCAACTAGATCATTAATTTTATATACATGGGCTTTCTTTTTCTTCTTGTTGTAACATCGGCGATTTTCTTCTTGAATCTTAAGAATGTTTTTTCTTGCTTCTTCACGAATGGTGTTAAGATTATCAAGCATGGAATTTATCCTTTCCTCTTCGAGGAGTTCAAGTATTCTCTTATCTTCTTTCTTTCTCATTGTCACTCCAGTGAGTAGTTCAAAAGGAGTTCTTTTGGTACTTCTCGATGTGGTGGAATTAATAGTTCTCTGAACAGCCTCAACAAACTTGTACCACTTGTTAGGGTCATTTATACATAACTTGGATAATACAGGAATGATTGTTCGATGAAGTCTCTCAATTTGACCATTCCCTCTTGGGATTCCGGTTGTGATGGTGTCATGTTCGATTCCCTCGGATACACAGTAATCTGCAAATTCCTTAGATATGAACGCAGGTCCACGATCAGATATTATTCTTGCGGGGTTACCAAAAATAGCAGCTTGCTGTTTTAATTTTTGCAAGGCGTCTGCTGAAGAAGTTGATTTCACCGGATATAGCCACGAAAATTTACTAAATCCGTCGATGACAGTAAAAATGTGATTGTAGTTTTTGTTGGTGGTCGGTAATGGACCCACAAAATCGATGTGATACGTGGATAATGGTATATCTCCTTTAGGGATAGGGTTCAAAAAACCTTCTCCTTTTCCCTGTTTCTTATTTACGAGAATACATTCTACACAACTTTTTACAACGTTATCTACGCATTTTTTCATATTAGAAAAGTAATAGTCGCGTTTAACTAACTCTTCAGTTTTATTAGCCGAAAAATGTCCTAAGGCATGACATTTCTTTACGACCTCAATTTGCATGATCTCTGGGACAATTAGTACATCCCTATCATTTAACACTTTATATAAAACATTATTTTTTAACACATATTCGTCATTTTGGTTCTGTTGTAAAAGAGATTTCATAGTGTTGATAAACTCATCATTTTCTTGAGCAGTAGCAATACGATGAGTAAGAGTATCACTTGTTACAGTCATTACAGGGTGTCTGCTAAGCGCGTCAACATGCTGCATTTGTTTACCAGGTCGATGTTCTACTTGGTAGTCGAATTCCTGTAGCAGGAAAGACCACCTGGCTACCTTAGGTGTCAATTCACGTTTATCTAAAGTTTTAGTGAACGCTTGACAGTCAGTATAAATTTTGAATTTACTACCTAATAAATAGTTCCTAAATTTTTAAGGGCTTCTACTATCGCTAATACTTCTAATTCATAACTACAGTATTTTTCTTCTTGTACAGAGGTCTTTTTACTCATATAATGGATTGGATAGTACTGTCCATCGTCATCTTGTTGTAGTAGGATTGCACCGAATCCTAATTTAGATGCATCTGTATGAACTTCTAACTTATAGCCTTGTTTAAAAAGGTGTAAGACAGGCGTATTAGATAAAATGTCTTTCAGTTTTGAAATTTCTGCTCTTGCTCGAATTTAAAAGGAGTGGAAGCACGTAATAAGTCACTGAGTGGTCTTGCTATGTTGGCATATGAACGAAAAAATTTTCTAAAGTAACCCGTTAAACCTAAGAAACTCTGCACTTCCCTAGCATTACGAGGTTCTGGTAAATTTTGGACTGCAAGAGTTTTTTCTACTGAGGGTTTAATCGTGCCATTCTCAATTATGTGACCCAAGAAATCGATCTTTCGTTTCAAAAACTGACATTTCTTTAAATTTAACTCTAGACCAAATTTTGATGCCGTTTCTAACACACGTTTTAATTTATCTAACCCTTCATTCTCATCTTTAGATGGAATAATTATATCATCTAAATAAATAATTACCGTACCATCTTTTCATAGGTCTTTAAACACATAATTTACATATCTTTGAAATACTAAGGGACTATTACATAATCCATAGGGAACTTTTAGAAACTCATACTGGGCATTATCGGTCACAAAAGCTGTATATTTCTTGCTTTATTCCTCTACATCAACTTGTAAAAACGCATTCTTTAAATCTAGTGTCGAAAAAACTTTACCCTCCCCTAATCTATCAAATAAATCCTCAATATTTGGCAACGGGTATTTATCTTTAATAATTTTCATATTTAAAGCACGATAATCACAGCATAACCTTATTCCTCCATCTTTTTTCCTACACACCACTATTGGCGAAGCATAATTTGACGTACTTTCTCTAATTATACCATCTTTTAACCACTGGTCAATTTGTCTGTCCACCTCTGATTTCTCAACAAATGATAATCTGCGAGAGCGTAAACATACTGGTGTATCATCAGATAAAATAATGGACATTTTTAAATCAGTACTTTTTGTTTTAACTGGCTTATAACTTTTTATTAACTCGCTTAATCTCTCTTTTAACGACTTATCTAAAATGTGAGTGACATCGAATTCTGCTTCTTCTGAATAATTGCACATATTTGAAAAAAAAGAATCTATTTCATTTTCCCTTCGATCAAATAAAGAAAAAGTACACTCACTTGCTCCATCGAAATCGCTTTCTCCCGAACTCAGAAAAATTTCTCCCCCTATGTCGGTGGATTTCGAAACATGTGTTTCCTCTTTATTTTGTTGTTTCAAAATATGAAAGATATTACCAGGGAGAATTACGTCACACGACAAATTGTTGCAAAAAGCCCCGATTACATTTATTGAATCATGATTAGGTAAAGATAGTTTAAATTCAGTCAGATTTGCATCTTTCTTTTCATTAAAGCAGCTAACTAGAGTGGTTGAAGAAATAACATTTTTAGTCTGTGGAATGCTATTTTTATTTACAATCAGAATCGAAGAACCTGAATCTTTTAACTCTTTAAGTGGAATATCATCCACTAAAATATCAACATATTCGAGATTATTAACAATTAGGTTAATCGGACTTGTTTCGGATTGAACTACTGAATTCGTAGGAAGATTTTCACGGAATTATTTTTTCTCTGAAATACGTTTAGGGCTGACTCAAGCGAAATGAAATGTTTTCCCTTTTGCACCACAAATGTAACACATTCTTTCATGCTTTTCGTGAGTTTGATTAGATACCGAATTACGTACTATGGGATCTTTATTATTATAATGTGTCTTTCTAAAAGGAGTTTTGTTTACAAACCGCTTATTCTCTGAACTTTCGTTTCGCGTATTATTATTAGTTTCAATTAACGATTTCCCTCTAGAAGAGTAGAATAAATCACACTCCCGACCTATTTCGTTGGGTTTAAACCAATTTTGACCTTCTCGAACACTAATATGTTCCCTAGTTCTAGAATCCAACTTTTCATATAATTTATCAGAAACTATAAGATCACACAATTGTTTAACATCGTTAACCCCTCTCAATCTACAATAGTAATCAAAAGAAGCGCTTAGACGGGAAGCGAACTGGACATGAGATTCTGACGGATTACGCAGCGCATTTTTAAAATTACTTAAACATTCACGCGGCGTTGGTTGAAATTGTCTTAAAATTAATTCCTTAACTTTTTCATAATCGTTAATTTCTTCGGTGGTTACGTACGCAAGAACCTGATTACATTTATCTCCCAATAAATTAATCAATATTTCCGATTTGAATTTAGACGGTACATTTTTAGAAACGAATGCTTTTTCAAGGGATTGAAAAAATAAGTGCAAAGCTTCCGGTTTCTCAGGTACTGAAATGGTTAATGTTCGAATACTTCTAATTAAATTTTCTAATGATTGTGAAGTAGTTTCTGAATTTGATTGCTCAACATTATTACTAGAATTATTTGCTGCAGCCTGTAACTTTAAATTCTGTAACTCTATTTCTTTTTCTAACTGGGATAATTTAATTCTTTCTATCTCAATTTTGGTTTGTTCTTCTACAGATTTCAACTTTTGTTCTTCTACTAAAATTTTAATAACACCTCTAACAAATTCTAAATCATTTTTATAAATATCAGAACTCTCAATCAAAGTTTTGATTTCAAGTACCTTAGCTTCCGCCGGAACATTTAGGCCTAATTCTTCAGCAATTGTTCTTAAATCGGCTTTTCTAATACCTTGTAATACGTTTTGGGCCATTATAACTCTAAATAATTACTTATACCAGAAAATATTTCAATATTTCTACCAAATTAATATCATACTTAAAAAGAAACAAAATAATATTGGAACATTTTTCTTAAAAATGATTCTATGGTTTTTGTTCTCAAATCCAAATTATCATGATTTTTAAATAAGAACATTCAGAACAATTTGTATTATACAACAGAATATTTAGAACATCTTATATATTTCTTAATTATTATTATATACACATAATATCACCATTATTGTTCTCTATTTAATAATTGTTATCACTTTCGTTTTAAAATAATATTGTTATAATATTGTTAAAATAATATTGAAAACAACAGTAAGCAAAATACGAAATGATTATTCAGAATATTTTTTCAATCATAATTCTTATTTCTATTCATTCTTTTCAAGTAATGTATTTATTTTATTTCATCACACAGTGAAACCAACCAAAACTGTTCTCAAAAAAATATTTCACCATTATTTCTAATTCAAAATAGTAACTCAAACTCTTTTTGCTCAATATATGCACCAATCACCATTGTCTACTATCAAACAGAATGATAAATATATAACAGTTACCTTTTATAACTTGTTGGTGTATCCATAATATCGCGGCAGAGTCCCCACTTGTAGAATCTTGGCTGGGCGTCTAGGGGTGGGGCAATGATGAGTTGCGACTTAGATGACTAAACATTTATTAGGTAACACACATACAACACAAGATACACAAAGAAAATATGATAATAGAAGAATTTGCATAATTATCCAACAGCTGGTTTCGAGGCTTAGCTCATAACAAACTCTCTTCATCAGTATAACCGTAACAAAACAACATTTAAGTACCTACTCGTACTTATATACACAAAAACACCTACGCGTGCTATCAAATAGTGAAAATGAAGTAATGAGCCCTCCATGGCTCTACACACTTATTAAGAGCACAACAAGCTCTAATTAGGAGAAAATGAGCATGTCAGCCTTCGCGCTGACGGTCTCAACCGATCTCCCACTGCAGCCAGATCTCAACTGACTCCCGTTCGTCATCTCGTTCAAAGATAAGCATCAGAGGCAGCGCCATCTGTTGGCTGTGCAAGGAACTCCCTACATAAATGTAAGATTTTGTGAAAATTCAATGAAAATGAGTAATCTGAGATGAATTTAAAAGAAGAGAAAATCTAGCACTATAATAAGAACTTGCATATCTCCTTTCAATAAGAAAAATTAGTAAACAATTAAAATGCTATTTTATTAACTATATTATTGCGACGGATTGAATCTTTTTTACTTCAGTTGAATCGTCGCAGTGAAAGTAGATACCGTGAAATTGGAAATAAAGTGGCAGTTCATTCACTTCCAGTGGGTCAGCCTTGGCGACAAACGTGGTGACTTCGCGACAGATTTGGTGAAAAAGGGTAGTTTAGGGTTCTCGAAGTTTCGTGACTCTACATTGAATAGGAGCCGAGATCTTGAACTTTTAATTAGATTCTAGCACAGAACCATTACTTAACTCCATCAAAGTATAAATAGAAGCAAGTTAAAATCTGAATATTAGTGTTGTTCAAAAGTCTGTTCTGAGCGATTTCACTTTTGAGAGCAGGTGATTGATCTTTGTTCGTGAATCAGAGAAATTCCTGATCTATGGATTATATATTTGTTCATTTATTTAATTGTGGAACAAGTGGCTGCTTTCTTGGAATGTTTCCAGAACGAATAGGGACTTTTGTGGTACAAGCGACAGCTTTATTGGACTGCTTCCACAATATTCCTTGAATTGACAGCATTATTGGACTGTTTCCAGAACTTTCATCGAATAGGGACTTTTGTGATACAAGCGACAGCTTTATTGAGCTATTTCGAGTATATTACTTGAATTGACAATATTATTGGGCTATTTCAAGAATATTACATGAAATAAAAAAAAATTCGCACTGATTCGAGAAGTTATGCTGAATAAAGTGCATTCATCGACTAGAACTTTCCTGTTCTATACGAACTACTTTCTTCACACAAGAAAGTCGATATTTTTTTCTTAACAACGTTTTTCGTTAGTATGCATTTATACATTTATTAAAAATGCAGATCATTTATACTATTATATATATACATATAAATAATAGCAAAAATATATATTAACTACTTTTTGTTACTACAATTTTGCTAAAAACATTTCGTACCTATTTTGATTATACGTTTTATTATTGCGTTTTTCAGTCATTTTATGAAAAATTTCTCATTTTATTTATATCTTTAAATTACTGCTGGGTTTAAAAGGACGTTTGCAAGGATTGTACAGATGCAACTTTTAAAAATAAATTTTTCTATGAAATGCTCTAATCAGAAAAATGTGATTTTATTTTATTTTATTAGATCCCTGATTTCACTACGCCTGCTTAAATATTACATGTATATTATTTTTTATCCTCGAGCACTTTATTGTCACTATCGTATCGTTTCTACAAAATGTAATCGTAACTGGTTCACGTTAGCGAAATTTTCGCTTTTTTTTAAGGACTGAGGACTATTAGTCACAATCTGGGATTTTTACGTTGTCATTTTTCGATAGTTAGACATTTATCGAAATCTCAAAATTTATCGAAAATATAATTTAAAAGCGATGTTATAATTTGAATAATAATAATAATAAAAATAATAATAAAAACTAATAGTCCTCCATCCTAAACTAAATTCTGCTTTTGCCAGAATGTCATCAAAATCATTTTTTTAGTGCTAGAGGCCTATTTCAGTCGGTACAGTTGTCGAATTTTTATAATACACTTTTAATTAGTGCTAGAGGCCTATTTCAGTCGGTTTATTGAATGGGGATTTATTGAATGAAGTCCCCCCCCAGGCCCAACTTTGACATGAGTCCCCCCCAAGGTACAACTTTGACATGAGTCCCCCCAAGGCCCAGCGTTGTAGAATTTTTATACGTCACTCTTAATAGTGCTAAGGACCTATTTCAGTCGGTTTATTGAATGGGGATTTATTGAATGAAGTCCCCCCAAGGCCCAACTTTGACATGAGTCCCCCCCAGGCCCAACTTTGACATGAGTCCCCCCCAAGGTACAACTTTGACATGAGTCCCCCCCAAGGCCCAGCGTTGTCGAATTTTTATACGTCACTCTTAATAGTGCTAAGGGCCTATTTCAGTCGGATTATTGAATGGGGATTTATTGAATGAAGTCCCCCCAAGGCACAACTTTGACATGAATCCCCCCCAAGGTACAACTTTGACATGAGTCCCCCCAAGGCCCTGCGTTGTCGAATTTTTATACGTCACTCTTAATAGTGCTAAGGGCCAATTTCAGTCGGTTTATTGAATGGGGATTTATTGAATGAAGTCCCCCCAAGGCACAACTTTGACATGAGTCCCCCCCAGGCCCAACTTTGACATGAGTCCCCCCCAAGGTACAATTTTGACATGAGTCCCCCCCCAAGGTACAACTTTGACATGAGTCCCCCCAAGGCCCAACTTTGACACGAGTCCCCCCAAGGCCCAACTTTGACATGAGTCCCCCACAAGGTACAACTCTGACATGAGTCCCAGCCCCAAGGCACACCTTTGACATGAGTCCCCCCCAAGGCACACCTCCCCCTCATTGGGAAAAAGAGAAAAAACGTTGTTTTGCGGCTATAAGACAGTTTGGACTTCCAACGTTATTTGTTACAGTATCTGCAGCTGAAACACATTGGTTTGATTTAATGAAAACTTTATCATGGAATTTAGATCGTCACGAATTAACTAAAGAAGAATTTGTCGATATTAACAAGTTTAGCAGTAGGCCTTTGGCACTAAATTAAAATCTGTCAATGTCAGATTTTCATGTTTTAAATAACGAAATAATGTCGTGTCTGTATAATTTTATTTTATTTTTTCTTTTTTGGAAAGAAAAAGAAAATTAATAATATTCAGTATCGAAACAAACACTATCGAAAAAGTTTTTTTTTTTTTTTAAACAATTTTGAATTAGGAAATAAAAAGTGCGCGTGCAAAATGAAATAAAAATAAGCAAAAAAAAAAAAAAAAAAGAATTCAATGGTTTAATTTTTATATAAAACATGATCGCGTGCTACCTTAAAAAGTAGATGTAAAATTTATAGTTTATGTGATGCGTGTGGCATCTATAAAAATTGTTTTAAGAAATAGAATAGAATAAAGAAAGCAACGATGTTGGTTGCATTTTGTTATATAGTTTGAATTTTTGAATTTTATAGAAGTAATATCTACCATAGGAATAAATTCTTATGTTAAAACTATAGAGAATTGCTATGCGAGCACAAGCGATGCTACTTTTATTTATTTATTAAGAAAAAGAAAAGAAAATTAATAATAATCAGTTTCAAAAAAAAAATTTTTTTCTTAAGGTTTTTGAATAAATATTCATTTTAAATGTTTCACAAACAAGTACAGTCAACCCTCTTTTATCTGCAATTAAATTTTTAATGTAAGAAAAATAAAAATTAAATTAAATTAAATTAAAATTAAAAGGTTAAGACAAACTACTATTACAGCAGTATTTAACAAAATTAAAAATAAACAATGATGAAGATTCATTTCTGCACTTAAAAATATTTTCCTTTGTATTTTTAGAATAAATATGTATATTTATATTTTATTGCTGTGTATTATTTGAGTATGCTTAAATTATTTACCTTATGAATGCACAATTTTATTAACATTGAAGAAATATTTTATTCTGAAATTTATTAGAAATAGTAATTCTATTTTAATGTTTATTTATGAAATAATAATAATGGCAGTAACTGACTTTGTATCCGCAAAAGAAAGAAGAGTTGATTTGCTTTTCATAGTTACACTTAAAAATGCTAATTAGAAAATCATTAAAAATAATAAAAATGAAACAAAATGTGTCCATGCATCAAATTATTTCAAAACTCCCAGAAATGTTCAAAATTCCCAGGAATTTTCAAAATTTCCTTGTCAAAAAACCCGGTTTATTTCCGGGGAAGAAACTGGTTCTTTCCAGTCTTTGCAACACTAGTATTTTATTTTATTATATTTTTTAAATCAGTAAAAAATTGCTTTTACCCAAAATTTTCACACACAAGAAAAATAAATAAATAAATAAAAAGGTTAAATTTATTAGGCAATATGAAAATGCATTGATTCTGGATGTTATTTCAGAAATAGAATAAATAACTTTTTCAATTTTCTGCATATAAAATTTATCCTGATTTGTTGAAGTTTCCGGAATTGTTTGGCTCATGGGCTTTATTATAAGTACAAATAATTAGAAATAATATTACATACTCACGCATAATCTAGGAAGAGCTGATGAAACTCAACTCAAATGGTAAGTCAGATTTAAAAATTTTTTAAAAATAAGTGTGACAAAAATTATTTTTCTAAATTGGAAGTTTTTTCGAAAAAGGCGTCATTTAGGAAAAAATTTAATCATAAGTCTCTGTTAAAAAAAAATTTAATTTTTTTTTTATTGGAGAAATTGAGTGGGGGATTTATTTTTTAGAAAAAGTATCTGATTTGGGGAAATTTGAGAATTGACTTTCTACCATCTGGAAAACTGTTTATTTGATTCAAATTTTAAATTTAATATTTTCGATTAAAATAGTAGAAGAGGGACCTTCCCCTCATAAAAGGCATCTCACCCAGGCCAGCACCTTTGCGTTGTCAATCGGCCTTAAATCTTACTCCACCACTGTGGCTTGGTAGACTGTTTAGTAGACCGTCAAGCTCATAATCGTAGGATTACGGGTTCGTGTGAGTAGCTGTAGATCGTTGTGTATAATAATGATTGCTAGTGCACGTAAAATCCGTTGTAGCTCCAGTGTCTTCCATGTTTCTTAAAAATAATACTTCTGTGGGATACTTAACCCAAGAAGATATCTCTTCAACGAAGGATCAAAATTGTGATGACATTTCTCCAGACCACTGCTAGGAGTGAATTCTAGACTGTCTCAAATCTCCCACTACGTTGTTTTAACGCGATGTTAAAACCAATCAACCTCAATACTAACCTGCCTTTCCCATTCTTCTATTTTATTTCCCCTTTCTCTCTCACGTTTTAAAATAGTAATTAAAATGATCATACTATTGTTGAAGCTTGTCTCAGCACAAAGCTAGGTACAAATCTTACTTAAATTCATGTTGGTCACAAATCCCAAGTGGTCCACAATCAGTGACTACGATTTTATTGGAGATTATTGAAATATGACTCTGTATTAGTAAATTTCATTGAATTCCATTAATTTCTTCTTGAGCTATACAGCCTATAAATTTATACATACGAGGTTTGTCCGGAAAATACGTATAAAAGTTAAATAATAACTTTATTTTACAGTTTGCAGTCACAGCCAGGTGGCACTACTGCTGCAGCCAATCCCATCAACGCTCAGTTCGAGTCAGAGCGTTCAGCGTGTAAGTAGGAGTGTGCGGCTGCTTGTTGAAAGTTACCCTTTTCAACTGGCGTCGGTATGGAGCTCTCTGATTGAGGAACAGCGCATCGTTGAAGTTTTGATACGTCTCAGAGCTCGTGTGGCCCGAGTTCGACCGGATTTGGCACAAGGGGGCAGGTGGATCCTTCATCACGACAATGCGCCCGCACACACGTAGCTCGTTGTGCGTGAGTTTTCGGCCTGAAGCTCAATCACCGTGACAGACCACCCGCCTTATTCACCCGATTTAGCCCCTTGTGACTTCTTCTTGTTCCCGAAATGCAAAATGGTGCTTCGGGGGCGGCACTTAGGAGATGTGAAGCCATCAAGGCAGAAACGACACGGCAACTGAACAGCATCACAACTGAAGACTTTCAGCAATGTTATCAACAGTGGAAACGGCGTTGGCAGAAGTTTATCTCGTCTCAGGGAGAGTACTTTGAAGGAGACCATATTGTAATACCTGAATAATTCTAAAATAAAGTTATTATTCAACTTTTATACGTATTGTCCGGACAAACCTCGTATATATTATAAAATATGTTTACATGCTTATTACCAAAAATATGTATGCATGTCTATTAAGTATGTACCATAAGTATGTGTGCATTTATACATATACATACACACACACACACACACACATATATATATAATACAAAGTCTCCGAAAACATCTGACCAACATTTAATTCTTAAATATTAATCTTAGACATTTTTCATTAAATGCAAAGGTGCGTAAATAAATAAGTAAATAAATAAACATTCTGATGTGACACTCACACTACTTTTCTAGTGTGCTTTTAAAAACATTTCAAGATAGTTTCCGAAACTGTTTTATTTGACAAACATTTCCGTTTGAGGGAGGTATTATCGCCTTGAATATTGAAGACATAAATAAATAAACACTTTTATGTTTCAATTTGGGACAAAATCGTCAACAACTTCGATTAAACAGAAGTCTAACTAAGACATTTAATAGTACAGTGATGAAATTTTATTCATTACTTTATTAGGATATAACCAAAACTTATTTAAAAAAAATCTTGTTACATTTTTATTATCAAGAATGAATACAAAGCCTTAAGTTTATGTGTATGATTTCATATTAGATAATTATATTTTTATATATGTGTATAGTGTGTATCATAAGTCTGTAGATATTTTAAAAATTCATAACTATTGAATGAATTGATAAAATTGAACGCGGTTCGCGAAAAAATCATTCTAGAGAAGGGAGATTTTGTTTGGTAATGAAAAAATAATAATTAAGCTATTTGTCGATAGAGGGCGCTGTACGTGACCAGATCACACATTTTCATCAGAAACTGTATTTATTCACATGCAAATGTTTACAGGCATATGAATCCCATTCTATGTGCCCGTCGTCACCACAAATCACAGTTTGCAAAAGAGTTATAATACTGCTAACTGCAGCTTCAATCGGCAGTTCTTACCTGAGGAAAAGCATCTTCACCCATAACGCTTTATCCACCAAGTCAGCATCGCATTTAAAACTGCATGTATACTTAAGTATATAGGAGGCAAAATAAGAAATAAACTGTTCTAATCGCAAAATTGTGCAATTTGTAGGACTTAAAAAATTTAACTATGTTTTTTTCTTTACAAAAAAAAAACAAAAACAAAACAAACAAAAAAAAAAAAAAAAAATCCCTCTTCACGAGAATGATTTTTTTCGTAAACCGTGTTCAGTTCTACCAATTCATTCAATAGTTATGAATTTTTAAAAAGTCTATAGACTTATGGGGCACCCGCATCCGGTATATATACTCTGTGCTTTAAGCATGCATTCTTATATTTTCTTTTATTATAGTGGAATATGGTTTGCAAAGACGGTCATTTCAGCAGCCTTATACTCAGTTTATTATATATTGGAAATCTATTAGGAACACCTTTCTACGGTTTCTTATCTGACAAGTAAGAACATCTCTTGTTAGTACAGTCGGTAACAAAAGTGTTCGAACACTAGCAAAAATTCCTATGTAAAAAAAGTAAACTTCATACGGCTTTGTTAAATAAATCCTTGTCGAATCCTGTTCTTAGTCAGTGTAAGAACATGATTCGATAAGGATTTATTTTACAAAACCGTATGAAGTGTACTTTTTTTACATAGGAATTTTCGCTAGTGTTCGGACACTTTTGTTACCGACTGTATCATTAAGCTGTCACATTGTTGAATATACTATTTTTTGCAGCAGATTTTGTTGCAAATGATACATAACTTTAACGGTAATTTGGAATTTTATTATTTTGAATTAGAATAAGTACTTTATTCAGGAGATATTAGCAGAAAATATTTTTCAATGTTATTTCAATAACATTGGACTATTAGCATTTTCATTTGCTTATATACGCTCACAGTCATAAAAATGTGCGTACCAAGAATAATTGTTGGACCGTTACGAAACTTGGCATGTAGATACATGCCAGGACTAGCGTCTCTGTGTAGCGTCAAACTCTTACGGAGGTAAGTGAGTTTGGCGAGAATTCACACTTGGCGCACAGATAACTAATTATCTATGGCTTGACGCTAAGAGCCTACGCATGGAGCTCGTTCGCTTAGGTTTGTTGCGTTTATGTTTGTTATTGTTTGGCTATTTGAGGAGAAATCATAGAATAATAATATGAACTGCCAAATAGAAATCTTTGCTTTTATTGGTTAAAAGTCAGTATTCTGTTCACATTAAAAAATAAGTCGATCGTTTGGAAAGCAACAGAAATTTTACTTAATGCTTAGGATACGTAACAAAATTATACCTTTGCATTTAAAAAAATATAATAATCTTTCTTCTTCAGGCAATGATTGCAAACAGAAGACTGACATCACATGCAGACTCTTTTTACTAGACGTTGGCGGGATTCTAAATTCTCATTCAGGGTCCTTTACATATCTGATGAGGGAACCAGACAGACGAAGCGTTAGACTAGTGTACACACCCCCCCCAAAAAAAAGTCCCTGAATACCCCTATCCCAGAATGCATGAATCTAAAAAATGCATGAAATTACATATTGCAGCAATCAGTAATACGCACGTCTGTACGCTTCGCGTACATGAAAAAAAAAACACAGAATACCCCTATCTCAAAATGCATGAAATTACATATTGCAGCAATCAGTAATACGAACGTCGGTACGCTTCACGTACATAAAAACAAGAAAAAAAATCATAGAATACTTAATCTCAAAATGCATGAAATTACATATTGCTCCAATTAGTAATACGAACGTCTGTCCGCTTCGTGTACATGAAAAAACACATTTTAAAAATACATTTTAAAAGTAAATAATCAAAGTAAAAAATTAAATTTAACTAAAAGATAAATAAACAGAAATAATAAACAGAAATGACCGAAATAATAAGAGCAAATCTAAAAGATGCTTTTGGCTGTTAAGCGCATAGCGCCAAGCGTGAATTCTCGCCAAATTCACTTAACTTCGTAGGGGTTTGCCGCTACAAAGAGATGCTAGTCAAGTCAGGCAGATATGCAAATGAACAGAAATGCCGCATGAATGCGCTTTACGTAATGCCACCAGAGGGCGTTAAACTTCGTCCTTCTTAGAGTATAAAACTGTTAAGCAAAGCTTGTTTGGTGTACATAATCTATTGCTGAGGGACGCTTTTTAAATAGAGACGCCGTTACATCGCCATCGAAGATAATACGAGCAGCTGTAAGGTCGATTGGTTGGTTGGGTTTTACGTCGCATTAGTGCTGCGCAGATGGGAAATTTGCGACGGTCTAGGACACACCCCTAGAGGTGGTCCGGAGACATGCCATCACAATTTTGATCCTCCACGGAAGGGATTGCTCGCCCGCTTCGGTGACTCTCAGAGGTATAATTTTTGATGGGAACATGGAGGACATTGTGCCCACGACAGATTTTACATGCACCAGCCACCATTAGTGTACACGAAGGTCTTTGACCGGCTCGAGTACCGAACCCGCAATCTTCCAATTGCGAGGCCGACACTCTACCGACTGGGCTACCGCGACCCCGAGCAGCTGTAAGAGTTCAAGAGGTAAAGAATCATCGGTATGATGAGGCTTCTTTGGCTTTACTGTGGGGATGTGTTGGGACTAGTTGACAAGAGAGAGGTCACTTGCATGGTGACCAGGCTCAGAACGCACTCGACAGACCATTAATCGAAATAACCGTCACATTATACAAAACACCCGCATAGAACCAACTGTCTCGTTGTTCGCCATCCGCCCATGTGCGGTACTTACACGACATGTCCCTGTGCCTGTACGTACAATCGCAAGGCAATTTGACATTTGATTGAAGGACATTTGCTATCGTGGCGCCCATTACGTGAGCCACCAATAATACCCACCCACCCCCACCCCCCCTATCTTCCTTTTGGAGTGGTGTCGGTTTTGACAAGGTTGGATTGCAGCTGAATGGAACCATGTCGTCTTTAACGACGAATCCAGATTCAGTTTGGGCAGGGATGATTAACATGTACGTGTGTAGAGGCACCGGGGTGAATGTCCCAATCCTACCTTTCCTTTACCGTGCCCACATTTGGTGTGATGGCATGGGATCATATTGCAAATGACACACGGTTATTCCTAATATTGATCTATGGCACCACTACAGCCCAGCGGTACGTTCGTGACACCATTCAGCCATAGGTGTTGCCACTCATGGCAGGGTTCCCAGCAGCTATTTTTCAACAGGGCAATGCTTAGCCACACACATTTGTGTGTGGCTGAGCATCCTGGTGCTCACTCTGTTTTGTGACACCTTGCATTTCAGGGTGTCACAGGACTGACATCGCCACAATACCACCCTTCTCTGGCCTGCTTGATCCCCAGATTTGTCCCTAGTCGAGCATACCTAGGATCACTTGGGGCTGCAAGTTGGGCATCCTACGACTTTGGACTACTTAGACAACAAATACTACTTATTTACAACAAATGTGGAACGAGATGCCGCAGGACATCCTACGGAACTTGTATGCCTCAACGCTCGCCCGTACCCCGTACCGTATCGTGCATTCACGCTAGGGGTGTCCCAATAGGGTTCTAAAACCTTCATTCTTTCGTAATTTTTCCTGTAATAAATGATGATTTTGCTTTGATTTTCTAATAATTTATTTATATCAACGTTGCACTTACATATGTAAAATTTCATTTCAGTCTGATAACTGTTTCTTGGTGTGAAAAATTTTATGGCAATGAGCGTATTTCTTTATAATCTGCACTGTTGTCCAAAAGTTAAGTATAATTCTTAAAATTCAATAAAAGGCGTCTAAATCATTTATGGAAAGATATTTGTTGAAGAAGAATGGTTTTTTTCAGACTGTAGTAGTTTGATTTTAAAGAACTATTAATAACTCCATGTTTAAAATAATCAGAAGGTTTTTAATTTGTACTAACACAATCACAAAACAAAAATATTTTTCATCAAATAGAACAACACTTTCGTTTTCACATTTTTTAACCCGAGACTCCTCTCAGTTCAGTTCGTATTTATTCTCAGTAAAGTTGAAAGTGTTTTTTTAGTTCAGTACAAACTTGAACGTGCTTTCAGTTCAGTTCAAATCTGTAACTCCTGAGATAACTACACAGACTTTATGCAAAATATTTTAGTCGACGTCGTTATGCGAAAAACAACTTTGCATGTCGACAAGTAGAGAAACCGGCTTATGCAGCATAAGCAATTAAGACAGCTTTTATTCATTTGCTGTGAGATGATATCTTGTTGCCGGCCTGGTTGTTCGGTCCGTAGAGCGCTGCAGTCTTGATTTTCAGGTCCCGGGTTCGAATTCTTGTACGGGCATGGTTGTTTGTAATGTTCTTCTATGTCTGCAAAATACTGTGTATTTGTTTCTGCAAATTGTAATATGGATCCATCGAGACAAACAGTTATTGTATTGCTATATAGGTCTCAAAGCTGTCAAATGGAATGTTATTAATGATTCAACAAAACAAATGTTAGTACTGTACATTCTTAAAATTCGAATCTTTGAATAATGCATACAATATCAATCCGAAGTTTCATAACTTTCCAATGTACCTAAAAATGTGATGAAAAGACTGTGGCAGGTGCAGTATTGCCAGAAAATTTAGATAAATCTTACATCGGCCACAGGAGTACAAAATTCCAGAAAAACTATTTAGGTGCTACTTTATAATCTAGGTTTCTGCGTCAAATGACCCAAAATTGGCGTTTTCCTTACATATGTGCATAAATAAGCTCATTTAAATTGGAGTTTGAAACACCAGCACTGGAGTTTGTAACAGTAGGCCATATTAAGTCTAATTATTAACTATTCCAAAACCTGAATTTCACCTGAAAATGGATTAGGAGAATGTGGAACTGGTTTTCCCCATAGGAATATTACAGAAAGACATAACTTTTCGTCAAAAGATGCCATTCTGTGCGGAGACATCCTACTAAAGAAAAGAGCCGCGCAGACTTCCATATTTTTTTTTAAAGGGATACGTTGCTAAACGACTTATAGAGCAAGCTCTTAAGCTTTATATTTGTCTGTTTGAGATGCGGATGTTCCTGGCTTCATTCTCATGCATTCCATTGCACCTTATGCGACCCTTGTAACATAATATATCTAGTGCATAGTGTTACGGAATTGTAAATAATTGTATTTATTTTTATATAAATTCTTTCAAAGAGGCTTAGTTAGTGGATAAAATGTTAATTTTGTGTATTTCTACTTTGTTTTATCGTTTAAATAACCAATTTTCCCTTAAAAACGCATTAAAAAGCTCGAATAAGGCAGGTAATGGATTTGGCGCCGAATTTGGTGACCTTGGCGAGAAAATCCTTATTAACAATATACCAAATATGGAAGCTGAAATCTCATTGGTTGACCACTTTCTGGATTTTTCTCGAAAAATCCGGGTTTGATAGAGAAGTATAAAAGGAGCGTTTTTTCGCCAAGGCAGTTCAGTCTCAGTGAGTTCCGTCAAATGCTTGCATTGCTTTGAGCCTCTTTGAATGAGACTTGCTTTATGTGTTATTGCTATACAGTTTGTACTGTGGTTTTGTTATTAACGGCTGTTATTTAAGCTGTGTCTGCTGGTGAATTAAAGTTGATACTTGGTTTACAGATCCGTATTTTTTGGAACTTTGTGAATAAATTACTGAATTTTTGCAAGTTTCGCCTCTCATTCTCGTACAACTTACGAATCCCCAAGTACGCAACAATATTGTAGCCTGTTTAATGATCTACTCTGAATCCTATCGACCGTATGTCAAATACGGTCAGAAGAAAAATTATATGCCTGTCACACCCACCAAGCAGCGTTTTAGAACTGAAGAAGAGTTAAATATAACGTTTGAAACTCTTTGAATAAAAAATGCAGTGATTACATCAAATATAGGATATCGTATATTATACACATTAAAATGCCGTATGACAATTTTATTTAATTTGTTTTTCAATAAATTGTGAACTCCACTTATACTTCGTTTTCTTTTAAATTGTTTGTTTGGTCAATAAAATGTCTAGGTCTGCTTTTTTGCATAGTTTTCTCTTTTTCTAGCCGTTTATACTACTTTTCTGCTATTCCGACTCATATCATTTTCACTATTTTTGTAATTACCATTTATGCTTAACATATGGACATCAATGTACGAGGGCAGTTTGGTAAGTCCGCGACTTCGAAATGAAAAAAAAACAAACAATATACATACCAAAATGCATTTTGTTTTTCCACATAATCTCCTTTCATAATGATACCCTTTTTCCAACGATGTTCTAACTTTTTTACTCCTTCCAAAAAATAAGATTTCTTGAACTCCTCAAAATAGGCATTTGTGGCAATTATGATCTCAGAATTTGAAGAAAACCTCTTTCCACCAAGACATTTTTTTAAAATTTGGAAAAAGGAAAATGTCGCTGTGAGGCAAGTCAGGAGAGTAGGGTGGATGAGAGAGCAATTCGTATCGTAATTCAACCAATTTAGCGACTGCGATTGCAGACGAGTGCGCTGGCGCATTGTCGTGATAAAAAGCACTTTTCTTGGAGAAATGGGGCCACTTTTCTTTCAATTTTGCATTAAAACGGTTTACTAAATCAGCATAATAGTGTCCGGTGATTGTTTTTCCCTTTTCCAGATATTCAATGAGGATTTTGCCCTTTGAGTCCCAGAAAACTGTGGCCATAATCTTTCCAACCGATGGAACTGTTTTTGCCTTTTCCGGAGCACGTTTATTAGAAAAAGTCCAGTGTCCCGACCGTTTTTTCAATCCTGATGTGTAGTAATGTATCTATGTTTCATCAACTGTAACATAACGCCTCAAAAATTCGCTTGAATTGTGCTCGAACTTGTCTAAACACTGCTTTGGAATGGTTACACGAGTCCGCTTTTGATCCACTGTCAGCAATCGCGGCACCCATCTTGCTGAAAACTTTTTCATGCCCAAATGTTCATGCAAGATATTGAATACACGTTCATTTCAAATATTTATCTTCTTAGCAATCTCACGCACTTTCACACGGCGGTCTTCTAACACGATATCATGGATTTTGTTAACCATTTCTCAGTCGTGATTTCAAATGGACGTCCAGAATGTTCTGCATCTGTTATGCTCGTGCGGACACAACGAAATTTCGTAAACCACTTGTGAACCATACCATATGATGGAGTAGAGTCACCATAATTTTTTTTTCAACTTTTCTTTAGCTTCGGTAATTGTTTTTTCGCGCAAAAATAATGTTTCATCAACACACGAAATTCTTTTTTTCTCCATATTCAAAACAAACACGCCAATCGTTTGCTTTTGAATCCAATAGAACACAATGTATTGAAAATATCATCTGCAAATTTCACGAATGTTGCTGCAGATAATAATAAATTCAAAACATAATAATAAGAGGGCAATCAGAGCGCCAACATTTTAAAGTCATGGACTCAGTGGCGGATTTAAGGGGGGGCTAGGGGGCTGAAGCCCCCCCCCCCCAAAAAAAAAAAAAACTCTGACATTCACAATTGAATATTGCAATTGTAAATTTTTTGTTGGTCTAAAATAACACTTTGAAAAATCTTAGCCCCCTCCCTCCCCCCCCCCCCAAAAGTCAAGTTCTGGATCCGCCACTGCATGGACTTATCAAACTGTCCTCGTATTTATGAACTAAAGGAAGAATTTAATTTTTTGAGTTACAATTTCGCTCTATTTACTTTTATTGTTTATTTAATAAGTAATTTTTTCCCTACTATGATTGTGTTTTTTACAGAATTGGAAGAAAACCTGTATATTTTTTGCTTGCTACAATAGTTGCGGTTACAGAGATTGGATACGTTTTAAGTCCTAACTTTGGACTGTTTCTCCTTTCAATAGCAATCAATGGAAGTACTTTTTCTACCTTTTATATGTTGGGATACATAATTGGTAAAGGAAGTTAAATTTCTTTTAGTTTTAAACTTTTGCTTTACATTATTCATTCGAAATAGTCCATAATTTGTTTTTGTTTTTTTTATTTCGAAAAATTATTCTTTGTGTCACTTCAGTTAGAATAATTATAAAATATATAGAAATAGTATTTAGAAAAGTTAAATTAAGATCTCACACAGAAAAGTGTTATAATTACATTAACTGGAGAAAAAAAAAAGCATCAGTGATAAATCATTGTAGTTGCATACTTGCCAATCATCTTATTATGAACCGTACACTTTTTATTACCCGCTTTTCTTTTCACACCAATAGTTTTTAGAGTAATTTTAGTCTTATTTAATCTTAACAACATTTGGAGAGAATAACTCTAAAAATATAGTGGTGTGACAAAAGGGGCGTTTTTTCAGGGGGCGTTAAGAATTGTACGGCTATTAATGTGATGGTTGGCAAGTATGTATTTGTGTAAACCTACATGGATATGTGTTTTAATTCCTAATATGCAAGTTGTTCGATGATTATATAAATATTTAAAACTGATGAGTTATGTTAACACTTTCGAGACCGCTGAGGTGAATTCGCGTCATTTGAAAATTTTTAACTCCGCCAGTGGGATCTTTATGCTACATTATATCTTAAAAATATATCCAATATTCATATCAATGTACAATCAATGTACTGTGGATACAAATACTTTGATTAGTAAGAGTATAATTGTATTCAATTATAATATAAATATGAAGAGAAAACATGTTTCTAATATAATGTAACTTAAAATAATAATGCCCACAGGCGGAGCTTAATGTCAAAAACACATAAAACGTGCGGTTGTGAAAGTGTTAAAGCTTCCTTCAGATACTAGCATCATGCAGCGCGTCAAAACTCATAAATTATCCATTGTCCGAAAGCCACCCTTGACATTTTGCACACATTTACAATGAAGGACATTACTTTTTATTGAACTTTTACAAAAGAGACCCCTCTTCTCATGCAATTATCGCACTAGGAGGTTTGGGAGCTTCGACTGCAGCGAGCGGCAGCGAGCGTCGATCTCCTAAACCAGATCAAAGAAATATCAATAGAGCCGACTTGCAGATTTCTTAAGTTGCCAGTCTCTGAAGGATCCCTAACACTTTCGCGACTACATGTTTTTGTCTTTTTGACAGTAAGATCCGCCTGTGGGAGTTATTCTCCCAAGTTACAATGTTTCAGAACAAAATTTTTTATATTCAAATTTATAATACAAATGGTTACACATTATAATTATATTCTTTCTAATCAAAATATTTCTATCCATAATATATTGAGTGAACAAATATGAATATGCAATGGGTATATTCTTAAGAAAGAAATAGCATCCAAATTGCGAAAGAAACGTCCACTGGCGGAGTTACAAATTTTCATATGACGTGAATCTACGTCAGCGGTCGTGAAAGTGTTAACTTTATTTTTAAATATTTATTCGTAATAAATGTGATTTTTCAGCTTTTATTTAAAATAAATAATATTGCACCTTTCATTACGATATGTAATTTTGTATGCTAAAAAACTGCTGAACATCAGATATCCTATTTTTGCTCCAAAAGAAAAAATTTTTCGTATTTTCACGAAAAAATAAATTACCATTAATTTAATAAAAACGTAATATTGAAGACTCCTTAATTCTACGATTTCTATAAAGTGTACAAACCATGAAACATCATACAAGCCATGCAGCGTTCCTAATATTGTGCTCTCATTTTATTATATTGTTACCACTGTTTTAAAACAATGTTTTTTTTAGATAATATTTTAGAGTAAAAACATTCAAGAAAAAATTCTTTTTGAGGATAGTGCTGATCATAGCCTCCTAAACTAGATGCCTTTTTCGTGGCTCGGAAACTTGACAACAGTTCAAGCGGTAGACAGCGCCACCTCGTACAGATTGCGCGACTTTTTTATTCAACAGCCAACAAAATTTTTTAAAAGTGGGATTTGATATACATAAAAGGCGAATAGAATCAAAGAAACGTCGATTATATATATCATATATCACTTCTTAAAATTATGGATGACAGTTGAATAAAAAAGTCGCGCAATCTGCACCAGATGGCGCTGTCTACCGCTTGAACTGTTGCCAAGTTTCCATGCCACGCGGAAGGCATCTAGTTTAGGAGGCTATGGTGGTGACAATATAATAAAAGGCTTATAAAGTTTTAAAAACCCTGCGAAGTCTAATCATTTTCTCTTTTTTTGTTCATAATAACAATTTATAAATTAAGTTTTTTTTTTTTTTTTTTAAATAAGAATGAAATAGTTTAATAAATTACTTTATGTTTAAATTTAAATAACTTGAGGCGTACGAGCTTTACAATATTCAAATACAAATATATGTACAGTAAAATTAGTTAAAAAAAAAAATAATAATAATAGCAGTAAAAAACTGAAAAAAAAAAAAAATACTTAATACATTTTCTTAATATTTTAGATCAATCTGAGGCATGCGAATCCTATAATATTCAAACACAAAAATATGCATAACAAGATTAAGACAAAAAAATTATTGTAAAAATGTCAGAAAAATTATTTAATATTTAGGGAATAAAAATATTATATTACTTCTTTGAGCAGCTAGTCCTGCCTACACCTGTTTCTCTAAAATGCTATGTTTTTTAACAGAATTATTTCTCATATCCCTGATTAATTAAATGAAATTTTGTTAATTTGTGTAGTAAAAATCAGAACGTTACTTAGAAAACCATGAGCATCGCAAAAAAAAAGAAAAAAAAAAAAAGGAAAGTGTGAAGCATTTCTTGTGGACTTTTAACTGTCTGTTATTGATGATAACATAGCCTCCTAAACTAGATGCCTTCCGTGTGGATCGGAAACTTAGCGGTAGACAGCGCCTACAGATTGCGCAACTTTTTTATCCAACAGTTACCAGAAATTTTTAAAAGCGGAATTTGATATAGATACAAGGCGAATAGAATCGAAGAAACGTGGAATATATATTATATATCACTTCTTAAAACTATTAGTTGAATAAAAAAGTCACGCAATCTGTACCAGGTGGCGCTGTCTACCACTTGAACTGTGGCCAAGTTTCCGAGCCACGCGGAAGGCATCTAGTTTAGGAGGCTATGATGATACAAATGACAGCAGATGACGGCCCCTTAACGGTTATAAGAAAAGAAATATCACTGTACCTCGAAAATTAGGAATGCGCTCTAAATTAAAAACTTATCTTTCTGATAATGATTTTTCTGTTAGTGCAAAAATTAATGTAATTTTCATAATTAAAATTCTGTTTTCTAGTCCAAAATATGCATGGACTATGTTTGGACAATCGCTTTCTAACACATTAAAATTTTTTGGATTGAATGAGTTTGGGGGAAGATGTGAAATAAAATATGTCAGATGCATTTAACATTAGCATTCTCGAATTTTGACTGCTTATAACTCTACGAAAAATTGATAGAAATATATAAAGTGAACTTATTAAGCGGCGGTTACTGTATATATATTTTAATCAATATGGGCCATTTTCAAGTTATTTTGCTGACAATAATTTTCTCTCACTTTGTATCAAATACACTACCATAATTTTAAATCATTAAGATGATACATTTTGCAATTTTATATTTAAATATTATTTACTAGATAGATGTAGAACAAATTTCTACTGGTAACTAAACTTTTTATTTGAAAAATCAACTCCATTACTTGTAAAATTGTTACCAAATATGACATAAAAAATACATAAAAAAAAAAAACTTCATGATAATTAGTTTTTATCAGCAATATAACACATAAATAGCTTAACGTAATTCAACATTTTTATTTAAAAAATTAAGTTGAAAAAAGTGTTTAATTGCAAAAAAATAAGAAAGGGACACTAATTTTTTGTCTACAATCATACTTTAATAGATTCAGGTCTACAGAAATTTTATAAATTTTTTTTTATACTTTTAGTACTACACGCTTTAAATATAGTCCTTATTTAATGCACAAATGAAATTAAATATTGAATAATATTGGATGCTTTAATTTTATTATTAGGACTGAGGACTATTAGTCTCAATCTGGGATATTTGCGGTGTCATTTTTCGATACTTGGACATTTATCGAAATCTAAAATTTATCGAAAATGTAATTGAATAATTTGAAAGCGATGTTATAATTTGAAAAAAAAAAAAAAAAAAAAGAAGAAGAAGAAGAAGAAGCAATAGTCCTCCGTCCTAAATTAAATTCTGCTTTTGCCAGAATTTCATCAAAATCATTTTTTTTTTTTTTTTTTTTTTGGAAAGAAAAAGAAAAAAAAAAAATGAATAATAATCAGTATTTAAACTAACACTATGGAAAAAGTATTTTTTTTAATAATTTTGAATTAGGAAATAAAAAGTGCGCGTGCAAAAATGAAATAAAAATAAGTAAAAAAATGAATTGAATGATTTCATTTTTATATAAAACATGATTGCGTGCTATCTCAAAAAGTAAATGTAAAATTTAAAGTTTATGGCATCTATAAAAATTGTTTTAAGAAACAGAATAAAATAAAGAAAGCAACAATGTTGGTTGCATTCTGTTATATAGTTTGAATTTTTGAATTCTATAGAAGTAATATCTACCGTAGGAATAATTTCTTATGTTAAAACTACACGGAATTGTTATGCGAGCACAAGCGATGCTACTTTTTATTATTACTATTCTGGGAGAGCAAAATGTAAAAATGACCCATATTTTACAATACATCATGCAGTTCTATCTAAACTTAAAAAAAAAAAAAAAAAAAAAAATTCAAAATACAAAATACAAAAATCAAAAGAAATATCTAGAGCTTTGACCCGCTCTTAAAAGGAGAAAGGACCTTTGCACATTCAAATTTTTTGAAAATATTTTTAACATATAATTAAAAATGTTACCAACATTTAAAAACAAATCGCATGAAAATTGAATTAAATTTACATCCATAACAATAAAAAATGCAAAAGATATTCCATCTTCCCACAAGATTGAGAAAACAGTTATGAATGAAAAGCTATCAAATTTTGCATATATTCTGTATGCAAAGATTTTCATTATAATAACAGGAGACTTGGCGTTGGAATATAAAAACCCGAATAAACTACTACATCAGAAACGCCAAAGAAAAATATTGGAAATGCATACAGTTGTTTCGGTAGCCTAAAGCGTACCGTCTTCAGTGCAAAAAGGATGATTTCCTTTTGGAAAGGATTGCAGTGCAAAAACGATTCAATCCTTTTTGCACTGAAGACGGTACGCTTTAGGCTACCGAAACAGCTGTATGCATTTCCAATATTTTCCTTTTGCGTTTCTGACGTAGTAGTTTATTCGGGTTTTTAAAGATTTTCATTCTTTGAATCCCAGTTCTGATAATGCAACAAAAGGTTTTTTTTTTTTTTTTTTTTTTTTTTTTTTTTTTTTTAATAACATCAATATATATTTTCCCTAATTAAAAAAATATATATTTTTTTTTATTTTTTTTTAATTGCATGAAATTTTTTTTTCTTAATAATATTGAAGCATCAGATAAATTTCAACAGGATGGCTAATTAATAAACTTGTTGTTTACATGAAGACTATATTAATGGGCTCTTCCCACCGTCGTCTGCTCAATCACGTGATAGAGGAAAACGAATAATCGAATTCTGAGAATCGAATTCAATTAAATATTGTTCTTAAGAACAAAAATGTTAATATTTAATATAAAATAAAATAAAAGTAATATTGTACATTTGTAAACAGTAGAATAGTTTTATTTGTAAATTTAATAATTTTTTAAAATCACTTTACGTGTTTATTTATTTTCAACTGTAAGAATCGATTTTTGTATAACTGTGTGTTTTTAGTGTAACTGTCTTCAGTGCAAAAAGGATGATTTCCTTTTGGAAAGGATTGCAGTGCAAAAACGATTCAATCCTTTTTGCACTGAAGACGGTACGCTTTAGGCTACCGAAACAGCTGTATGCATTTCCAATATTTTCCTTTTGCGTTTCTGACGTAGTAGTTTATTCGGGTTTTTAAAGATTTTCATTCTTTGAATCCCAGTTCTGATAATGCAACAAAAGGTTTTTTTTTTTTTTTAATAACATCAATATATATTTTCCCTAATTAAAAAAAATATATATATTTTTTTATTTTTTTTTTAATTGCATGAAATTTTTTTTTTCTTAATAATATTGAAGCATCAGATAAATTTCAACAGGATGGCTAATTAATAAACTTGTTGTTTACATGAAGACTATATTAATGGGCTCTTCCCACCGTCGTCTGCTCAATCACGTGATAGAGGAAAACGAATAATCGAATTCTGAGAATCGAATTCAATTAAATATTGTTCTTAAGAACAAAAATTTTAATATTTAATATAAAATAAAATAAAAGTAATATTGTACATTTGTAAACAGTAGAATAGTTTTATTTGTAAATTTAATAATTTTTTAAAATCACTTTACGTGTTTATTTATTTTCAACTGCAAGAATCGATTTTTGTATAACTGTGTGTTTTTAGTGTAACTGTTACATTAACTGATCTAGCAGTAAATAATAGCTTGTTCTTGTGGAATGTTTATGGATTATAATTTGAAATTTTAATATGTTTTCATTTAATTTAATTGAATAAAGGTGTTACAACAAGTTAATTAACTTAGTTACTGGTCTAAAGGGATTTATGGCGAACGATGTTGCACTGTCAATGATTTAAGTACCAAAAATCAGAGTATTTAAGATTTTCTTCATGAACATCAATAATAAATATAAACTAAATGATGATTGTAAATGTATACAGCATACAAAAGATGATGAATAATGATATAAAATAGATTAAAAATGACGATGTATAAAAAAAATAGCGCAGATTAAATACGATTGAACAAAAATAAGAATAGAAAATATGTTGTTTTAGTAATCGCTATAGATAAACAAGACTTCGTCTGCTATTTGTTTTTCCTCTATCATGTGACCTCTGACGTCAGGTGGGAAGAGTCCATCATTAAATTATTAAAAAAAAAAAAAAAAAAAAATTTTACATACTTCATGTGTTGTATAGCCTACAGAACATGAAGTATGTAAAGGTCTTTTATAATTTAATAATTAGGATGGCTAATGTTAGAACCTTTTCAAAATCTCTTGACTTTTCCCTGATTACTTTTTGCCATTTACACTGACTTATAATGTGTATTTCCCCTGAGAACCTCTGTACCTTACCGAATTACTTAGCTAAATTACAAAATAAATTTTTAAATAGAGCTTATTTCCCCTAATGTTTTCAAAATTCCCTGACCAGGGGCCACCTTATTTCAACCTTGAGGTTTATATAACAAAGGCAAGTTTTAATTTGATATAAGACTATTGGTTCTACTGCCTATTTTAAAAAAGTTATCTTGTGGGAAACAGGAAGATTATTTATTTATTATTATTATTTTCTTTAATTATACATATTGATATATGTTACATAAAAAATGCATTTATTTAATTTCAAAATCATGTTTAGATTTTGAAACCTAGTATAAAATTTTCCACAAATTACTTCATTTTAAAACAAGCAGATGGTAAATCGAAAAAGGTATGTCAAAACACACCATTTTCAGGTTTCAAAAAGTACTTTCTCCCTTTAAAAAATGTACTTTAGTCAGATATAGAGATTTTCAAATTCAGCAGTAAAGTAGTTAGCATATATGTATATCTATGTATATAAATGTGTTATTTTTATTTATGTATATCCCAAGTAGCACAAGAACGTTCTTTGAACGTTTAATAACGGTTACAGTAGTTCAAACACCGTGTTTCGTGTCAATAGAACGTTCTATTGTACGTTCAAAAATAGTATTATTTAAAACGTTCTGAAAATGTGTGCTTTGTACCATCTATAACACGTACAATTCTAGTTCTATATAGAACGTTCAACTATATGACCGTCATAACACGTTCTGTAACAGTGTAATTATAACGAACATGACAAAAGGATTTTTAAGTATACTATTGGTAGGCAAACTAGTTTAATCATGAAAATTTTAGACTTCGGTTTTTGAATTTTTTACACGTTTTGTGGTGTGAAGAATCCGAAAATCAAAGGTTGGTATGGTGCCTGTTAATGGGTATCGGTGCCTATTAGTGTGTTAGTCTGTTAGTCCAGGTAAACGAAATCTTAACAACAAATGATTGCAGAGAAATCGGACCAGTTTTAAAATATCACGTATGATATCAATCCTATTCAGAGATTTGCAACATTCTAATTTAAAATCTTCGTCAGTTATTCGAAATTTATAATTTTTTAACATGATAGCGGATAGGGCCTTTTTTATATTTTCAGTTTAACGTTTTGTTAGCACGTCAATGAAGAATGCTCAACTAGAAGTAGTAGCGGTGAAGTGAAAAAAATTACAAAATTTTAAATTGGTGAAAATAAAATTGTGGATATTTTATTTCAAAAATCAATGGACAGAATTTAACGAAATTTGTTATATAATTGGAACTTGCCCTCAATTGGTGTTTTTTTTAATTGCATATGGGATATTTCGCCTGATAGGTGGCGCTGCTACGTAGTGAATCCCACCAGTTATGTGATGGTTATATCTCAACTTCTATAGTGTACAAATTCATAAAACTTGATACACGGGGTGTATGTATAAGGAGGTGTATATACATTTTGAATGTATACATTGGCCAACAGGTGGCGTTACTAATCTGCAATTTAATTACGTTATCTGAAAGGCAATATTTCAGCTCATGTGATTTAAAACAAAACTTAAACTTCTAAATTTTGTAATATACTGAAGTTATATGTGAAATCGATTTTATGTAAAACGTCACTGATGCACATCGGCCAACATGTGGCGTAGCTATGTTGCAATTTAATCCCATAACGGGAACGAAATATCTCAACTTCTGTGATTTATAAATGTTGTAAAAGTTGTACGTAAAATTGCTAGTATATAAAACTCTACTGATTAACTTTGGGTGCTTATCGGACGACAGGTGGCGCTGCCACGTTCCAATTTATAGCAAGCCTATATTTTCTATTTACGGAAAGACTATATCTCAGCTTCTATAATATATATACTCATCAAACCTTGTGTGTGACATACATTTGATATATTGTTGATACAACTTGGTTGTATAACCAGTAATACTCAATGCTTTTTTTTCTTTATTTTATTTTATTTTATTTTTATTTATTTATTTATTTATTTTTTTTTTTTTGGGGGGGGGGGGGGTATTCATCGGACATCAATTTCTCTCCAAGGAATAAGTATCCATCATTCCCGAGGGAGGAGAAGGGGTGTATGGAAGATTTTTCAATATGTTTACCTTTAAAATGAATGGTTGAACCATCGATTTCTGATGATTTAAAAACAAATTTATCTACTTTTTTATCATTTTTCATAATAATAACAAAAATGAAAATCTTTAGAAAATTATGTTTTCTAAGATTATATTTTCTAGATCTAGCATAAAACTGATTGTATTCTGATTTATGAAAATCGTATGCATTCGCCAGAGGAAAGTATTTAGATAAATAATAAATTTAATAAATAACATGTTCTGTACTGCAAGAGTTTGAATGGGAAAATATGGACGAATGTTTTGTGATGGCCTCAATGTACAAGTTTTAAAAATGTTTAAGATTTGAGTCTAATGGAAATCGTGAACAAAAAAGAAAATCCCGGATGTTATTGAATGAGTAATATAGTGCATGGTCAGCAGAATTGCAGTCACAAAGATTTTCGCGCTTTAATTTGCAGCTGTTGCGGGAAGTCAAACCAAACGGTTTGGCAACTTTATCGCTAATTTGGCTATATTTTCTCCTATCCTTAATTATTTCTTTTCTTTTATGCATTTTCTTATCCTTAGATAAGATAGAGAAAGTATTGCTTTTTGGGTTAAATTTTGAAAACTGCGTTTTTTTAATACTTACGCGTTTTGAGGTCCCCTGACTCCAAATATCAAGTTTTTACGTTTGATCTCTGAGTGTGTATGTGTGTCTTTGTGTATGTCTATGCGTGTGTGCCTGTTATCAGCATAGCTAAAAAACAAATAATTCCAGAATATGAAAACTTAACATTCTAAATCAGTGTCATATAAGGATGCTGCACTTAGCTTTTCGTTGAGATCATGGAAATGGTTCGTGTACAGGGATATCCATAATAATTCAAATACATTAAGTATGTGGGTAAAATTTTTTGCTATTTACAGTTTAACATCTATAGCCTGTACTAAACAAAATGAAATGAACATATATTTTTTATATGCATAAAAGCATGTTTTGTGGAAAATATGGTATGAGAATCGTTCTCCTTTCCTTTACAGGTCTACCCAGGAATAAAAATTTCTTTATACCTATGCAGAGAACAAAATAAAAAAATTTAAAGTGAAATTTTTAAGGCTTGTTTCGCGCATAATTACACGTTTTGAGGGTCCCTAAATACTAAAATGTAATTTTAAAATGTTAATCTTTGTGTATGTCTGTTATCAGCTAACTTTAGAACATATATTTGCAGACAATTTAAATTTTGTATTTTGAAGTTGATTATGAGGTTGCTACTTAAAATATTTGACTAAGATTAATAAGCTTCAAAAGTGGTGAGATCGAAGTTGATTGAATAATTTCAAATGAACTTTTAAATTTAATATCAACCAAGAATTATTTATAGTAAGTACTATATTTAACCCCCTCACTAAGAGAGTTATTCATCAAAATTTATTTGTTCCTAAAAGTAGTTTGAAATATTTGAAACGTAGATTTATATATAGTACTTGTTACCTTACACCTTAATCCGCAATTTGTGTTTATAGCATTCAAATGCTAGGTAAGAGTAAGAAAAAGTCGGATGAGTGCCACCAGATTATTATTAAAATTTAAATAAAAAACAGTCTTTTTTTTTTTAATATTGATAATATATAATTAACTAGTTAGTTGGCATAGGTGGACTCTGCTCAGTTCCCCATCTTATTTATGTTCTCATATATTTCTAGTGCGAGACATATTATAATCATGTTAAAAGAAATGAATTTCGCCAAAGCTTGATAGAGTGACAGAATGAAATCCCCGCCTAATAGGCTATCCTTCGTTCACTTCGATATATTTATCTTATTCTAATCTATTAATTTATTTTATCAGGGTCAATTCCGTTGTTTAGTTTTCATGCTACTATTTCCAATGCAATAATCCTCAAAATTCATATTTGTATGAAAAATTTACAATTTCGCTATGCTGGTAAAATCGTAAATTACGAATAATTTACGAAATTTTCCTATTAGAATATTTGTATTCAATCATGTTCAAAAAAAAGTATTATAAATGTAATTTTGAAGTTGTCTAATGTATTTATGATCCTCAAAATGGAAGTTTATGCTCAATTTTACCCCATTCTGTCATTTTAAGTAAATCGTAAATTCCAAATAACTTACAAATTTTTTAAATTGGAAAAATCATAGTCTATGATATTCATGCCAGTATCCTAAATAATATTTCGTAAGTGGTTTGACATCTTTACGATGAAAACATCCCTCAAGATTGACGTTTATGCGAAATTTTGCTCTATCCTGCCATGTTAAGAAATTTGTAAATTTCCAATAACTTACGAAATTTTTATATTGGAAAATTCATAGTCAATAATATTCATGCCAGTATCCTAAATAATATTTCAAAAGTAGTCTGACATCTTTACGATGAAAATATCTCTCAAAATTGACATTTATGTCAAATTTTGTCCTATTCTGCCATGTTAAGAAATTCGTAAATATCCAATGACTTGCGAAATTTTCAAAGTAGCTTATTTATAGTTACTGATGTTCATTCCGGCATCAAAACTATTTTAAAACTGGTCTGACATTTTTACAGTAAAAAGTTTCCATTTAATGCACGTTTAAGTGAATTTTTGTCCTATTCTCCCATGTTAAGAAAATCGTAAATTTCTAATAACTTACAAAGTTTTTAAATTCGAATGTTGTAAATGAATAGGGTTCTTGCCAGTGTCGAAAGTAATACTTTAAAACTGATTTGACCTCTCTGCGACAATTTGTTCTTGAGATATTGTGTACACAGACTAACACACTAACACACTAACCCACTAACAGACACCCTACAGACAGACACCATACAAATTTTGTCATTTTCGGATTCCTCACACCTGAAAACGTGTAAAAAAGTCAAAAAACCGAGGTCGAAAATTTTCACGATACCTAAGTTCCCCATACCTATAGTATGATGGGGAACTAAAAGTAATTTTTATTTCATTATCTATTTATTTATTTATTTGGGTTTGGAAAGGGTCTGATAAATGAAAAAAAAAAATATGTTTTATGATAAATCTATATTAATAAATCTGACTTTTGTCTGTACATTTTTCGTAATTAAAAAATTTTGCGATATCTTGAAGTTCCACACATCATGAGAGCCAAAAATGATTTCAGAAAACTTTCTCTTTCTATATGTGAGTGCATGTGTGTGTCATTGTGTGTATGTTTATAACGCTATTTTTGTCAGGATATTACATGAGAATGGCATCATTTTCCATTAATAAATTGCTTAGCCTCTGAATAAAAAAATTCTAATCTAATAAAGCCTCTGAAAATTAGATACAAAATAATAATACTAATACTTATTATAATAATAGCAATAATAATAAATAAATAAATAAATACAATAAAAATAAAATAAAAATAAAATAAAATAAAAATAAAAAACCGTAGAAATGCATGCAATTTTTTCTTGTTGTTTTTATTCATTTTCCCCCTTTCTTCATCGAGCCTGACTTTATCGGTTTTCGTCCGGACTGGGCTCAGGCCTTAAACTTTCGGCTCGTGCAGACCTCTGGTATAACATTTTGTATAAAAATGCACAGATTTTTTTAAACTAAGGATTGTGAAATGAATTTTCTTTTGTTCATATAATATTGATAATCATTCAAGAAAACTTTTTATACAATCGGCAGCAAAATTACTGAACACATCCACATTTTTCATATACCATTTTTTTTTTGTTTTTTTAATAGTTTGACCGTTATTTTTTATCACAAACTTACTTTTCTATGAACAGCATAAGACTAAGACCATGACTCGATAAATATTTACTCAAGAAAACAATAATGTGCACGAAATTTTTATACGATATAAGAGCTATATAAAAAATAACCTATTTTAAACTTTTATTTTCCATATAAAGCTCTAAAGATAGATTTCAGGAGATTTCTTCTTCTTCATTTGAAATCAAGCATATTTTAAGGCATTAACTGTAGGGTTTATCACTAAATTAAACAATATAGTGAAGAAGAGATGGAAACTTTTTTATAAACAATGAGATTCGAATTATTTTTCTCTTTTGTTAATTACGAAATTTATTACTAAAAAATAAATAATTTCTGTATTATACTCGTATCAATAAAAATATAACTATTTTTTCTTTGAGTGACACAACTATAATACAAAATTAGTTACGCTGGGACCATCACAAAACTTTCTTTTATATCATTCTATATGAACAAAGTTAGCTACGATTAGCATTTACAGAATTTTAATCAACTTACCATCATATAAAAAACTTTTTATATATGTAATTTCGTGTAATTTTCAGCAATAGATGCTGAAATGTAGACTGTAGACATCTAGAAATCGTAAAAAGTAATAGCAGCACAACTTGTTTGCCAATTTGTATCCGAATTCAATCAGAATAAATTTTAATAATATATTTTTCACATACCAAGTTTGTGGTATTTAAATGACAAAAGTTGAAATAAAATTTTAACTAAACGGGTAAAACTTCAACGTAGTAGCGCCACCTAACATAGCCGATATGGAAAATTAATTTATTTAACTTTACAATAGCCATCTCACAAACGAAATGTGATGCTTTTAAATATCATAGAAACTGATATACTGCCTTCCCGTTAACAAGATTAAATTGCAGCATAGCAGAAGCACCTGTCGACCGATATGCACCCAAATTGAATCAGCAGAGATTTACATAATGCTGATCTCATATATAACTTTAGTGCATTTATGTATCATACAAGTTCTGATACAACCTTTCCTTATATGGGATCACATTATATCAGCGCCACAAAATGGACAATAATATCTTAAAAGCTAATAAGCACTAATTTACTTCCTGGTCCATTCAAATGTTATGTTACTTTGCGTCAATTGCTTCTAGAGAAACCGCGTCCACATTTATTTATTTCTATTTATTTCTTTATTTTTTAACGAACTCACAGTCATTTTCAAGTGAAAAAAAAAGCCAAATCATACTCAGAAGTCACAAAACGTGTATATTTATCGAAAACCGGAAGTTAAACATTTTCACAAATCTAGTGCTTTTTTCTTATGTAAGTAACAAACATAATAATAATAAACAGTGAAGTGATCATACGTTGTAAATAATCTATGATATTGTAAATTTAGAAGCTGAAACAATAAGAAAAAAATAATAAATAAAGTAGCTAAAAATTTTGTTTTCCTTATTTATTTATTACTTTCTTCTATAATAAAAAGAAGAAAGGTTTGATTCGTAAATATTTTTGGCTCCCGCGTTTCGATAGATTTTTCCCTTTTTAAGATGTTCTAATAAAAAATTGATATTTCTTAGAAAATGCCAGTTTGTCTGTGTGTTTGGACATGTGTGATAAGAATTTTGTGTCATCTCTAGGTCAAAAACTAATGAACAGAATTTCCTGAAAACTTATATTTTGCTCCCCCTTGATATCAGTTAGTGATTATTACCCCCCCCTTTTTTTTTTACACATATAACGCTCAACAGGTCGCACTGTCATTTATTTTTTTCAAAATTTTTAATATTACAATAAAGGAAAAAATTTCTTATAAATACACACAATAGGGATTTCTTTAGTTGAACATTGTCAAACTGATTTTTTAAAAAATATTAACGGTGAACAAGACTTTTAACAAGAAGAATAGCAATCCTTCCCCCCTCCTCGGGTGTGTAAATTTTTATAATATTTTTTCAAAATTACTCGTTGATATCTTTTAAAACGAACGGTTGAATCAATTATCTGTGATAATGTAAAACAAAGTTATCGATATTTAAAAAAAAAAAAAAGTTAATATTATTATTATATATATATATATATATTTTATTTTGTTTTTCAATTTTACTGTGTAAAATGTGTGATTTGATCTAAACTATGTGAATTGTATTAGAAAATAAAGAAAAAAATTGTGTGATAGTCACAAGACACTAGTTTAACATTTCCTGTAATTTATTGTAATTGATTCATATAAGCAGGCATGCGATTATTTTAGTTGCGATCAAATTTTTATATTTTACTTCATAATAAACGTCAATTATTTTGCAAAATATTATTAAATAGATACGCAATAACACGTAATATTAAAAAAAAAAAAAAAAAAATCTGAATAAAAATCTTGAGTTTTGTATTTCTCACAAAAATAATAAATATAATTAAATTAAATTCCTTTTCAATTAATAATATAAAAGTGATATACATTTTGCTGAATCTTGAATCTTAAAAAAAAAAAAAAAAAAAAAAAAAAAAAAAAAAAAAACGAAAAAATTCGCCAAACTGTGAAATTTTTATTGGGTTTGCCAGTTATGACAACGGAAGCACTTGGACTCCAAGGTCCAAGATAGATAACGGTAACTTTTTCTGTCATTATTTTCATTGCGTGTGGTTTGAGAATTGAGATTTCTTCCTGACATTTGGATACACTATCTACAGATAAGTTTATTCTACACAATTTTCATATGTCTAGTCTAGGATTTCCATAGTTTTGCCCAAATCTGCATTCAAATTTAACAAAATTAAATAAATTAAAGTTTTCAAAAACCATAAAAAATAAACAAATAAATAAATAAATAAATAAATAAAGAGTAATAATAATAATTTGAAAACATTAATTTTTTAAATTTTTCATGCTAACTACCTTTTAATTATTTATTATTATTATTTTTTTCCCCATTCGATTTTGTATTATTACAGTTTAATGTTAGATATATTTAAGTATATTTGTTTAGATTTTATTGTTAGACTGTAGTATTGTAAAATCAAGGGAAAAATAGTTAGCAGCCGGGCTCTCTAAAAATTTTAAAAATATTTTAAATTTTAAAATTTATTTATTTTATATTTAAAAGATTTTCAAGAATTTTTATCGTATTTTATATTGTTATATTTCAATGCATGTGTAAGTAAAATTCATAAACTCTAAATCAATACTTTAAAATTAAATCTTCACAAAATCGATAATAAATAGATTAATTAACTAATTTTAATTTTTTTTTTAATACTTCTCTTAAATATTTTTATTTTCTCCCATCATTTGTACATTATTACTCTTTATCAATAGAATATATAACATATCTAGGTATTAATTTGTGAATTCATTGATAAGTTAAAGTTTTAAAAATAGTTCTATGTTTGAATGCCAAAAGTTTGCAATAAGTTTCAGTATTTAAACATATACAGTCGGTAACAAAAGTGTCCGAACACTAGCAAAAATTCCTATGTAAAAAAAGTACACTTCATACGGTTTTGTTAAATAAATCTTTATCGAATCATGTTCTTACACTGACTAAGAATAGGATTCGACAAGGATTTATTTAATACAACCTTACGAAGTGTACTTAATTTACATAGGAATTTTCGTTAGTGTTCGGACACTTTTGTTACCGACTGTATATATCTCTATATATATATATATATTTAACTTAACAAGAATTTCGCAAATTAATTACCCAAATATGGTTAGGTTCTATTGTTAAAATATATTAATGCAAAATCAAAGGGAAAAATAATAATTAGTCAGTAAGGAGCATCTTAAAACTTTTCAGTTTTCTTTAATTATAGTTTAAAAAAAAAAAAAAAAATGAAAATACTGTATGTTATTATATTTGAAGACATGTACGTAAAATTTTATAACACAAAGGCACACATACATACAAATGAATCACAAAATCCAAAGGGAAGAAAAATGAAAGAAAGAAAAGAAATAAAGAAAAAAAACAAACAAACATAGACAAACAATATGAAGGTGATTCTTAATATTTCTAAATGTTTTAAATTATTTTATTTTATTTATTATTATTATTTTATTATTTGTTTTGTTTGCAGAAACAACTTTTAATTAATTATTTATTTATTGTTCAAAAAGTTTTACCACATTTTATACTGTTATATTTCACTGCATGGTGTATGTAAAATTTATAAACTCAAAATCAATAATTTAAATAAATTTTGCATACGCATGATTTGAAATATGAAAATATTAAGGAAATTTCACGGAATCTATTTAAATATATATTTATTTATTTATTTATTTATTTAACGTATTTAAAATACACCGCTGTTCAAAATTAAAGGAACAAACCTGCTTTCCTATTTTCTTCTTTTGTACATAACTTTTAAACAAATAAACACATGGACATAAAATTTGGCTGGCATGTTCTTTATCATACCATTATTCGAATTTTACATAACTTTAGCATAAGCAATAATTTTAAAGTAATAATTATTAATTTTTCTCAAAAGTAAGCTTTGGAAAGAATGAAAAATTTCAACAATTTTAGTAAAGAAAACTTAATGAAAAATTGTGTTAATGATGCATTATAGACAAGTGAACACGCACATGCCCTCAAATGTTAAAAACAAAATCCTGATTTTTTCTTTCTGTGTTCATTTCTCTTTTACTTTAATAATGGAATTTTTGAAAAAAAAAAAAAAAATAATAATAATAATAATAATAATTACTAATTTGTATAAACTGTGACCATCACTAGAATAATAAAAACGTCGATAAATAATTTAATAATGAACGTTTTATCCGATTTTCATGTTTCTATGTAAAATTAAAAAAAAATATTCACACGCGAAAAAATAAAGAAAGAAAAAAGAAAAAAAAAAAAATTACTACAAGAAAAAATTTTCGGTTTTAATCTACAAATAAAATATAGATGCACGTACATCTTTAACCTATCTGTAATGCACCTTCATGACCATTTTTCATTAAGTTTTCTTTTCTAAAATTGCTGAAATTTTTCATTTTTCCAAAGTTTATTTTCGAGAAAAATTTACTGATTTTTAGTTTAAGAATTATTACTTATGCTAAAGTTATATAAAATTCGATTCATGGTATTTTAAAAAACATGCTATCCAAATTTTATACTTCTGTGTTTATTTGTTTAAGAATTATGTGGAAAAAAAGAAAACGAGGAAACAGTTCATTGTTTTAATTTTGTACACTTGGGTACTTCTTTTAACTAATTTTAATTTTTTGTTTTCCATTGACTCTGCATTATTATAGTTTAAAAATAGAATATGTAACATATCTGGGCATTAATCTGAGATTCCATTGATAATTTAAAATTTAATAAAAAATTTTTGTGTTTGAATGCTAAAATTTGCAGTAAGTTTCAAAATTTAGACATAAAAATATATTTAAGTTTTTTTGCTTAACTTATTAAAATCAATATCAAAATATGGTTATATTCTATTGTTAAATTATAATGATGCAAAATCAAGGGGGGAATAATAATTAGTTAGCAGGGGGCATATATCTTAAATTTTTTCAAAATATTCCAAATCTTGAATTTATTTATTCGTTTTTGAATTCAAATATTTATCCAGAATATTCAAAATACTTGATCGTTTCTTATACCATATTACAATGCACTACACAAAAAGGAAAAAAGGAAAGAAAAGATAAATAAGGAAAGGAAGGAAAAAAAGAAAAATAAAATAAGTAAATAAAATAACAAGTGCAGAACTTTGAATAGACACTATAAAATTCAAGAATTCGAAGAAAATGGAAGAACTCGCAACAATTGTTCCGGGTCGAGAAAAGACATAACCCTTCATCAACCGAACAAAGTAGGCACGAATGCTGCAAAAAAAACTGCAACGTAGCTCTTGTATTTTCAGCACTCGTGCCTACTATGTTCGTCTGACGAAGGGTCGTGTCTTCTTTCGACCCGGAACAATTGTTGCGAGTTCTTCCATTTTATGATACAAGACATTTTTAGCACGTACAAAGAACGTTCAAAAATTGTTTACATAACGTTGTGAGAACGTGTGTATAGAACGTTTTCAGAACGTTTCTACACTATTTTAGAACGTTTACAGTACGTTTTCTAGAACGTTCTGAAAATGTGTATAACGTTTTGAAAACGTTCTAAAAACGTTTAGAACGTTCTGAGACCGTGTACATAGAACGTTCTCAGAACGCTTCTATAACACCGATGGTGATAGTTACACGTTCATTGAACGTTCTCTGAACCGTACTATTGTACGTCTTCAAGATGGACAGATAGACGTCTATAACACGTTCAGAGTGAACGTTCTTAGAACGTGTTTGCAGAACAATTTTTGAACGTTCAGAGAACGTTTCGGTGCTGCTTGGGATATCACATGTGAAAAATTATCCTTTACACCGACATCAGTAAAGGCACATAATTAAAATTGTTTTGAAGACAACCTTTTCTACAATATAAACACATAAAACAATTTTTTTTTTTTTTTATACTTCATTACCTTCTACTGCTTAGACATTAGAAACAATACACAGCAAACTCCCGATTATCCATGAGTGTAAATTCCTTTATTTATATTTTTCATTCCTATGGAACTTATTACTTTCTTCTATATTCCATAGAAGAACACGATTTGACCATTTTTAGAAAATGTCTGTCTGTCTGTCAGGCTGTGTGTGTGACAAAATTTTGTGGCAACTGTATCTCAGGAACTACTGCACATAATTTCATACAAATTGGTATGTAGTTGCACCTTGACATAAAGTAGTGCCTATCAACTTTTGGTAAAATTTGTCTTGCAGGTTGCGTTGCCATCCCGCATTTTCTAACTTTTTTGCATGGTGGTATAGGACAAAATTTTACATAAAGAGAATTATTTTTTAATAATCATTATGAAATTTACAAGAATTATTTATAATAGAGATAGTCAACTGGTAAAAAAAAAAAAAAAAAAAAAAAATATGTGTAGGAGCCTTGCCACCCCCCCCCCCCCTGAGGTGGAAGTCTCCCCTCGAGGGGAGTAAATTTTCATAATGGGTATCTTTCAAAAAAGCTCGCCAATACCTTCAAAACGAATGGTTGAATCATCGATCTGCGATAATTTAAAATACAGTTATCGATTTTTATTTTTATTTTTTGTAATATTGACAATACAATTGACTTTTTTTGGATATTTAGTGTTATACTACTTCTCTAATATGGAAAACGTCTGCATTATCATGGAAGATTTTTTTTTTTTTTAAATAATTTTAATAAATAATTTTTACTGAGTGAATTTGTATAGGAAAATATAGAAGAAAGTCATGTGGTGGCCACAACATACTAGTTTCTGTATGATGTAAGATGGGTTTTTGACCCTTCTTGTTAAACATAAATTCCATTTGAACACGCGAAACAATCATGTGCTGATAATCCAGTCACAGGGCCACAAACATATGCAAGGTGCAACTTACTTAGGTTTTGTTACTTCTGTTTCTCCTAATGCATACCGATTTGCTTGTTTTTCTTGAGTTGTGTACAGGTACACGTATCCCACAAGAAATTGTGTTTGTATTCAAATTGTGTAAATCTGCATTTTCAATTTTTGAAAAATGTTGGAAAAAGAAAATGAATTGTGTTACCAATTCAGGATACATTAGAACTCGTAAAAAAAAAAAAAAAAAAAAAAAAAATTGGAAATAGTGCTACGAGAAAATAAATGAGCTTGCAATATAAAATTGGAGAGTGCACCGTTTAAAGCAGAAGGATTAATTCATGCATTTCACAGCCATTTCAGACAAGTGTGAATAATTTTATTATTCCTCAAGTAATAAGAATGTTTATGTTAACCCAGGCCTGTCCAACCCGAAACACATGGCGGGCCGCATTGGAAATTTATTATATTCAGGCTGGTTGCACTGGAAATTTGTTTTATTCAGGCGGGCCGCACAGTATGTATGTGTTTATATATGTTTGCGAGTGTATGAACCATGTATGTATGCACTTTTTTCGAGAGAAGAGAGGGTGAACATTTAGAGCAAAATAATGGATATAAAATTTTCATTTATAAATTAACAATAGAACCGTCAAAAATTTATGATTGTATATTAATAACCATAATGAAAAAGTAATGAATAATAGATTTAATAATATTTTTATACAAATGTATGTTGTTTCTTTATTTAGCAACAGTTTAAAAATATTTTTACTTAAAAAATTCTGAAAGGATTTATTAATATAAGCAAAGTTCTCAAACTATAAATATTGTTAATTTACTGCCGGGCGGCGGTTTGGCCACCCCTGTGTTAACCTATTGTGTGAATAAATTATTCAAATGCATATCTGTGTTTATTTGTCCCCCCCCCCCCCATAATTTTGTTGATTGGCTACAAAATTGGCTTATAGCCACATCACTCACTTTTGAAGATAATCAGGAGTTTACTGCTTTTTTTTTATTTATATATTTATATATACTATTTGACATTAACAATAAATGCTACAAAATAAAACTTATAAAAGAAATTAGATTTTATTATTATATATTATTATTTTTCATTTGACAGGCAATCACTGTATTATTAAAATTACATTTCTGTTAAAGTTTGGGGGAAAAGAACGGGAGATTCTCCTTTCTTGCAAATATAGAATTTTGTCTAAAGGATTTTATTGTGCAAAACTTCAATTTCTCAAAAGTATAGATTCTACAAGAATCCAAAAAGGATCTGCTCTTGCAAAGCTAGAAGTTTTAGTTTTAAAAATGTGTGCATTTAAAATAAATCCATACACATTACACACACACACACACTCAAAATTATCCCTATATATATATATAAATTTTACAAGATTTAAATGCAGTTAAAAGTTCAAAATGATCTCTACTAATAATAAACTAAATAATTTACTTATTTATATACTTAAATATATAGAAATAATATTGTTGCGTACTTGGGGGTTCGTGAGTTGTCTGAGAATGAAAGGCCAAACGTATAAAAATTCAGTAATTTATTCACAGAAAGTTCCAGAAAAATACAGGTCTATAAACCAAGTATCAGCTTCAATTCAAACAGTAAACACAGCTTAAACAACAGCTGTCAATAGCAAATCCACAGTACAAACTGTATAACAATAACACTTGAAGCAAATCTCTCTCAAAGAGGCTCAAGAGCAATGCAAGCACTAGCGAAGCTGGCTGAAGACTGAACTGAACTGACTTGGCGGGAAAGCGCTTCCTTATATACTGTTCCATGGAGCCCAGATTTTTCGAGAAAACTCTAGAAAGTGGTCAACCAATCAACTTACAGCTTCCATATTTGGTATATCCCATATAAGGATTTTCTCGCCAAGGTCGCCAAAAAAATCGCCAAGGTGGGAAAAAGTCGCCAAATTTGGCGCCAAATGCATTACCTGCATTACTGGGGCTTTTTAATGCGTTTTTAAGGGAAAATAAGGCTATTTCAACGCTAAAACGACTAGAAACGCACAAAATTAGCACTTTATCAACTTACTAAGCCTCTTTGAAAGAATTTATACAAAAATAAACACAGTTATTTACAATTTCGTAACACTATTACTATTAAATTTTAAGGAAGTAAGGTAATGAACAAAAAAGAGAACAAGTAAATAAACAAATAAGACATTTACATTAATTTGCAGATGATAAAATAAAATATAGAAAGTTAAAAAATTAGAACACTTGCATTAATTGAAATTAATATGCAAATAAATAAATTCACTTTCATTTGATAAGACTGTAAAAGTAATCACAGAATCATTAAAACTTTTTCAAGAAAGTACATCAATTGAATTGAGAAACAAATCACAAAGTTACTTTTTAACCAAGGTTTGAAATTAGCGATTGTTAAGCATATTTTGCACCTAGAAATTTAAGTTTCGCAACCTAAATCACACTCAGTTGTCATTTTTGACATCTAATTTTTGACCAGATTTAAATCAATTTTGTAATAATCAATTTTTTCTTTATAATTTAGAAAATGCTTGTTCTTTATTATTTTTATAAAATTTTTACATTGTCAGTTTAAACACACATAAATAAGCTCAATAAAAACCAGCAAGTGCAAAAATATATAAATCACATTTGAGCTTATACAAACTGAAAGTATAAATTAATAGTAATAGTAATAAAAAGTTTAAAGGAATATTTTCTGGTAGTTCTCATTTTGCTTATAGAGATTCAGACTCAGTATTCAACTGAATTTAAAAATCAGTTAAATTAATTTTTTCTACTGTGTGTTTGGTTTCAAGATAGATTTTTTTTTTTTGATATAATTGTATTCATGTTTTAACTTTTGTGTTTGCATTTATTATTTAAATAAATAAAATAATAATAAATAATAATAATAAAACTAATTTTATTCTGTTATGATTCTAATAAAAAATTTAAAAATTACACTTGAGTAGACCATTTTGGATATTAAGAAAAAAAAAATTAGGTGCAATTGATGCCATATTCTAATACCTGTTTAATAGCTAATATTCATATTTTAAATTTGAAATTCTTTATTCATCAACCTTAATTCGTTTTTTAGATAATTTGGAGTGTAAGGCTGATTTTTATACCAACTATGTGAAAAATACCAGAGCCGGGAATCGAACCCGGGCCTTCCGTTTTATGCGCATATGCTCTACCACTGAGCTACCCTGGGTGATAACCAGCTAGGAATTTCTCACATAACATTCATTGGCAAGGTTACTGAGTCTGCAAACGCAGCTATATCAGGTGACAAAATTAAACGTGGCACAACTCCAATAGACCACGAAATTATAATTTTGAAATTCTCACCTGATATAGCTGCGTTTGCAGACTCGGTGACCTTGCCAATGAATATTATGTGAGAAATTCCTAGCTGGTTGTCACCCAGGGTAGCTCAGTGGTAGAGCATCTGCGCATAAAGCGGAAGGCCCGGGTTCGGGTTCGATTCCCGGCTCTGGTATTTTTCACATAGTTGGTATAAAAATCAGCCTTACACTCCAAATTATATAAAAAATAAAACAAATTCATATTTTAATTTCTGAGTCTGCTTTTAACTTTATAAAATGCTTTCGCCTTCAATTGCTGAATCTTCCTCAGGTGTTTTTCCTGGTTTACTGCGATCTTTGGATTCTTTTCTTTCCTGCCCCATTTCCTGCCATTTGACATCAACGAAAGATGGATAATATAGCAGTTTGCAAACAGTATGATCCATCTTTTGTAAACACCAGAGAGCACAAGATGCTTTTATTGAAAGGACAGAATCTAAAGATCTCGATAAACAAGGAAATTCACCTGAGGAAGCCTTGGCATTCGAAGGCGAAAGTATTCATGGATAAAATTAAAAAGCAACTTCATGAACTATTTTAGAATAATCCTAGAGTATTGTAATATACTATATATATTTTGTATGAAATTGCTGTCATTTTAGGTAGACAAGTATCAAAAAACAATTTATATAGGTTTCCCCATCCCCTCCCTTATATCAAAATGGTATTTTATCCCTTTTTTTTCACTCAGATGAACCAAACAATCCAATACGTACGGACTTGTCAAATAATTTTAACAATCCAAATTGAGTTTGAGTTTTAAAAAAAATACACAAAAAATTATTTTTTCTTTTCAAATTATAAGGTGATTTTATAAGGTGCACTTTATTTTATTTCGCAGGAAGCAGCAAGAAAAATATAATAAACAACCAATCTACAAGTTTATAATATGAAATGACACAGCTTCATGTAAATGCAGGAACAATAATAGCTACAAAGTCAAATTATTTAATTAAAAAATAATAAAATAAACCAATGTTTATATTTTATATAAAATAAAAGCAAGAACAATCACTTTTGTTACAACCCTGTATTGTAAAAGGGGGACAGGTCACAATATCACATCTTATTGTGAATTCTTCCAGATCAACAATCTAATAATTGAAACAAATTTAAGCACTTTTTAAACGATCTTTGTGAATGACAATCCAACAATTGGTATTTAAAAAAAATATACAAAAAATAATTTTCTTCCTTTAATTATTAATAATTGTGCTGGGCAAATGATATGGCATTTTAAGGTTCACTTTATTTATTGATAATTATTATTATTATTTTTTTTTTTTTCCATCTCACATGAAGCAACGGGGGAATGTAATAAAAATCCTCGACAACCATGCTTTACATGTGAACTGAAGCAGCTGTGTATCTCGCTTCCCCACTTCGGAATCTCCACTGGCTGGGACGATACTAAGAAGGAACAAACAAAACAGATGTTTATAAAAAACAGGGTTTGTAAATATTGATATTTTCGAAAATATCAAAAATATCCGATATTTTAAAAATTGTCAACTTATGATAAATATTTTCAGATTTAATGCAACTTAAACACCTATACATATTGCATATTATATCTGTACTGATAAGTATAAAGGATTTAAGTCCATATTCTTGATTTTTCAGGAGACGAAAAATAAAGTTATAGTAATTAAAATCTAATCTGAAGAATCGATTAGGAAAAAGGGATTTCGTTGACTTATACCCTTTATACCATTCAGTGATTGTCAACCTTCATTTAATAACGGGAAAAAATCGAATTAAATATTTTATACCATACATACATGAATGCTAAATTTCTGACTTAGATCTTTTTTTGCTAATGGATTTTCTCAAAGACTAAATGACATGGATTTAAATCCTTTATACCAATCGATAGAGAATTTTTTTCTGAGTTTGACAATACACTTAACTCAAAATCGACATTTTTGGACTTAAATCCTTTATACTTATCAGTACAGATATAAAAACTAACATAAAACATTATTCTAATATAAAATAGTACTTTATATATATATATATATATATATATATATATATATATATGTAATTTTTTTTTTTTTTTTTTTTTTTTTTTTAACACTAACAAAATTTTAAGTTAAACAATTTCTCTTTCAAAACACAAATTATAAAACTATCTCAAATCTCAAGAATGTTTTATTTCTGTTACAAAACTAAGTACAAAATGAAATGAAATTTATTTTTGTTCAAAAATTTAAACAAAAATGTAAGTTTTTCTGCTTTTTCAGTTCCTATCCTGTTGCGCAATTTAGAATGAACAAAACCAAAGCTATAATTATTCGAGAGACTTTTTTTTTTTTTTTACAGAGAAAAGTCTCTCGAAGGATGCTGTTGTTGGTGAAGCAGTAAACAATTGATTAACTAACTTGGAAATTTTTTATTTTATTGGCTGTTCAATTTTAATATTACCCCCAACCAAATCAATGGCTCTACAGCTAAGAAATCGTCTAAAAACAGAATTAAAAATGGGAGAAGTATTGCTGGAGTTGGTCCAACACAGAAATTCTCATATTGAAATTACAGGTTACAGGAGCACTTTAGAAAAACATTTTCAGACGTGTAAAAATTATTTTTGTTATCTCCTTTTAGCATTTCATTTAAAATAAAATTTTCAATAACAATTGAAAATTTAAAGTTCTAATTTTTAGTCAAAAAATATAAATATGATGAATAATGCTACTTTCGAAATACTTCACATAAATGAAAATATCAAAAATATCGAAAATCACGATATTTTAAAAATAAATGTCGGATATATATCATGATATATATCCATGATATATATCGATTGATATATATATATACTGAACCCTGATAAGAAACAAAGGATATTGACAGACACAAGAGTTGCTACAGCACAAATCTGGAAAAAATATCCCTGAGTTTTCCTTGTCTCTTTTAAAAATAAAATTGTGATCCACTATCACAAACACAGCTAGCCTGAATTTGTGTGGGTTTTACTTTCAAAATCCTTATTTAAAACTGCACTTTTATTTTATTTACAGTGGAGCACCGTTTATACGTTTTTCTAGGGGCCGTTCCTAAAAAACGTGTAACTGAAAAAAACGTACAACTGAAAATTCGTTTTAACATTAATACACAATAAAGTATCATAATAATAAAAGTCTAATCAATTTTCATGATTTCCTTTAGATTTATTCGAATAAGATATATTTTAATTATATTTAAAATATTTTTAAAAGGTTGAATAAAAATTAAATGATAATTAAAAATGTAGAATTTCAGAATTTTTTTTTTTTTTCAAGATTTCGATTTTAACCTTTAAAGACTAAGCCTTTCATTCTCTAAACGAAGATGACATTTTTGCAAACGATCAAAAGGAAGGAAAGAAAAAAAATGTTTCTCCAACCGTAATCTCAAATAAACACGATAAGAAAATCTTCCAAGTCGCCCAAAGGAAGTGAGTAATAAATCTTCAAGTTTACAAAATGCCTATAAAGTTGTGGGTTTTTTCCTTTCTTACACCATTCCTGGAATCAATTAAAAGAGAAAGTGGGAGGTCTTCAAGTGGTCACTGGCTACTTGGCTTATCTCTGAAAATTTCTCTAACCCCCCCCCCCCCTTCCCTTCCAGGCTATCGATGCAAGACGCAATTTGTTCTATAGCCGCACTTTGTTACCATAGTTCTAAGAAAAAATAATAGAAAAAAAAAAAAAAAAAAGAATAAAACATAAAAAGCATTCATCTTTTTTTTTTAACTCCTGGAATGAAACTTGGGATTTTACAAGGAGGAAAAAAAAATGTATAAGTGAAATTAAGAATTTACTTGTGTCGTATAAACGAAATGTTTTAACATTGGAATTCAATGGAATGATTTAGGGCCAAAGTCGAAAAACGTATAAATGAAAAACGTATAAAAGGTGCTCCACTGTATAATAAACATATAGATATCAAACAAATATAACACACATTATTATTAACATGAAATTTTTTTTTTCAAAATTATTAGAAGTGCTGAAATTGTTCTATAGAGCAAAGTCATGAAAAAATCCCCATGGAAAATACTTGCATAAAATACAAAATTTATATATAAATAGAAGAAGAAGAAAAATGTTGTTCGTAAATATAAAGAAAACTATGAGGCACAAGGAATATAAACTATAAATAAATAAATATCAAATTTATAGCAAAAAGGGGGGCAGGGGAATAAACACATCCCTGAAATTTTATAGAATTGAATAAAATCTTTGAAGTTTTTATTTTTAACACTCAACATTATGTACTAAACTGAACAACAGCCCCCCCCCCCCCCAAAAAAAAATAAAAATAAATAAATAAAATAAAATAAATAAAAAAAAACCTAGTTACAACCTTGAGGATAATAATAATGTAAAGCTTTCAATGGCGAAATTCTGCTATTTAATATAGAGCCAATAACTCAAAACATTTGATGGAAATGTATTGAATACCAATAAAATAACATTAATTAATAATTTAAATCTTTTTTTCTTCCTTACTATAAAGGACAGATAAGTAGAATTTCAAAAGATTTAAAGTACAATTATTTAATTTCTTTAAAATTTAAAATGCATTTTTTTTTTTTTTTTTATGAATACTGTAAAATTCCTATTATAACTCCCCCCCCCCACACACACAAAAATAAGCCCCCTCCCCACTTTTAGGCAATTTTGGATTTTTTGCATAATTCTAAAAATAAGCCCCCCTCTCCATTTTTTTCATTTTGAGTAAAAAATTATTTTCTGAAATCTTACGTATATTTAATGATTTTAAATAAATGCATTCTTTTAAAAATTTTTACAGCAAAATTTATTAACTTCCTTCTTCTCCTTCTGTTTTAACAAAATAACAATGAGGTGGGAATGAGAACTGTGAAATAAGTATAGATCGATATTGAAATTGTAAACCTATTTTCCAATCGATGGCAGCACCAGTCTTAATTCCAGAAAATGTTCTTACAGGCTTCCTCAGTATTCATTTAAAAAAAATTTGAATCTATAAGTAAATTTTTCTTTATTTACCTTTCATATACTAAAGAATAAATAGAGTTCTTTCATTTACTTATTTAATAAAGGTTTCATTAATATATATCTTTATATATATATTTCTTTTGTGCGTGTGTATGTCACTGAACTCCTCCTAGACGGCTGGACTGAGTTTAATGAAATTTTTTGTGTGTCTTCAGGTGGATTCGAGAATGGTTTAGATTTACAAATGAAAGTTGTAACTTAATTAGTTCTTTCTTAATTAATTTTTAACCAACTCTTTCAACAACTTTTCCACCTAGATGGCGTGAGTTGTCGTAAACACGATGTCAGAATTTATTTAATGTTGAAATGAAAAATGAATTTTTAACCGTATCTTACGAAGTGTTTAAAATATTTTTTCAAAATTAATATTTTTAGAATCGTAACCGCATCTTACGAAGTGTTTAAAATATTTTTTCAAAGTTAATATTTTAGAATCGTAAACACGATGTCAGAATTTATTTAATGTTGAAATGAAAAATGAATTTTTAACCGTAAGTGTTTAAAATATTTTTTCAACGTTAATATTGTTAAAATGTTAAAATTAGTTAACATGGTATATTCTTTTAAAAAATTCGTCAATATCTGACGGAGTTATTTTATGTTAAAATGAAAAATGAATTTTTTGGCCATTATTATTTGTGCAGATGGAAAATGTACTAAAAGTTTTCCGAAAAATTTCACGATCACAAATGTTGACGGATATCCAATATATCGTCGAAGAAATCCCGATAATGGCGGACAATCTTATCATCTACGGTGGTCATCTATGTCAACAACATAGATATTGACATTGATAACCGTTGGGTGGTCCCATATTCGCCTCTGCTAAGCAAAGCATTCAATGCTCATATTAATGTTCAGTTCTGCAGTTCAGTGAAGAGCATCAAATACATTTGCAAGTATGTGAATAAGGGCAGTGATATGGCTGTATTTCGAGTTGAAAATACCAATGTGAATGCTCCTCCGGTGAATAACAACGATGAAATAACACTTTACCAAATTGGCCGGTACGTCAGCTCCAATGAAGCTGTTTGGCGTATCTTTGGTTTCTCAATTCATGAACGGGATCCAGCAGTTCTTCATTTAGCCGTCCATCTTGAAAATGGCCAGCGCGTATATTTCACGAGCGAGACAGCGATTGATCGTGCTATAAATCCACCAAAAACTACACTCACCGAATTTTTTGAATTGTGTAATCGTGCGGATGCTTTTGGTGCTTTTACACGGACATTACTCTATTCAGAAGTACCACGCTATTTCACATGGGCTCCAACAAAAAAATGGATGCCCCGCAAGCAAGGAACGACGATTGATGCATGTCCCGGTTTATTCAAATCAAACACCTTGGGACGAGTATTTACGGTCAATTCAAGGCAGACTGAGTGCTTTTATCTTCGACTGTTATTGGTTAATGTCATCGGCCCTTTGTCATTTCAAGATTTACGTAAAGTGAATGGACAACAGTATCCAACGTATAAAGATGCATGCCTTGCACTCGGCTTGCTGGAAGACGACAACCAGTGGGAGTGTATGCTTGCTGAAGTAGGACTGAACTGTACAGCAAAACAAATTCGTCTACTATTCGCTATAGTGTTGACTACATGTTTCTCGGCCCGAGCAGAGACATTATGGGATAATCACAAAGATTCAATGACTAATGATATATTGACTAATGATATATATGATCAATGACTAATGATATATAATGATTCAATGACTAATGATATATCATCAACATCGTTCACGGTGCAACGATCTAACGATAGTATTCAGTGACGCTATGTACAATGAAGCATTGATTGCTATTGAAGATCTTTGCATTATCATTGCCAACTTACCACTCAGTCATTTCGGTATGCATTCAACAAATCGAAATGCATCTGATTTAATAAGCATTGAATTGAATCGTGAACTACAATACAATACTGTAGAAATGGCAGCGATTGTTGCTCGCAATGTCCCACTAATGAATGAAGAACAAAGAACCATTTAAGACCGCATCATGCTCGCAGTTTTGGCAGGACAAGGTGGAATCTTTTTTTTTTCGGGTGCACCAGGTGGAACTGGCAAAACATTCCTTATTTCGCTAATTCTCGCCGAAATATGATCAAATAATGGCATCGCATTGGCTGTTGCATCATCTGGCATTGCGGCAACTTTATTGGATGGTGGCAGAACAGCTCATTCATTATTTAAACTGCCACTAAATAATCAAAATAACCCAGACGCAGTGTGCAACATAAAAAAACAATCGTCTATGGCCACAGTGCTGAAATAGTGTAAAATTCTTATCTGGGATGAATGCACTATGGCACACAAACATTCGATTGAGGCGTCGAACAGGACATTGAAAGATATAAAAAACAACGACAAACTATTTGGCGGCACTCTGTTACTCTTTTCAGGTGATTTCAGACAAGCACTTCCCGTTATTCCGCGTTCAACATACGCTGATGAGATCAACGCGTGCTTAAAATCGTCGTCATTGTGGCTTAATGTTGAAAAAGTACAACTGAAAGTAAATTTGTGCGTTCAAAAGCTTCAAGATCCATCCGCTGAAACATTCTCAAAACAATTGTTAGATATCGGCGATGGAAAAGTTACTACAGATGAAACTGGATGCATAAAATTACCGACCGATTTCTGCACAATCATCGATTCTCAAGATGCTCTTATTAACCAGATATTTCCCAATGTACACAGACGATACACAAATCATGAGTGGCTGGCAGAAAGAGCAATTTTAGAAGCAAAAAATGTGGACGTCAACGAATTGAATCTCAAGATACAACATTTGTTACCAGGAGACTTGGTGTCATACAAATCTAATGATACAGTTTGCGATGCCACCGAAGCTGTAAATTATCCAACAAAGTTTTTAAACTCATTGGATTTACCAGGCATGCCACCGCATATTTTACAACTGAAGGTTGGATCTCCGGTAATTTTGCTTCGTAATTTGAACCCACCACGGTTGTGCAACGGCACGCGATTAGTCAAAAAAATTAATGAAAAATGTTATCGAAGCCATCATTTTAAATGACAAATTCCGAGGTGAAAATACATTACTACTGCGAATCCCTATTATACCCACAGATGTGCCAATTCAATTTAAACGCCCTCAATTTCCAATTAGATTGGCATTTGCAATGACTATCAATAAGTCTCAGGGCCAAACGATGTCTGTCTGTGGCTTAGATTTGAGCACATCATGTTTTTCACATGGACAATTAATTATACGTGGCTCTCGAGTGGGCAAACCATCCAGTTTGTTTGTATTGGCGAAAGATGGGATAACAAAAAATATTGTACACTCTGTTGCATTAAGGGAATGATATTGTTTTTTAGTAATATTGTTATAAGTAGCGATATGAATATAATTTAAAGAATCAATTTTAATAAATTAAAAAAATAAATGATTGGTGTTTTGTTATTTTTATATTCTTTCACCGTTCACAGCGCTCCATACATCTTCCACTTATATACCACATCCTAACACACTTACAATAAGTTAGTTATTTTTTTCTAGCAAAATATTCTCTAGAAATAATTTATATGACAAAACAACGTTTGTCGGGTCAGCTAGTATATATATATATATATATATATATATATATATATATATAAGCTTTTCTTTTAATTTAATTATTTCAATTAAAAAGATTGATGTCATATTTTTGTAAAATGTTATGTTTAACAATAATATATATAATGAGTTTTATGCATTTAATATTCACCTAAATATATATACTCTTATTAATTTATAAATACTAAATTAATTAATGTTTGATAACCTTTCAAGATTTACCTTGTCTTTACTTTACCAAAACCAATCTAATTTTTTTTATTATTAGTCTTTCATATTAACCATATGAAAAAATTAATTTAAATTATCAATTTAAATTAATAATAAAATAATTTTAAATTAATAATTTAAGATTTATTTCTGTAAGTTACATTCAATTCTGGATTAGATAATAAATATTAGTTTCATTCTCTGGTGGTAGATGATGCCACCACAACTTTTTTTTAAAGAAATTTCTAATAAACCCAATTATAAGCCCCTCCCTACTTTTTACTGGTTTTGCAAAACGGAGCAGAGGGGGGGTGGGGGGCTTGGCTTATAATCGGGATTTTACAGTAATTAAAAATTGTACTTTTAAATCGTTTTTATAAATAATATACATGTTAAAAAAATAAAAATAAAAAACAAGGAGACTACTCTTAAAACCATGATGAAACCTAAAAAAAAAAACACTCGGATTTTTTTTTTTTTTTTTTAATGGGGGTTTTCCAACCCTGATGTGCAGGATTAGAATCTAACAACGGTGACAAATCAATTGCGAATATCTAAGGTACATTAATTTTATTCACTTACTCAAGTTTCATAATCAAATGTTAATTCTCCGAGTTTTCTCACTCATTTTCAAGAAAATATTAACATCACATGTGTAACTAGCGATATTAACTGCAGGGAACTAGGATAGATTGCAAGAATCTGAGATTGACTTCTTAGTTTTCTTTAATAGTCAAAAACAAAAATTTAATTTTGAAATATCTAGAAGGAAGGTGTGAAGATTTAAACCTATTAGTCTTCCCTCCACCTGGTTACACCCTCGCAACACAATACATGACCATATAAGGGGTATTCAATGCCCTTTCTGCATAGTATTGGTTTAGTCCAATATTAACTTTCTATCCTTTATTTCAATAAGATATGATGAGTTAATTATTTTAACTCTCGTTAAAACGGACAATCAAGGGCTGGCAGTTTTTGTCCATATTAACGAGAGTCCATCATAACAGGAGTTCATAAATTGAAGTTCCATGTTAGCCCCTACAAGTACAGTAAAGCGTAATTTTGAATGTTTGCCGCCTATGCATTTTTCTCTTCTAAAGTGTAAACTTTGATAAGGCTGAGCTTTATAAAGAAGTCTTATTTCATAAATGTTAAATATGCTTTTAGCTTTGATAGTTCGTAGTCCTTGATAAGGTACGACCAATTCTCTTTTCTTCTGGTACATTTCCAATAACGAAACCCTTTGATATGTCTCCGCAATAGAAGCGGAGACAGGTACAAATTGAAATTGTTGACTTCAACTGTCACTGTCAATCACTATTGTTTACCTCCCATGATGTATTAGCGCAGAGTGAAAGATATTAACCCTTTTATTATTGCACCTTTTCATGTTAAGAAAAAAAAAAAAAATTGAAAAAATTTTGGAAACTGACTCTTTTTCAGAGAAAGTAAGCTTTGAGGGCAAAAAATGTCCGTCTTAACGAATGAATTGTACGTATAAAGCGATGTTTATTACATGCAATTCCTATAGGCCTCAGGCGGGGATTCTGTTTTTGTGCGTAATAATGAGAAATCCATCTTAAACGTGGCCGTCTTAACGAGAGTTCACTGTATAGATTTTTGCATATATTCACAACATTTTATGATTTAAATAAACATGTGGAACATAGAAGTGAGAAGGATAATTTTTATTTTCACAGACTTTACAATTAATTTTCCCAATAAGTTAGTCGGTATCCAATAAGCTTGTGTGTGTGTGGAAGGGGGGGGGGATTTTAGTCTCTTCTCTCGCCATCAGATATGCTTACCTCCTAATACCTATTGCCTTGCCCATCAACCTTACTTAGGTCATGTGACCCCGTTGTTTCATACAACCTACTCACTAAGCTTAGGTCAACCTATGTTTTTTTTTTTTTTTTTGTTTTGTTTTTTTTAATTTTTAAATTTCCATTATTTTCTCTATTTTTGTAACAAATTTTGAAAATTCCTGAATTTTTCCTGTTTTTTAACAGATTTTTCAAATTTCCTGGGTTTACCATGATTTTCTTAATGGATGTTTCAATTTCCTTGAGTTTTCCAGTTTAACCCTGAATTATAATAGAAACTCTGTAGATTTTATTAAAACATTAGAGTTGCCATATAATAGAACACTGAAAAAGCTAATACCATAATTAATTGTCAACATATTGTGCAGTTTAACTTTTCAGGATGGCTAACATTGCAACAATTCCAAACTCTTTGATATTTCCATGACTATTTTTCACCGTTTTCCCAGACTTACACTGTTTATTCCCCCAAAAAAATTTACAAAATTCACACTCAATTTCGCAATTTAAAATAATGAGCTTCCAAATATGGATTATTCCCACAAAATTTGTCAAAATTCCCTGACTTTACAGAAATTTCCTACCTATTTCATGAGTTTATTAGACTTACTTAAAATTCTCTGATTTCCCTGACTAGGGGCCATTCTGCTTTTTCTAAGTGTTGTTATTATTATTTATTTAATTTTTTTTAAAGTAAAAAAGAGTGAAATTTGAAGGTAACTTACTCTGATCAGGAGCTGTCCAGACGCAGTGGGAGGGTTCCTGTAGGCATATCCCACCTACACCAACCCACCCATCACGACGGGCAGAACAAGCAAGATGGCCACCACACTTCCAACCTCCACAGGGGAGGAGTTCTCAGCCACTGCAAATTCAATTATATTAGTTAATCAATCCCATAATTACAATAGAGAAATGAATAAAAATCAGACATGCATGTATTCTTAGGCACAACAAATCAAACAATACTGAAAAAATATTTAAAAGTAATTTCACATTATTCAGATAGATAATAAAACACTCAACGCTCAATGTATTTGACACAAGTAAAAGCATCTTAAAATATCTGTACTGATAAGTATAAAGGATTTAAGTCCAAAAATGTCGATTTTGAGTTAAGTACATAGTCAGGCTCAGAAAAAAATTCTCTATCGATTGGTATAAAGGATTTAAATCCATGTCATTTAGCCTTTGAGAAAACCCATTGGTAAAAAAAGATTCAAGTCCGAAATTTAGCATTAATCTTTGGTATAAATATTTAACTCAATTTTTTCCCTTTATTAAATGAAGATTTACAATCACTGAATGGTATAAAGCTTATAAACCATCATAATCCCTTTTTCCTAATCGATTCTTCTGATTAGGTTTTAGTTAGTTTAACTTTATTTTTCGTCTCCTGAAAAATCAAGAATTTGGACTTGAATCCTTTATACTTATCAGTACAGAATTATACAATAGAGAAATGAATAAAAATCAGACATGCATGTATTCTTAAGCACAACAAATCAAACAATACTGAAAAAATATTTAAAAGTAATTTCACATTATTCAGATAGATAATAAAACACTCAACGCTCGATGTATTTGACACAAGTAAAAGCATCATAAAATATATTTTACTTTCTTATAGAGATGGAAATGGTTTGGAGGAAAAAAAAAAGTGTAAAACCTTCTATTTTAAGAGTCACTCTATATAACATTTTATATCAAGTTAATAATGTTACACTGAATTAAACATATGCATTCACTAAAAATGGCAAAAATATAAAAAAAAATTCATAAAAGAATCATTTTTATAAAATCTTGCAAAAGGGCCATTTTTATGAGTTTGAATTTTGTGAAAAGGCCTGTTTTATAAATTTGAATTTTGTGAAGGGGGCCTCTTTTAGGACATGGAATTTTGTTCAGGGGTGGCAAAAAACCCTAATTTTTACCTGGATCAACTCCCGAAAAAGAAAAATTAATTATTATTTGACAGTTGCATATGCACCATCTCGTACACTAAACTATTACTACAATCAATCACATCAATCAATCTACGTATTACTTACAACAAGAATATTAAGAAATAGATAAAAGATGAAAAATAAATAAATAAATAAAAGGTTAGCTGAACAGTATAATTGAATACTATAAAAAAAAAAAAAAAAAAAAAAAGAGCAGGGCAACATAGAAATATATTTGTTTTTAACAATTAGGAACCCTAAAAATAATAATAATAATAATTTAAAAGAGAAAGTTTAAAATCATCTTAGGATAGCATATATACTAACACTGCAATCAATCACACACTAACAATAATATGCAGTAATAAACTCGGAGATCATGCATGCGTTCTTGGATATGGACGATATTAATAAAACAAATGAAAGAAAAGTCATCCATTCGCAAAAATTATAATAATTACATACTTGGGGTTTCAAGTGCACAAAAGCTGTGTAGGAGCACTTTTGGTGCAGAAAATCCTGAATGGAAATTTCACATGTTTAACCAGGTAGCACTCGCGTGGTGTGACAGAGTCACCCCAGCGGGGAGAATTTAGTTGAATAGTATGCCTTATTCTAAAAAATCGCCAACATGGCACTTTTTCTGTCGTGTTGGAAATTGCAACCCTGTAGTATCTACAAAGAGAGCGACAGTTTCAGTGAACAAAATGAAATGCTAAATATGCGTGGGTTGGGTTGGATAGGGACGATTAATGTTGCGCTAGAACTACGATGTGAGCTATTGGAGGCTGTCTGCGGCACACACCTTAAGGATATATATTTTTTATATTGTATATTTACAAATAAATATGCATATGTGGTTGATATTGAGCGGGTTTTACGTGGCACTAGTGCTACACTATGGGGAATTGGTGACGGCCTGGGACGCACTCCTAAGTTTGGTCTGAAGACATGGGTATCTCAATGGTGGATGGCAACTCCACTCTGGTGACTATCATGAGATATTACTTCGGATGGAAACATAAAGGACATTGTGTACACAAAAGATTTTACGTACATCCACCATTCATGTACGAACCTGTCTTCAGCCAACTCGACTATCAAACCCGCAATCTTTCAATTATAAGCTCGATGCTCTATCGACCAAGCTATACATACACACAAGAATTGGATTATACTTAAATTTCTCAAAGGAATTATGCATGTTGTGAGTTTACGTTGTTTACAACAATCTCCTAAACCGACATTCTTGTCAATGGATATGTGTTCAAGCTAAACAAGAAAAATGTGCATTTTAAAATACAACAATTTACTGAAAATTTATGTATAAGAGAACTATGTGTTTGGTTATCTTATGTGAAGTGAAAAGAAAGCATAGAACATGTATTCACCTAAAATTCTGGTGACAATTAAACCTGACTTTACCAGCAAGATATTTTTCTCTACAATGAAGTACCTTGAACATGAAACTTCCTCCAGCAGGTCGCGTGAAGGTTCCTAAATTTGCTCTGAAAAATTCCTCCTGAGAAAACTTCGTTAGCGTCGGAAGTCTCCCTACTTAAATGGGATAAGGATCCTAAAAAGGGGAGCTGATTCACAACTTAATTTGTTGCCCACTGCTCTTGTTATTTTTCGATTTTTATCGAACAAATTTTTGAAATTATGGGTAGTTTTTCAATTATTAATTGTTCAAATCATTCAGAGATAGGATTTTGACTGGTACGATTTTGAATAAATAGAAAAAGAAAGAACAGCACAATTTCAATTTGAGCAACATTTTCGATGTCAGCCGGCCTGTATTTATAGAGTCTCTAAAATAGGTCGTGCCGGTAAAAAGTGAATTTTACATAGCACCAGTTCTACTCTACGGGCAACTGGAAATGTCTCGGACACACCCTTGAGGATGGTTGAGAGACATACTATCACGATTTTCATCCTCCACGGAGGGGACAGGTCATACCAGAGATTCATTTTGAATGATCATCATAAAAGAACTTCAGGAAAAATACTTTCCAATCCAACTACAATGAAGCCATAATTTCGATAAAACTTGTAATTCTATTAAAAGTCGTATTTCCACTTGGAACTTCTTTTGTAATGTTCTAATTTCATTTAATACCTTCATTTAACCAACAAAACAATACAAACTAAGGAAGACTTTGTATACGGATTTGGTATGACAGACGTTCATTCCAGAATACTCCTTCAATACTATTCCATAAATATGATGCATTTACTAAATCAGTTTGCGAAGAAAACGATGACATAAACTGAGCAGAAGGAACAAACTAAGACTCCTATATGATAAGAGCTGGCGCAGTGTCCGCCATTTTTTAGCCCGTCTGGGAAAGTGTTGGCGGTAGAAAAAGCTAGGTTACCTGATTAGCGTTGTTAACGCCTTTAAACTTCTACACAGATCAAGTGAGCTAGAACTTCTTATCACGAAACGAACAAGTTGGCAGTTTTAAGAACATCGCCAACTTTCTCAAAACTGCAACCTTTCACGTTAAAAGAAATGTAATTTTAAAGTTAATTTTAAAGGAATTAAAAAACAATAACTTAAAAAAACGGTACATTCATATTAAATTTTTCAAACAACTTTGAAAATAAAGTGAAATAAGTTGAAAATAAGGGAAATCTTACGCTACAAAGTTGTACTCCTGCTCCGGGTATCCACGAGTTACATCTGCAATTTATAATCCCCTTTTTCCTTCTTTCGGGATTAGAAGAAAATATAAACAGGCAGTGCTCCTTTCTGGAGTTATTCGTGCAGTTTATTGCCGAAAAACCACCAATAATAAATCGTCAGCCGGGCTTGTGGGCTAGAAAATGGCGGATGCGTCAGCCTATCAATGTAGGATTTCTAGAACAAACAACGCTTTGCTATCTCTGGCGAGTTAGCACACTAATGACATGAGGCCGCTCCAACTGAATTCGAACTTTTCAAGGGTTAGCGGGCGCCTTCCACCGGGTTAACTTACCTTTTTAACTGATTTTTACTTACCCACATATATGGTAGAGAAAGTATTGTTTTTTGGGTCAAATTTCCAAAATTGAATTTTTGTTATATTTTAAACATTTTGAGGTCCCTTGAATCCAAAAATCATGCTTTTAGTAGTTGGTTTTTACAGACATGGTACAAGCTTACAGAAAAAAAGGCTGAACCTTTCACGACCTCCCTCCCCCTCTCAAAAGTGGTATCAGGCAAATGACACAATATAAATTTTACAATAATAAAAATAATGTTAAATCTGATTGCATACATATACACACAATAAACAAAATCAGAACAATAAATCTTATATTAATTATCATATTAATTATAATTAAAATAGTTGTAAGTGCTTAAAAAACAGACAAAATTATTACACATACTTGAAAATAACTTGAAAATCAGTTTATTTTGCTGGGGCAATTGAATAGCAAAATAATGTAGTTCAAGTTCATTAGGAAAATGCAGTTGAAGTGTTATTTCTTTTTCATTTTCTCCAAGTTTGAATTTGACATTTCTTGAAAGTCAACCGCATAGAAATTGCTAATTATATATTGGCCAAATTCAGGCTGACTCCCCCTTCCCACACACACACACACTGCACATGTCCAAAAAGTTTTAATGCAGTTTTGCATTGATCCCAAGAATAATAATTTCCAAGCCTAAAAAGGCTGAAAAGTAACATGTCTGTTTGTATGTCTGTGTGTGTCTATCAGTTATCAGCATATCTCAAAAATGAATAACAGCAAAAAGTCCAAACTTACAACTTTAAATATGTATCGTATAAGGATGCTACACTAAACTTTTTGCTGAGATCAAGCAAATAGTTCATGTACGAGGACACCCAAGAGAATTTAAATACATTATGTCTATGGAGAAATTTCGGGTCAGCACAGTGTAACATCTATAAGCTTACTGAAACAAAATTGAATGAACAAAAATTTTTATATGCGTAAAAGCATGTTTTGTGTAGGTTGTGGTATGGGAACCATTCATCATTTGCTTACACGGATACTCAAAGTATTTAGATATATTGGGGCTATACTTAAAAATTACTGGAAGTTAATTCATTTTGCGTCAGATGTTTTTCAAGTAAGACTAAATTTAAATACACAATATTGTTTATAGCGCATGTTGTTTATAGACAATATACAGGGCTACCTAAAATTGAGCTCAACGTCCTTTTCTGTTGAATGTAATTGATGGTAGGGCTTTATTGCACTTTACTATGTTGACAAACATTGCTTAAGAAGGAAAATTAATTTATCCTATTCATACTTTAAAGAAAGTATTTTTGAAGATAAATTTTTATTTTTTACCCTGTAATATCACTTTTGAGGTGCCCTTATTACGACAGTCCAATTTTTAGCAGTTAATCAACATTTATATCTGTTATCATCCTAACTTAAAAACAAATAACTGCAAGTAATTCGAATTGGATATTTTGAAGAAGTTAGTATTAGGTTGCCACCTCAAAATTTGATCAAGATTGGTAAGTTTGAATTCAAATTAATAGTTTATTTTTATTTATTTATTTATTTATTTTTTTAATTTCTGAAATAATTCTAGCAGAGATGCCAAGTTCTAATGACAAAAAAGCAGCAGATTTTTTAACAGAAATCAGGAGACTTTTTCCAACAAGAAAGTTTGTAAGAAAAATGAGTAAAATAATGCAAATTTAATTTTAAGTAAAGCTTTATAAGCTTAGGAGGTATTTACAAAGCATCAGTATTAAAATTAAATGAATAATATATGTTTCTTGCAGTACAACAAACTATCAAAAAAAAAAAAAAAAAAAAAAAAAACCTCAGACATAGTTGTTTAAAATTTAATTCAAAATAGACAGATTTGATCATTCTGCTCCCAATATAAAACAATTAAGATCTTAATTATCTTTGTAAAAGAAAAGGTAATAAAGAAATGAAAATATCATTAGCTATATTCTAATGAAATTTGAATTCTTTAAGTTTTCAATAGTTATGGTATTTATATATATATATATATATATATATATATATATATATATATATATATATATATATATATTAATAATAAGACATTTTTCATTATGCAAAAATGAAAGTTAAAAATTTATTCTTAGCAAAAATTAGTTTCCAAGCATTGTATAGTATTTCACATTCAAACTGAACTTGATAAATTGCAGGGCAAGATAAATTTCAATTTTCTTTCAAAATTTTTTTTAGCCAATCCCACAAATTTTAAGCATAAATTATGCTAAGAGGGATAGATAAAAATTACATCAGAAAAGCAGGAGAAATGAGTGGAAAATCAGGAGCATGGAAAAACAAGAAAAAATCAGGAGACTCCTGCCAAAAGCAGGAGACTTGGCATGTCTGTTCTAGGCATTAATGTTGAAAGGGGGGTTGAGGGGTAGACCTTCTCACATAGAATTAGATGTCAAAAACTATTCCTACACCAGTTTTAGATTATTTTAAAAGTACATTTAACTTTATTATCTTACATTATTGATTTCAAGACTTATGCAATCTATCTTTATTACAGTACTGAAATGAAGGGTAAGAGAAAGTCATGTGAGCGACACACCAAATTATTTATTTATTTCTCCTTCCAAAATGTACTCATTTACAAAAAAAAAAAAAAAAAAAAAAGAATATATCTTAAAAAGTTTTTAAAACATGTTTAAACACAGCATTCCGCATAATCAGTAGTTTCATGTACTTAGAAATACCATTCATCAACCATGAATATCTTTTTTCACATATTTTTAAGTAATTAAGTGGTCTATTGGAGTTGCCACAATTATTATAATCCTCACCTGTTACATCTGAGTTTGCAGACACGGTGATCTTACCAACAGATATTATGTGAAAAATGCCATGTAGGAAATTAGCCAGGGTAGTTTAGTAGTAGAGCATTTGCACAGAAAGTGAAGTACCTATTTTTGGTTCTCATCTCTGGCCTTTTTCGCATAGTTGGTATAAAAATTCAACTTTTCACTCCAAGATCTCTAAATAAATATTCATGGTTGATAAATAATATTTCTAAAACTTTAGAGATTTTTTTTCCTCCCCACAAAAAAATGGACCCAAAAAATTAAAACACGTGTCAAATCTTTATTTCACTTCCTTTCCCCCCACAAAAAATTAATTCCTGCAATCAGAGATGTATTTTAGCTAAATTTAATAGCATTGCCCACAATAGGTTTGTTTGTTTTAATAACACTGTTTGTTTTAATAACCCCATTGTTTTAATAACCCCATTGTTTTAGTAACACTGCTCAGCATGAAAATTCGCCCCAACGCCATTTTGGCATATTCTTATGTAAAATGACCACCTGAATTCGAATATGATGGCCATTTTGCCCTATCACCCACCATTTTTTGGGGACGCCCCTCCATTTTTACCACTTTTCAGTGATTTTATAGTAGAGAAAAGAAATATTTTAACTGTTAAATATCTTCTGAGGGCCTAAAGTGGAGAAAAAATCTAAAACTTGAACATCTGTAGCAAGGGAAAAAATTCGGAGAGGGGGAGATTGCCACTGAAATTATATATTACATTTATTATATTTTATTAATCAATTATTATTATTACTTATTATACATTATATATTTTTAAGTGTTAAAATAATACTTTTCCATTCTTCAAATCAAATTCCTGGCTATAAAATTACCAAAGAGTGATAAAAATTGGGGGAGGAGCTGATGTCCCGAGAAAACAGTGGGCGATGGGGCGAAATGGGGGTCATATTCAGATTCAGGAGGTCATTTTACAAAAGAATCAGCAAAAATGGTGTCAAGGCTGAATTTTTTTTTTTTTTTTTTTTTCAGTGCAGTGACTGTGAATTATTCATAAAAAAGAGTTTGAGTGCACCTTGCATATCAAACGTTTAATATTAAGATTAATATGATAAACTGTGTACCTCTAGCACTTGTTGACGCTCCACTATCAGCATTTTGTCTGCCAGACATATCCGATGAGTAAGGCACCGTGGAGGTGTCTGAGAGACTGCGATCAGGCACAGCGGGTGTTCGGGGAAATGGGGTGTAAGTTTTGGACGTAGATTCTAAATAAAGCATGCAAAATAAAACACAACACAAATCAAACAAAGCTCTTTTTTGTTTTCCAGTGCGGAGCTGGAAAAAATATCATGCCAAAGAAAATAGTTACAAAAGACTATATATATATATATTTTTTTTTTTTTATTATTTTTTTTTTTTATTATTTTTTTTTTTTTTTTTATGTACAGAACTCAGTTTTTTTTTTTTTTTTTTTTTTTCTACTAGTACTTTTCTATTAATGAAATTAGATTCATCGCCAAGTGTTACTTTAACTTATTTCAGATATTTATGCATTATTACTTTGGGTATCTTTCCATATTTTGTGATACATACACATGGCACAAAACCCAACAATAGTGCTATCTAAGGGCTAAACCTTCTGATATTTTCTTCTCAAGTGCAATGTATAAATGAGAAACTTATAATAATTAATAAAAATAGTAAATTTTATGTTTTATTCCTTCTGGTGTTAGCTATTTTTTTTTTTTTTTTTTTTTTTTTTTCCCATACACACTTTAAAAAAATTTTCCTTCTCGTCCCATGCATTTTTCTATGGATTTTTTCCTTCTCGTCCCATGCATTTTTCTATGGATTTTTAGCTTTTCCCCTTCGATTTTCACATTCTAAATTGAGCGGATTATTTCATAAATTTATTTGGACTGAATTTCAAATTACTCATTTTTCTTAATATTTGACCATTATTTAAATTTATTGATCTTTCTTTTAAGGTTTGCTTAATGCAGGGACTGTAATTTACCAAGTGGCAGCAGCCTACAAAGAGGAAAATATTTTTTCTTTCCATTTCTTTGGAAGTTGTTTCTATAACTTCCATTAAAAATTTCTTATTTTTTAAATATATATATATGTTTTTTTTCCCTTGAATAGTACTGTAGTAAATATTTTGTAGATTATTATTATGCTTTCATTTTTCTACAGTTGCTACCGATATTTGGATCCAGTCCTAAACGCAGAAAAGTGCCCTTGATGTCTCCTTTCCATTTCCTCTGTACATTAATAGTGGACAATAACTAATCACGTCGACAGTCAAGGCCATCTATGGGAAAATTTGTTTCCACAATTACTCATTACCTAACATATACAGTGAAAAACGTTTAACACGAAACTAATGGGACCGAAATATCTTTTCGTGTCAAAAGAATTTCGTGTAAAAAGATTTGTAGAAAAAGTACAAAATTCGCCAATGTTTTGAATGCTGTCAATTTTTATTTTCATTTCCTGTAAAACTACTATTAACTTGCATCCATTAGGATAAAATTCAAGTATAAAAATTATTGTTTTTTTGGAAAAAAAATTCAGATATCTTTTACTGAAGTGTCTTTTTCAGCACCATATTGTTCAAAAATTGATTGAGATTATCCATTGTTTTATTCATCTCTCAATTCGAATGCGATCTAAATAACTGCGGATACTCATTACTTTCTGCCTTTCTGAAGCAGAGGGGACAGGAACTGCACCATTGATTCAGTTGTCAGATTCGTCATAAAAATTTACGTAAGCGGAATCATTTTAATTATGTACGATGTCAAAAATCTTATCGGTGCTGTACGTACACACATGATCATCGACGGCAACACATCGTAGCGTAGTTGCCGACATTATAATTTATTCCGGAGCATTTTATCCCCGCCTTTAATCCACACCACTTTATTTTCAGACAATTTTCCTTCAATCATGAAAAACGGCAGTTTTTCGAGTGACGCAAGCGGAAGGACAAACGGACGGAAAGCTGCGAACTCATATATACGCCTAGTCTGACATCAAAGAGATTTGTAAAAGCCGACATTTAATATCTCAACAAATAAGCCATATTTTGTTCTGATTTTTTCAAAATAGTCTTTTATCTTCGGTCTTAATCTATCCTGAAAATTTTACATTTCTACATGCAGTATGTTTTGAGATCTGAATCTCAATTTAAAACGAAAAAGGGAAAATGTGTGGTGTAACCATGTAAGGATGTAATAAAAATATCTCTAAAACCGCACGAACGATTTTAATTTAATTAATATATGCTGTTAATGGGATCTTTCTGAATCTAGTAACGTTTTTGTTTTTTTCAGGAAAACTCTTGTCTTTTATATAAATCGCTTTAAATATGGAACTATATTACTCCGCCAATTACATATGTTTCTTCGGGTGAAAACGCTGTTATTCGGTTCTTACTTGTAAGGTATGTGGGTTGGTTTGTTGACCGACTTGAATGCAGCCAATGAATTATTTAGAATTTTTTTTTAACGCAAAAGTACTTTATTACATGTTTAAAATATTTATTGTATATATACTAAGTCAAATTCACTTAAATATATTTTCTCTTCTGTTATGAAAAAAATAGTTTTGATTTCAAAATTTCATATTTAGTCAAAGAAATATTTAGATAATATTTTAAATAAGGAAGTATTTTGTAATTTTAGATATTCCATTTTATCATAATAATGATGAATTTACAATTTTTTAAAGCGAAAATTTTTTTAATCATTCATGAAAATCGATTTTATAATAACTCAATGATTTGCGATTCCTATTCATGTATCCTTACGCTCCGGGAATGGAAAAAAACAGCAAATACAGTTTTGGCGCCATCTATCGTTTTTATTTAAAACATACTCTTTCGTAAATACATATATATATATATTTCTTTTTAAAAATTAAAAATCTCTTTTGAGAATACAGTTAGTGTTTATTCATTTATTTATTTTTCAGACTTTAAAATGATACATATTTTAAATATTAACATAATCAATTTTTTTTATTATTATTATTCAAAGCAATGACTAGAGGATGAAACAGTGTTTGCACTGTTTATTAGAAAAAACAGTGTTTTAATAAAATTCATTTTTCATGAATTTCAGTAAAATTCATGAAAAATGTGTCAAATAGCAATTATTAAAAAACACGTCAAAATAAATAAATAACATCTTTACTTTGAAACCCATAATAATTTATTCTTTCTTTTCTTTTTTTAATTAATTAACTTGTGCATGAAAAATTCTATTTCATAATTTACAATTACAGTAAACAAAAAATCCTCCTTTAATTTTAAATAACTATTTCTACCTGTTTCTAAACAAGTTTTTTTTTTTTTTTTTTTTTTTTTTTTTAATGAAAAAAAAAAGTTAAATCTGTATATATGATTTTCAAAAAAACTACTAGATGGCGCCACTACATTTAATTTATTTTTCTTAAAAAAAAAAAAAAAAAAAAAAAAGAAAGAAAGAAAGAAAAAAACTTTTAATAGCTTCGAAACATGTAGAAATAATTATTTAAAATTAAAGGAGCGTTTTTTGTTTATTGTTGTTGTAAATATATTTATGAAATAGTACTTTTACGCAGAAATTTCATTTTTTTTTAAACTTAACTTATATTTTCCATAAAATTTTTCTCCAGGTGATTTTATCTTATTTTGAAAATTATAGAAATGTAAAGCTTAATTTATATTTTGTCTATTTTTCCCCCGAAACGTTTTATATGAAAATATATAGGAAGTAATTTTTACCTGCACTTTTGATGAAAATGTAAATTGTGAATATTGGAGCAGTATACTTAGCCGTAACTCAGTGAAAGTATAATTATTTGACAGTATATTTGAAAATTAAAAGCACTGTTTAAATGTGTAAATATATTTTATTAGCAAAACAAAAGTAATTTTAATGGAATCTAAAAACAAATCTTTTAAAATAACACCGAGGCGCCACTGGAATTTTTATATCATTCCTTTTAAAACTGTTATTTTGAATTTGAAATGCGAATGAAAAAGCATCAGTGAGTGTATTTTAAATATCTGTCTGATCTTGAAGTTAAAAATATTACGTTTGCATTATAAATATAAATAAAAGATAAAAGTGAATGTATATTTTCTATGTATATTTTATATCTATGTATATTTTAACTAATTGCAAAGCGTCACTTAAAATTTAATATCATTATTTTTAAGACTCATATTTCAAATTCTTATAGCCACAAAGTAGCGGCGTCACAAACTTTTAAGCCGTTAAGGGTTTTTTGTACTGATATATAACTACAATAAAATAAGGAAATATTACTCTTAAGAAAAATGTGGTATGGAAATAAAGGTGGAGTTAAAAATGCTCCGGAATAAATTAAAATGTTGGCATCTCTGTTGTAGCAAACATGTCACTGAAGGTCGAAAGTGAGTTTTTTTCATGTTAAACGATTTTTGTTTTGTGTTAAAAGAAACAAAAATGTATTAAATAGCATAGTACACTGTCCGGACCACTATATCATTTTGTGTTAACCGATTTTTCATGTTAAGCGTTTTCGTGTTAAACGTATTTCACTGTATTTTTAAATTCCTTTTCACATTTAGAAAATTCACAACTATTTGTTTAGCACTCATTTTCTAAAATTTACATTTTTTGGGGTTGTCACTCAAACTGGAGAATGAAATTACCTGATTTTCCAGGTGTTTTCTAAGAAAATTCCAATCTAACTGTATAATGAGCACTGACTGTGTTGAGGACAAAATAATTGAAAGCACAAAAATATATACTTATAGTGACAAAAGCAACTTGTACTTATACCAATACCTAGCATCTGTTGCTTATATGCGAGATAAGAAATTTCTATTACAAGTGAAAAGGAAGGCTGGTAGCGTTTGAAAAAAAATGACAGAAGCTACGAAAAAAAACAGAAGAATGATCCAACATTGGCAGAAAAATTATTTTTTCTTTAGCAATCATTGTGTGAAATTCCATGTCTTTTCCAGATTCTGGCTAAAATATTTTCAAATTCCCTGACTTTTATGGTCAATTTTCGAATTCCCTGACAATAATTCCAGGTTTTCCAGGTTCAACAGGTAGCCTGGCAACCCTGTTTTTTAGTTTTTAATATTTCGAGTAAAAAAAAAAAAAAAAAAAAAAGTGCATTTTTTAGCTACATAATAAAATATTAAAAATGTGAAAAATCAATTTTTCAAAAATGAATACTAATTTATGAAAATTCTGAATGTGAAAACCAAATTTTAAAAAACATACAATAGGTAATGAGTAGGGGTGGGAATCGATTAAGAGTTTTAACTGGGTTAATCGTAGTTCATTAATCGATTAATCGGATTTTTGATCGGTTTTCATTTTTTTTATATATAATTTTATTTTAATGGTGAATAAAACTCTCATATTGTGTACAGTTGCTAACAAAAGTATCCGAATACTAGCAAAAATTCCTATATAAAAAAAGTAGAGTTAATACTGTTTTGTTAAATAAATCCTTATCGAATCATGTTCTTAGTCAGTCTAAGAATATGATTCAACAAGGATTTATTTAACAAGTTAGTTCTTCTTCATCACTTCGGACTAGAACACAGAATGTTATTTTCTGTTTCTACTTCGATAGTTACTATCAGCAATACTGAACAGACAATAAACGCTTGGAGATATTGTGAAACACTGTTGACATTTTCCCTGTCAGTGGGATAGTGGAAATCTCAATCCCTTCTTTTCTTTTCTTTTTTATCTTTAGCATTTCCATTTTTTGAAAGCTTCTTGTTTCTGAGAATACTATTGCCCTAGCCAACACTTTCTGTAGAAGGCTACAGACAGGTGGTGTTGCTCCAGCATGCACATGAAGCGATATTTTGTTTAATAACTGTCCTCCCCATTTTCTCTATCAACAAAAGTGCAACATCTTCTTTTGTGAGGTTTTATTTTTATTTATTTATTTATTTATTTTGCTTTTTCATTATTTGATGGATGTTTCTTAGAATGTTTGTTAGGAAAATATGTGAAAAAATATTTTGTAAGCAGAACAGCATTTTTCCTTTAATTCGCAGTTTGAAAATTTTAATCGGATTTTGAAAATTTTTAATTGAATTAATCGATCCGATTAACTCGATAAAAAAAATTGATCGGGACTAAGCACTAATCGATTAACCGAACTGATTAATTGGCACAGCCCTAGTAATGAGTAAACATGGAAACAAATTTCCCCATAGAATAACATGGGCTTTAGTTGTTCGTGAGATTAGACATTATACATTCTTAACTTAGAATTTAAAATAACGGTGACATCGTAATTAGTACTTATAAATCTTAAAGATTGTACTTTCTTTGTACTTAGGGTTAATCCAACAATCATCTTAATATCATAACATAAATAAAATAATAATAGTTATTCTTTTAATTCCAAATTTTATATTTATATCTTTCTTTCATGAGAATGGTAATTTTAATAATTTTTGACATACTTACAAAACAATTTATGCAATCAACACTTTTTTAATTGTCATATCTATAATCCATTTTTATTTCCCGAACATACATGTGTAAGGAAAATATTGTAATCATGATAAAAACTCGACTTTGAGATTTTAGTGTTTCTATACGTTTTGAGGACCTCTGAGTTCATTCATGCTATTTTTATCGTGATAGTTGTATGTTATACATACAAATATCACAATAATATGCATCTAAACACTTTGTTTGAATGAGCTGAAAGTTGGTATGTATGTTATAGGTTACAGTAGCAGAAACCAGGAACCTTATTAATTTTGGTGAATCTAGAATTTATAGTTCTTTTACAGACACAAAGAAAAATTCTTCATTATTATGGCCTATGGGCCCAAATTTTTGAAAGTGTGAAAGCGTCTAAACGCCTTATTCAATTAAGCTGAAAATTTATACATGTGTTATAAAGTAATTGAAAAATGAAAAGTAGAGATTTTGGTGAGCCTAGCACTTAACAGTTTTTTTTTTTTTTTTTTTTACAGAAGTGCAATGAAAAATTCATTGACATTATGGTCTATGAAATGAAATTTAATCAAGTTTTCAACTTTATTTATTTATTTTTATTTTTTTTCATGGACTGCACGTAACATGTAACTTTTAATTTACTATTTATAACAAAGTGGTTTTGTTTACAGTACTCGTGTCTACTTTGTTCGCCTGATAAAGGGGTCATGGTTATTTCAACTCAAAACAAATATTGCATGTTTTTTGCATTATTTGTGTTTATTTAAATTTTTTTACTCATTGCTTACTGAATATGCTTACTAATTTATAACTTATTTTTCAATGAAAAACTTATTTTACCATTCCTTTTATGCATTAATAATGACAATTCAATTTGTATTTGCAAAAAATAAATGTAAATAAATAAAGACCACGTTCAATAATCTGCAAATTTCTACAACCTGTAAAACATTTGGTGTCAAATTGAGCGGGAACTGACTGTATTTGTTTTCAAATATGCAATGTCTTTTAATTACTTATGAAGGATTTCACATTTATGATGTGAAAAACGCAACACAAAAACTGGTACTGATTGATAAATTTTGCAATTTCCTTCACAATTTCTCTTCTGACACTATAATTTTGTTTGACACCAACATTTTTTCCAGCATTTAAAAAACACAAATTTTAAAATGTTAATATTCCAAAAATAAATAAGTAAATAAAAAGGAATTAATCAACATGCAAAAATGAAAAACTATAAATGTTAAAGAAGTAAAAAAAAAAAACTCATTTCTCAAAATTAATCAGTTAATTATTCAGAAACAATAGAAAAATCATTCAAAAATTAAAATACAAGCAATTCTACATATTCTTAAAAGTTGAAAAATGAAATAAATATATAAATAATTTCTTTTTCAGTTGCAAAAAAGTTTATTAAAGGCATTTAGAAATGTTCCTGCAAACAATATTTCATGATTTTTTTTTGAAAGCAAAATTTTACAATTTTATAAAAAATATTTAACTGAAATAATCGATTTTATTAAACACTGAAAAAATTTGAGGCTTAAATGCTTTTGCAAGTGCTAAATAGTATCTTACCAAGACTGACTTATATGCTAATACAGGGTGGCTACAGAGATTCAGGAAAAAAGTTCCCTGATTTTTCCATGATTAATTTTGGCAAATTTTCATGATTTCCGTTACCTATTATATATATTCTAAAATTTTATGTACATCACACTCTTGTGTAACATGCTCGCTAAACCACTGCAATTCAAAAAACTATACTGATGGGCCAAAATATCTCAATCTTTTTACTTTTTTTCTTTGTTCACTGACAAAAATGAAAATAAAATTCAAAATTCAAAATTTTGGAGAAATTAATAAAATTATAAAAATATGACTCATTTTGATTGCACAACATATTAACATCAAGACATAAAAATATTTATTTTTTTTATGTTAACTTGGTGAGATTCAACTGGAAAGCAGCCAATCCTGCGCACCTGTTTGGTGATCAGATAACACCTGTTTGGTGATAAGATAACATCTGTTTGGTGATCTTTCCATCATGCTTGCTGGGCAAAAATGAAAATTTCCATGATATTTGGGTGTTTTTACAAAATTCCCTGATTTTTCCAGATTGATAAAGTACCCTGATTTTTCCATGATTTTCCTGTTTTCCCTGATTGTCGCCACCCTGTAATACAATATATTTAAATATATCAAAAATGGATTTTTATTCTGTCAGGAGAATAAAACATGCGTAGGAAAGAACCGGAGTGTACATTGGGCTTTGGGCCCACTTTTGGTTTAATAGTATAAAAGAATGTCAAACGGTAGGAACACAGGGATAGGAATCAAATGGATACATTTCTCTTCAATCTCATTTTATGACACTAGACAGCACCTAAAATACTTTACATTCAGTGAAGGATTTTATAGTGTTCTTAAGAATTAATCTAGATTTTAAAAAATGGTACCCCATTTGTAAATTTATAAAATAATTTGTGAAAACATCATGTAAGTTTGTGAAAATTAATACAGAACAATTAACCGAAATATGCAAAGCAGTTTTTTAAATTTTAAAATATATTTAAAAAATAAAATGAAACAGTTGTAAAATAAATATATATATGGGCGAGTCAAGTTATTTCTTATATGTAAGTTAAGAAGGTGTTTACTTAGATATTTACCGTTGTCCCCGGTGAATATTCAAATTGAGGGTATTTTTATGTGTTTGATGCAGTGAAACAAATTTTTTAGTGCACAGCAATATTGCTGGAAACTGACTTTGTGAAGGTGCCTCTTTGCTGAAAGTTGAATTTGTGTAGGTACCTTATTGACAAAAGTTGACTTTGTGAAAGTGCCTCAATGCGGCACTAAATTTGTTCTGGATTAACCTCTGTCTGCCATTGTTTTTGATTGCAATTTTACATGATCTTTCACCTGTGCCAAAATAAATTTATATATCACCTCATAAATCTCACAAAAAACATAAAAATCATGAATAATTATATATACAATTTTGTTTTTCATGTTTTCCATACACTTATAAAAAGAATATGCAAAATTTGGCACTGAATTATAAAAGTCTCAAAAAGACGAAAATTCTACTTAAATTATTTCCTAACGTCTTGGCATCAGTTCTTCCATTTAAAATAACATATTAGTATATTTAAAGGGCCATACATGTAATAAACATGAAAACAAAGATAACATAAATAAACATATTTATTTTTACTTTTTTAACTCATTAATAAAATACCTCATTTAAGAGTGGTTATATCATGCTATATATATTATTTAATGTTAATTTTTTATAGATCTTTCCATTAGGGTATGGGGCACTTTTACACATTTTTAAATTATTTTATATGGATGACTTATAAAAAAGTTAAAGTTTGTTTTTGAAATGAAATCCTTTGAAATTTTGGATTGATTTTTATAAAATCAGGTAGTTTTTAATTTATTATTATTATTATTAACACATATTTTAATTTGTATGTGTATCAATAATTTGTATAATATCAATATTTAAGATATATATGGTGTATGGTTAACGGCCCTCTTCACTTACCGTCGCCGGAAGCCCGAGCCAATGTTATTCTACGGGGAAATTTTCTTTACAAATAACTTATTAACTAGTACATATTTTTAAATTCTGTTTTCACATTCAGAAAATTCCCAACTGTTAAATGGACGGACCTTTTTTAAAAATGTAATTTTTTAATTTTTAATATTTTATTTTGAAATTGCAAAATGGAAAAAATTCACATATTGAAAATTCGTATTTTGAAGCTGCAAAATAAAATATGAAAAATAAAAAAATTAATTTTTTAAAAAAGGTCCGTCAATTTAACAGCTGGGAATTTTCAGAATGTGAAAACAGAATTTTAAAATATGTATTAGTTAATAAGTTATTTGTAAAGAAAAATTTCCAATAGAATAACATTAGCTTCGGCTTTCGGCGGCGGTGAGTGAAGAGGGCCCTTAAGGCAATTGCCTGAAAGAGCTTTAGACTATACGAAATGCCCTTAGTGGCAGGTCTTTCTATTGGATACTAATCAATATTCAAAAAAGTTTCAGAGAAAACCATGGAAAACTACCAATGGCTAGGTGGATGAATGAGACCTAGGTACAAACCTAGTCCATTTTTTTATCCATTCTAAGAACCAATATTTAAGGAATTATAGTTAAAATGAAAGATTTTTTAACTATCTTATATATGAAAAATTTTTAGTACATTAATGTGTATAGCAGCATATTTTTACATGCTTAAAAAATAAAATAAAAAATTCATGCAGATAAATAATACTTGTTAATAAGAATGCAAGCTAAATAAAACTTTTCACCTCAACTACTTATTAAAAGAGAAACACACAAACACCCAAGTTTTTTCTTTTTTTTTCTTTTTTTTTCTTTTTCTTTTTCTTTCACACTTTCTTCTCTATACATAAGGAGAAAGTATTGGATCTGTGAAATTTTTTTCACCTCTGGTTTCCAATGAACTGACATGTTTTGAGGCGTCTTGAACGGAATTTATCCAATTTTAGACAAACATCCGTGTGTGTGTATAAATTATGTGGCTGGTGTATGCCACAAATAAATGCACAGAATTTCTCAAAACTTTATATTTGGCTAGACTCTGGACCTTGACTTGACATAAATTGATGCTGATTACATTTTGACATACTGCTCCATCCGTGGCACTGCTGTGACTTTTTCCCCTTTTACAAGACCTTAGTATCGATACCTTTTAAAGTACACCAAGCTTGATATGGGAAACATGTATTATGAAGTTTAAATGTCTATATTGGGGCTCGAAATTAACAGTGGCCCATTGGTCTGGGACCACAAAAACATTCAATGGGTCAGCAAAATATAAGTTATAGGAGTCCACTGGACCAGTAAGGCAGTTTATTTTACTTTTTTTTTTTTTTTTTTCCAAAAATTGCCTATGAATCTTTCACAGAATATAGTGTAGTGTAACCACGTTTTCTAAAACTAGTGATGAGGAACAATCCAAAAGCTTGGTCCCGAACCTGACAAGTGAATTTTGAATCAACCCGAAACCCGACCCGGACAAATAATAAATTTTATTCTATCTGAACCCGCGCTAAAATTTTTTTGGCAACCCGCACCCAAATCTAAATGAAAATTAATAATTCATCTAAAAATCATGGAAAACATTTTTAATTTATAAAATAAAATAAATTTTAATTGTCATACACTGCTGTGTGTGTGTGTAGTAAATCATTTTAAAAAGAATTAAAAATGTAATTACTAATACTAAGTTATAACTAAGTTAAAAATTAAAAAATCTGAACAAGAGATTAATAATAATTTTGAACTATTTATGTGTGTTGTGAACTTCAAGTGTACAAAAATGGGTTTTAAGCTTACAAGGGAAGTATGAATCAGTAAAATTGCTATTGAAACCAAACCACGCTTAAATTAAAGAGCATGGTCGAAAACATAGGGTACAATACAAATTTGCTGCAACAACTCTCATGGGGGTGAGATATGCCCTCTATTAGTTTTAGTTATTTCTATAAAAGCCAACAAAACACACCACATTGTGTGAACAGATGGTGCAGTGCTAACGTGCTTGACTTCGGATACGTAGGTCGTGGGATCGAGTCCCAGCAAGGCGTTTTGTATTTTATTTTTTTATTTCAACTGAAATATTTATTTTTGACATTTTTAATTAAATTCAATCATTATTGTAAGAGAAAATATATTAATTATATTAAAACAATTTTTTTTTTCTTTTTTCAGCGCGGTCAATTTAATATATATATATATATATATATATATTTGGTGTCGGAAGAACTGAAAATAATATTGAAGACAGTGACAAATTTTCTCAAAATGATTTTACTAATTTATAATTAATTTAAATCTAAAAAAATTCAAAATCTGGTAAATATGAATTTTACAAATCAAGTAATCTCGACGAAAAGCCAAATATTTGACAAAATATTCGTGATGAACAATAATTGACGGTGAACATAATTGAAATTAAAATAATTGTGATCAATCTTTATATTCCTTGTTCTAATTGTGAAAAATACTTATGGTTCCATGATTTTTCTACTTTTAATCATAATTGTTATAAATTAGAAACTATATTCGTAGCTTTAAACATGGTTTTCTTTTATATATATATATATATATATAAAAAAAAAAAAAAAAAAAAAATGCATTTCTTAAATTCCTTCTCAATACTTTATTAATTGAATACTCAAAAAAAAAAAAAAAAAACCTTAATGTAATAAATATTTTCTCTTAAATTAATAATTTAATTAAAAACGTAAAGAAAAAAAATAAATAAAATACATAACGCCCTTGCAGGGACTCGATCCCACGACTTACGTACCCGAAGTCAAGCACGCTAGCACTGCACCATCGGTTCACACTACGGTGCGTGTTTTGTTGGCTTTTATAGAAATAACTAAAACTAATAGAGGGCATATCTCACCCCCATGGGAGTTGTTGCAGCAAATTTGTACGGTACCCAAAGTTTTCGACTATGCTCTTTAATTTAAGCTTGGTTTGGCTTCAATAGCAATTTTACTAATTCATACTTCCCTTGTTAGTGTTTGAAGTTTCATTGTTTAATGCTTATCACACACAGAATATTAAAATAGTACAATGTTACAGACGCTAACTAAACGTCCACTAAACTCATCTAAATCTACATTCCTATAACTTCTTAAAACCATCTGCAAGAGAAAAAAAATATTAATTACCAGTTTAAAATCACAATCTATTTTAAAAGGATGTATGTAATCAAAACAGATGAATCATACATCTGGTTACTGCGAGAGAAGTAGTCTGTTTTCAACAGCTTATATTATAATTTTTTTTTGTTTTTGTTTGTTTGTTCATTGCTTTAGTTGGATATGGATGTTTATTTTACTATGATAATTTGGGTCAGTGTATATTCCTCTTGGGCATATAGAGCAAACAAATTTCTACTTTATTAAGATAAAAAAAATTTTGAAAGGCGTTTTCAAGTCGACCCGATTCATTGAAAACTAAACACTAAACCTGACCCAAACCCAAACCGCAGTAAAAAAAATCTGGAGTGACTCCACTCGACTTTCCGAACATTGAGTAATTAACAGTTTTGTAGATAAAGTAAAGAAAGAGTAGTTGTTAAACAAACAAAAGAGAGAAAACCATAATAGAGTGTTTGAGTATTTTTCTCCATCTATTACACGTTGTTTTATTTAACGCTACTGAACTTTGAGCTCATAGATCATAATGACAAAGAAATTTTCGTTGTGTCCCTGTAAAAACCTATAAATGTTAGATTCACCAAAATGCTTATAGTTAGTGCAACAGTGATTTATAATACTCATATAAATTTTCAGCTGAATTCAATAAGGCGTTTAGATGCTATCGTACTTTTAAAAATTTAGTCCCATAGGCCATAATGATAAAGAATTTTTCTTTGTGTCCCTGTAAAAAAACTGTAAGTACTAGATTCACCAAAATCTATACAGTTAGTTCAACTGTGATCTATAACATGTGTACAATTTTTTTGCTCGGATTAATAAGGCGTTTAGACACTATCACATTTTTAAAAATTTGGCCCCATAGGCATAATGATAAAGAATTTTTCTTTGTGTCCCTGTAAAAAAACTATAAGGGCTAGATTCTCCAAAATCTATACAGATTGAGTATTTGTGATCTATAATATGTGTATAAAATATTTGATCAATTGAATAAGGCGTTTAGATGCTATCGCACTTTTAAGATTTTGCTCCCATAGGCCATAATGATAAAGAATTATTCTTTGTGTCCCTGTAAAAAAACTATAAGTGCTAGATTCACCAAAATCTATAGGGTTCGTACTATAGTGACTTACAATATGCGTACCAACTTTCAGGTTAATCGAACGAAGCGTTTAGACGCTAGCGTGTTCACCCACAGACATACACACATACACACATACATACACACATACACACACACATACATACATCATCGTAAAAATAGTGAAAACGGACTCAGGGGACCTCAAAACGTATAGAAACATCAAAATCTCGAATTCGGATTTTTGACATGATTACAATACTTTCCTCACTATAGTGTTCGGAAAGTAAAAAGTTCAGTCGACCCGGCCCACATGAAAACTAAATCAGTCAACAAGACACGCAAGAGAAAAAAATAAAGTCAACCCGACCCGAATCCATGGGTTAGATCGGGTTCAGTTAAAATTGGGTTACCCAACCTGATGCATAAGTCTACATGGAGGGGTGCCAAATTGACCGGCAGCATGGGATTTGGAAAACATCCAGTAATTTGGTGCTCTCTTATAACTTATTTTCTCTGAATCAGATGACTATTTCAGAGCTGCCAACCTAATCTAGCAAAGTTTTAGTACTGCCCTTTTTCTACACCACTAAATTTTTAGAGTAATTCTCTTCAAATTTATCTACGATGAATTAAGAAGAAAAATACTCTAAAAATTAAGTGGTGTAAAAAAAGAGGTGGTACTAACAGTTTGCTGGATTCGGTTGGCAGCTTTGCTATTTCTCCTATTTTAACACTGGACTCGTCACTTGCACAGAGATTTCAAGAAATGTGGTCAAGGAATATGTTATAACATCAGTAAATATACTTCATTATAATTTTCAACGTTACATATTCTCTGTAACTTTTCTTGTAAATTCATTTTAATATCTTGTCTTTTTACTTTTATTACTTAATATATAGTGCTTTATAAATGGTAAAATATGTGACATTTAAACCACTTATTAAAACAAATATTTTTGATTTATATAAAACTTCATTTGTATTTTCAAACTAATAACAGGTATATTTAATTATCACATTTATCATGTAAATTTATTTTACATCTTACGAAATATTTTTAAAAATCTAGTGGAATGGGTGAACGAACCTGCGAAAATGCATACAGTCCAAATTTCTACTCCTGCCTATAGGCTAATAAATGGTGTTGCAGGCACAACGTTGTACTTCCCTCCCCCCCCCCGGATTTACAGAAAAACCCTCCCCCCTAAACCCTCCCCCCTTTACCCCCCCCCCTAAAAGATAAATAAATACCAGACTTTTACATAACAAAAATAAAAGTACTTCTGAAAAATGCAGTAACAGAGAACTAACTACTTAAATACAGCATAAACTTTTAACATAGGCAATCTGTTTTGGAAAGACTGAATCTTTCTTCCTCAGGCATTAAGATTTGCTAAAACTAAGAAAGGATGTTCCTTTGCCCAATAAAAGAATATTCAGTCTTCCGAAATATGTTCCTTTTGATGAAAGTTTGTAGTGTAGATATAAAAATTAGATTCCTCAAACAATTTTTCTGGAAGTTTTGTAAAATTTTGTTACAATTCATTCTTATTATAAGCAAAAAAATTGTTTTAAAAAATTAACAATTTTTGAACAAAGAAAAAAAAAAAAAATGAAAATATTGTACATGTTAAACGCAACAATGTGTTAAAGTTTCAAGTCATTTGTAGCATTTCATGATACAGGATGACCCAAAGTTTTAGTGCTATTTTTCAATTTGTGGTTGGTCCCCTAATTGCACATGTGACTAAATCGACAGTGGAAAATGTGAGTTTATAAATGTTCTTTGATTGTGGTCTGAAATTCAAGGCATTTCATCCAGTATTTTTCTTTTCCTTAGAAAATAGTAACAAATGTTGAAAAAAAGAAAAATCTAATAATTTGATCACCCACTGTACAAAGTTTTTACTAATTATACACTAACAGGGGGACAATAAATAAGCAAGCCCTTAAAAAATTGCAATATTTCAAAGATTTTCCGGTTTTAATGACATTGTGTTTATTACAATAATATCAATTGCCCTCGAAAATCTATCATGACTTAGAAATATCGCTCATCAACCATAAATATTTATCTAGAGTTGATGGAATGTACAGTTGTATACCTTCCAACAACTCCAAATAAATATTCTTAGTTAGAGGTGGAGAATATTTTAGAAATTCTTATCAACCAAGGTTTTTTTTTTTTTTTTTTTTTTTTTAATCAGTAAGCAATGTACAATACAGAGTCTATAACCTACAATAAAATATAAGCAGCTGTAAGATTAATTGACCATTTAGTTGAACTTTTTAGTTCCCAAAGCATCATTTTAAATATATATATATATATATAGTGTTTAGCATAGGAAATAACCAGTGTTTCAACTATGGTCGCATTTTTCGTGAAATGTGAAAAGACTTATCCAAAATGCGAAAATGAAATAACACGTTTTCGCTTGCGAAAATATTATAATGAACATTTCATTGAAAAAAAATCGCAACATTGATCAAGAAAATCAATCGGTTATAAGGGAAATCAAACGCTGAACTATGCACAAGAATCGCACGTGGGGAATCAATTTGTAAACAAACACTGCTCTTCGATTTTTCACACAGCTTTAAAAAAAATGCTGAAACCACGGATGTAGATATATTAACATTCTACCTCCATGGGCTAAACTAGATACTACATTCACATCGTAACACAGATATACGTGAATCGGAATATGCATGTGTCGGATCTAGCTTAGCCTCGTACTCATGTGTAGGTAAGAACGAAGTGAGTACTTTGGAAAGTGGCTTTGGGTTAGAAGAGATATTCTTTCACGTTGCTGTGGCTTGTTTTTCTTCTTTGTTTTTCTTGAATATATTATGGTATAATCTATATATATATAAATGAATGTTTGTCTGTATGTCCTTTATAAAATCGTAAATGGCTTGACCGATTTCGATCATTCTTTTTTGTTTTTTTCCCTTATAGGTCAGGGATGGTTTAGGAAAAAAAAAAATTTAAATATTCGCCACTCAAGGGGGGGGGGGGGGGGGAAAGGTGCAAAACGTGAATTCAAAAATTCCTTCATATCTCAAACAAAAAGACAGATATCCGTAAAATTTTTGCTTTAAAATATAGCTAATATAAATGTCTAAAAACTAATTTCTGGAATTTTCGAAATTCGGTCCCCAAGGGGGGGCGGGGCAAAACGGGATTTCACATGCGTAAAACGCGATTTCGCATAATCCTATAAATCTCAAACAAAAATAACAGATATACGTAAAATTTTTGCTATAAAATATAGCTAATACAAATATCTAAATACCGATTTCTAGAATTTTTAAAATTCAGCCCCCAGGTGGGGCAGCAGGGGAAAAAACAATTAGAAATACAGTTAGGCCTTTCAAAATTGGTACAGATAGGTTTCAATAGCCTGCAAGTCGAATGGGGATATTTTCGAAAGTGTAAAGTTATTAGGAGGGGAGAGAAGGGGGGGGGGGGCAAAAAATAAAATAAAAATAGAGTTAGATCGTTCAAATTTGGTATATAGAAATTTTCGATACTTACAAATCGATTGCTGATATTTTCGAATTTGTAAAATTATTAGGAGATGCGGAAAGGGGGTGGAGCGGTAGGGGGGGGGGCTATGGGCAAAAACAAATAGAAATACAGTTAGGGCATTCAAAATTGGTACAGATAGGTTTTAAAGGCCTGCAAGTCGAATTGGGATATTTTCGAATGTGTAAAGTTATTAGGAGGGGCGAGAAGGGGGGAGGGGATGGGGGGGGGCAAAAAAATAAAAATAGAGTTAGATCGTTCAAAATTGGTACACAAATGGTTTTCGATACTTAAAATCGAATGCGGATATTTTTGAATTTGTAAAATTATTAGGAGGGGGGCGGTAAGGGGGGGCTATGGGCAAAAACAAATAGAAATGCAGTTAGGCTGTTCAAAACTGGTACAGATTGGTTTCAGAGGCCTGCAAGTCGAATGGGGATATTTTCGAAAGTGTAACGTTATTAGGAGGGACGGGAGGGGGGGGGGACGGAGGGGCAAAAAAAAATAAAATAGAGTTAGATCATTCAAAATTGGTACATAGAGGTTTTCGATACTTACAAATCGACATTTTTCCTAATCAGATTTTGTTTCGTTTTTTTTTTTTTTTCACGTGATAAAAATTAATGCAATTTTGAGAATTCAGTAATTATAGTGATTTATTTAAAAATAGGGTCCAGCGAAGCGGGCGAAGCCTGCTAGTTATGGATAAATACTTGAAAAACAAAAGGAAAAATGATAATTCTGATTCACAAAGAAATGATGAAAAGAAAGCTAAAACTACAAATGCAATTATTAATTACTTTTTGTTTTTCATTTCAAATTTCAAAAAATTTTATTACCTTCTGTGTATAATTCTTGAAAGACCTCAATAAAAACTTTTAAGTTTAATTTACAAATGAAAATTAGACATATCGTGGCGTTTAGATGAACTGATATTCATCTTTTTCTACTGCTTCTGGCATTTTAGCATTTTCGCTAAAGAAAATTTTTACTCAGCTTAAACCCTGGAAATAACACTTTAAAATATAATAAAAGTAGCTCTTTATAAAATTTGAAGTTTTTTAAATGTACAATTACATAAATAATTTACAAAAAATACCTTTATTATTGTTTGTTTAACTCAAAGTTTTTCGGCCCGATACCGGGCCTTCCTCAGGACTTGAAACTTTTTCTGTGTTTTGCACTCAACTGCTGCTTCTTTTAATATTAAGCGCCATCTGCTATCCAAATTCTGATTGGGCTCCACGTCATTGCAACTGTCAGGATTCGTTAGTATTTCGATGGTTTTGCGCATAAAAACGATATTAAACAAGGAAAAATAACAACAGCACTAACCAAAACTAACCTGAATTTGTAACATAAATATTGATTTCAATAACCCTAAAAAATTAGCTAACTATCATAACAGTGATTATGCTGAAATGTGCGAAACCATTGAAATGCTAACAAATACTGACAGTAGAGAGATGTGGAGCTCAAACAGAATTTGGATATCAGATGGACTTAATATTAAAAGAAACAGCAGTCAAGTGCAAAGCCAAAGCGCAGAAGTTTTCAACGCCTAAGAAAGGCCCGGTATCAGGCCAAAAAGCTCTGAGTTAAATGAGCAATAAAAAGGTATTCTTTTTAAATGAATTACAAAAGTATCTCTCTATTCAAACACAGTTACTGCAACTGGGAAGAGTTCTCTGGCCATTTTACATAGCTATATTGCTGTTTATAATATTTTAATTGTTTAATTATACATTGAATATCAGAAATGAAACTATCCTACTTCAAATCCATTCGCCACATCTGAAAAATTACTTGCCATTGGCGAGTAAATCAAGCATTGCCCACCTTCCCTGTAGACGGTTGATGAATGATATTTCAAAGTATGATGTGTATTGGAGTTGTCCCAACTGATATGCTTACCAGTTCATCTGCATTTGCAGACATGATTATCTTGCAATTTGCAATAGATACTATGTGAAGAATGTCATGTCAGTAATTAACCAGGGTGGCTTAGTGAGTATCTGCCTGGCAAGCAGAGTGACTGGGTTTGATTCTTTGCTTTGGCATTTTTTATATACTTGGTATAAAATTCCAACAACTTTAAATCAACTAAATATATTTTTTTAAATGTCTATATAATTATTATATGTTCATGAATCTGGTCACATTGATTGTTTATTTCAACAGATGTGTGTATGTATATATTATTTTTTGTCACTCCTGTACAATAGGGTGTCTCTTAAATGAGGGAATTTTTTTTCGTTTTTCTTTGCTATTCCTCCTTTTTTCTTTTTTAATCTGATACGCATACCCTCTAATTTTTTTCTATTAGACCCTAAAAACTATATTAGAATTTTCCCGTCAATTTGGCATATGTTAACATTATCCTAAAGAGCTGATATTCTACTAAAAAGTTTTAGGGTCAAACAGAAAAAAATTAGAGGGTATGCGTATCGGATTTAAAAAAAAAGAAACTTAAGAAAAAAAAAAAAATTAAGAGACACCCTACTGGAACATACATATTAAATAAAAACAAGAAAAATGTCAAGAACTTTCCATCAATCAGATGTTGTTACCTGTCAATGGTTGTACGTAAGGATTTACATCAGGTGATGGAAGGGCACTGCAGTTTACACTGTTTTTCTAATAGAGAAAGAAAAACAAACATAGTAAATGACTTTTATTATACTTTATTAAAATAATAATAACATTTTACTACTTTATTAGAATAATAAAGACTTATATAAGTTTAAGAACCTTATAAATTAAAATATCAAGGGTTGGCGACATCAAAACATTAGAAATTATATAAATTAAACGAGACATTACAATAATTAAATTAAATAAAAACCTTTCAAACTTGCCTCATTGTTGGGCCGTAAATATTTCACCTGGGTACCCAGGCCTCCTCGGCGGCTTCATCTGTCGCGAAGTTTACCTGAGAATGAATTCAGTGGGTGGTTCTCTCCATGAGGTGTCGCCACGCTCCATCTGGAGCCATTGTGCTGCTGTCATTGCGCACATTTGAATTTGTAGTTATTTCTATGGATTCGCGGAACATTGCGTAGTGATAGTTATTGTATTCAGCTAATTTTTTAGTTTCGTTAAAGTTTATTTCTATATTTTCGCTATTATACGTTTAAAAGAAAAATTTACGGCCCAACAATGAGGCAATTTTGAAAGGTTTTTATTTAATTACCAGGGGTTGATCCAGATCTTAATTTTGGGGGGCTGATTCATGTGAAAATACAGTAGAGTTTTGATAATTCAAGTTTCCATAAATCCGAGTTAGTAAATAGCAAATAGCTGTTTTGATCCATTGGAAAGCAATGTATATGTAAACAGGGTGCAAAGCAAAACTGCTAGGAGGTCTTTACCTCAATAAACACTGGTGGCAGACATATACTTACAATTACAAAAGAATGTTTATTTATTTTTTTTTTTTAATGTAGGTAATGCAGAAAGAAAAATTTAAAAAATTTAAGTATTTATGATATGGTATGTTTGAATATTAAAACTAGTTAGCATAGGAGGACTCTGCACAGTTCCCCATCCAGGGGTCCGTCCAGACTTTTCACACAGGATCCTGTTTTTGTGAAATTGTGAAAAATTTTATACATAATTTTGTGAATCTAAATTTAGCATAAAAGCAAAGTTCTTTCGAACTTTTGGACTGGGGTCCTCTTTTTGTGAAATTGTGAAAAATGTAATTTTGCAAAATAAAATTACAATTAAGATTTCATTTTAGGCAATGACAGTTCAGTTTTATAGAACTAAACTCACACATATGCATAGAAGCCCTTTATAAATTAGAAATTAAATATCAGCTTTTTGGGAGAAATACAACAAAACACGTCTGATCATTCAGGCAGTCTGTTCGTTCTATTGAAGATTAGTTTTGAAAATGAAAGAGATTTATCGATGGTCTGTTTTAAGAAAAGAATTTTGTAAAGGGTCTTTTAACAGACCTAGATTTGCCTCTGGAAAGACCCCTGCCATCATAAATATGTTCTCATAAATTTCCTAGGGCAGGACTAATTATATTCATGTTAAGAGAAAAGGATTTAATCAAACGCTTGACACAGTGATAGAATGAAATCCCCGCCTAATAGGCTACCCACCATTCAGTTCGATATATATATCTTATTCTAATCTATTAATTTATTGGGGTCAATTTCGTAGTTTAGTTTTCATGCTACTATTTCCAATGCAACAATCCCCAAAATGCATATTTACATGAAATATCATCCAATTTTATTACGTTGATAAAATCTTAAATTTCGAATAACTTACAAATTTTTTCTATTCGAATATTTGTAGTCAGTGACGTTCAAACAAGTATTATAAACGTTATTTTAAAGTTGGCTGATACATTTATGATCCTTAAAATGGACGTTTATGCTCAATTTTGCCGTGTTCTGCCATGTTAAGTAACTTCCAAATAAGTTACGAAATTTTTAAATTAAAAAATGTACAGTCAAGGATGTTCATGCCAGTATCCTAAATCATATTTTAAAATGTGTTCTGACATCTTTACGATGAAAATATCCCTCAAATTGTATGCTTATGTGAAATTTTGACCTATTCTGCCATATTAAGTAAATCGTAAATTTCTAATGACTTACGAAACTTTTAAATAAGAAAATGTATAGTCAAGGATGTTTATGCTAGTATCTTATATAATATTTTAAAAGTAGTCTGGCATCTTCATGATGAAAATATTCCGCAAAACCAACATTTATGCGAAAGTTTGCCCTATTCTGTCACATTAAGAAATTCGTAAATTTTGAATAACTTGCGAATTTTTCAAAGTAGCATGTTTAGAGTTAATGATGTTCATCCCAGCATCAAAACTGATATTTAAAAGCTGTTCTTACATTTTTAAGTTAAATATATTTCTTTTCATGCACGTTTAAATGAAATTTTGCCCTATTCTCCCATGTTAAGAAAATAGTAAATTTCTAATAACTTCTGAAGTTTTTTAATTCGAATGTTGCAAATGAATAGGGTTCTTGCCAGTGTTATAAATAATATTTTAAAACTGATCCGACCTCTCTGTGATTATTTGTTCTTGTGATATTGTGTATATAGACTAACACACTAACGGACTAACAAAACTAACAGACACCCTACAGATGGACACCATACCCATTTTGACATTTTCAAATTCCTCCCACCTCAAATTGTGTAAAAAACTATTAAAAAAAAAAGAGGTCAAAAATTTTGCGATTATCTAAGTCACCCATACCTATATTATGATGGGGAACTAAAAATAATAATAATTACAAAAACTAACTTTTTATACAGCCCCCAAGTCCCTATAGTCATATTTTGTAAAAGGTGACATTCATCGTAACAAATATAAACCAAAAAGTTTCACTTCTGTGCACCCAAAATTTGATTATTATTTTTTTATTTTTATTTTCATTTTCTTGGCATTTATTAAGGATTTTTTCACTAACCCCTTAAAAAGGCCGAAAAAATGAGAAAAATCCTAAACTTTTAAACCAAACATCTCAGTCAATTTTGGACACACATAAGTAAAACTTTTTGTGTTCTATTTGTTAGGATGAGTGTCAACTTTTACTAAAAATAGCTGTAGAAACCTAAGGACTGTATTATTATTTTTTTTCTTTTTTAAGTTTCAAAAAAGTGATTTTTGATATTAAACATCCTATAACACAAATGCTTACATTTTCTAAAATATTCTGCATTTGGAAGTATATGCCAGCAACCAATGGTTGTAGAGATAAAAGCCTCCTTGCAACTTTGCTTTGTACCCAAATAATATCACATATATTTTCATCCATTGAAGTCGTTTTGAATACAACAAATAAAGTTATAATAACAGGCAGTGATTCACAAGTAGGAAATGAAATTTAATATACAAAGAAAAACGTTTAACACGAAACTGAGGGGACCGAAATATTTTTTCGTGTTAAAAGAATTTAGTGTAGAAAAGATTCGTAAAAAAAAAAAAGTACAAAATTGGCCAATGTTTTCTCTGTCGTCAATTATTATTTCCATTTCCTGTAAAAATACTACTAATTTACATCCATTAGGATAAAAATCAAGTACAAATATGATTGTTTTTTGGGGGAAAAACTCAGATATCTTTTACTGTCTCTTTCAGCACCACATTGTTTAAAAATTTATCAAGATTATAAATTGTTTTATTCATCTCTGAATTCAAATGTGCATCTAAATAACTGCGGATACTCATTATTTTTTTCATTTCTGAAGCAGAGGGGACAGAAACTGCTGCATCGTTGATTCAGTTGTCAGATTCGTAATAAAAATTTACCTAAGTAGAATCATTTTAATGATGAACGATGTCAAAAATGTCATTGTCGATGCTGTAAACACATGATCATTGAAGGGAACATGTAGCATAATTACCAACATTTTAATGTATTCCGGAGCATTTTTAGCAGAGCTTTTAATCCGCACCACTTCATTTATAGATTATTTTAATTCAACATATAACTACAATAAAATAAGAAAAAGTTACTCTTAAAAAAAAAAAATGGTATGAAAATAAAGCGGGTCTAAAAATGCTTTGGAATAAATTAAAATGTTGGCATCTCTGTAGAAGCAAACATGCCACTCAAGATCAAAAGTGAAATTTTTTTTGTATTAAAAGAAAAAAATTGTATTAAATAACATAGTATACTGTCCGGACCGCTATATCATTTCGTGTTAACTGATTTTTCATGTTAAGCGTTTTCGTGTTAAATGTATTTCACTGTATGCAGTCAAAACTCACATCTGCTCCAATGCACTCGCAGGAGTGATGTCTCAGGCATTCTAATAAAATAAAAAAAAAATTAAAAAAATTAAAACTACAATTTTAAACAAAGATATTTCATTCTTTACATTAACAAAATCAAAATTAATTTCAACAATGGATATTATTTCTAACATACAACATAATCAGTGCTTGAAAAATATCAAAATTTTTACATGCCCCATCGGGCACATCAGCTAAAGAATACATGCCCAAACATCTTATACAAATACACATTAAAAAAAAACATTCACATACTTAGTAAAGATTTTTAAAAAAGAATTTAAGGGGACTCTCTACCTATGGTCTCCGAAAGCCGAAGCCAATGTTATTCTATGGGAAATTTTGCCCCATTATAATTCATTAACTAATACATATTTTTAAATTCCGTTTTCACTTTCCGAAAATTCTCAACTATTAAACAATTTATAGCTTTCTAAAAATAGATTTTTTTTATTTTTAAGATTCCATTTTTAAGCTCAAAAATGAAAAATTTCACATTGTGAAAATTCACATTTTACAGCCTCAAAATAAAATATTAATAATTTTAAAAAATAAATTTTAGAAAGCGATAAAATGTGTTGGAACAAAAGAAAACTTTAAAATTAATTTAATTTTTCCCGCGTTGAAATCAGAAGAACTTTGATTATTCCAACTCAATCGCTTACCAGACGACTATAACAGGCTCTTTGAAACTTATTTATATCTCAAAAAATACATTTTATTTTAATTTAATTTTTCTAGTGGGGAAATAATTCCAGTTAACCAAAATATCCATATAAAAGGTGTCTTACCTTGACCAGAGATGTTGAAGCCAGCTGAGAAAATTTAATTCTATAACTCAGTTCAATAAAATTACCATCTTGACAGTTCACATTTCAATCTGTTCAGATACACACAAAAATATTTACATTTATACAGAATTTAAAAACATAAATTTGTTTAGGACCCATTTTTGGCCCGTTATTTCTTCTCAAAACTACATCATAAAACTCCACAAGTAACTTCAAATCAAAACTCATTACAGCACATTTTTTTTTTTACATCTCTCTTCAGAAGCAAAGAGTTTTTCACTTGTAGACTACAAGCGCCCTCTATTGGCCGGAATATTCACTAAATGTTAAGCAATTAAATATGCAATGTAAAAATTGTTATAAAAAACACATAAACAGAAATTAAAATCAGTAAATTATTAAGTTACAATATAAAAGAAATAATAAACTAAAATAATAATAAAAGGGTGCCCGAAACAAATAATTAAATTTTAGATATTTGCCACTAATCCGGGACTGAAAACCACAAGAAAATCATAGGAAATCGTGTGGTGCTGCCATCTGTTGGAGACTTTTTGAAATAATTTCCCCTTTTCTCAACACTCCCACCTTGATTCATCGGTAGGTGAATCAACTAAAAAGAAAAAAATAGTTATACATGAAACATATAGATAAAAAATAACACAAATGCAATGAATTGAAGTATAAAAAGTTTGTCAGCTCAAAGTTTTTTAGTCCTATCGGATAGGAGTTCTAACTATTCGACCACTCTTGGTCATTTTTGATACAATCTCAAGATGTTGTTTTGCTTTGGGCAAAACTTTATTCAATGACTCTGGATCGTTAGGTACAACTTCAGTGTCCTGTGATTTAGTTTTCATGATAGGATCACCTTTTGAGACCACTTCTAATGGGAACACTTTTTATACTGGCCTTACCAAGGTTCCACTCCTGACTCTCAGTTTGACAATTCTGATACGGCCATCTTTTCCAAGATAGACTTGTTGTATTACGGTTAGTGGCCAATTTAGTCGTTTCTGATTATCAGTTTGGATGATCACCACATCACCTACTTTCAAGTCTTTATTATCTTTACCAGCTTTCTGAATCAACTGGCTTAGGTATTCTTTACGGAATCTATTCCTGAATTGCTGTCTCACTTCTTGACAATAGGCATGTCTTGAGAGCAGCTTTTTTCGGTCCAAAGAGTCTAAATCTGGAGTACCGGATTCCATCAAGTCAAAAAGAAAATCGGATGGCTTTAAATGTTTGAAATCACCCAAATCATTGGATATATAAGTAAGTGGGCGATTGTTTAAAACAGCTTCGACATCACACAGAACAGAAAGTAACTCTTCATATGTCATTACAGACCTTCCCATTACACGAAGAAGTAAATCTTTAGTGGAGCGAATTAAGCGCTCCCACCAACCGCCCCACCACGCAGCGGTGGGCTGAATGAACTTCCACTCTATCGGATGTAGTGGATCGTGACATATCTTTTCCCATTTAATTGTTCTTAAAGCTACAGCAATACCAGCAAAGTTAGTGCCGTTATCCGAGTATATTACGGAAGGACAACCTCTACGGGCAATGAACAGCCGTAATGCTTGTATAAAAGATTGCGAACTCATGGATGACAACAGTTCCAGGTGCACTGCACGGTATACGGCGCAAGTAAAAAGTATTACCCACGATTTTCTCCTATTTCTTAAAAACAGGGGACCACAGACAACGATACCAGTAACTTCAAATACAGATGCATCTTTCACTCTGTCTTCTGGCAGATGTGTAGGGGCAGTTGCTATGGCTTTACTCATAAAGCGTCTGCACACAGCGCATTTTCTTATTATTGATTTTACAGTTCTCCTTGCAGATATTATCCAGAACTCCTCTCTGAGCATACTCAACAGAGTCTGAACACCAGCATGTGAATTGTGGGTATGTAATTCCCATATCAAGCACTCTACGACATGGTGCTTAGGTGGTAGTAAAATCGGAAACCTGAATTCATAAGTGTCTTCTCTTTCAATTATTTTGGTTTTGACTCCTATAAGCTTATTTTCATCCACGACTGTGATAAGACCCCTAATGGACTCTCCAGTCACCGGAAAACTCTCCACTTGAATAATCGAAAAAAGTTTCAATTTTGATTTTTGGAACTCTGAAGCAGATAGGAATGGCTGACCATTCAGTACTCCCCCCTGACAACTCTGAATAAATCTCATTACCCAACCTAAAACTCGCACCATTTTAGAAAATTTAGAAAATTTCTTATACCATTTATCACCGACCTCTGTTGTGACATTAGTATTTATACTTAAGTCAATAACTCTCTTTCTTTTAATTTCTGCTGCAAATGACTCCTCGCCTGGCAAAACTTCAGAGTCAGGCCATGATTCAGGAGGAAGTCTCAGAAATTCGGGTCCCTCCCACCAATCACATTGCAACGAATGTTTAGGCGTACAGCCACGGGAGGCTAAGTCAGCGGGATTCAATTTGCCTGGTATATATCGCCAGCATTCTCCTTTCGACAAACTTAAGATCTCTTTTTCTCTGTTATTCACGAATACGCCCCAACTCTCATCTCGTTGTATCCAACAAAGTGCCACAGTGGCATCTGTCCAGTAAAAGGTTGGAACGCCAGTCAAGAACAGGGCTGTACTTACATATTTTGCCAAACGTGCACCCAAAACACAAGCTAATAATTCTAATCGCGGTATTGTTATCCTTTTCAATGGAGACACGCGTGTTTTTACAGTAACAAATTTCACAAATACATTTTTGTCACTTTTACATCGCAAAAATAACCGTGGCATATGCCCTTTGGCTGGCATCGCAAAAAACGTGCATTGACCACGAATCTTTTTTCCCATAACCTATTCTATGAGGCAATTTAAGCTGAGAAATACCAGACAGTTCTCTATACCATTTTAAGAATCGATTTTTCAGTTCATCTGGTAGAGGTAAATCCCAATTTGTTTTAGTTGCCCAGGCCTCTTGAAGTATTAATTTCGCAGGTAACATTACTGGTGCAATAAAACCTAGCGGATCAAAAATAGAGTGAAATAAAAAAAGTAATTTTCTTTTTGACAAATCTTCTACGCTAATATCATTTTTGACTGGAATGAAAAGTTTGTCCTCTCTGCGGTCCCATTGTAGACCTAAAACCGGTGAGACCGTATCGCAAGGGTTATCTACTAACTCATTTCCACTTGTTGGACCAAATGTCCAAAGACGCAGTGCCATTTTTGGCCTCTGCCATAATCTCAGTTGATTGACTCATAAATAATTCTAATTCTTTTTTACGATCAACTGAGGTCACGCAGTTGTCGACATAAAATGAATCAGCCAACTTTTTCGCCACACTTTCATATTTTGGTGCGACATTTGACAAATGATGTGAAATGACTGATGCCAATAGGTATGGGCTACTAGTTACCCCAAAAACCACTCTTTTATGCCGAAATTCTTTAATTTTGTCATTTACCCACCAAAGAAATTTCAAATAATTTTGATCTTCCCTCTGTATGCCAATCTGCAAAAATGCTCGTCTTATATCGGAAGTTACGCCAATCGATTTTTCTCTAAAACGCATTAAAATAGCTGGGATTTCTTCTACTAGGTTAGGACCTTTCATCAAATAATCATTTAGAGAAAATGAACTACCCGATTTACATGAGGCATCGAAAACTGGTCTAATTTTGGTGGTTAGACTATCTATTTTGATAACTGGATGATGTGACAGATAATGTCCTACTTTATTATTTTCAGATCCTGAAATTATCTCCACAACATCTTCGGAAAGCCACTCACTAAATACCTTATCATATTCATTAAAACTATTTAATTTTCTCAATTTTCGCGTGGTTGAAAATAATCTCTTTTCTGCAATATGCCTGTTAGAGGGAAGGTCAACCGGGAAATTTTGGACCCAAGGTAAACTCACGCAATATCTACCATCTTCAATTCCGTGAAGATTCTATAAAAATTGTTCCTGTGCTAACTGATCTTCTATATCCTTAGAAAAGGTCTGCTCTTCATCCCTAATACCAATGGATTCTAAATCCCACATATCAGAAACTCTCATATTTTGAACAAGGAAATTGGTCACTAGCATGAACTGGGTACCCTCAAAATTTTTGACACGAAAATTATTTTGTTCCCCACACAAAGTCCACCCCAATTTGGTATTAATAGCTGTCAGACCTCCCTTTAATTGAACTACTTCACCAGTGAGAATTTGCCCATAAATATCACTTCCTATTAGAATCTCTATTTCAGGATAATCATCGCCAATATCTGAAATCCAAATTTTATGCCTGTTTAATTCACCCAATAACGAACCTTTAGAGATGCGTGGTATTGTACCGCAAATAGTGTCTTGTTCGAGAAAATTGAACTGATGTTCACTACTTCTCCCAACAGGTCTAAGTCTCGTACTATTGTGACTTTTTGATTCAGTTCTAGCTCCCCCAAACAGCGTATGAGTTTAATTCTCAGTGGAAATAATTTTCAAATTTAAGGCTTTGGCTGTGGATCTTAAAACATAAGATCTCTGCCATCCACAATCTAAGAGACCCCTAACCTTTTTTCTCAGACCACCTGAGACTACTTCAACTATTAATGCCATGAGAATGACCTCTTTCATAAAGGAGTAGACACAGTACTTAGTACAGCTGACCCTTTTTCACTAACTATTGTCTCGTCCTTATTCTCTGGAGCCTCCGGGCATAAGATTATGGGATGAGAACGCTTACAAAGACGGCACTGAATACATTGTTTACATTGCTTCGCAAAATGACCAGATTTAAGGCAACGTAGGCAGCATTTTAACTCTCTTAATTTATTAAATTTCTCTTTTAAAGACAAAGACCGAGCTTTGAAACATTCTTTACTTTCATGATTTTTTCCGCAAAAGACACATGATAACTCCTTAGTCGCTACCAAACCAGCAGCACTCGCAATAGTTTTTTTATTTTTGAACTTAATCTCTTTAGGCCGCTCTTTACGCGAGGGTGTCGTAACTTCAAATCCAGAACGCGCGAGTTTAACTCTTTGTTCACTCTCGACTTCTTTACGCAAAAACTCCAAGAGATTTGAGAAACGGGATCCATCATTACTAAATAGAATGCTCCTCTGCCATACCCTAATCATCTCAGCGGATAAACAAGACTCAACCATGGGAAATAGCCAAGCACCATTGGAGTCTGGGCTTATGCCCAAAGACTCGAGAGCTCGGAGGTGGGACTGAGTTTTGTCAAACAGTGACACTAGAAATAGCTTATCTTTGCCCTGTGAGCGTACATTCCGGATAATTAATTTCAGTAACTCTCTCACATAAATTTCAGTTAAGATTTCCTTATTTCCGAAACGCTCCTCAAATGCCGCAATTGCTTTCGGATAATTTTCCTCTGTTAATGGGTAACTTTCAATTAACTCACACGCCCTAGTTCCAGGTAACATGGATTGCGTTCAATAATGGAATTTATCTACGGCATCAAGATCCTTATCTTCGTGAATTTTTTTGAACTGACCCCAAAACGAAAGATAATTTAGTAACTGACCATAAAAATTTTTTATCTCGATTTTTGGTAACTTATACCTCTTTTCATTGAGATTAATACTACTATCTGGTGTTACAGCAAAAACATTATCTTTTGAATCCATAAGATTAATTTTTTCCTTTACTCGTCGGCTAAGGGAAATAAATTCATCAGAATATTAATCACAAGCTATAACTTCCGTTTCCAGATCATTATCGGAAGTTTTCCTTTTTATCAATAAATCCAGTAATTCCGAATCGTGAACCTTTAATTCGTTTACCGCTGTTTGTAACTTAACAAATTTATCTTCTAAAACGGACCTATCGGGTTGTTCCCTCTCTAACTCTTCTTTTATAACATTAGCCGTTCTAGTAAAGGCAGTACGTGCAATGGCACGTTTCTTCTTCAATAACTCAACACTCATTTTTTATTTACCGAATGTCCTAAAATGCCTAACACAAATTTTAAATTTAAACTAAAACGTTCTTAAACTCTAATATTTTTTAACTCAAACTTTAAATAGTTTAAACTGTAACTCAAATTTAAACCTTAACTAAATTATTTAAGAACAAAACTCAATTTAATTTAAAACAAAACTCAAATTTTAAAACCATAACAAAATGCTTTAAATCAGAACTCAATTAATGCAAAACCAAAACTAATTTTTAAAACCAAAACACAAACAGCAATTGAATGATTTAAAATTAAAACTCAATATTAAACCATAACTAAAATAATTTAAAACCAAAACTCAAATTAAATTCAGTCACAATTTAAATATTCTTAAAATAACATAACTCAAATCTTAAAACCATAACAAAATGATTTAAATCAGAATTCAATTAATGCAAAACCGAAACTAATTTTTAAAACCAAAACTCAAACAACAATTGAATGATTTAAAATTAAAACTCAATATTAAAACATAACTGAAATAATGTAAAACCAAAACTTAAATTAAATTCAGTCACAATTTAAATATTCTTAAAATAACGTAACTCAAATCATTCTAATGCAATAACTTTTTGTTCTTGAAATCACAAAAAACATTAACTCAATTTAATAAATAAATAAAATGATATACATATAACCTTTAAAATATCAAAACAGAAAGTATTAAAAGCATAATCTTTAATAATATAAGTCAACTGACTCAGTAAATAAAAATATAAAATGTTGCAAGGAAAGAACTGAACCAGCAACCATTCCTACTTCTACCTAATCATTCGCATAAACAATAAAAAATTAAATAGTATAACAATTAATTTTGACCTTTAATACTATTTAAGAACACACTAATAATTTATTAAATTATATTACTATTTTATAGTATTCTTAAAAACGAAACTTTTAAAACAGAACAAAAACAAGAATAATCATTACTGTTAATTTTCAAAGATCCTGTCATCACGGACGCCAGAACTTGTTGGAACAAAAGAAAACTTTAAAATTAATTTAATTTTTCCCGCGTTAAAATCAGAAGAACTTTGATTATTCCAACATGCAAAACTCAATCGCCTACCAGACACTATAACAGGCTCTTTATATCTAAAAAAAAAAAAATACATTTTATTTTAATTTAATTTTTCTAGTTGAGAAATAATTCCAGTTAACCAAAATATCCATATAAAAGGTGTCTTACCTAGACCAGAGATGTTGAAGCCAGCTAAAAAAATTTAATTCAATAACTCAGTTCAATAAAATTACCATCGTGACAGTTCACATTTTAATCTGTTCAGACGCACACAAAAAAATTTACATTTATACAGAATTTAAAAACATAAATTTGTTTAGGACCCATTTTTGGCCCGTTATTTCTTCTCAAAACAACATCATAAAACTCCACAAGTAACTTCAAATCAAAACTCACTACAGCACATTTTTTCATCTTACATCTCTCTTCATAAGCAAAGAGTTTTTCACTTGTAGACTACAAGCGCCCCTTATTGACCGGAATATTCACTAAATGTTAAGCAATTAAATATTCAAAGTAAAAATTGTTATAAAAAACACATAAACAGAAATTAAATCAGTAAATTATTAAGTTACAATATAAAAGAAATAATAAACTAAAATAATAATAAAAGCGTGCCCCAAACAAATAATTAAATTTTAGATATTTGCCACTAATCCGGGAGTGAAAACCGCAAGAAAATCATAGGAAATCGTGTGGTGCTGCCATCTGTTGGGGACTTTTTGAAATAATTTCCCCTTTTCTCAACAAATTGTTTAATAGTTGTGAAGTTTCTAAATGTGAAAACGGAATTTAACAATATATATCAGTTAATAAGTTATAATGGGGCGAAATTCTCCATAGAATAGCATTGACTCTGGCTTCTGGGGAAAATAAGTGGAGAGGCCTCTTAACAATATTATCCCTTTCATTATTATTTAGTTCATTTTAATTTAAGTAAAAATCAAAGACAAGACAATATATTAACATACATTATTTTAAGAAAGGTATTTTTGATTAAATATTTTCATGCCAGACTGGGCATGCAAAGGAGAAGGAATGCATGTGCAATCTGAATTTTTACAAGGAGAATCAATTCAATTAAACTGAATTTTTACATGCCCAAGGCATGTCAGGCAACATAATTTTTTGAGTCCTGAACACAATACACACTGCAAGCCCTCACTAACAATTCCAATTTTCCAGTCAAATCAATATCTCTCATTAACCCACACATCTCGCATAACTAATAAACAGGATCCGGACATAATATCGCGGAACAAAATATTGCGTCGAAAAAGTAATATGATCTGAAAATTTGAATTTGTGTCACGCGTGATCTCTGTCGGGGCCTTAGGGCCTTATAAATGTAGATTGATTAAAATAAATAAATAAATATATCATAGAGTGGAATTTCATTATTTTAGCTATATTTATTTTTAAGTTATTTTATCATTTGCTTTTCACCATTCAAAATGCATTTAAAAAATATTGTACATTTATTTGTGACTGTCATGATGTCTCGTTGGACACGTGCAACGTTTGTCTTGACACCAGCTCTTCTTTTACAGACACCTATGGTTGAAACTTTTTATAAAGTCTGTATGTACATCTATATATGCATGTGTGTGTTTATCCCGCATCACTCGGAAACAGTTGGGTATTGAACATCGCAAATTTGTAAGTAGGTTCGTTTTAATATCTATTTGTGCACTTCCTTTTTTGGTCTTTTTGTGATTTTCTGTTATGGAGATAGTTATGAAAATTATATAGATAATGACCAAAAGTACAACAATGCCAGTGTCATATGTCTACTGTCAGAGATTTCAACAGAAGCTAATAACAGAACAGAGCCCATGACATTGTTATGAAAGCTGTCGATATTTTTGTATGTAAAAAGTAGTTCTGATGAATGCACTTTATTTAATGAATATTATAGAAACAGTTGAATAAAACTTTTCTTTTAACCCTTCAGTATCAAAAATCAATGACTATTGATAATCTCAAAATAATCCAACAAAACAGTTATTTATATCACAAAAGTTATGTAAACAACGTTAAGCACACCCCAAGGTAGGAATCTGGCTAATTCAGGTGCAATGATCAACTTCTCCGTTCAAAATCAGAATAGAATTTGAATTTATCAAGAGTCTTGACAGTGGTTTATGAAATTTTCGAGGTAGTTCAGCACTAGAAATAAATGAATCATTCTGGAAAATTCCAGAATCAGTTACTAATTAAATTAGAAATTCTAAACTTTGGAAATTCTAAACTGCCACTTGCCACCAAACTGCCTAATTTGATATCAAGTTGCGAAATTTGGCACCGTCAACGTCCAGTAAAAAAATATGTCATCTGCTTCGATTTTACTGTAATATTTGTGAAGAAATGAAAGCCATAAAGAAATAGGTAGTTTCTAGCCAACAGTCATCAATGTATGATGTCTCTCCTGTTTCTTTAGTCTAACTAGTGATTTACAGAAATTCTGAGGAAGTTTGTTCTGTGCTAGAAACGAATGAATCATTCCAGAAAAAATACAGAACTTTGTTTTAATTGAAGTTAGAACTTTCAAACTTTGACAATCCTAAATTAAAAAAAAAAAAAAAAAAAAAAAAAAAAAAAATCGCCAAATTTATACATCAAGTCGCTAAGTCTACAATTCTACAAAAGACCAGTTCACCAAAGCCAGAATCCGCAATGGCGGTAAACTTAGGGACTTCACAAGATTAGTGCGATGAAAAAAAAAAAACAAATATTAATGGAATTTGCATTATGTCTCCAGATGCTATATTTTTTTGTATCTTCTCAACTTATCTTTTAAATGCGAATTTTACACATTTTAAGAATTGCCAAAACCTCTTGAGGTGTTAGATTTGGTTCGGCATTTCTAAATAGCAAATAAATTTAGTTTTGTTACAGATAGGAAGGGTGCAGAATATGCCTGAACGCCCGAACAAGGTTTGGGGGAAATTTAAACTGACTGGGGAAATTTTGAATATTTTTTTAAGAGAAAATAAAAATGTAAATCAAAAATAATAATTTGCTACTTTGAAATGCTTATATTATACACTAACAGCAATATTTATATTTTACACTGTACACTTATTCTCTTAAAGATTTATTACATAGAACAAATGACTTTGCATAGAAAAGTAGATTTTTGCATTTAGTGAGGGAAATTTATACTGTGCTTGGGGGAAATTTCCGAGGTTGAATATTTTCTGCACCCCTGCAGATAGATACTGAAAATTCTGCTATTGGTCTCTAATGTATAGTATACCCTACCTGCCAACCTGAGATAGACATAGGAAAATTTGTGTTCAAAAACCAGAAAATTTCACGAAAAACAGGAAGATTGATTAAATTGTATAATAGTATAATAAAATAATAATACACTATTTCATAAGATTAGAGTACATAATCAATATTTATACATTATGTATTAATTTTGTATTTACTCTTGTGGTAGTTAAAAAATACTTATACATTTTTTTTTACTCAAAGTAAGTGTTTTTTATAATGGCACATTATTTTGAACTTCAGGAGGAAAAATGGCAATAATGTATTCTATTTGGGGAGGAGGGGGGGGGGGGGGTCATTATTGTATAATTCCTATCTTGCATTCTCAGTTACTGGAGTTATGTAACCATCATAAAAACTAACAATTTTTGTTTGATGACACAGTATTTTAAACTTATTGCAAGGAGGAAAAAAAAAGGAAGATTCAGTTTAAAATGAATATTAACATTTATCTTGTGAATGGAGAAAGATTGAGAATCAAAAGGCTTTTGCGGAACATTTAGATACTAATCGTTATAGCATTTTTTTTTTAATGAACTACACCCATGAATTTTTTAAATGTGGAAGAAATTAAAAAACCAAAAGCTGGAAGATAGGTACTTAAAAATCAGAAGTCTCCCTCCGAAATCAGAAAAGTTGGCACCTATAGTACACTAATACTACTAAAGAAGATATAACTTACTGGCAAGTGCAGTAAAATAGATGGCTGTATGGTTCCCTATCTCTGCTTTCTTCATGTCAATGCGATGATATTTAGAGATGATTTTCCTCCGAACAGCTGTTCAAAAATATAAGAAATTAGTGAAGCTTTTTTCATGCATACAAGCTAACAATATGAATAATGAAATGCCAACAAAAATATCTAGAACTTAAAGTGAAGATATATAATTTCCTACCAAATAAATTCACATCAGCTTATTAGCATTATATTTAAAAACTAGCAAGCTACGCCCACTTCGCTGGACCCTATATTTAAATGAATTTTCGAAAGAATTGAATTAATATTTATTTTTTTACACTACATTATAGACAAAAAATAAAAATTAAAAAAAGAAAAAAAAAGAAAGAAACTGAAATTGCTCCAAGCCTTGCTTCCGGTACCCGCTGTCTACGGCAGCTCTTTTCCCGCCTGCACTGCATCAGGTCTAGGTTTCCCATGACTGCAGGGTGATCTTTCCCGGGCACTTCAATCTGGATATTTACCGACGACAGGGGGTATCTGCTACTATTTAAGAACTACGATTTTAAAGATGACTGTATCTCAGCATCTATTAAATATTTTAGTTTTGAACCATGTATTTTATAGCCCATGCTATTTACACTATATTATGATTTGATTCCGACCAATGTAATTATATATATATATATATATATATTAGGGTGGGCCGAAAATACACTTTTGCACAAACTTTCGAAATCGATGAGGCTTGGGGGCGGAAAAGTTGTGTATTGGGTTGCTCAGTAACCATGTAAAAATTTTTTGAAATCGAACAATATCTTCAGGTGGCGCCGGCGCCTTAAAAATTTGAAATTTTGACTAAAACAGACCTTTTTCTTCTAAAAACACGATTTTTTGCATTTTCGAAATAGATTACGCTCTAGTGCGGAAAAGTTGTGTATTGGGTTGCTCAGTAAACATGTAAAATTTTTTTGAAATCGAACAATATCTTCAGGTGGCGCCGGCGCCTTAAAAATTTGAAATTTTGACTAAAACAGACCTTTTTTTTCTAAAAACACGATTTTTTGCATTTTCGAAATAGATAACGCTCTAGTGCGGAAATGTTTAGTATTGAGTTGCTAAGTAGCCGTGTAAGTTTTTTTTAAAAATGCAGCTCTTTGCTTATCTCAGAGGAAATTCACTGAGATAACCCAGAACTCACCACGAGGAGGTGGCTGCATATCGAGTTCCACCCGTGCCCTCCCAACCACCCAACCATATAATGGACACTGAGATTTTATTAAATATTTCACTTTTCTGTTGCCTGATCTTCTTCGCCTTTTTTGTATTTCGACTTGCTTTCAAATGAAGGAATTATTCTTTGTGATTCTAATTTCGCCCTTATAAGGCCATCCCTTTCGATTTGTCCCACCACAGAAGCTGAAGCAACTGTCACTATTTTTACTGCCCTCTCCACTGCTTGGATGTGGCATGGAAACTCTTTTATTTCTAGTAAAGATATTTTCTCCTTTAGAATATTTCGGAAATCTTCATTGCTAACTGCACGAAGCATAGGTGGCTCCGAGTGCTGTGTTTGGCAGTTTTATCCTCATCTGGCTGATTACCTTGGTCTCTATTTTCGTTTTTCTGGAATGGTTCTCTCTGGATCTAGGAGGAGTGTATTCTTCATCATTACGCGTTTCATATTCAAATTCTTCGTTCTCACAATCCTCGAACTCAGGCGACTCGAACATAGACTTTGGTGTTTGGAACTGCCGTTCACTTGTAGCAGCTTTCAACACTGTCTTGGATTGCCTATTTTGCTTTCGGAGCAGCTTCTCAGTTACTTTTAAATCAATGCCCCGATAATCATTTTTCTGACGGTTCGTTGATCAATCAAAAATGGTTGTTCTAAATGTGGCACTTTTCTATCCTTTTCACAGGAGCATGCTTTAAAGGAATGACATTTGCATGTGGCAATGTCAAAGAGAGTTTTCTCGGCGTCTTCCAAAAATTCCTTTACTTTGTTCCTATAGGATTCCGTAGACTTGTTTTTACTTTTCAGGATATTTTTATACTTAGCATGATATGATTTAAGGATGCGCACAATTCTGCAATGAGAAATAGTAGGAATCGAGGACTTCTTCCACAAATCAGCTACCCTCTCAGCAACAACATTGGCAATGTCAGTAAAAGCTGGATCTTTGCCGTGATTTGAAGATTTCACTTGTTCTCTTATAAGGAAGTAAAATTTCATAACTTGACTGTAAGTTGGTAAGACGTTAGGTTTCAGCTCTTCTGGCAAACCAAAAACAAAACAATCTGTAACTTTTCTAGTTGAATGACAACCGGCCATTGTGACAAAAGTATAACTATGGGGCCTGGTCGTTTCCCCTGATTTAAAGGGGGTGAGAGAAATTTTGTTTTTCCCTTACAGGTCGATTGCGCCGGTGAGTTCCCCCACATATCTTTCCACATCTCTTCCCCTCCACTTCTTTTTCAAGACATACTTCTCAATGGGATTAGAGCTATTTATCTATAAGAAACACGTGACGTGACACTTTGTATAGAAAATTGAATGGAGTTAACAGTTTTAAAATCTTGTTTAGCTTATGATTTCATTCCTATAAGCGTTTATATTTTATTGTGTTCATGCTGCTAGATTGTAAATTATGCTATTATGGAATTAATTTACAGCAAACGTGGTAAACCACTAATTTTGTTTTGTAATTTCAAATTTTATAAAGACTCTGTAACAAATGACGGTATTAAATGGCGATGTGTAAACAAAAAGTGCATTGCAAAATAATAAAAGCAAAATAATTTTTTATACCCCACCCTGCACCCCCATCAATAAAAAAATATATGCCTATTTATGATGCAATATAACTGTAGAATGCAAGAAAAACAAATGAACAGTTGCCAAAATTAGCTATAAATTTAAAAATATATATTTAGGATCCAAATGAAATATGAATTAATCCATAGTACTCATACTTAAGTCATTAAACAATTATACATGGAAATGAAACTTTATATAAAGCAATATATATTGAAAAGTTAATGAGCTTTATAAGGAGCCTGATACATAAGATCATACATAACAAATATGAAACAAGTATATCAGAAATAAATAAATGGTAACTAGAAGAAGCAGAGGCCCTTACGGCTATATATTATATATATATATATATATATATATATATATATATATATATATATATATATATAAAGAAAGAAAAACAAATACTGTACTTCAATTATTTCTTTATTTTTGATTCTATGCATTTCATACTGCAAAGTTATTTCGATTCAAGTATATTGTAACAATTTTAGTACAAATTATTAACACTACTATATAACATTTAAGGGTTTAAATAAATAGTTTACCTTTAATATGAGGGTTATAACTGTAATTAATACATAACAAGTTTAAATTATCATCACAATAATTGTATTTTTTTAGAAGTAAAGTTATTGATGAAGGTGCTTAAGATAATAGTTAAATTATTAATCAAATTAAAATTCATTTTAACGAGTGTCTTTCAATAACATGATATTAAATGTTATCTAACACAATTGTTGATATCCTATAATTGTCTCTAATCTCATTTAAACAAAAGAAAAAAAAAACTTTTCTACATTACGATCACAAAATTACTATGTTAATTAATTACATTTTTCAAAGCTATCTCGTTAAGTTTTAATTTTCACTTGCGTATTATTATTATTTTTTAAATTTACAGTAATTATTATCTTCATTTTAACTACAATAGGGTCTCCACTTGTCTGTTGTGGATTCTGCTCCTTATTCTTCTTCTAGTAATTATTATTTTATTTCTGTTATAGTTTGTTTATATTTGTTACACATAACTCATCAGTAAATATAGCAGATACAACTTATTAACTTTTTCAATATCTTCTGCCGTGTAAAAGGCTATATTTCTATAAGTAACTGTTTATTGATTAATTCAAGCCTTCTTTCCTTATGTTTGATCACAGTAATATAAATTATATATATACATATATTTATTCAAACTTTCTCCCTTCTTTCACCACTAGTTGGTTATAAATAATTATTTATAGTGATAATTGAAAAACAAAAAGAAAGAAAACACATTTGAAAGATTTTTTTTTCTCTTGAACCCAGTTTTCAAATTTTTATCGCAAATTATTACAAACAAAAATTTTATTTTAAAACTTAAAAATAAGAAAATCAACTATTCCCATTGTATTCCTTACAAAATCTTTACAAAATATCTTATTAATATAGTTAATAAAAAATAATAAATTTATATTATAATATCATGACCTGATAAATCAATACTTGAATTTTTGGTAAAATGAAAATAGATAAATAAAAATAAAAGTACAGCACATACACGCATAAATAATTAATTACACATTCTTTTATTTATTTTTTCTTTTTGCATGCGTGCGTGTGAGAGTGTGTACTATTTATGTCACCTGTAAGGGAATGAAGGACACATCCCCCCGCATGTTCATGCTTATCAGTACATGTCAGCCATAAACGTGGACGATGGGCACAGGAAAGGGGGGTGTCAGGGCAAACGACCTGTGCCTGCGAAAAAAGGGTGAGGGGAAACGACCCATTTTTTCTGTCAAGATATCATACGTCAGGGGAATCGACCTCCACCCATAACTATAACTAACTAGTTAATGACATTTAAATATCTAAAGAGACTGCTCTTCGATGAACAAACGACATAAAGTAAGCTTATTAGTTGATTGCTTCTGTACTAGACTGAACTAAACGATAACTGTGTTGCATATTATCACACTGACTGTCACGTGGACTGCATGTGCGAGAGCATTTCATTTAGTAGAAGAAGGGGGGATGGAATAGAAAACTGATAAGGAATGTAAGAGACAATCCTGTACCACTGGGGGTCACGTGGACTGTCACGTGGACTGCAGGTGCGAGAGCATTTCATTTAGTAGAAGAAGGGGGGTGAAATAGAAAACTGATAAGGAATTCTCTTTTCATGAAAATATATGTCTGTTTTGAATAAAATCTCCGATTTTAAGGCGCCGGCGCCACGTGAAGATATTGTTTGATTTTTAAAAAAACTTACACGATTACTGAGCAACTCAATCCGCGTTTGTAATGATCGATAGATGGCGCTCTCTGAACACTGCAGTTGTTAGTAAATATAACAGCCACGTGTAATTATTATTCTTTCTCCGCCATTTCATCATGGAAAGTCGATTGCATAATATGAGGATATGCAGTGGTGTGATAATTTCACCTTAGCCCACCAGAGGGCGAGCATTTCATTACAATCGCGGATACTAAACATTTCCGCAATAAAGCCTAATCTATTTCGAAAATTAAAAAAAAAATCATGTTTTTAGAAAAAAGGTCTGTTTTCGTTAAAATTTCCAATTTTAAAGGCGCTGGCGACACCTGAAGATATTGTTTGATTTAAAAAAAAAATTACATGGCTACTAAGCAACTCAATACTAAACATTTCCGCACTAGAGCGTAATCTATTTCGAAAATGCAAAAAATCGTGTTTTTAGAAGAAAAAGGTCTGTTTTAGTCAAATTTCCAGATTTTTAAGGCCCCGGCGCCACCTGAAGATATTGTTCGATTTCAAAAAAATTTTACATGGTTACTGAGCAACCCAATACACAACTTTTCCGCCCCCAAGCCTCATCGATTTCGAAAGTTTGTGCAAAAGTGCATTTTCGGCCCACCCTAATATATATATATATATAAACAAATAAATTTTAATAAATTTAATCCTTTTTACTATGTATATACTACCTTTTTTCCCGATAAATACAGTAAATAATAAAAAAAAAATGAATAAATAAAAGTTTTTTCTTTTAAAGGAATTAATTGAAAAATGAAAAATAAGAAGTTGTTCTACTATAAAAAATTAAACATAACTGTTATAAATACGTTTTTAAATTTAAAACTAATTATACTTAATTTTTTCTACTGCATTACGATTTTATTTTCTCAATAAATATAACAAATTAAAAAAAAAAAAAAAAAAAAAAAAAAAAATCGCCTTCAAATGATTGTATTAAATAAAAATAAGTTGCGTAACAGTCGTTGCTATAAGATAGGCAGACGATTGAAGCAAAAGAATTAAATTTATGAAAAATGAAGCTTTAAAACCAATATTTAAAATCGAAAAAACATTAATTTAAAAAATTCAAATTCGAAAAAATCTCAATGAGGTGCATACCTGCAGGGTCCCAGGTACCTATATGCCAAATTTGGAAGCTCTGTGATCAATAGTGTGAGGACCAGAGTGCAGACAGACACACACACAGACACTTCTCTTTATTTATATAGATAATTTCAGAAATAGGAATGTGATTTTACTTTGGTTAGTTTTAACTAACCAAAGTAAAATAGATTTCTAATTACAATGAAACCTTGATCTATCGTTCCCGCATCCATCGTTTTCCCGCATTGATAATTTTATTTCTATGGTCCCTGCACAAATTGTATTTAAATGTTAACAAAACCCGCATGCATTGTGCTTCAAAAAGTCGTTTTCCCACATTCATCGTTGTAAAAATTTTCTCCTGACCTTGTAAAGATTTTCTCCTGAAGGTCAAGAGGTTCCATATGGAATACAAACTCGAATAACTTCTTTCATTCTAAAATAACTCTTTTCCCCATTTCCATGGAGGATCAAAATTGTAATGCCATGTCTCCGAATCATCTATTCATTTTGTAATTTCAACATGGCAGGAAGTAACCTCTTTAGTAATCCAGAAATTAGTTTCTTGAAATGCGGTTATGCGCGAAAAAATGACAAAGAATACCAGACAGAAGGGCAAAAAAATGATGATGATTCAGGTGTTTGCGTGTAGCAGAGGATGCACCTGGTACAAAATTTAGTGATAATATTTGCATTAAACAAGATGTTGCAACATGTGGTATCCTGGTCATCACAATTTTGATCTTCTGCAAATGGGAATGGCTCTTTTCACAATGATATCTCTCAGAGGTATTTCTTTAATGGAACACTGAACCCTTGAGTTTCACATGCACCAATTACAATCAATATACAGTGAAGCATACATAATACAGCATCAGCAGGAAAGAGAGATTGCCAAATTACCAATTTTTCTGGATTATAGGTATCCTGAAAATTTATCAAAAGTAGATGAATCACATCCAAAGAAATATTTGTTAAAAAATAGCTTTAAAAAATGTATACTACTCTAATGTATACAGTTTTAAAAACATAAATAGTTAAAATCCCAGTGGCAGAAAAATTTGTAGCTGTCTGTGACAGGCTTTTAAAATTTCATAATCTGTCTGCGAAATTTGCATGTAATCAGGGGTGAAAATGGCTTACACTTAAAAAGTCTGAAAGCTGATAGCAGCAATCTTGGAAGAGGGGAGGGGGGTGGGGGGGGGTGTGTGCTAAACAACAGTGGTGATCTCTTGCAACAATACACAAATACAATTTTACTACAGAACAATATAGTATAAACAATTATAAAATAATAAGTTGAACTCATTCAATTAAATATTTTATAGCAATGTTTGCCACAACACAATATAAATAATTATAAATAATAAAAGTATTAGCTTTAGTCTTGATACAGAAATTTTTATATGTGAATTTTGAAGTGGAGTAGAAGTTTTGGAGCTGTTTTAAATGAAATTAGCACTTTTCTACGTTCCAGTAGAATCTCGGTAACAGGAGAAAAGAATTCACGCACAACGCTACCTATCAAGGGAGATCTAGGCTCCCTAGGTCGCCGTTGTTACGCCCTGTTTTGTGTGTTCCTACCAAGGCACACACTATAGCTATAGGGGAGATCTAGAGTTCCTACCAGAGAGCATCTAAAATGTCATACATCGGTACCGCATTGTTGCAGGCGAAAAATGTCCATAAATTGCAGACAATTTCTTATGGCTGCAAAAAAAGACTGTCCGAAAGCTGCGGGTAATTTTTTTTATTAGTACAGACAAAGTGTCCAAAAATTGCGGACTCATTTTTTCATTAGTGCAGACAAAAACTGTCTGCAAGCCGTTTTTCTGTGTCCGCGACTATATGTGTTTCTGCCACTGGGGTTAAAATTATGCTTGAAATAAGTACATGAAACACCGGTGGTTTTTTACTCGTGCCAAATACAAGAATTTTGAGCTCGAGTGTTCCTTCTGCATTTGAGCACGCTAACAATGTTATTTGATCCTTATACTCTTTTATTCCTGAGTAAGTTGGTTCGTTTTTACATGCTAAAACATTTCCCAGTCTTAGAAAATTCCCATGAATTCGTAAATCGGTAAAACTTAATGAAAATCCGTAAACTTTATGGATGATCCATAAAAGTTGACAAGAATGCTGTACCATGGGCCATTTCGAAGTAACTTGTTGAGTAGTACAATTTACAAGTAGAAAAAAAGGGGGGGGGGGTGAGGAAAGAGAGGAAAATAATCTGGTGTGTCACTCACAGGACTTTATCTTACCCTGAAATTTAATACTATATATACAGGTTGGAGATTAAGAGGTAAGATAACGAGTACTGTTATGTAAACCTATGTTAAACAATTCACATTAGGCTTCTGAAGAGTTTTATATGATAATTAGTTCTGTGTGAGGGGGGCTACCCCCCCCTCAACCCCCCGTTTCATTAATGCACCTACATTTATATAGAATTTAATTCGGTTATTAAAAAATATTTCTCTTTTTAAAAAATAATTTATTAAAATTATTATTTAAAAAAATTATCTTTTATGATAAGGCAGACGATTTCCATATTAGAGAAGTAGTTTAACACCAAATATACAAAAAAAGTCCATTTAATTCTCAATAAAAAAAAAAAAAAAAAAAAAAAAACAGTACGATTTTTTTTCTAAGTTTTTTTTTCGTTAAAAGTAATAATCTGGTGTGTCACTCACACGACTTTCTCTTACCCTGAAATTTAATACTATAAATACAGGTTGGAGATTAAGAGGTAAGATAACGAGTACTGTTATGTAAACCTATGTTAAACAATTCATATTAGGCTTCTGAAGAGTTTTATATGATAATTAGTTCTGTGTGAGGAGGGCTACCGCCCCTCTCAACCCCCCGTTTCATTGATGCACCTACATTTATATAGAATTTAATTCGGTTATTAAAAAATATTTCTCTTTTTAAAAAATAATTTATTAAAATTATTATTTAAAACAATTATCTTTTATGATAATGCAGACGATTTCCATATTAGAGAAGTAGTTTAACACCAAATATCCAAAAAAAGTCCATTTTATTCTCAATGTAAAAAAAAAAAAAAAAAAAAAAAAAAAAAAGTACGATTTTTTTTCTAAGTTTTTTTTTCGTTAAAAGTAAAAAAAAATCGATAACTTTGTTTTAAATTATCGCAGATCAATGGTTCAACCATTCGTTTTAAAGGTATTTTCGAGCTCTTTTGAAAGATACCCATAATGAAAATTTACTCCCCTCGAGGGGGGACTTCCCCCCCAGGGGGGGGAGGCGAGGCTCCTACATACACAAAAAATTTTTCCCAGTTAACTGTCTCTATTACAAAAAATATATATTTGTTTCATTTGGTTTAGTGCAGTCTATAGACGTTAAACTCTATTTTCCTGCAATTTCCCCCATAGACGTAATGTATTAGAATTCTCTTGATTGTCCCTGTACACGAACCATTTGCTTGATCTTAACGAAAAGCTTACTGTAGCATCCTTATATGATACACATTTAGAATACCAAGTTTGAACTTTCTGCCATAATTTGTTTTTGAGATATGCTGATAACAGACAGACACACAGACACACACACACACAGACACACACACAGACCATTTGCTAAAAACATGATTTTCGTATTCAGCGGACCTCAAAACGTGTAAATATAACAAAATCTCGCGTTCGAAAATTTGAGCCTAAAACAATACTTTCTCTACCTTATGGGTAAGAGAAAGTAAAAAAAAAATCGATAACTTTGTTTTAAATTATCGCAGATCGATGGTTCAACCATTCGTTTTAAAGGTATTTCAGGCGAGGCTCCTACATACACAAAAAATTTTTCCCAGTTAACTGTCTCTATTACAAAAAATATATATTTGTTTCATTTGGTTTAGTGCAGTCTATAGACGTTAAACTCTATTTTCCTGCAATTTCCCCCATAGACGTAATGTATTAGAATTCTCTTGATTGTCCCTGTACACGAACCATTTGCTTGATCTTAACGAAAAGCTTACTGTAGCATCTCTATATGATACACATTTAGAATACCAAGTTTGAACTTTCTGCCATAATTTGTTTTTGAGATATGCTGATAACAGACAGACACACAGACACACAGACCATTTGCTAAAAACATGATTTTCGTATTCAGGGGACCTCAAAACGTGTAAATATAACAAAATCTCACGTTCGAAATTTTAATTTGAGCCAAAAACAATACTTTCTCTACCTTATGGGTAAGAGAAAGTAAAAATAGGTCTTCAGTGCTGGATTATAGGTTTCCGGATTATCAATGCTTCACTGTTCATGATGTTTTTTTGCTAGCACATATCACACTGGTAATTTTCTGATTACAGACTTGATGATCTGCCAACTAACTAGATTACAGCAGGTTGATTAGGACTGCACTAGATTGTGCAGTCAGGAAAAAAAAAAATAAATAAAGATTTAAACTTAATACTTGTAATTTAAAAAAGTGACATGCCTAACAGGATTTTTTTTTTTTTTTTTTTTTTTCCAGTAAGTTTTGCATTGAATATTTCAGATTTTTTTCTTTTTTTACAGTCAAACATAAATGTCTCTCAAAGCCTTAAAAAATTTATTGTGTTTACTTCAAAAACTTTATTGTTATCACTTTGAAAAATCACTACTGAATGCAATAGAGACTATTCCTCTATTTGCTTCTTAAAAAAGAGATGGCCCAGCTAATTGAGAGAAGCCAGGCAAGTAAAATATCTTAAGACAATTGGACAAATTTTAAGTTAGGAATTTAGAACAGGATTTGGATTCCTACGATCATTTTTGAACACTAAAGTGTGGGAGAATGTGATCTATGGCTTAAAGTAGATTCTAAACCACTAACATCTATGTCTGAGCCAGGATTCGAACCCAGCACCTTGCAACTCCTGACGACAAATATGCTAACTGGTTTAGGTAAGTTGAATTTAAAATAGGGATTACTGAAGCTTTGCATATACATACTTAACAGCCAGTATTAATAACACATATGAATGCTAACAAAAATGCTTAAAATATAAATGTTTAATTTAAATATTTAATACATGAAAATTCTGTAACTCACAATTCTAATTAATAGCAGTATTAGCAACTTACTAGAAACTAAACTTTCACATGAAATGTTTAAGGGAGGGTGTCCATCTTCAAAACTGAACAGCACAATTTTAATTGAGGAATAATCTGTAATAGAAGTCTGAGGGATTTCTATAAAGAGCTCTGGAACTCTGGAACCTTTTGTCTACCCTACTAATCTTATCAGTACATTAAGGCAAAGGTTAGAAGTTTAATTTTTGGCTCAGTATAAAAATCCTTCAACTTCCTACGCCAGTTTCTTGATTATTATAAATGTTTATAACGTGAAACTTACAGAATATGATTTTGTCAATGATATAGGCATCTGCTAAACCAATTTTAACAGGATGAGCATCATCTCCAATTTCAGTCACAGATACTGGTATCTAAAAAAATAAGGAAAAAAAAAATACAAAATAAATTCATTGCATTGAATTATATACAAAATACACATCATTCGAGGGTTGCCACTCAAACAGAAGAATGAAATTTCCTGACTTTTCCAGGTGCGTTCTAAGAAAATTCCAGTCTAACCATATATTGAGCATCGGCTGTGTTGAGGGTAAAATAATCATGATACTACTTGAAAACACAAAAAATGCCTCACAAAAGTTAGAGTGATAGCATATGTTGCTTATAAGCGAGATCAGGAATTTCTTTCAGGAAGGCTGGGGATGTTTAAAAAAAAAAAAAAAAAAAAATGGCGGAAGCTAAGATAAAAACTAAAAAATGACCCTACGTTGTCAGAAAAATTATTTTTTCTTTAGCAATCGTCGAATAAAATTCCCTGACTTTTCCAGATTCTGGTTAAAATGTTCAAATTTCCTGACTTTTCTCCGACTTTTATGGTCAATTTTCAAATTCCTGACTATTCCAGGTTCTCGAGGTAGCGTGGCAACCCTGTCATTCTAAACAGTAATAAATAAATAAACAAAAAATGAATGAAATTAACTGCTAAACAAATATAAAAAAAAAAACAGAAAATCTCAAGTAGAGTCCAGAACCCCAGTAGTTGACAGGTTTTGCTCTTGAAGTTATTAGATGAAAAGTGCCAGGTTTGATCCCAGGTCATACTCGCCAAACTAGCCATTCAGAGTATTCTATGGTTTTCTCTGAAATTCATGCAAATATAGTCTAGAATCCATTAAAATATGGAGGGCATCCCCACTAGGCCTAGGACTCATATGCAGTCAATGGACCTTAATCCCTACACTATTATCTGTAGAATTTAGTGGTTTACCCACAATGGTTATTTTTTCATTATTTGCAAAATGTTATACAGTCTCATTATCTATGCATGTTATTTTAAAAATTTCTAAGCATGGTTTTGGTCAAATATAGGCTAGAATCCATTAAAAAAAATGGAGGGATCTTCAGATGCTGTGTGATAGAGGCACCTGTGACAGAGTCATGCATCCTCCGGCACCTAAGGATAAATGCTAATGGGACGAGAGTCCTGAATTTCAATGGAGGGCATCCCCACCAGGTCTAGGATAGAACTCCTACATTGATACGCTGACACATCCGCCATTTTCTAGCCCACAAGACCGGCTGACGATTTAGTATTGGTGGTTTTTCGGCAATAAATTGCACGAATAACTCCAGAATAGGGCACCGCCTGTTTATATTTTCTTCTAATCCAGAAAGAAGGAAAAAGTGGGTTATAAACTGCAGATGTAGTTCGCGGATACCCTGAGCAGGAGCACAACTTTGTAGCGAAAGATTTCCCTTATTTTCAACTTATTTCATTTCATTTTCAAAGTTGTTTGACAAATTTAATATGAATGTACTGTTTTTTTAAGTTATTGTTTTTAAATTCTTTTAAAATTAACTTTAAAATTACATTTCTTTTATTGTGAAGGGTTGCAGTTTTGGGAATGTTGGCGATGTTCTTAAAATTGCCAACTTGTTGGTTTCGTGATAAGAAGTTCTAGCTCACTCGATCTGTATAGAAGCTGAATGGCGATAGCAATGATAATAAGGTAACATAGCTTTTTCTACCGCCAACACTTTCCCAGACGGGCTAGAAAATGGCGGACACTGCGCCAGCTCTTATCATATAGGAGTCTTAGTCTAGGACTTGCATGCAGTCAATGAACCTTAATCCCTACACCATCATCTGTAGAATTTAGTGATTTACCCACAATAGTTATTTTTCCTTTATTTGCAAAATGTTATACAGTCTGATTATCTAAGCATGTTTTTTTTTTTTTTTTTCTATTATTCCTTTATTCTAATTTTTCTCCTTTTTTCTCGGGCCTTCTTTTACACTCAATCCACGATGGCAACAGATTTCTATTAAAAAAAAAAAAAAAAAAAATTGATTTTTCACTGATTTTCCTAATTATTGTAGTCTTAGTTTGGGGTTAGTTATGGTCTTTAATATCATTTGTATCTACATTATTATTTTTGATATAAAATTTCTTTCTTTAAAATAAAATATTCCTTGTATTTTTTTTAGACATCTTAAATTAACACATAAATCCAACAAATAACAAAAATCGGAAATTTTCTCAAATCTTTTTTTTTTTTTTTTTTTTTAATAAAAAGAAAAAATAAGAAAGCCTATACTTACTGTTTTATAAACAAAAACAATGTTCCCATTATTTAATAATATAGTCTGAAAAGTGAAGTTGGCAACTGAAATGAAAAAAAAAAAAAAAAAAAGATTAGATTATCCTCAAAATAGTATTTCTTATTTATTTATTTATTTATTTTTTTTTTTACGGAGGGGGGGGGGGAATTATCTAATATATATGCATAATGTCTACAAAAATTTAAACTTAAGAGAAACATGTATCACACATCAATCTTAAATTCCACATAACTTTCTTGTACAGTGGGTGATCTAATCATATTAGATTTTTTTTTTTTTTTTTTTTAAGTTTTTTTTCTGTTTTTCTAAGACAACACTGGGTTAAATGGTCTTCTTCAGATATGCAAAAACTTTCTTTAATTAACACCTTCCAGTAACAATTTAGTCACAAGTGTAATCAGACAGGCTTCATACAGATTTGCATTTAAAAAAAAAAAAAAAAAAGATTTGGGATTTCTGAAGTACGTGAAAATAACAACCCATTTCTTTTATATATTTATCTTAAGAACAATGCCAAATTAAAATTTGTCAACAGAACATAATAACTCTCCTTATTTAGGTTTTTATTTTAAAAATACCTAGAAGTTAAAAAAAATATATTGCAGAATAAAAATAATTAGAAGAACAACAAAAGTTTTTTTTTTTGTTTTTTTTTTATCTTACATTTTTTCTATTTTCTAAGGCTAACACTAACTGAAATAGCCTTGACCTTCAAATATGCAAATAATATTCTTAAGTTAACACTTTCTAGTAACGATTTAGTCACAAGTGCAATTAGACAAGGTTCATACAGACTTTGTATTAAAATAAAATAATGATTTCATTGCACACACTGATATTCATATTCATCTCAAAAATGATTACCCAAGTTGAAATGTTTTAATATAAGGTTATAACTCTCCCATATTTTATGTTTCACTTTAACATATTACATAATGACGATAAGTATAAAAATTAAAATGTTATTAGTTTTTTTTTTTTTTTTTTTTTTTTTTACCCCTTTAGATAGGAGAGAAAATTCTTTCACAGGTGAAATATGTGGCCCAACATCCAATCAGAAAGAAGGACCTTACAACAAAGAAGTTTCAACAATTTAAGCTCCTACACTTAATTTGTATGAGTGTTTCACCCTAAAATATGGACATTAAATATTACGGTAATCTTAAAAATCTAGGTCTTTGATCATCATTATTAGTACTGGATTCTAAAAAGATTTCAGGGACTTTTAAGGTCTGTACAAAGCCTGTTAGGTGACAAACTACAAACTGAAGAAAATTTGAAATACTTTGGATTACCCTATGTCGCAAAAAGTTACAAATGACATCTAACATATGATTTCACTTCTATTTGCTATATTTGCACACTTTTTTGTTGAAACACGGGGATATTTATTTTTTTGAATTAATAATAATTATTATTGTTTGTCAAGTTTATTACTTATGTTAACAGTAGAATTCAACAAAATTTTACATAACTTGCAGAAAAATTGACCACACAAAAAAAAAAAAAAAAAAAAAAAAATCTGAAACATAAAATGCACATACCATACCTGTAATTTTCAATAAAATATGAGCATCTGTAAGTAACAATTTTTTTATTGTGCATGTGTGAAAGTTAGCACTTTTGAAAGTTAAATATATAGAACAACTTATGTTAAAAGTTTATTTAAATTAATTAAAAATTAAGAAAGCTATCTTCAAAACGATACTTTCACTACCATATACAGGCATGAGAGTGCAGAAAATTAAAAAAAGAGGATGCGTATTCATAAAATTAATTTCAAATGAAAAATAACGCGTGTGGGGAAAACTAGTACAAATATGTTCATAAAATTTATTTCAAATGAAAAATAATGCGCACAGGGAAAAACTATACAAAATATTTTAAAAGTGACAAATTAAACTAAAAGAATAATGCATATGAACACAATAAAACATGTGTGTAAAAAAAAAAAAAGAAGCTAGCAATCAACATTTAATCATTGATTGGTGATGGAAAATGGGAAAGGGGGGGGGGAGTAGTTCATGAGTGAGAAATATTAAACACAATTCTACTTCTTTAAGGGTTCTAGAATATCATAAAGAAAGTTTAAAATTAATATTGATATTTTTATTGTGGACGGATAAATATTCAAAAATAAAAGGTTTCCCAAAGAATGTTTATCGGAGATGGTTAGAGATGAAAAAAAAAGGGTGAGGGACAAAAAAAAAATTACATGAGTGAGAAATATTGAATAATTCTGTTCTGTTATATGCCATAGAATCTGATACAGCACGTTTAAAATGAATATTGACATTTATATCTTGGATGGAGAAAGATTGAGAATCTAAAGTCTTTCGTGGAGCATTTAAACACTGATCGTTATTAGAGTTTGATTTAAACAAACAAACAAAAAAAAAAAAATCGCGGAAATAACGGAAATAAAAAAAAAAAAAAAAAAAAAAAAAAAGCGGAAAATCGCGGATCCGCGGAAAAATCTCATGCCTGCATATAAAGGTAAGAAAAAGTAAAAATTATTCATTTTAATGCATGAACTGACAGAAATATCCAATCTCAAAACTCACTTCTTTTTTTTTTTTTTTTTCTTTATGCCTCACGTTGCTTTAACGCATGCAGACTCAGAGTCAGGGAAACCTTTGTTCCCCCCCCTCCCCCCCATACAAATTCTCAAGTGAATTGTCACATGATATCATTATTCAAACGAGAACACAGTTTTTACATACAATTCAGTATATTCTGTAACTCTTTAACCCATAACAACAATGGAGCTTTATACTTCACACTCCTCCTTATATTTTTATTTTTCATTAAATTTGATAATATAATAATCATAAGATAAAAAACTTTTTATATACCATGTTTTTACATTTTCAGTTGAATCATAGCTATAGAACTACATTAGCACTTTATCAATGTGTATAAAATTTTTAAAGTGATAATGACGTCCATTTTTGTGAGATGCATCATTTAACTTTTTACAATTTTTTAACGCTCACGTTTAATTAAATGTATTTATTTTTATGTCGAAAGAAAATCAACTCATACATTTGTTTTTGGCAACATTAAATTATCGCTAATATTTTAATCGCTATTTTTAAAGCTATTAGGAGGTTATTATTTTCATATTTTAATTAATTAAAAGAAAACTAATCAAAAATTCAAAAATCGGGCTTTGAAGTATTATGCTGTCATCAGGTTCTGAACTATTCTGAAAGTGTTAAATGTCTAGCTAGTAGGGAAGTTAGTTGAAAATCGATTGCAAGATTTGTACCGGACAAACAAACAAACAAGAATCGGAGTTAATAAAAACCTGGCAAAATAGGTTTTTTGACTGTAACAAAAACTAACCATTCAGGAGTTCACTCTATGGGAGTTTCCCCCTCTAAAAAAATTGAGATTTTTCAAATTTAAGTGAATAATTATATTTCTTACATTTTGCCTAATTATTTTCCAAAAATTACAGATATGCAAATATAAAATCAAATAACTTCTTAGATAATAGAAGATATTACAATAGATTCTTTTTAGTTCCCAATCATACTATAGGTATGGGGAACTTAGGTAATCGTGAAAAATTTTGAACGCGGTTTTTTGACTTTTTTGCACGTTTTCAGGTGTGAGGAATTCGAAAATGAAGAAATTTGTATGGTGCCTGCCTGTAGAGTGTCTATTAGTCTGTTTACACGATATCTCACAAACAAATGATCGCAGAGAGATCAGACCAGCTTTAAAATATTACTTTCGATACTGGTAAGAACCCTATTCATTTGCAACATTCGAATTGAAAAACTTCAGCAGTTATTCGAAATTTAAGATTTTTTTAACATGGGAGAAGAGGACAAAAATTCACTTAAACGTGCATTAAAAGGAAACTTTTTACTGTAAAAATGTCAGACAAGTTTTAAAATATCAGTTTTGATGCCGGAATGAACATCAGTAACTATAAATACGCTACTTTGAAGATTTCGCAAGTTATTGGAAATTTACGAATTTCTTAACATGGCAGTATACGGCAAATTTTCACATAAACATCAATTTTGAGAGATATTTTCATCGTAAAGATGTCAGACTACTTTTGAAATATTATTTAGGACATTGGCATGAATATCATAGACTATGATTTTTCCAATTTAAAAAATTCGTAAGTTATTTGGAATTCACGATTTACTTAACATGTCAGAATAAGGCAAAATTGAGCATAAACTTCCATTTTGAGGATCATAAAAACTTCAAAATTACATTTATGATATTTGTTTGAACATGATTGAATACAAATATTCTAATAGGAAAATTTTGTAAAATATTGGAAATTTACGATTTTATCAACATAGCGAAATTGTAAGTTTTTCATATAAATATGCATTTTGAGGATTATTGTATTGGAAATAGTAGCATGAAAACTAAACAACTTAATTGACTCTAGTAAAATAAATTAATAGATTAGAAGAAAGAAAAGTAGAAAAAAGGAAAGAAAAAAAGGAAAGAAACGAAGTGAAGCGGGACCATGATTTCCACGACAGCACAAAGTAACTACCTCAGAAGAACAGACTTTTCACTTAGCACTGACGATAGTTAAGATGCTACCCGAAATATATATGCTAAGACTTTTAAAGGATATTGTTTAAGGTAAATTTATCTAGTTAAAATTATAAATATAATCCTTTTTAAACAGTATAATTAATAGATTAGAATAAGATAAATATATCGAAGTGAACGGTGGATAGCCTATTAGGCGGGGACTTCATTCTGTCACTGTATCAAGCTTTTGTCAAATTCATTTCTTTTAACATGATTATAATATGTCTCGCACTAGAAATTTATGAGAGCATAAATATGATAGGGCACTGAACAGAGTCCTCCTATGCCAACTAGTTTTAGTTCCCCTTGGTTAAAGATCTTTGCTGTTTCAAAGTCAAAATATAATATTCACGATTTAAATTTTCACCAGAAACACAGATATAAATTTATAATAAAAAATAAGACCTTACTTTCAGCTTTACAGATGTAACTTTTAATTGGCGAAGTACTTTCATTCAGCCCCCCCCCCCCCCTTATTGTCAGCACCGACGATGAGGTGGGGCCCCCTGAATTCAATTTTCTTTAAGAGAAAATTGAAACATCAGAAAGAAATCTTCACAGAAACCACACAGCATCATGGAGTAACTGGTGCTGACGATAAGGGGGGAGTCCCCTGAATGAAAGTACTTCGCCAATTAAAAGTTACATCTGTAAAGCTGAAAGTAAGGTCTTATTTTTTATTATAAATTATATTCGTGGCTTTATTATTTTAATTTTTACAGATACAAATGTTTCAAAATTCCTTTTTTACTTGATTTTGCATACAGAATTTGTTCTTTGATTTTGAAGTCATCTCTGCAACAGAGATGGCTATATAAAAGCAAATGGAAAACACAATAGAAGATATTGGTGCAGAAAAAATCAAAATCGATCCAATTAATAAACTCTTAAATAAAAATAAATAAATAAATAAAAACTAATCAAACACACTCAGGGTTACACAAATCAGGAGAAAAAATTCCCTGAGTTTTTCCTGTCCCTTTTAGAAGTAAAAGAGATGACACGCAATCATGCAGCATTAGAATCTAACATGTTTACAAGTTAATTGAACATATTTAGTGTATATTAATTTTATTAACTCACTATAGTTGGGGAAAAAACATAATTAATTCATTATAAAGCACTAAAATTTTTAAAAATATTTGATTATAAAAAATTTTTCCTATGTTTTTCAAAAAAATTTCAAAATTCCCTGAATTTTACCTGTTTTTGCAATAAATTTTGAAATTTCCCTGTTTTTTAATAGATTTCCAAATTCCCTGAGTTTTCCAGATTTTCCCTGTTTTCCAGGTGTCGTAGCAACCCTGAAACTGCCTACCAACAAAATCGATCCAGACATTAATTTAGATCAGACGTAGTCAACCTTTTTATACCCATTGTCCATTTCTGTATGTTTGTCAATAGTAAAATTTTCTAATTTCCCACCAGTTTCACAAAAAGGATAATTTATAGAGAAGTAACTTAATAAAATTTATAAAACTGAGTTATAGCAAGTAAAGCAAATAATAAAGAAGCATTTTTTCATTTCAACGTTTTTAAAAGTCAAAATTTAAAATGAAAGGAAAGTGCTTCGGCATCACACAAAATTTTTACTGCCCACCATAAAGCTGAAACGCCCGCTAGTGTATGGTATGGACCAAGTTGACTATGACTACCAGTGATTTAGATGAATAGCAGCTTGGTTCTTGAAAGAATCAATTTGCAGGACATCCATTAAAAATAAGCCTATTGATTTTTCCACAGTTCTTTTTTAATGAATCAGTGTGTGAATAAGCCTACCGAAGCATGAGATATTATTGTTAATATTTCAAATATGAACTATATGCAGAGATGCCAACTTCTAATGACAAAAAGCAGGAAATTTTTTAACAGAAATCAGGAGACTTTTTCCAACAAGAAAGTTTGTAAGAAAAATGAGTAAAATAATGCAAATTTAATTTTAAGTAAAGCTTTATAAGCTTAGGAGGTATTTACAAAGCATCAGTATTAAAATTAAATGAATAATATATGTTTCTTGCAGTACAACAAACTATCAAAAAAAAAAAAAAGCCTCAGACAGAGTTGTTTAAAATTTAATTCAAAGTAGACAGATTTGATCATTCTGCTCCTAATATAAAAAATTAAGATCTTAATTATCTTTGTAAAAGAAAAGGTAATAAAGAAATGAAAATATCATTAGCTATATTCTAATGAAATTTGAATTCTTTAAGTTTTCAATAGTTATGGTATTTAAATATATATATATATATTAATAATAAGACATTTTTCATTATGCAAAAATGAAAGTTAAAAATTTATTCTTAGCAAAAATTAGTTTCAAAGCATTGTATAGTAATTCACATTCAAACTGAACTTGATAAATTGCAGGGCAAGATAAATTTCAATTTTCTTTCAAATTTTTATACCCAATCCCACAAATTTTAAGCATAAATTATGCTACGAGGGATAGATAAAAATTACATCAGAAAAGCAGGAGAAATGAGTGGAAAATCAGGAGCACGGAAAAACAATAAAAAATCAGGAGACTCCAGCCAAAAGCAGGAGACTTGGAATGTCTGTGTATGTATAAAACAATGTCTATTAAGCACAATTCTTATCAGCCTATGAAAGCCAAGGATTCTAGTTTTGCACATGATAAAATTAAAGGTAAAAAATAATGTTAGTTCAATCCATCTTAAATGTGGTGTTTTAGCGAGAGCACTGTATAGAGATAGAGATGCAAAATGAGATTAGAACAAGGTGAGGGACAGGTAATACTAATGTCTAGTCTATATATTGATTTTCTCCCTATAGCCCTTTTATTTGGGTCAGCAGTATATTAAAACTTCAGAACTTGCTTAAATAACCAAAATTGTTAGTTTATATTAACTTTTATATTTAAAAATAAATCTGCAAATACAATTATTCACATGAAATTGACAATAAAATCAAGTTACCTTTGTCTTCGTGTTGCAAAGTCACATTGTGCCATTCAATAACGAATGCAGTTCCTGAAAAATAAAGTTATAAATTAATTTGTGGTTATTAGGTTGAATGTTTCAAGGTAAGCTGATTATAAATCAGCTTGGCTACAATTATAATTTAGATCACAATTTAGATCACTTAGACTTTTTATTAAAAATATTAATAATAATAATATTTATCTAAATTAAAATTCTTTTTATTTGTATTTGTCTAGATTAAAAACAAAATTGAAAAGCTTGCTTAATATTTAAATTAAATAAGCTAAAACAGGGTGATACACTATAACAAATATAAAGCGTGTTTTATAAAAAGTCTTTGATCTTTAATCTAGTTAAATATTTTTCTATAAAATCTGTAATTTTTCAGCCTAATTTAGATATTTTTAGGCTGTGAATTTCAAAATATTATCACTGTTATTCTTTAATTTGATAAAATCAGTTAAAATTTTGCTGTTTTGTAAAGAAAATTTGTTTAAGTTTCAGTTGGAGAATGGAGACTGACAGTTCACAAAGTATAAAATATCAATTGAAAGTGCCCCCCATCAAAAAAAAAAAAAATCTGGAGTGACTACACTCGACTTTCCGAACAGAGTAATTAACAATTTTGTAGATAAAGTAAAGAAAGAAGAGTTGTTAAACAAACAAAAGAGAGAAAACCATAATAGAGTGTTTGAGTATTTTTCTCCATATATTACACGATGTTTTATTTAACGCTACTGAACTTTGAGCCCATAGATCATAATAATAAAGAATTTCTCGTTGTGTTCCTGTAAAAACCTATAAATGCTAGATTCACCAAAATGCTTATAGTTAGTGCAACAGTGATTTATAATATTCATATAAATTTTCAGCTCAATTGAATACGGCGTTTAGATGCTATCGCACATTTAAAAATTTGGTCCCATACGTCATAATAATAAAGAATTTTTCTCTGTGTCCCTGTAAAAACACTGTAAGTTCTAGAGTCACCAAAATCTATACAGTTGGTGCAACTGTGACCTATAACATGTGTATAAATTTTTTGCTCAATTGAATAAGGCGTTTGGACGCTATCGCACTTTTAAAAATTTGGCCCCATAGGCCATATTGATAAAGAATTTTTCCTGGTGTCCCTGTAAAAAAAAATATAAGTGCTAGATTCACCAAAATCAATAGGGTTCGTAGTTCGTACTATGGTGACTTACAATATACGTACCAATTTTCAGCTTATTCGAACAAAGCGTTTAGACGCTAGCGTGTTCACTCACATACTTACATACACACGTACATACATACATCTTCATAAAAATAGTGAAAACGGACTAAGGGGACCTCGGAATGTATAGAAACATCAAAATCTTAAATTCGGATTTTGGACATGATTACAATACTTTCCTCACTATAGTGATCGGAAAGTAAAAAGGGGGAGGATCATGACATTTTATCTAATTATAAAAAAAAAAAGAAAAGAAAACACACACATATATATATATATATAAAGATTTTCATCAAACACAGCTAAAAACATCCTAATTAAATCAGCATTCTAAAAAAAAAAAAAAAAAAAAAAAAAAAAAAAGCATTGAATTTAGTTTATATGTTTTATAGGCTCACTTATTATATTATATATATTTCTTTTATAGCATATCAGACATGAGAGCGCAGAAAATTAAAAAAAGAGGAAACACGTGTGTTAATAAATTTAATTTCAAATGAAAAATAACACGCGCAGGAAGAAACTATACAAATATGTTCATAAAATTTATTTCAAATGAAAAATAATGTGCACAGGAAAAAACTATACAAAATATTTTTAAATGTAACAAATTAAACTATAATAATGATGCACATCAATACAACAATAAAGCAAATGTATATATTTAAAAAATAATAATAAAAAATAAAAAATAAAAGGCTAGGAAAGAAGAAAAATATGTATAAGGGTAAATTTTAATGACTGCTTTAATTTACTGCTGTTATTGCCACAGAAAGATGCATAATTTATTTGTTTATTTCTTACTGCATTGCAAAATTAATAAAAATACGTCAAAATAGCAGGAAAAGACAAAATTTGAAAATTAATTCTGCAAAACCTCATGTAAATAATTCTGTCTAAATATACTATAGAGTATACAGACATACATATATATTTAAAAAAAAAAAGAATCACTGAAAAGTCTGAAGTAATAGATATGCAAATAATGAGGAATTATTTTTTAAATAATTCATCTATTAATAAAACTGAATATTTTAAAGGGGGGGGGGAATCCCAGCAAGTTTGCAGGAAAAAAAAAAAAAAAGATGAGAACAGAAAGATGCATAATCCACAGAAAGATGCATAATTCATTTGTTTATTTCTTACTACATTGTTAATAATTTTTGCTGTAAAAATTTTAAAGAAAAATTTATTTAAATTCATTAAATATACGTAAGATTTCTGAAATTAATTTTTTATTCAAAATGAAAAAATAGAGGGGGAGGGCTTATTTTTAGGATTATGTAAAAAATCCAAAATTGCCTAAAAGTGGAGAGGGGGCTTATAATAGTGATTTTACAGTATTGCTGAATTTCATGACCTAACAGACATCCTGACATATTATTAAATTACAAGTTAAAATTAATAAAAATTTAAATAGCTACATCCCCATAAATAAAACATATCTAATTTTGCCAGGGTGTTTTTTTTTTTTTTTTTTTTTTTTTTTTTTTTTCACATTTAGCAAAAATGTGCCAACCCTAGTATAGAGATTATGTATTGAAAAGCAGACACTTAAAAAAGAAGAAAAAATGGCATACCATTGTCAAAATATCTAACCATAGATTCATTACTCAAACTTGCATCAAAATTGGCCATCAAGGGAGCAATGTATTGAGTGGCAGCCAGCCAACTGTGCATGTAGTCACCCACATACACAAAACCTGCAGGAAAAAGACACAGAGATAAAGAACTACTTTAGACTCCACTTTATATATATATATATATATATAGATAGATAGATAGATAGATATTAAAATAACTGCAAATTTTAATTTTCTTTGTTTTATTGTTTTTCTAAATGCATGCAACAATTCAAAATATAATAACAGTAATAACAATATTAAAAATTTTTAGTAAAAAATACAGAGCAAAATTGCTTTAATTATTGTAATAACAAAAATTTTGCTTGATGATACAGTAGTACTAATTTAACCCTTAAATGCAAGCAATGAAGATCTGCTTTGTATGTTTAAAGTCTTATATATTTTTATGTAGTAACCTTTGCATAGTTTTTTTTTTTTTTTTTTTTACCAAAATTATTTTATTGTTTCTGAATGCAACTAGAATCTTTGACAGTTTATTTATTTATTTATGTAACAATTTTCATTTATTGGTGTGCTATCTGAGTACAATGTCGTTTCAGCAGGTGTTACGAATCATGATTATTTATATAAAAAGTAATAAAAGCATACAGGAATTTTTTTTTTTCTGATAGGAACTAAGTAAAAGTGATGAATGATATTTATATTTATATTTATATTTTTGCATTTATAATAATTTTTGCATAATGATATTTATATTTTTGCACTTTGATAAATTTATGCAAGAAAAATGTAGCCTTTTTTTTTTTTTTTTTGAATGGTGCAGAAACACATTTTTGTGTGTGTGTGTGTTTTCCCCTTAACTACACCCATTACCCAGTTGATTACAAATGTTATTTATAAAAAAAAAATCATGCATTTAAGGGTTAATTTCACTCTTCTAATCAATATACTAAATTTAAGGACTTCTTTTTTTTTCTTTTATTCAATACCCATCACTAAATTTTAACAATAATGGTTCCTTAATCACTTTGAAATATTCGTCCATTATGTGTATCAAATATCACTCTTAAATATTATTCGTAGTAGTTGAATAAAAGAGTCCCCAAATATAACAACACTGATTAGAGCACTTTAGAGCGAACAAAGGCTTAATGAACAGCTTGAGATACAAAAAAAATGCTCTTTGAATCAGATTGCTTGCTAAATCAGAATATCTGTAATCAAATATAGAAAAAAAAAAAAAAAAAAAAAAAAACTTGCGTGAGTTGTTTGATAACCTTTATTCGAAAGTGAAAAAAAAAAAAAATGTAACTAAAGTTGATTGTTTGACTTCAATACATTTTTGTTTCACTAGGTTGCTCACATTCGCCAACCTCAATGAAACCTGTACTCAAATAATGAAACAAGAAGATTAAAAATCCACAGCTGCTTTAATTATTTTTACATGTTTGTGAGTATTAAAACAACTCAATCAAAAATAATCATATGAATATTAACAAAATAGATTTTTTGATTGCAACAAAAACTAACCATTCCAGAATTCACTCTATGGGCAGGGGTGGGGGGATTTTCTTATTTTAACACACACACACACACACACACAAAAAAAAAAAAAAAAAAAAAAAAAAAAAGTGAGATTTTTCAAATTTAAGTGAAAAATTATATTTCTTACATTTTGCCTAATTTTTTTCCCGAAAATTACATATATGCAAATCTAAAATCAAATAATTGCTAAAATAGATTCTTTTTTTTTCTTTTCTTTTTTTTCCTTTCCCTTGGCAAAAGATCTTTGCTGCTTCAAAGTCAAAATATAATATTCAGAATTTAAATTTTCACCAGAAAGAAAGATAAAAATGTTTCAAAACTCATTTTTTATTAGATTTTGAATACAGATTTTTTATTTGATTCTGAAGCCATAAAGCAAATAGAAAATACAATAGAAGATATTGGTACAGAAAAAATCAAAATCGATCCAATTAACATGTGGAGCGCCATGTTAGCCATTCTAGGTTCCAGACATTTTGTCATATATCTCTAAGTACTGAAGGAATCGTCTTGAAACTTTAGGAGTATGCAGAACATGTTATACTTCAAACATTTCAATGAAAATTTCACCCCGAAAGTAAAAGAAATACCAATAAAAAATTAAAAGTTCCCTGTCAGCCAACGTTGGCTGACAGCAGACCCGCATAATATACACACGAACGCACGAACGGCGTTCACAGAAAATTTTCTGAACTTGTGGAAAATTTTCTGCGAACGGCAAACGCGAAAAATTTGCTGAGCTTATGGAAAAATGTATGCAAACAGCAAAGCAATCACGGAAAAATCGTACGGCTACTATTCATTTTTGGTTTCTGTTTGTGCAATACATTATTAGCGAACGTCGATCGTCTGTGCTACTAAAAGCAGAAAGCGAACGCTACTGATAAGAGCAGTGGTTCTGTTTTCTTCCCGCTCATTCCAAAGTCCAAAGTCTGGGCTTTCACGGCTGCGGCAGGCGGCAGCCGCTTTAGGACAGGAGTGGGAGGAAAATGAAGTGATCAGCTTTCTCTTATTTAATCACAGGCGTTTTTTAATCGGCTCGGCACTCGGTATTTGTTGCGCATCACGCCGTGCTTTTTTGAATGGAAAAGTCAGAGTGAGAGGATGAATCATTACTCATTAGCGGAGATCATCATACCGCATCCTAACCGGCTTTGTACCCGGGAGAGAAGGAGATGCTATGCTGTTTTATGCTAGATTCCACTCTACTGATAAAAGACAAAAATAAATAAATAAATAAAATAAATAAATTTCTATGCTTTCAAGAAATGTGAAATTAATTATTAGTAAACTGATAAGTTTTAATTCTTATTTTTTAAAAAACATTTATTTTCTTTTTCTCTGAGTAAAAATTATTTTTATTATTATTATTAAATAATGTTCTGATTTTTTTTTTTTTTTTTTTTTTTTTTTTTTTTTTTTTTAATGTTCCGATTTTTTAAAACTGTGTTCTGATTTTTCCGATGTTTTTCCTAAAATGCTCTAATTTTTACCAGTTTTAAGTTGGCAGGTATGAAATAGGAGCATTTTTTTTTTTTTTTTTTTTTTTTTCAAAAAATTTTTGCTTTAGATTTTGTGTTCGCAGATCGTTTTTCGTTTTATCTGAGTCTGGCTGACAGTGCCAAATATAATATAAAGCCACGTCAACTATTGGTGGCGGATATAAAATAGGATATAAAACTAAAAATATAACATTTAATGATAGAAAATTTATTAAAAATTTGCTTAATTTTCATTTATTACAGGAGGAATCATTGTGGAATTTTAATAGATTTTAAGAATTTGCGTGGTGCTCAACGTATTAATAAACTCTTAGATAAAACAACAACAACAACAACGACAAAACTTATCGAAGAAATGGACTAACAATAAACCACCTAAAATTTAAAATAATGCTCTTAATATTACATGCATGTTTGACAGATATAAAGATTACAAAAAAGGAAAAAAAAAAAGTCTGCCCTATATATGTAGAATAAACTCACTAATTCATTGATTCACTGATCAGTACCCACAGCGGTCCTGTATTTTCACGTTTGTTTTATTATTTTAATACCACTATTTTTACTTTCCGAACACTATAGTGAGGAAAGTATTGTAATCATGTCAAAAATCCGAATTTGAGATTTTGATGTTTCTATACGTTTCGCGGTCTCCTGAGTCCGCCTTCACTATTTTTACGATGATGTATGTATGTGTGTGTGTATGTATGTGTGTGTGCATGTGTGCGTGTGTGTGTGTGAGTGAACACGCTAGCGTCTAAACGCTTTACTCGAATGAGCTGTAAGTTGGTACGCATGTTGCAAGTCACCGTAGCACGAACCCTATTGATTTTGTTGAATCTAGCACTTGTAGTTTTTTTACAGGGACACAAAGAAAAATTCTTTATCATTATGGCCTATAGGGCCAATTTTTTAGAAGTGCGATAGCGTCTAAACGCCTTATTAATCTGAGCAAAAAATTTGTACATATGTTATAGGTCAGAGTTGCACCCCAACTGTATAGATTTTGCTGAATTGAGCACTTACAGTTTTTTTACAGGAACACAAAGAAAAATTCTTTATCATTATGGCCTATGGGACCAATTTTTTAAAAGTGCGATAGCATCTAAACGCCTTATTCAATTGAGCTGAAAATTTATATGAATATTATAAATCACTGTTGCACTAACAAAAAGCCTTTTGGTGAATCTAGCATTTACAGGTTTTTACAGGGACACAACGAAAAATTCTTTATCATTATGATATATGGGCTCAAAGTTCAGTAGCGTTAAATAAAACATCGTGTAATATATGGACAAAAATACTCAAACACTCTATTATGGTTTTCTCTCTTTTGTTTGTTTAACGACTCCTCTTTCTTTACTTTATCTACAAAACTGTTAATTACTCAATGTTCAGAAAGTTGAGAGGAGTCACTCCAGATTTTTTTTTTTTTTTTTTTTTTTTTTTTTTTTTTTTAACATTCTTTATCAAGATTTTAAACGTAAAGCAATATGTAAAAGTATACCTATTGATTAAAGTGGTGGCAAAATAATAAAACAAACGTGAAAATACAGGACTGCTGCAGGCACTGACTGATTCACTGACTCAGACCTGCCAACCTTCCAAAACAAAAATATCTCACTCTCAACAGAAAAAAACGTACTAAAAAAACAGCGAAAAACAAGTACGATAAAAATAAAACATGTAATTAACAATTTTTGTATTTACTTTTTCATTGTTATAAAATTTAAAAAATCTCGTGTGAAACAACCAGCCGACCTCCATTACCCACTATTACACGTACTATATGCATTTTTTAGAGGTGTGATCAGAAGACATAAAACTGACCTAATGAAGTAGAAACCAAAAATTTTTCCGGTAAGAGAAACTTAATAAGCATGTAAAGACATATAAAACGAAGTTTACATAGCGAGTTAAAAAATAAGAAAAAAAAATGGTAGAGTTATTTTTTGAAACATCCATTTCCGCGATCTAAAACTGACTTAAGCTGGATTACTGTTAATTTTCCTGTAATACATGAGAAAGGATATCTAAAATGGATTTATGTAACAATTTAAAAAAAAAATCATTAAAGCCGTTTTTTGAGATACTACAACTTTTGCCAAAATTTTGTATACTCAGTTATTGACTGGAAAACAATAACTACATACAAAAGGATATCTGAAATGGATTTATGTAACAATTTTTAAAAAAATCATTAAAGCCGTTTTTGAGATACTAACTTTTACCAAAATTTTGTATACTCAATTATTGACTGGAAAACAATAACTACATACAAAAGGATATTTAAAAAGGACTTATTATGGAGAGTTTGAAAAAAATCCGTATAGCCGTTTTTAAGGGAACCCACTTGTGAGACCTGAAATTGAGCTATTTATACAGGATGCCTATCAATTTTCCTGAATTAATCAACTATATCATTTGGACATCTCAAAGGACATCTAATAGTGTTTATATAGAAACTTTGAAAAAAATCGTTAGAACCACACCAGACCAGTCTCAATTCTGAAGTTTCATCGTTCTATCTTATTAGTTTTGGAGATATGATAGCCAGAAAATTCTCCACATACATACACACATACTGACCAATTGCCAAAAACTACTTTTTTGGACTCAGGAGACCTTAAAACGTGTAAATCAGGTGAAATCTCAATATCGAATTTTTGGACCGAATACAATACTTCCATTACCTACGGTAGTGAGGTAGGTAATGGAAGTAAAAATGCCTTTTTTTTAATACCTTACAGCAAATCTTGAAACTATTCAGTATAAATTCTAAAGAAAATTTCATTGTATCAAGTTCTACATTTTGAACAGGAAACATGATACTGAAATTATAAGCAATGCATTAAAAAAGACAAATCTAACTCATATTCAATATAAATTCAATACCTTTATTTTTCTTCGTTCATGGCAGAAAGCTTTTTCGCGAGGGGATCCCCTGCGTCAACGGTGCCTACTGCTTGTCGTGGATGGCGGCTGTTGAAGTCTTGATCTTCACTTTTATTTTCGAACAGGTGACGCCTGATAACTATCAATGTCCTCACATATAAAAATTTGTTAATTTTCATACATATAAATATGATGTTTTTTTTTTTTTCTAGAAATAACTTTAACTTACTTTTACTTTTCAAGTTAATAGATATTTACTTATTTTATCTTAGTTGAAATTCTTTTCACCGGTTTATTATACATTACGTATTAACTATCGATGTTTGTTTACATTTCTGCCGTTGACACTTTGAATCTGCATAAATTTTCTGTTTTTGCTGTTGCCACTGCTGTTGAAATAATTATTATAAATTATATTTTGGCTTTTACCGTTGAGTGGCGCTAGCGATGTTTGTTTATATGCAGATTTAGTGTTTTTGGATAGTATGAAAGATGGCGGTGAATTGTGTAACGTTGCAGCTTTCAACCAGCTATGTAGTCTTAAGTAGCTATGCAGTTTTAGGCAATTGAGCAGCTCCAAGCTGTTGATAAGCTAAACACTTAAAGCATGTGTGCTTTTAGCATCTGACAGCTGGATAAGTTTTAATATGGCTATTTTCTTTAAGCCTTGATAGCTGCCATTGTTGTTTTTTTTTTTTTTTTTACAACTGTTAAGTTTTATAAAAATGAGTTTAATCTCATAATTCTTTTTCATCATCTTTGATGTTTGAAATCGTAAGTTAAATTAGATAATCGATAAAATGAATTGATATTGTTCAAGTTTGAGGTTTAATAATGTTGTATCTGTTTTTCAGCTTTAGCGCTGTATTGTTAAGTTTGATAAATAAGTTAAATTGAAATTTTTCAAAATTAAATAATCAAAAATTTAATATAAAGATAAATAGTGCTTCTGTGATGGACTTCAATATTTGGTGATATATTTTTTTCATCGTTTCTCTTCTCGCTGGTCAACGCGGCGACCGCGGTATGTTAAGTGTGCATCTTCCTTATTCCTCGTTGGTCAACATGGCGACCGCGAGACATCGTATCTGTGTTAATATATTTAGTGTCAACGATGTTATTGTTTCAAGTACCATATTGTATTGCAAGTATATATCTACTAGATTGTGTTACACGTATCAACTACTATTTTGTTTATCCTGCACCTAAAAGGCAATTTGAATCTTGTCATTTTTTACAATGTTTACTGCTATATATATATACTTTATTAAATAAAATTTGTTGTTGTTAAATGTTAAATTTTGTATTCAATGAGTCATAACATTTTACACTGGTGAAGTCAATTTTACCGAAACCCTTAAACTTAAAATTTAAATACAGTTTTCCACTGTTGTTTTTCTGCTTAAATAATATTTTTGAGAGATTAACCTTTTTGGTCTTTATCAACGCCACACTTTGTCAATCTCTGACGATTTGTGGTCGTTAATGACGTATTTATTATGCGCAATTTCGATTCTCTCCCTAAAAATTGCGTAGTTTTGGTTATTGTAGTTTGCCGATTTCCGTAACTTTATTGAAATCTATATCTATATTGTTTTCTTGGTAGCATCTAGCTATTTCGATTGAATTTGACGTCGTTTTGGTGTTCTTTAATTCTTGTAACAAACTACAATAACCAAAACTACGCATTTTTTAGGGAGAGCATCAAAATTGCGCATGATAAATACGCCATTAACGACCACGAATCGGCAGAGATTGACAAAGTGTGGCATCACCTGTTCGAAAATAAAAGTGAAGATCAAGACTTCAACAGCCGCCATCCATGACAAGCAGTAGGCACTGCTGACGCAGGGGATTCCCTCGCGAAAAAGCTTTCTGCCATGAACGAAGAAAAAGGTATTGAATTTATACTGAATATGAAATCTAACTTTTATTTAACTCAATGAAGTAGCAGATTTTGCTTTTTTAAGAAAATCAATTAAAAATTTCTGATTGTAACACTCTCCGGTAAGACCAGATTTTGCCTCCAGATTAAAAAAAAGCACTGGTAAAGGAGAGAAGAGGTTTTATAAAATCCAACTGGTTTCCCAGGATACTGGCTGTTTCTTTCCTTGAAGATCGCTGAATTGTAGTGTAGAGAGATAAGTCAGAAATATACTTATTAATTAAATACCTTATTAAAATCCTTAAATATTCCGAGCCTTTCTATATATTTCGGCATACCAGTCGGGGCCATCATCAGAGCTCGTGAATGGCTTGAAGACTTATGCTGGGCGGTTTGTTTATTCTTTGTTTCTTCTTCGCTCCTCTCTTCACTTCGCTTGAATTGATGGTATAACGGTTGCCATTCGGGTGGAATAATACTGTGCTCGATATCATTAACGGCGTTGTTAGAAGTTAGTATTTTAAGAGCCTCTCTTTTGAGGGCATAATAATGAGAATTATAGGGAGCTATTTTTTGATAGTTAATTGAGTTAATGTTAATTGGGTTAGTATTGTTAATTCTTGAAAAGGCTGTGGACTGTTTATTATATTTTAAGTCGGTGAAATGTTCGGAAATTCGGTCTTTAATTTTTCGTTTGGTCATACGAACATATGTAGCGTTATTTTTATTGTGGAATTGGAAATTAATTTTATAAATACCTGCGGTGTGTTTAAAGTGGATGGGATCTTTTTCATTACGTACGCATTGATATATATTTTTGTTCGGTTTGATTGGAATATTAAAGTTGTGTTTTTTAGCTTCGTTTTTAATTTTTAGGGAGGCTCCTTTGCAATAGGGGATCCCGGGGGTGAAAGATTGTTTTATTTTTTGAGATTTAGGAATACGATTAAAATATTTTATGCGTTTTTTGTAAAAAGTGTTTACGATGGTGCGGTTATAATTGGCTTTTTTAGCGATATTTTTTATTGCTTTTAATTCGAAATTTGAATATTTTTTATTTGAGCAAATAAGGATAGCGCGGTTGACATAAGAACGAATAGCGGCATTTTTGTAAGGGAGGGTGGCGTGACATTTATTATGAATAATTTCGTTATTGCTGGTAGGTTTCCTAAAAACGGTGTTTTTGTTTCTTCTTCGCTCCTCTCTTCACTTCGCTTGGTTTGATGTTATAACGGTTGCCATTCGGGTGGAATAATACTGTGCTCGATATCATTAACGGAGTTGTTAGAAGTTAGTATTTCAAGAGCCTCTCTTTTGAGGGCATAATAATGAGAATTATAGGGAGCTATTTCTTGATAGTTAATTGAGTTAATGTTGATTGGGTTAGTATCGTTAATTCTTGAAAAGGCTGTAGACTGTTTATTATATTTTAAGTCGGTGAAATGTTCGGAAATTCGGTCTTTAATTTTTCGTTTGGTCATACCAACATATGTAGCGTTATTTTTATTGTGGAACTGGAAAATAATTTTATAAATACCTGAGGTGTGTTTAAAATGGATGGGATCTTTTTCATTACGTATGCGTTGATATATATTTTTGTTTGGTTTGATTGAAATATTAAAGTTGTGTTTTTTAGCTTCGTTTTTAATTTTTAGGGAGGCTCCTTTGCAATAGGGAATCGCGGGGGTGAAAGATTGTTTTATTTTTTGAGATTTAGGAATACGATTAAAAGATTTTATACGTTTTTTGTAAAAAGTGTTTACGATGGTCGGGTTATAATTGGCTTTTTTACCGATATTTTTTATTACTTTTAATTCGGAATTTAAATAATTTTTATTTGAGCAAATAAGGATAGCGCGGTTAACATAAGAACGAATAGCGGCATATTTGTAAGGGAGGGGGTGAGACATTTATTATTAATAATTTCGTTATTGCTGGTAGGTTTCCTAAAAACGGTGTTTTTGTTTCTTCTTCGCTCCTCTCTCCACTTCGCTTGGTTTGATGGTATAACGGTCGCCATTCGGGTGGAATAATTCTGTGCTCGATATCATTAACGGCGTTGTTAGAAGTTAGTATTTCAAGAGCCTCTCTTTTGAGGGCATAATAATGAGAATTATAGGGAGCTATTTCTTGATAGTTAATTGAGTTAATGTTAATTGGGTTACTATTGTTAATTCTTAAAAAGGCTGTAGACTGTTTATTATATTTTAAGTCGGTGAAATGTTCGGAAATTCGGTCTTTAATTTTTCGTTACCAACATATGTAGCGTTATTTTTATTGTGGAATTGGAAAATAATTTTATAAATACCTGCGATGTGTTTAAAATGGATGGGATCTTTTTCATTACGTATGCGTTGATATATATTTTTGTTTGGTTTGATTGGAATATTAAAGTTGTGTTAAGACCGAATTAATAAAAGACCGAAAGATTAATTAAAGACCGAATTTCCGAACATTTCACCGACTTAAAATATAATAAACAGTCTACAGCATTTTCAAGAATTAACAATACTAACCCAATTAACTTTAACTCAATTAACTATCAAAAAATAGCTCCCTATAATTCTCATTATTATGTCCTCAAAAGAGAGGCTCTTGGAAATACTAACTTCTAACAACGCGTTTATGATATCGAGCACAGTGTTATTCCACCCGAATGGCAACCGTTATACCATCAAACCAAGCGAAGTGAAGTGAAGAGAGGAGCGAAGAAGAAACAAAGAATAAACAAACCGCCCAACATTTAGTCTTCAAGTCATTCACGAGCTCTGATGATGGCCCCGACTGGTGTGCCGAAATATATAGAAAGGTTCGGAATATTTAAGGATTTTAATAAGGTATTTAATTAATAAGTATGAACTATAATCCTTTTTTTTAAACTTTTTAATGTTTAAGTCAGAAATATTTAATGCATTTATAACTAGTATGTTGTGGCCACCACAAGACTTTCTCCTATATTTTCCTATACAAATTCACTCAGTAACAATAAAAAAAAAATACTATTTTTTTTACTATATTTTTTTAGGGGGGGAGCGATGCCCCCACATGCACAATTTTTTTTCCAAATTAACTACTACTATTATCAATAATTCATATTAAATTTACGATCACAGGTTAAGAATAATTCTCATGATGTACTTTTATACGAAATTTTGTCCTATACTGCCATGTTAAAAATTTAGAAAAAATACGATCACAGCGCCACATGCTGAGCGATTGATCCCCAAATCTAACAAGCACCAGTTTATGTCAGGGGCCAAATAAATACCAAGTTTGGTTAAAATTCGTTAAAAAAAAAATACGATTTATTTTCTAAGATTTTTTCGTTAAAAAAAAAAAAAAAAAAAACGATAACTTTGTTTTAAATTATCACAGATTTATAGTTCAATCATTCGTTTTAAAGGTATTGACAAGACCTTTCGAAAGATACCCATCTTGAAACTTTACTCCTTTCGAAGGGAGACTTCCCCCCCCCCGGGGGGGGGGGGCGAGACTCCTACACATACAAAAAAAATTTTCCCAGTTGACTATCTCTATTATAAATAATTCTTGTAAATTTCATAATGATTACTAAAAAATAATTCTCTTTAAGCCCATTTATACAAAATTTTGTCCTATATCACCATGTTAAAAATTTAGAAAAAGCGGGGTGGCAACGCAACCTGTAAGACAATTTTTGCCAAAAGTTGATAGGCACTAATTTATGTCAAGGTGCAACTACATATCAATTTGTATGAAATTCTGTGCAGTAGTTCCTGAGATACAGTTGCCACAAAATTTTGTCACACACACACAGACAGACAGACAGACATTTTTTAAAAATGGTCAAATCGTATTCTACAGCTCTCAATACGTGTTAATCCATCAAAAATCTGAGCTCGAAAATTTTTACGAATCCAATACTTTCTTGTATTGAATGTAGAAAGAAGAAAGTAAAAATGATACATTTATTCAAGATAAATATATTCATCAGAGAATTTACACATGCATAAAATAAATCAGAAAAACAAATAAATTTTAAAAGTCATATATTTTTTACTTTCTTCTATGTTCTATAGAAGAAAGCATTGGATTCGTAAAAATTTTCGACCTCGGGTTTTTGATGGATTTACATGTTTTGAGGTATGTAGAACACGATTTGACCATTTTTAGAAAATGTCTGTCTGTCTGTCTGTG